>CM057169.1:13991243-14016243 GCA_029962745.1 Echinometra lucunter | reverse complement strand
TTTTAAGTACATTTTCAGCCATTTTACCCCTATTTGGCACAAAACGGGTACAAATTGGCCTTTAAAAAACACCCATATTTTGCGCATTCCAAGTACACTTTTTGCAAACAAGGACCAGAAAAAAAAAAACCCTCCCTTTTTTTCAATTTCGAGTACGCAGAGGACTACATAGCTCAAAAACACCTCTTTTTCCAGTTTTGAGTACAAGCTCATAAAAAACAACCCTTTTTTTCGAAATCGCGAACATGCTCAAAAAAAGACCCCTCTTTACGCGAAAATTCGAACGATCATGAGTACACGAAGTCAATATCAGAGTGACAACATCGGGGGGCCATCTTGATTGGTAGAAAGCCAACAATAACAAAATATGAAATATGGGTGGTTCTTACAGAGATAAGGTAATTTTCAGAATACCAACTTACAACCATTTTAGCTAGGTATTATCGTAGTAAGATAAGACAAAAGTTAACAGAAAAGTTAAGACAATTTTCAGAATACCACTCCAGCTTGATTCATACAACGATAAATCATAACTTGCACGGACAAAGACTAATATGTCTGTAGTAAGTGGCCACATCTAGCAGCAGCTGTGAGCACTGCATGCGAACAGAGCTATGATTCATTCATTCTGCACTGCATGCATAGTATGGTACCGTACGCGTATACATGTAGATCTATATGCACTGGAGCTTCCTTTTTTGTCCGCAGCACATACAGAGCTGACGAAGATTTGTGGGACCCCTCCGGAATCCAATTAATCCTATCAAAATGATCGTCTACAAGGACTTTTTGAGTGGTAATTCTAATATTGGATATATTTTGTTGCAATATGAGTGATATTCATGAATAAGAAACATTTATTAACGTTTCAAATGGGTATATTTTTATTCGTGACGCGTCACCAAATCCACTCAGTCGAGTGGGACGAGAGGCTGACAAGGTAGATTCATGCACCAGAAATTAACGTTAGAGACCGGGGCCGGGACCTGGAAACCAACTTCATTATAGACTCTAAGGGTTTACAATATACATGTAGTTAGCACACAAAGTGATTGCACTTGTTTTACCTTTGTAGTATGTAGAAGTCACTTAACTTAGGCTAAGTCAGATTTATGTCAGGAATAACGTTAGTGGGGGAACTTTATCTTTGGGAAAGTCTAACTAACTAACTTAACAATAACATGCTTAGATCTAACTGTAGTGTTAGTGTTAGCCTAGTGTTACTTAGCCTGCACTGGCTGCAGTGCAGACGGAGATGCTGGGCGTTGTCCATCACGGAAGTTGCAGCGCCCGTCGGTGCTCCCGTTGCGGTCAAATGAAGGCCAGCGGGGACTTGCATTCAACGTTGTACATGAAGTCACTGCATCAGCGGATACGGGAGGTTTGGTTTTTCATTTGTTTTTCGCCGATACCATCACACTCGGAGCTTGCGACAGATGAGAAAACTCTTCACAAAACCGCCAATTTCTTTATTTTTAGCGCTTTTTCTGCGACCCTGTTACTTAGCAGTGGACTTAAGCCTTCATGTGCTTTGGAAATATGGTGCCGATTTTGCATTTTTGATGCCAGAATTTGGCTTTTTAGATAGATTTTTGGAGGTGACTAAGGGACTTTCTTGTGGTGAGTGACATTGTCTCTGTGTGTAATGAAGTGATTAGTGTGTGTTGTGACAATAATATGTGCTGGCTTGTGATATAGATCTAGTGATAATAGGTCTAATCACGGCACAGGTCGAATGACGGGCGCTTTACTCTAAATCAATTTTAGCGTTATGTATCACGGGCGAAAGACGTCTATTTTATGTATTTTTTTACTCACATGCCTTGAAAATGCCACTTTCATGCAAAAAAATTGTGAACTGCGTGTAAAGTGAATGAGTGCGCAGACAAGGGCACCTTCCTCTTTTTAGCATCAAATTTACACCATCGAGACAGAAGCACTTCTGTCTCTATAAAGGAGGAGTGCCGACCCTACCAGAATAAGAGGCTAACGACGAATGTTAGAGACAGAATTTTTCGGTCTATGTGTATTCATGCGACGGTATGTGTTGCAACTTGCAAAACTTTGATCGTTACGACTCACGAGGGGATCTCTCAGTTTCACATATTGTACAAACAATATTTTCACTTCATTCTCACCTGATCGGTAAGCAGGTGACAATAATGAAGTAAAATATTGTTTGTATGTCAGTGAATTTCAAGAGATAAACCATCGTGACGCTCCAAGTCGCTCGTGCAATGCGCTAGCGATAGTGTAGGTGGCGGAGCAAGTGGAGGAGGAGGAGGAAATGAGTGATTCCATTTTAAAGTTTTGTTGATTTTGTATTTTTGCTGCCTCATGGAATTACCCTTTTTATAGCAAATGGTAATTAAATATTTTTTTGGACTTAACATGAATTTCATTTTTATTTTTCATACATGAGCCTATTTATTATTGGTGGCAGGTCGCCAGCTAGCATGCACAAAAGGTGGCAGATTTACATTTTTCAGAACGGTGGCGAAGAAAAATGTCATGGTTCAGCAATCCCTTGTCCTATCAAACCAGCTGAGATCTCATTTCAAAGTTAATAGACAGGGCTACTAATGTAGAAAATACTATTGAAAAGAAAGTTAGAAATAAAAAATGGTAGCAGTATACAGTATATTAAAAAATTCAAGAGGTGACGGAGAGTTAGAGGAGGAGAACAAGGAAATAATCAATGTTGAAGTTTTGATCTTGTTCCATTTTTGTTGCCTTATGGAATAACTCGTTTTACAACAAATATAAATTTCCATATTTTATAGGCCTTAACAGGAATGTTATTTTATTTTTTGTACATGAGGCCTATTTATTATTTGACAACAAATTGCTCATGATGCAAGGTTCGGATACGGATACCCAATGTTGGTACAGTCAACTCTGCCTACGTTGAATTTCTTGGGACTGAAGAAAATGCTTTGACTTGGAGAAAATTCGACTTATGAGGGGTCAAAAACAATAGAAAATAAAGCAATGGGACCCAGTACAGACCTTCGACTTGGGCGATTATTCGACTTATGCGACTTTGACTTATGCAGAGTTGACTGTACTTTGGTGTATGCCGACAGCATCTGTTTTATTTTTTTTTACTTGAAGGTAAATATAAAATAATATATGCCTACAGAAGGGTAGCTTTTACAAACTGTCATCAAAATATATCTGTCATTCATTCACAAAGATAATTTTGTGCTTGGTGTTAGTGTAGACTTATTTGAACTGGACAGTGGATTGTTTTGCTTGAATCCACTTGCGTATAATGAGGTTATGCTTTCTCTGTTTGGGTAAATTATCAAATTAAGGTAGAATTGCCCTTACATGTATGTGACTTAATTATTAGTAAGTTAATAGCTCAGGTTTCAAAATTAATTTCAAATTCAAGAAAACAATTTGATATTACTGTACAACATTTTAAAGAATGTGTTTATGAAGGAAGTTGGTTCTTGTGAGCAGATTTAATTGCTATGTAATGGAGTATGGTCATTAGCTCATTAATTAATTTATGCTTAAAAGTCAATGCACTGGAATATTTCTTGTATGGTATGGTCTTCAGTCACCTAATTTAGTTTAGTTTAGTTTGATTTAATTTCACAAACTTGATGCGCTCAACTTTACACCTCATAGACCACATTACAAGAATATTATGTGAAATATGGTAATTGATTGAAGATCATTAACACCAAGTGGGAAAAGTCTCTCTTTCAAGTTTAATGTATTCAGTTAACTATAAGGGTACTAAGAATAAGTCCTGAAGATATGAAGTTTATACCATTTGTTAATCCAATTTTACACCTTATTTTTGTGCAAAAGAATGATTTTGAGAAAACGCATTTGAAAATTGCCATTTACGTAGCTGTCTATGGAGTACTTAATCACTAATTAGCTAATAATGCTAAAACTAAAGTGATATTTGGAGGGTTAAAAAGTTGTTGGAAATAAAAGAGGGTGATAGCACTACAAATGTATGTTTTTTGCCCATTTTGACCATGTAACCGAAATTACACCACCTCATGACGTGCGACCTATTAGATTTGGGGTCACAAGGTCAAAGGTCATAGTTATTGAAAATTGCTCATTCTCGTGATAACTTAAGAACCATTTGATGGATCAACTTTAAACGTCGCTGACACAACATCATGTGAATAGAACCATTTATTCCAGTTTTGTACTCTAAAATAAATGTATCCTAATACATTTCCCATAATTAAGGGTGGAGGCATAAATTTCAACTGTGCACGGTTGAGCATTCATCTAGTTTAATTATCCATTTCCTTTGCAGGGGATGAACTCCTCACGGATATCTATCCTATGAAGATTATTGGTCAGAACAAGACCTTACTCGAAGTTAGAGGAAAGGTGAGTACCAGACACCTGTGTTTATGTACAACTATTCTACCTTTCTCGTATGCTACTGAACAGTTTCTTTCTCGGTATAATCACACACCAGTTAATCTTTAATAATGGTAAGATTGCTCTTGAAACATATTTAAGAAGAATGAAACCCTGTGGAAAAATCAATTTTAATGAAAAGAGAGGATAGAGAGAAGCCATTTTGAAAAAGAAGTTCCATCAAAATCGATAATGAAATGAGAAAGTTATGAAAGTCTGAAAGTCTCGATTTACATTCTATGGCGATCCTCAAATTGGCATTGTTGCTTCAAAATGGCAAGTTTAGAAGGACAACTCTCAATATGTTTTGTACACAAAATTTCATATTTTCCCCATCATCTCTCAAGGTGCAGCTTGTTTCCTTTAATAGCGAAAGATATATCATGGGTAAAATGCATTTGATACAACAATATTTTTTGTTTACAAAGAGACGAGCAGCATCTATAGAGACACCAGCGAAAATATGAAATTTGTGTACAAAACATTTTGAGAGTTGTCCTTTTAAACCTGCCATTTTGAATCAATGTTGCCAATTTGAGGATCGCCATAAAAAGTAAATTAAGGCTTTTCAAACTTTCATAACTATCTCATTTCCTAACCGATTTTGATGGAATTTTTTTGCTTCTCTCTATCCTCTGTTTTCATTTTAATGGATATTTCCCAAGGGTTTCATTCTCCTGTAAGTAGACACAGCCTTTCTACAAGCAACAAAACAAGACTTAATGTGCAGTCACATAACAGTGCTCAGCATAGGGTTTATAGGGGCATGCCTCCCCTTTGCCTATTACTGTGAGTTAGCTATTTTGTCCCTCCTGAGTGCAAGGTTCGGGTATGCCACTGGTCAGCGATGTTGGTTTGACTGAGGTATTAAAGACGCTCAGTCGTTGGCTTTCGTGGGGAATTTGACACCATGGGTGCTTACCTGCTAACAGGTGTTGTCCATCACTATGAGTTTTATGACCAACAGACCTTTAATATATAATGCTCTGTATATTCCACCCTTTGCCTCATATGGGAAAGTCATTATCTCACTTTCTCTGGCCCGAGAATACCCGAAGCAGACCGAAGAATGTTTATGGTGGGACAGCTTGTTTTGCTGTGCTCCAGAAATGTAGCTCTGTTACAGGTATTTCCAGTGCTTTTCACAAAGTCTGGTGTCAGCAAATTATGATCCACTCCCCATGGAAGCCCACGACTGAATATCTTTAATGTACATTTAAAGTGTACCAACCACCTAAAGAATATTTGATACACACATAGAACATGTGTAGAATCTGCCTTAATAATTAGCTTTACCAGCCATTCTATCAGTTAATGATTAAGAATAATATGAAGGTAGTTAACCCTAAATATTAAGCCTTACCAGGCATTCTATCAGTTAATGATTACAAAAATATGAAGGTAGTTTACCTTTTGGGGGAGTCTTATCCTATAGGTGGACGGGGGGGGCCAAGATCTCGGCAACGAATAGACCGATCGACTTAAGAGTTGGCACAGACATGAAACAACTCCTGAAGAGTATGAATGTGTATAGACTGATCCGGCTATTGTTGAGGGCAGCAGATGATCAGCTAAAACTGCAGTGCATTTCTGCCATGTTTGCAGCTGTATAAGCGCACAAAGATTATAAAGCATGTGCTTTATGATCTTCGGTAGCACGAGCATTTGACAAACCCATTCCCAACCATAGAGTTACATACGCACAGGGTTCTCACTAGAAAAAAATCCACACACGGTTCCCACTCTGCGCAAAGTGGTAGTTTCGGAAGTTTTACGGAATAACACCTAAAGTTAGGTGTGGCAGCAGTATATGCTATAGTAAAAGGATGAAAAATACTTCTTGGTAAGCAGGAGTTGTCTACTAATGGCATAAAAGTAAAAATACATTGCCAAAAAGCAAAACAATCTGTGACATTTATCATTATTGTTAGGAATATATACTCCAATATTTTTTTACCCTTTTGCCACGCATGGTGCAGCAATTTCACACATGTTTCTCCCTTGTCTGAAACCCTTTACGCATGGTATTGGAACCATGGGTGTTATGTACTGGCGAGAACCATGTATACGCACTATGATACGCATTAACTTGAGGACACCGCAGTAACGGCGCTGCCCACAAATCTCTTCTCAAATCAGTCTATATTTATATATATATAAAATCAGTTGGCTTTTCAGTTTTTGATATTATTTTTGAAGATTATGTAATACGCATATTTTCAGCAAATTTTGGGTAAAAGTGAAATCATCCCAAACCATGAGAAATGATGCAACTTTCTTCAGGCTTTCTGTAGAAACACTTTCAAATAATGAAATCCATCAAATCCATATGGTTCATGGTTAACTGTAATGTGGATTGATTATGCAAATTGTAATTCCCGGATTATTTCTTTTGTATTTCTGTTTTGTATTCTTATTGTTTTATTGTTCTTGTTTTGTGGAAGAATTTATCACCGACATGCATAAAATAAACGACAAGGAAATCATTCATAGCAATCAGTCATGGCTTTGGTAATAAGAATTACATAGAAACCTGTATAAAAATGACCAATGTCGACCTTTTATTGGCTTATGTTTAAATTCTGCCAGTAAAACAGGTAAATTATATCAAAATATGCAGGAGACTTGAAAGAAAAAAGTGAAGAAGTATGAATGCAAATTTCAATCGGTCTAGATGCATGGTGGTTTGAGGGTTAAGGATAACGTTAGATCTGACATATTGAACCCAAGTCAGACTTCAGTTCTCTATTAAATGCTTTAATTCCACTTGGAGATTATATTCAAACTTGCAAGATATATATTGTGTAGGAGTAAGTTATGAAGCTCATATTTTGAATATAGTATGGTGATATGGAATCCCTTAAAAGGTGACTAAATTAAAAATGCATGTTGACTTCTATTGATCATGTGTACATCACATATCCTTTGACTTTTAAATGTACATTTGTGTCATATATTTTTCATTATTTTTTATGTTATTTTCGTTCCACCTGCTAAGCTCCACCCACAAAAAAATCTCCGAAGCAATATGACTTCTTACATCATCAGTCAGACATCAGTCAGCAAGATGAACATGAACAAAAGACATTGGAAGGTCCCTTCCCATCAACTGATCACCTGTTCACAATAGCATTGCAAGTTTTCGTAATAATAGCCCATTACAATACTTCTTTTCATGATGTTGTTTGGCATTTCTGACGTAGCAACTGCTTAAAATACAAATGAATTTTGTGAGTTGGCATTGTATAAAAACCTGCAAGACTCTCTTGTGACAGATAATTTTGCAACCGTCCCTCACTTTTCAACCAAATTTGGGTTATAGATGCAGTAAGGGGACCTGCATGTAATGGTGCTGTTCGGAAGGTCACATGATAAGGTCAAAGGTCATTTGAGGTCATATTTAAAGTTTACCTGCAAGACTCTCTTATGACAGATAACTTTGCAACTGTCTCTCACTTTTCAACCAAACTTGGGTTGGAGATGTACTAAGGGGATCTGCATGTTATGGTGCCATCGGAGGTCATGTGATAAGGTCAAAGGTCATTTGAGGTCATATGTTAGAGTTTACCTCCAAGACTCTCTTGTGACACATAACTCTGCACATGTTGCTGCAATGGCAAACAAACTTGGGTGATAGCAAAGGGGGTGGGAGTAGGTGCAGGGGAAGCAGGTGAAAGGGAGTAGCATTTCATGAAATAGCCCTTCTCAAATTTTATGGGATGTTGCATTCCTTGCCAGCAGATATTTCACAATGAGCTTTGGATACAATTCTGTTGCATGGCAACAGAGATCGCGATATTTCTAGTTATTTTCACAAGTGGGCGAGACACAATGCCTTGTTAATTTAGTCACCCTTTAAATACAGAGCGAAATGTCCATTGGTGACTGGTAGGCTTTAGTAACCTTTTCACATAATGCTTTTTATTTATATTTTGTGTATTTGTGGCATGGATACAGAGAGTGACAGAAAGCAGTACTGTCGATGACGCCGCTATCGGTGCCAATCCTTCTGCTGAGGAAGCAGCGGAAGGAGTTGAAGACGCTGGTGTAACTGGTGTCAACGTTGTCCTGGCAAATCGTCTTCAGGAAGTCACAGAATACTCTTTAAAGGAGTATAAGAAAAAAATCAAGGAATACGTTGGAAAGTAAGTACTCGAATCGAACATAAGAAATTAACCATGGTAAGTGTCATTCTTGGTTAGCATAATGTACTTGTTTTTTTTTTCGTTTGTGCATTTGTCTTGTAACACAAAGATAAGCAAGATTGCATTTATAGGATGTTTTCTGCTCACAGTGATTCCTTCTCACCCTCCCTCGCCTAAAAGCCCTGTTTACTTAATGTATTCACAGCCACAGCCACGCCCACAAGCAAGCTCTGGAAATCTTTGATTGAGGGATTGGGGGTAACATTGGTCTTTTCTCCAGATCTGCCAACTATTATACCATGAATAACTGTTCCAAATTTCTGACTGCTTTAGGAAATAACGAGTGCATCCTCAATAATTACAAATTTGATCGCGAATATACATGCACGCATTGAATAATACCAACAATTAAGTATTGACCACTGACATTGTCCCCTAATGGTCTGTGGGACTCCGGGGTCAGGGGTAGCACCCCTCATGTGCCCCAACCACAATTTTTCACTACATCAGAATGCTGCCATGATGATTTGCATAATGCAGACGAGACTACCTGGGCGTTGCACTTGTGTATGCTTTCGCCCATTGAAGATGGAGTCGTAGGCATCATGCTTTGGGGCTGTCCATCGATACGTCTGTCTTTTTAGTTAACATGATATCTCAAGAACCCAGTATGTACATGTATCACCTTTGGGAGAAGATCTGACTAGATTTGGGGGTATGTATGTCAAAGGTCACAGAGGTCAATTTAGACATTTTGGGTGTTAACTTAGTAACACATCTCAAGAACTATTTTGGGTATGAACTTCAAACCTTATACTTGTCTGCATCACAATAGTAAGAATATCTGATTATATTTTTAGTTGAGTAGGTCAAAGGTCATGGGGTCACAATGCATGAAATCAAACATTAAGTAGTTATGTGATATGTATATTTTAATGATTTTGTATGCATGACGTAATGGGAAACTAAGTGATCAGACTTGTGGGTTGTTAGGTCAGATAACAAGAGGTCGATTAACTTGTTATTTCAATTTTGTGGTTTGCTCTATAATTCAAGGACAGTTTGAGCCATGAAGTTATAGACTGTCTGACACGACGGAAGCATCTGGGAAGTTTGGATTGGGAGCATGATCGGACAGCGCAAGTTGCATATTGACACTAATAATATTCAATCATTTTGGTGATTACGCTGTGGCCTGGTTCTGACATCTGCGTGACCCTTGTAGTACACTTTGTAATCAAAATGACAGTAAGAAATTGCGCCCTCAACTTTTCGTGTCGGACAGTCTTTGAATGAGTATAGGCAGAGGCAAAGAGGAGATGCAGTCACATTCATCTTGCTGTTCTTGTTTCCTTTTTCTTTCATACATTACACAGATTGATTGAAGCAAAAGAAAAAGAAATTGCAAGTCTGGAAGCGGAGAACAGGACAGCTGAAGCAGAGAAGATGAAGGAAGAACAAGCGTACTTCAAGAAGAACTTCCAAGCTGACCTTAAGGAGCTTATTATTGATCCATTCAAGCAGAAGGAGTTCCAGTTCTTTGTTGGCGAAACGTTGGCTGAGGTGTGCATGCTCGTACTCATGACGTACCCGGAAGATGACTCAGAGGGCAGGCCTGTTCTCTACTACATCAGACATGGCCTGAAGGAAATGAAAGTAGTGAGTATTCATAGACATATGATAAATTTACTAGACGAAAAGCAGCACGCGTGGATATCATTACACGAATGGCATTAGGCCCCGCCTCTTTTGGATCATTTGAAGGGGCTGATAAGCACCCGTTATCGCCATGATATCGATAATACTGTTGCATTATTCATATCTATTGCGCGTAACAGTTTCATTGTGACACCTTGTTTTAATGCGCACTTGTAGCGCATTTATTGTGCATTAACTGCGCACGTGGTAAGCTGATGCGTTTTATGTTTCATAACGCGTACAAACAAGTGCTACTAGTTGGAAGCATCTTACAAAATGAATTATTCATTTTTGATCATGAATATTGATGGGTGCTTAGGTCGGCCTTCTAATGGATCTAGACAAAGTGGTGGAGCTTCAGGGGCCTGTGAGTATTGTCATGGATCAGACAAATTCAACAGAGGTACAGGGGACATTCCATAAATGATAGTAGAACCTTCCTGTAACAAGGCCCCTAGGAGTTGTGACCATGAAAATTACCCAGTTATATCGGTATCCTCCTACATGTGTATCAGGGTAACATACCAAAGGAATGTGTAGAACTGGACCTTGAAAAGTACTTAAGGGGCAGACTCAATCCCGTAACCCCCTCCCCCTTTCGTAAAACGCTAAACACTTTCCTCATAGTCAGTCCCTTATGTTGAAAACTGTCGGTCCTGGTGACTAACGGGTATATCATTTCTTTTACCCAGGACCTGTAGCTCCTGAAAAGGACCCCCCCCCCCCCCCCCCCCCCACCAAAGAAGGTGTCCCAGGGGCATTTTGTTTTTGGGTCATCCATCCGTGCATCCATCCCACTTTTTCTTTAACACAATATGTCTAGAACCATTTGAAGTATGAATTTCATTCAAATCTTGTGCAAGTATGTATTACAATTGGAAGAAGATCTGACAAGATTTTGGGATATGCAGGTTAAAGGCCACAGGTCACTTTTTGAAATTTCAGGTGTAAGCTTGGTTAACAATATTTCAAGAACCATTTGAAGTGCTAACTTCAAACTTGGTGCTAGTATGTATCGGGATAGTAAGACAATTTAATTAGTTTCGGAGTTTAGTAGGTCAAAGGTCACAGGTTAATATGCATGAAATTGAAAATTTGTTTTGTTATCAATTTATTTCAACTCCACGAATATGAGGAGACAAAGTGATAAGACTTTGTGGTTGTTAGGTCAAAAGTCAAAAGGTCGATTATATAAGCATTTAATTTTGGTTATCACAATAATTCTAGAACAGGTTGGTCCATGAATTTAATTGAATATAGGCATATAGGAGAGGTCACATTCATGACAGTTACATGTAAATGAGCAGTATGTGGGGATAAAAACAAAGTATCCATATACAATGAAACCATCCCTCAATAAACGGCTGTGAGTGAATGGAAGATGAAGACGGCTCATTCTAGCTTTTTCCTTGCAGTATGCAGTGTGATGGGTTTCTTTAAGTGGGATGGAGGACCAAGGCTGCACTTCATACTGCAAGATGCAGAAGCTCTGCACTCTTACCCGAAATTTTCGCGTGCATCTCATTTTCACAGATTTTGCTGGTCTGAACAACTCGCAACAGTTTCATGCTGCTTCAAAATAAGCGAATCACAGTTGACAAAATACTTGATTTTCGCACTATGCAAAAGATTCTTGCTGCGAAATTGGCTCTCGTTACTATTTTGCGAAGTTTCGTGTTCGAAATGTTGCTTACCACTGTTTGTGGTGTTAGATTAGTTTTTTTCCCCCATTGTAACGCATCAACTAATAGCTGATAGTCTGGTTTTGTGCCATGTGACTTGTCAGTCGCTAATGATGCTAAAATAATGACTACACATTCTCTCACATCAAGCATTTTATTGCTAAAAGATGTTTGGATAGGATGTTGTACTCTACAGTTTTTACACATGTATGTAATATTTTCCTGTGGTATCACTTCATATTTACCTGTTGTAGACATGATTTTGTAGGCATAATTGTTTAAGAAATTTCAGTGAGAGGTGGGGGGGTGTAATTTTTCAGTGACATTTGCAAATATTGAAATGGTCATAGCCTTTTAAAAAAAAAAAAAAAAAGGTATGATTATGGTTTTCCTCCCCACTGACAAAACTTACTACCTCAAACAGTTCAAAAGACAACACTGAACCTTTTGTTATGTTTTTGTTCGTTTGTTTCTGTTTTGTTTTTTGTTTTTTACTTTGATAGACAAGATCTTTCTCTTGTCACACAATTACTTCAGCTATTATTAATTACATCTTGCAGTATTAACTTCTCTGACAATTTTGAATTCACTACTTTGTTCTTCATTTTCTCTTTTTTCTTTAACAGTAATCCCAGCTCATCGCCTGAATGTTATCCGCTAGATCTATTCACTCACTCGCCAAGTTCTGTCTTGTCTCTCACCACCACTACAAGGGAAAGAATTCAGACATCTAAACGCCATCCCTGATATATATATATATATATGCATCAGAGACAGTGGGCTTTAGACAGATCATTAACAAGAACTTCTGGGAAATTTTGAGAGATGACCAAAATTTAGCTTGGGTAGGGCTAGGGTTACTGAATGGAAGACAGACCTTTCAAGGGAAATCATTCCAAATTTCAAGAGAGATAGTCGAAATTTTCTTTGGGGTGGGGGCTAGATGAATTAGTAATCCCTTGAAATGGGCCATAAATACTGCTGGAGAATTTCTTTCATGCAACGCACAACCCTTTTGCAGGCAATTTTGCATAGGCTGTAAAAGGTGTGTGCTTTGGGGGTAAAGCAATACATAGAATTAGTTGTTAAGCTTAGATGTTGCATCTGTCCTAGAGGAGGGAGCAACAAAGTTCTTTACTTCGGTTGTAAGTCTTGAAGCCCATCTGCATATAATGTAAGCTATCTGTTTTTGTAAATGCTGGTGCAAGTGATTGTGATTCAAAACTCTGCGCAAGTCTCGCATCGGGTATCATGATATCATGTCGGTCAAATTTGACTTCCTGCATAGCAACCGAAATCACTTCCGAATGTGTAGGGTTATATTTCTTATAGAAACAAGCATTTCAGGAAGGGAACATTATATTGTAATATTGGAAGACTAGCCCTGTAGCATTTAAAACTGCAGAGGTTATTTGCATATGTTATATTTTGGGGTGAATTTGTATTTATTAAAGAAGATAAAGTTCAACCTGTATGCGTCCATATAACATGGACATATTTTGACCAAAAAAGCCTACTCTAATTGCATTTCTTTTAAATTCAAGCGCTGTACACTTCCGTTGTTTTGGCTTCATATGAATAACTGAATGACAGTGAAAACTACAGGCATGTGTCATGCTTGAAGCTTCTTTTAAAGACAACATCTCTGAGCTTGTCCTCCCCATTGGTGCAATCGCCTTGTAACAATTAGATAATATATACTGTAAGAAAATGACAGGACTTACAGGAGATATTTGTGAATGAATGGGAAATATGAAATTGTTTTAAAAAGTGAATGATATTGCTTTTCCCCATTTTATGAAAGATAATCCACTTTATCGATATTCCATGTGAAGTTATTCCGGGGTGCCGACAAATTATGTGTGTACACTGTATATTTAATACAAAATTAAAGACAGTTAAAACAGGTAATGTGTGATTACATGTGACATTTTAAGTGTGGCAAAGTTTTCAAAATAGCGGTGGATTGTTTTGTGTGTGTAAGCTAGAAATTTAGAGAGGTAGGGGATTAGCTTAGAGAACATCAAATAAATAATAATCCATAATTTACCTTTAGAATATATATAAAACCAACCTGGTATTCTACCGGGGTAATGGTTGAGTAAAGATTACTGTATGAAAAACACTGGGTAACTTAAAGACACTAGATTGTGAGCTTTCATGGGGAATTTGACACCATTCGGGTGCTTGCCCAGTAACGGGTGTTGTCCATCACCAAGAGTGGAATCGAGTTTTATGACCAACAGGCCTTATGTAATTCTCTGTATATTTCACCCATTACCCCATACCGTAAAGTCATTATCTCACTTCCCCTGGCCCAACAATTTCCCGTACTTTACATGATATGCATGCACACACACACACATTACTGTTCAGGTGAACTCTGTGCACATGCACGCTCCTTATGTCCAGTCTGTGCAATCGACCATTATATTTTCTTCAAACATTGGTTTACATTTTTAATATTCAAAATACTTTCCATCTATATTATACTTTGAAATTTTCAGACTGGTATTTTTAAATTATAACTTGTGTTTATACCACTGTCAAGTAGCAAAATGAGAAATTTTTAAATTCTCACAATGATGTCAAACAATAGACTTGAGCCTTATTCTGTCGGCCCTCCAGGACAGAACAATAGTTGTCCTCGGGAGTAGAGTGATGTGAAGCTGCGTGTGTGTGTTTGTGTGATGGGTTCAGTTTAAATCACGATCAGACCTTGGTAAGAAGTTACATTTTTGTGAGGGCAGAATAATATGACCAATTCGGTGGTAAAAGTTTGATAGAAATGGGCCTCATAAGAGATGGGAATGGTAGAAAGATGAGAGCGTTGAAACTACGCAAGAGAAAAAGGACATTAATGAAAGTATAGTGTTCAGAGTTGTGATCTCGGCTTTAAAACTTCAACAGCTTGATCCTCAAGCTTCCACCTTCCACGCAATCAAACTAACTTGTCATGCAGTGCTGAACAAGAACACTGTAAATTTTCTGTTTGTTCACAGCTATGATCTATCTAGGGAAAGTGTTAACTATCCCTCTCCTAAACTTTGTCTCACACATTGTCTGTTTCTCACACCTGTCTCTACTCGCTTCCTGTCCCCATATTTGAAGTGCTTTCTTCCAAAAGGCACCAAATCCATCTTGGTAACTTGAGGGAAAATATATTTCTTTGTCCTGAGTTTGTAAACATGTCAGTGGAAGCTTATGATTACAAAAGTGGCATCTCTTCTGTAGGTATTCCTTGATAACTTTTCTTCAAAATGCTATTCATGAAGTATTACCCCAGCTGAATAACGACTTTAATAACTCAACTTTGATAAAAACTGAACATATAGTGCCTTTTGGAAGCAAGCTCTTCATTTCTACTGCACTTTTTTAGTCTGCTTCTCTTTGCACATTTCTTCATCATCAGTCTCTCAAGTCTCTTGACTTTTCTTCATCTCTGTCCGTCTCTCTTCTCATTTAGTCTGTGATCTCTTATTTACCTCTTTTGGCCTTCCTTGCAATGCTTTCACTCGGTTTCTTCTTTGTTGTGCTTTCCCATCCCTGCCCCTATCACCATCCTTTTTGTGCCTTTCCATTTCGTATTAAAGTCTTCCTATATTTCCTTGATCTTCTCTCTCACTCTCTATCACATCTCATGTTTCAACACAAAATGAATTGTAAATATATTGGGCAGTTGGGCTTAAAGTTTAGGTAGTTTCGGTAGGCCTGCAAAAACTTTCTCAGATTTCCTTGCTTTCAGCTGGTCAGTAACCAGACAAGTAAAACTAAGATGCTGTGAAGATTTTTCTCATCAAGATGCATATTAAACAAACGAAAGGCAAGAAAATACTTATGAACTAGGGTCAGCGACATAAAGTCACAAAGGCCTGCACCCTTTGTAAAACCCCAAGAGAGTCCTGTTTACACGACAAAGGAGGGGAGCATCGTGATTGAGCGGTCAGGATGCAGGGTTCCAGCATAGAGCAGAATGTTGCATCGCATTCATATCAAATATTCACACTGAAATTCACTGCAAATCAGAATGGAATATCATATGATCTCTTTCACATTATTAAGCAAGGCAGACAATGTGAAGACTATACATGTATTCAATCAGTTTCATGCCAATTTTCTTTTTGCTACTAAAACTGTGCACAAGCTTTAATGTAAAGGCCACCAGCCCATCACACATTGTATAATTTGACTGCAATCCAATTCAGAAGAAATTGCATTTTGTAATGAATATGAAAATTTTAAACAAAGTGTAATGTTCCAGAATGAAGGGAACACATGTACTGTAATTGAAATTTTGGTTCACTACATGTACAAGCTAAGCAAAAGTTGAATCAGCTTCAAATCATAGACAATCACAAGACTACTATGACATCCACATAATTCAAAACTGATTTTGCTTTTTCTTCAGCGAGGAGGCTTGCAAGAGCCCTTAATTTCGATCTTAGAATTCATCAGACTTTTCAGAACTTTGCTCAATAAGATTTTATGTTTGAATTTTCACTATAAAAAAGTTTTCAAAAATCAGATCAAATACAAATCGTACAGTGTGTGGTGTGATCAACAGGCGGAAGAGAAAGACACTGTACAGAGGAGTACATTTACATTTAAAGTTTTACTCAAGGTATTTATGCAATGCTTTAAACACGGTATTCACACAACATGGTCAGAAAAATAGACCTGATTACGAATTTCATGTATACTTTGTTGAATAAAAGTGTCCCTTGACAATAGGCTTGCCAGATGCTTGCCTGACATAGCAACAACTTATGAATGCAAACTGGATTCCTTCTATTCGAGTGCCATTATGCATAACATGTAAACTGAATAGTCAGTAACCAAGGACTTTGGAGAGACACGTGCATAAATTTAAATACATAGGTAAACAGGCCTTGTCAGAAAAGAGGACATCATGGACACGACATCACAAATGACAGAGAGAGATTGTTCCTCCAAACTATGACTCATCTAAACATGAAGCGTACTTCTTACCTTCTTACCCCTTTCTCACCAGATAGAACAAGAAAATTTTGGTCTTGTGGTCATTATTAAGAGGTTCCCCTGTATTCTAAACAAAGCATTACAATAAAAAATCTTGAAGTACTTTCAAAGACATGGGGCCCCCTTTCATAAAACTTGTTAACAACTGTCACATTTCTATGAAAAATTTGCTCTCAGCCAGCTTTTAACAGTTATTGCAACTTGTTATGGATAGAAAGTTTTATGAAACGGGGCCCTGGACAAAATTACTCTTTCAGCTCTAGCAGTCATTACGAGTGCAGAGTGCAAATCGAGAGAAATATCCTGCCTGGCATCCATGTTACTCTTGGATAAAGACTTACAATTGTAAAAATACTGTGTCATGGAGACAAAAAAAAGTATCACTAGGCAGAGACTTGAACCCTCAACTTCTTCACTAAGAGTCAAACGAATAAACCATCATACCACTGTGCTTCACAGAAGCAAATTAGAAGGTCCATTACACTTCATGCTACCACATCATCTATAACTATCCCTATCTCTGCCTGTTTCCCTATCTCTATTCCTCCTATCTCTTTCCCTTTCTCTTTCCCTATCCCAATTTCTATCTCTATCTCTCCTGTCTCTCAAATCTCTATCTCTTTCTCTATCTCTTTCTCTATCTCTTTCTCTATCTCTTTCCCCATCTCTTTCCCTTCTATCTCTATCCCTATCCCTTTTTTCTTCTCTTTCTCCATTTCTATCATTCTTCCTCTCCTCTCTATCTCTCCTCCTTTCACTTTCCCTCTCTCCATCCAGAGTTCTCCTGCTTCCTTCCCTATCTCTTCTATCCATCCGCGAACTGTCCATTCGTTCCTTATCCCAGTCGTCATTCCGATCCCTTCTGTCCAAACGTTCATCTTCTCTTCTCCTTCTACCTTTAACTTCATCTTCCTCGTATCTACTGGAACGGTGCGCACTCCTTGATTTTTGACCTTCATCATATGTCCTTCTGCCCTCCTCTTTTCCCTTTCGTCCAGAAGTATCCTCTTTTCTTCTATCTTCTCTCCGCTCCATCTTTTCTTTCTTTATTCTGAAGTCCTCATCTTCCTCTTGTTTGATTTTCATAGGAGGTGATAAGCTGTCATCACTATCATATGACTTCTTCTTTTTCTTCTTCTTTTCTTTCTTGGATTTCTTCTTCTTTGATGGTCTTTCATTTCCTACAATGAAATGAAAATAATCATACAATAGCATCAAACAACATTTGAAGTAATTTGAGTTTATACTACCGTTCCAGTAGATACGAGGAAGATGAAGTTAAAGGTAGAAGGAGAAGAGAAGATGAACGTTTGGACAGAAGGGATCGGAATGACGACTGGGATAAGGAACGAATGGACACTTTCTACAAAGAAAAGAAAATTACTTTCGTCATTTATCAATTTGGCTATTAGAATGTCATGAAACAACTTCCGAAGTTTAGAAAAGAAGTGTAAATTCATTATAAAAGAATAATACAGAATTATATTTGCACCTTAGAATGAATCATCATAAAACCATATAGTCCCTTTTAACTAGAGAAGTAATTTCAAAGAAAGTCATTACCACTGTCGAAAAATGAAAACCTCTTGCACCACATTAATACTTTTGAACTAATTGTTAAGATAAGCGCACTAATGCAATGTCATACCTTTTATTGGTAGAACCAATTCATCTTCATCTTCCTCATCAGATGTTGGAGGTGTCTTGGGAGCGCATCCCTCTTCTCTCAGCTTCTTGGTCGCATCATCCAACTCCTCATCATCCTTGGGCTTGCGATACTCTGACACATGGTCCACTCTCAATGTCCTTCCCTTCAACTATAGAAAGAAAAAAAATACTGTGTTAATTTTCGTGCTTCACAATACATGCGCCACCAACGTCCATACCATGGGAGGCCTATTTTCCCACTCACGGGTCAAAAACTATTTCCAAGATAGCAGACACTGCGAGTGAGAGTTGACCAAGTGAAGAAATATTTAACTGACCGAGGGATCCAATGCATAGGGAAGAAGAAGGATGAGTTAGGAGAACTAGCAGTGAGAACCCAGGGAAAATACGAAGTGTTGGAAATCTGTAATCACTTAGAATAGGAGTGGAAAAGGCGACTGCAGTAATGCAAGGTGTTGATGGTGCTGTTGTTGACCCATCTCCGAGTCCCACAATTAACACGCTAGAGTGACTGTCGAAACTGAACCGAATGAGGGCGCAAGGATTGCAAAATGTGACAATTAAGACAAGATTCCATGACTCTTTCAATAACATAAGAACACCCATACTGTAATAAGTTAATCATCTAAATATCAAGAATGGGTATGATCTTAGTACAATTTCCGAGAAATGCCAATCTTCTTCATTTCCATACATTCATGTGACTGTCTCTAACTTTCACATCTCTTTTGTACACAGTTACATTTTTTACTTTGTCAAATGAAAATGACAAAAAGGACAGCAATATCAATAATAATATTTATTATTTTCATAGTGTTCAAAATCATAACACAAGATGCTCTCAAGGCATTCCAATATTCCTAGCTTAGCTTGACTCCAGACAGCATTCAAGAAATTTCTTCCTACAAGTATGCGTGTAACACATGGGGTGGAGAGTGGCAACCTTTGTGAAAAAAGTACCATGCATACCAGGGTATTTTCACGAAATTACCATCAAAACCATGCAAGTACCATCAAATTACCTTGATTTGAAGGTAATTTCATCAAATTACCATGGTACCCATAGTGCTTTTTTTACAAGGGAAATGTAGATTAATGTCTTGCCAAAAGACAATGATGCTATGCTGGCATTTGAACCCATGACCATTGCATCTCCATCAAGCATTATATACATTATAAACATATACATTTGTTTATATATAATTTAAGCTATCTCCTACAAGTACGGTGCTTCCTTTTAGCAACACTTCTTGAATTTTCTTTTTTTATCATAAAGGCTTAAGAAATAACATAAATACACGAGTTAAAATCACCAAAAAAAAAATCGAGCCCATTTCCAGTGCAGTACTTTGCATCATTTGTGAAAAAGATCAGTTTGATTGGAGTTAATCATTAAGATATCCAAATTGGCAACATATGTAAAATACACACTCACTCTTTTCATGTGTAAATTGCACTTTTTTCAGTTAGATTTTGCAATTTTCATGCTCCTAAATTCATGTTATATAGTTGTTATTCTTTTCAAATTATGTAGGAGTGTAGCATAAGAATAATTGTTGCCAATTTGAGAAGGGAGAACTGATTAATTTAGCCCTTCGGAAAACTACGTACTGCTGGGGGTTAATACTGCCCACATATCTGTCCTAAAGTATGCTTAAGTTGTCTACACACAGAACTAATATCCTCATTACAGTAGAGCTGCCCTGAACCACTCAAAGCATTCAAGGAATCACTAAATATTGGGTACACATTTGTAACACCTTGGCTCAGAGTAGCAAGCACAGAATACCTTGCCAAAGAACATTAGTGCAGCACATGGCCATCTGATTCTCAGATACGTAACACATCTACTAGGCCAGAACACCTCTATGAGACCACAACGCGTCAACACAATGATGCATTCCGAAATGACTCTCGCACTCACCTTGATTCCATTGAAGTTATCTACAGCTAGAATGGTACTTCTTTGATCTTCATACGCTATGAAACAGTACCCCTTGGACTTTCCTGTCTTTTTATCTCGCACCAAGTTGATGTTCACAATCTCTCCATACCTACAGCAGGGAAAAGGAAGTGAAGATTATGAGTTTTGATTGACATTCCACAGCTTTTTAATTTGGGTAGCCAAATGGGTAATCCAAATTACTGCTGAACCATTATTAAAAAGCCTCATTTTGAAGAGTAGCAGTATATCAAAGTCATGATAAATCTCAGTACGTCTTCATCATGCAGGATTGCAGGCTACTCAGCTATGTTCTATTGTCCCCTTTTGAAGGTAGACAACCACCCCCCCCCCCCTCCAATATTTGGAAACACCACCGATGCTATATACATTACAAGCTCAGCTTTTTATTAGATTCCCTCATATTTCACTTTTAAAAATTAATTTGTCTTAAGCTCATGGTGAATATATTAAGATCTACGTGTTTGGATGTTCTAATTTCCCCCTTTGTATTATGAATCGTCTCATTTATGATGTCATTCATATGTATATTCACGTATCATTTCTTACTTGCATGCATGTATCATCATTTATGTGAAATATGAAAATAAACTGAAACTGAAACTGAAACTGAAACTGATATACTCACTGTGAGAATACACACAGGAGGTCTCCCTCAGTCAGCTCATAGGGTAGGCCTCCAATGAAGATGTATGCACTGTCCTTGTACTGCTGATGCCATGAGGCAGAGCTGGATACACCAAACTGAGCTTCAAGTTCATTCAGTTTGTTGATATTCTTCACATTGGTGAGAGGACTGGAATGAAAATCAGATTACAGTTCAGATTACTGGTATCTATATTTTTTCAGCAGCCAGAAGACTCGCAATAATAGAATACAAATAATACATGTAGGGTTCTCTCCTGTCTTGGTGCAGTGCTCTTGTCTTCGATCTAGTACCAAAAGTGCAGGGTATTAAAAACAAAAAACAACAGAATTCTCACTGACAAGGGTATTGCTTTCTTGGTAATTTGTCCAACAGCTCTAAGAGTGGTCAAACAAGGCAGGGTAGTGCTGATGTTCATAAAGCAAATAAAGAGGCTTTGCTTCTGTTTTAGCCTTGTTCAGAAAGTTGGTGACAATTGTAATAAAGGTCCAGGCATACTTCTAATTAATATCTAAACAGTTGAACTGCTTTAGTCCTCCTCATCCACACTGTGGAATATCATTATAAGCTGTTATTTTATTTATTTATTTTTGGGGGGGCGATATTAGCCTTGTGAATGTTGCAAATCAGTAACTCATTGCAAATTCATAAACACAAGAGAATTATGATCGCAATGCTAATCTTTGTCTGCTGAATTAATTTGTAGGGAAAAATAATGACAATTGTTCTTTTGATATTTTCTTTAAATTCTGATATCCTTTGTGCAATTACTAATGGTGATAATCATTCTACAAACATCCCTCAGGTATCCTCGCTGTTTTCAGGTTCCCTTGTACACTTGCTGAGGAGAAAACAAACTATTACGACTGTTTAATACAATTGCACGATTGTGACAATGGTCAACAGTAGTTGGCAAAGGATTGACTTTCACCATCGGCACATAGTTGCCATCGCTGGTAGGCCTGCTGCAGAGAATGTAGCAGTGCTCTGTATACTGGCAATCACTCATGTAGCAGCATTTCTATTCTTCGTGTCAATTGTGAGTAGGAACGCTCACAGTTATATACCTCAACACTTCAAACACCGTACACACCGTTGCATAAAGGTCACCAATGTTGACTCAAAATCAGCATTCAATTTACTGTACGGCACCAACATGTAAATGAAAAAAAATAGATTAAACTCAAAAGATGTTGGAATTGGAAAACATGATTCCGAAAATAAAATCTGTAATCTTCCGTTGATTCTCTATGCAGGGCATCATGCACAATTCTTGGTCAGCAGCACTCATAACACAAAAAGTGAGAGGTTATACTAACCTCGCACTGATATAATTTCATACAGGGGAATTTCCTGAAAATATGAAAGAAGTGTCACCGAGCTCATGTGTGAGCTTCAGAGGAGCATAATCGCTGATCAATAAAATATCTGAAAATTTCACTAAGTTAACTTAATGTTGAGTTGATCAATTTGATCCAACTTTATGGTAGATCAAGGGAAATAAGATAATTCAAATAATATAAGATTTTAAAAATATTATTCTATTAAAAATTAGATCTCCAACTACAAGGGAAAGAATACAGTATCATCTTCTTATAGATAAAGATAAAACGAGATAGAGTCTTGTTTAGTCCCAGTGGCTGCATCCTGAATGGAATGACTGCTGCTCGGATGAGTTCTTGCAGGAGAAAGATGTAGATCTAACTGTTTAGTGTTAGGCCACTCATCCTGTGTACAGGGTCAATGAATTGACCTCGTCCTACAAAAGTGACATTTCTGTACCGAAACTACATAGCATGCTTTTCTATTGGTTACTCGACGGAAAGCTGTCAACCTACGAGTCTGATAAGCATCGGTTTTCTTCTTAAAATTCACCATTTTCACAGTTCATTCATCAGATATTGATGCTCTGAAGAAAGGAAAAGCCAGTGGTGTAGATAACATCATGCCTGAACACATCATTCATGCTGGACCCATCTGTCGTAGTCTTCTCCTCCTCATTTTCAGTGCCTGCTTATCTACAAGTCATATCCCCCTCACTTTGAAATAGGCTCTTATATACCCCATCCACAAGGGGAAGGGCAAACCCATGGAGGACCCAGCCAACTATCGCAGAATCTCCCTCACCTCCAGTTTCTCCAAACTGCTGGAACTGCTCATAAAACCTCAGGTAGAAATCCCCCTTCAAGTCTCCAACATCCTAGATGAGCTGCAATTTGGATTTCAGAAAGGCAGGTCTTGCATTATGACGTCAGCATGTCTCCAGCTCTGCATTGAGCTCAACACTCTTCTGAAGAAACCCACATACATAGCCCTATTGGACGCCCAAAAAGCTTTTGACTGTGTTTGGCACAACAGCCTCTTCCATAAACTCAAGGAAATGGCAGTCCATCCATCAATTCAAGCAGTGCTGGCCTCTTTGTACCACAATGCAGTGAGCAAAGTCTTCTGGCAGGGAAAAGTAAGCTCACCAATTGCACCGGAAAAGGGGGTACGGCAGGGCGGTATACTTTCGCCTGCCCTCTATACCCTCTTCAAAGATGATCTAATCAAGACCCTCAGGACAAAAGGTCTTGAATGCTCATTCCAGGGCAGATACTCCGGAGTAATCGTCCTAGCAGACGATGTTGCCTTACTGGCTTCCTCTGCAGATGAGCTTCAGGAGATGCTAACGGTCACCAACAACTATGCTGACTCATGGAAGTATACCATCAACCCATTTAAAAGTGCTGTGGTTGTCATCAACGAGAAGTGCAGCCTGCCACAGCATAGACAACAGGCATCCTGGCTCCTGACCAACCATCAGCCAATTGCTAAAGTAACTCAGCATCCTCATCTTGGAATCCCCAAATCCTCAGCGCGGTCTGATCGCTCCCCTGATATCACAGCAAAGGGAGTGAAGACCTTCCACGCCTTCCATGGGGTAGGGGCGTACACATCAGGCCTCTCCCCTCACCTCTGTGCGAAGCTATGGTCAGTGTTCTGCATACCTAGAATGCTTTACGAAACTCCTGTTCTTGGCCTGACCTCTCATGAAACAGCCCGCATCAGTACATCTCAGAATAACCTATTCAAGAAAATTCTAGGTATCCCTCAATCCGCAGCTAATGAAGCCGTATTCCTCCTCACTGGTCTCACCCCCCTACAGTTTCAAATGGATCAGAGTAGCCTCCTTCTAATAGGGCAGTTCATCACCCTTCCACAAGAACGGTTTGAAAAGAGGACGCTTCTCCATGCCACTATTTCAAGTACCCCTCTGACCAAGGCCTGGGACAAGATCCTCCGCAAATACAACCTGCCTGACCTCCTCAGCTTAACTGAGCAACCCATTCCTTACCACAGATGGAAAGCCATGGTCATGAAATCCATCTACAGGAGTATGCTGCATGAAATATCGGAAGCTATTACCTCCAAGTCTTCTCTCTCTCTGTGGAATAACTTACACCCACTCCCCTCACCAGCACAGTTATTCCCAGTTGGTTTAGCTCCACACCTACGAAAAGCTCAAATTGTCAGGTCGCAGCTACTCACACAAACCTACCCACTTCAGACACGGCTGGCCAAGATAGGAAAGACTCACTCAACAACATGTCCCTTCTGCAAGGAGGAAGAAGAAGATGTGTGTCACTTCATCTCATCCTGCCCAACCCTAAAGCCACAACGCACCTCCTTCATAAGAAACTCCAACTTAAAAATGCCTGCTATAGAAACCCCTGTCAATCTAGACCAAAAAGACCCCCTAGCCTTTACCAAGCTTATCCTCCTACCAAATCCAGAACTTGCCCAGACCGATTCA
>CM057169.1:13803627-13986127 GCA_029962745.1 Echinometra lucunter | reverse complement strand
TGGGAGTCAACTCTGTTCGGAGTTAACAGGTTACAGTGACGTGGATATCCGAATTAATTTGACTCGGAATGGAGTTACTTTGACTCGAATTTAGTCAATTCTCAGTTGACGCCACACTGTTCCGAGTCAAATAAATTCGGAAATCTGAGACACTTTAATTCGGAATGGAGTTGACTCCCCGCTGATTCCATTCCAAGTCAAATTTGACTCCCCAGAAATTAGAGTGTAGATAGAGAGAGAGAGAGGGGGGGGGGGGGGGTATAACGCAGACATGCATGGCCAATGGTGACATTGCCAAGAGAATAAAAAGTTGGTTCAAGCTCTGGTATACAGATCGATTCTTTTAATTACTTTTGTATTTATAAAGTTTTAATTCTTTTCCAAGTCCAAATAATTTAGCATTGTATTGTGAACATAAAGAAAACCATTTTATTTCATATTTTGTTAAAACTAACCAGTTCGGAATGGAGCTGACTCCCCGCTGACTCCATTCCAAGTCAAATTTGACTCCCTAGAAATTAGAGTGTAGATAGAGAGAGGGGGGGGGGGTATAACGCAGACATGCATGGGCAATGGTGACATTGCCAAGAGAATAAAAAAAGTTGGTTCAAGCTCTGGTATACAGATCGATTCTTTTTTGTATTTATAAAGTTTTAATTCTTTTCCAAGTCCAAATAATTTAGCATTGTATTGTGAACATAAAGAAAACCATTTTATTTGATATTTGTTAAAACTAACCAGTTAAAAATGACAAGATGAAAGGGTCAGCTGCATGGATGCAACTTTTATTCTAGTCATTTTTTTAAAACCATTTTCTAGTCATTGTTTACTAGAACAGTCTTTTCTGACTATATTATAGTAAGATAAATGACTAGATATATTAGTTGCACCCACCTGACCCTTTGGTTTTAGAGTGTATACAAGCTGGCTTGAAATAATAATCATTCATACTTAAAGGGAAAGTCCACCCCAGAAGTTTCACTGTTTCAATTAAAGGAGATGAATTTGAAGAGCATTTAAAAAAAGAAATGAGCAAAATCTGTCAAGGAGAAAATTACACTCATTTACATTTTCTAGTAAATTACTCTCAGCTCTGCAAATTGGCAACACTGATGACATCATATGCCATCAGCTCTCCATTCACTTTGTACATAAAATTTCACATTATTTTTCTCAATTTTCTTGGAAGTTGCACATTTTCTCACCCCATAGTCAAAGTAAAAATCAATGCTTCTGAACATACAATGACTATGGGGGTTAGAACATGTGTAACTTCCAAGAAAATTGAGAAAATGTGAAATTTCACGTACAAAGTGAATGGAGAGCTGCTCACATATGAAGTCATCAGTGTTGCCAATTTGCAGAGCCGAGGGTAATTTACCAGAAAATATAAATGAGTGTAATTTTCTGATTCTTTGACCGATTTTGCTCATTTCTTTTTTAAAAATGCTGTTCAAATTTAACTCCTTTTATTGAAACGGTGAAACTTCTGGGGTGGACTTTCCCTTTACATCTTAGAACGAATGTGGGACAAAGTAGCTTGGACTTGCTTTTTTATTTACATGAGTTTGTCTTAGGTTATACAGCGAAGGCTGTTGATGTTAAAGGTAGCATATTCTATTAAAGTTTTCAATGCCCATGACATTTTCCTTAATAAATGCGCTATTAATACTTTGACTCGTAATATCTACAGGATCTGTTTCAAGGGGCGATGGTGGTGCACGTATATCAGACATTGGTAAGTGCAGAAGAATATGATACATTTTAACCAGTAACATCTGTAAATCTATGAATGATTGTGAAGTAAATTATGAGATGATACATTCCTGAATACAAATTAGTTCAAGGGTTACTACTGAGTCTGACTAACACTCCGGCGGCAATTGCTCCTGCGTGGCTTTATTCGATATTATATGGATTATGGTTGAGGTGGGGTAATGTTATATATTATAAGGCACCGGCGTAAATCCGTTTTGAGGAGTGAGGGATGATCGACATCTTTTGACGAAGTTTCTAGCGCGAACTCACAAACTAGTACATATACACCCTCACCCACCCACACACACACCCACTCATGCACAGGACCTTCTAGTCATATCTCTAGGTTTTAATAGCATTGCGAATAGAAATTTTACTACCATAAGTGTAACCGTCATTATTATTTATCAAAAAATTAAACAACTGCTTGATCAAAATTATATTTCTTCTTTGATTTTATTTTCTTTTTTTTTTTTTTTTTTTTTTTTTTTTGGGGGGGGGGGTAATTTTGTACACGCCTTCCCCCTCTCTAAAAAATGGGGGGGGGGGGGTATTTACCCCTTATACCCCTGTATTTGTATTTGGTTTTTTTTTGTGTGTGTTTTTTTGTACCATCTGCGAAATAAAATTTATTCTACGTATATTACAGATGTATCAAGATGAACGTTTGAAGTGGGACCCGGCGGCATTTGGATCTATTCACAGGTTTCACGTCTCCTCCTCGATAGTCTGGGTACCTGACATCAGTATCTGGAACAGGTATGTGGGCAAGCAGAAGGTCCTAAGTTCGAATCCCTTTTAGATCCTCCGCGTACATAATACATGCAGACGAGATAAAGCTTAGGTAATCTGGGCCCCGTAAAACAAAGCTTAGCGATTGATCGTACTATTGATTTTTACGACTGATTGCACATATTTAGTGATCAATGCAATCAATCGTAAAAATCAATCCTACGATCAACTGCTAAGATTTGTATTACTGTTCATGCATGGAGAAAACTTGAAAGTAGACTTTCATCACCGTCATCATCACTAATTTTGTCTTCATTCTCCAGTGCTTCTACCAAACCGAGCATGGATCATAGCGAGGCTGTTCTCTATCCTGACGGCACCATCCTGCTCATCGTGCCGATGTTCGTCAGAGCTTCGTGCGGACTCGATCTCAGTGACTTCCCATATGATTCTCACGTAAGACGGCGATGACTCTTTGTCTATACAGTCCCAAATGATCCATGGCCCACAAGACCCCACAGTCGGCCTCCCCTGCCCTCTTACAACTTTTCCTAAAATTGTCACTAAACCGACCGTGCCGGCCTCGTGGGCTCGATGGCATAACGTGGGTTCAGCGATCATTGAAAGGGCATTGTTATCACGGGGGAAGGGCAAAGTTCTTTTTTGGGAATGCAAATATTTTATCTTATTTTTTAATCCTTTCCCCTGCTCGAGTTTCTTTAATTTCTATCTTCTCCTTTGTTTCCTGTTTTGTTTTGCTTTTTGTTTTTTGGGTTTTTTTACTTTGTCATTCAGTTTGAAAGCACATGCCCCCTTGTATCCCCCCCCCCTCAACGGCCAGCGCCAGTGAGTGGGCCGTTGATTTCGTGGGCTTTTTGGTCATGTGAGTTGTCGCCTTGTCGGTCTATTAATATATCCCGGATATCTTTTTTGGGAGGAGGGGGTTCCATGATTATATTAAGATGGTCCGAGTGCGGACCGGTGCCAATAATTGTGTAAATGGCGACTAAAGTGATAAAAATAAAGCTAAAATCCCCACATGAGCCCACATGATAGCTCATCGTGTGAAATAATATCAAAACAAAACAAAAGACGGTAAACCTCATATCAGACTCATTATAACTTATCCTTCCCCTAATAAATGGCGTCACTTTTAGAAGCATTTATTTACGTCATTATTACTCCTACAGAACTGCAGCCTAACGGTCGGTTCTTGGACCAACGACAATACGAAAATCGTTTTGAATGCGATGTCGAACGAGGTGAAGCTCTCTCATTTCACCAGCAACCCGATGTGGGATGTAGTCGATACATGGGCCCAGAAACACGAAATCGTCTACCCGTGCTGCGAGGAGGTCTATGAAGATGTCACATTCTCTATTTTGATCAGTCGCCGAGAGAGTCATGGTCGAATCGGCACTGCCGTGGTCAGCGCCTGGTTGATCCTCGCTGTCTTCTTCATGCAGCCGTCGAAGGCGGGCGAACGGATCATCTTTGCGGGGTTCGTGCTCGTATCGCTGGTCGTCCTGTCGGCGGCGCTCAGCGCGGAGGTGCCAGCGTACTCAGTGACGAGGTTGGGCAGGTTTCTTCTTGCTGGGATTCTGATCACCGCCATCGTTGTCGTTTTCAACGGTATCATCTACCGATTCTACCCAACAGAGCAGCAAGTGACGTCAAAGGTTAGTTATAATGTACTCTCGATCTCGAGACCGAAAATAACCGGTATAGTGCAAAGCGAGAAATGGAAGGGGGGTGGGTAGTGCGTGTACACGAACCCACTCATATTCAATTCATTTATTTTTCCACTTTCAATTTTTCATATTTACAATGATGGTACGTATTGTAAAAGTATGCACCCCTTCGAAAGAGGAGTCTGTTTGAATCAAAGTTTATATTCCTGAATGGTTTCTTTAAAATGTTTCTTTGTATTAATGGCTGTATCAGCCCACCATCAGATTCATTCCAAAGACGAGGCTATAACATGATATAAGATTTGACAAGCACTTGAAGTATTTCAACGAGACAATTCGATGCACTTAATGATTTCTCTGTGGCTTACACCTCCTTTCTCTCTCTCTCTCTCTCTCTCTCTCTCTATCTATCTATCTATCTATCTATCTATCTCTATCTATCTCTCTTATTCTCTCTCTCCCCCCCCCCCCCCTCTCTCTCTCTCTCAGGGACAGACCAGCTTCAGTGCACCACGTACCTTTTTCCTGGCCGATGTCGTAATCGGGCTTATACTCTTCGTCGTCCTCGTCATCGCCACGGGCGCTCTCTTTTCTTAATCCCCCGTGCATGAGCTGCAACGGTTATATATTTTCAAGAAAAGGAATTACCCCCCCCCCCCCCGAAGAGTGTAAGATAACATAGCATATTGGTGCATAGGGGACCGCTCCCTCCCTCCCCCTCCCCCCCCCCCCCCACCTCCTCGAATTTTGAAATAGCAGCCCCCATCTTATATACTGCAGGACAATTGACACCTGTTTATAATGGTCTTATTTATATTTGAGATTGAGAAAAAGATGCCCCCCCCCCAGTTGATGAAATAGAAGTTATTTACCTCCACTCATGAGGTAAAGCCACGTGAATAATTTTGAATGTCCTTATGAAACGCATAGAGAGTTTTTGTCACGGTCATTTGCACAATAATATTGTGATAATAATGGAGAGTAACTTCTTTCAGTGAACATTGCTTCTTGTAAATAAAATAGGGAAATGACTTCTGATGAATTTTATACATTCAGTGAGTTACAGATTTATTATTACCATCTGAGCACAGGCATTTAGTTTGCTCTGAGTTGAGTTATGCTCTATGAATGCCTTTTTCCTTTTACATTTTTATGGTTTATCATGCACTGCCTGTCAACTGCTGTAAAAAAGGACTCCTTTATTTTCATCTATGGAATTACATTTTTCTTTGCCTTTCTTTTACGCTTCCAAGAAAATTCTCCGAACCCCCCCCCCCCTTTCTTTAAAGCATCTGAAGCAGCTTTAGTACTTTCAATCCTCAAAGTGTTTATGATATATATCACATTGGGAGCCTTTGTGTGTAATACATGTAGTGTAAGTTTGTGTGTTTCTTCGTGCTTTTAATTCTTTTAAAGAAACTGATGACAATGTAAAGAGAATAATGACTGTTCCACAACGTGATAATTTTTACATACTGTACCATGGAGAATCACATCACTTCAAAGTGAGGTTACAGAGAGGATTATGAAATATTTTGATTGTCTTGACTAACGGTTATAACAGTATAAAAGACTAGGTCAACACTGTTCTGTACTGTGACCTTAACCACACGGGTAAAATTTGTCAGGTGAACAATCACTGTGTAAAACACTACTGAACGGATATGATTGAAACTGAAATACGTTTATATTTTTTATTGTGTTAAAAATGTCAATAAGAGGTTCACATTTCACGATGTGACTATTTGACACAGTGTGGCACATTGTGCCCCCGGTGTTGTCACTCTGTATTGACTTCGTGTACGCTTGATCGTTCGAAATTTCGGGTAAAAATGGGTCTTTTTTTAGCATGTTGTTGTTTTCATGAGCTTGTACTCGATATTGAAAAAAGGGTGTATTTGAGCATGTAGACCTCTACTCGAAATTGAAAAAGGGGTGTTTATTTATTTATTTATTTATTTTTGTCCTTGTTTGCAAAAAGTGTACTTGGAATGCAAAAATAGGGGTGTTTTTTAAAGGCAAATTTGTACCCGTTTGTGCCAAATAGGGGTACAAATGGCGTTAAAAAAAACCTTGAAACACCGCGAAATAGGGTCAAATTCTGGGTTGCCGAACGATATGGTTACACCTTTGAATATAGAGTGACAATTAACACCGGGATTTTGCCAACATGCAGAGAATTAAATGTATACACATCACGGTATTTTAAGTATCTGAAATTCTTTTATTGTTTTTGGTACATGGTTACAATAATAATTCTGATTAGTTCACATTGCAACAATGAAATTGGTTAAAAACACATTTATGTATTCATGTTCACAATACTTTCGTGCTGCGGAGCACTGCATCTTTTCGGGATGGTGCACAATGTAAGAATGAATAAAGAGACATGGCACTATATAACAAGCCGTGCAAACCCATGGACCATAATAATGTCAAGCAGTGTCTGCTTTCGTGTCTGTGAGCAAGTTTTGGACAGTGGATAATAGGCCAATAACTGCATCGGTGATTCATCGATTCCAACTGGCTGAAGAACCATGCCGTCGAAAAATATTCTAGCTTGTGTTTCTGTCATGTCTGTGTTCCTTTTTAGACTGTCGTACTCTCAGAAATGTTGGTTCAAATCCAGTGGCGGCACCAGGATTGTTAAAGTGGGGGGGGGGGGGGGCAAATGGAGGGCAAAAGAAAATGTTGGGGGGCAGGGGCAGTCAATTTTTTTTTTTGCGTGTATGGAAAAATCGAGCTTGAAGCGCAAGTTTTAGTCGCTGGCGTAAATCCACTTTGAGGAGTGGGGGGATAATTGAATTTTTGAACTATTTTTTTTTTCCTCTTACACACATTTTAATTCTGAGTGGAGGGGCAAATGCCCCCCCCCCCCCCATGCCCCCCCCCCCTTGGTGCCTCCACTCGCCACTGTTTAAATCGTTAGGTTGGTTAAATAAGAACTGACCAACTGTTGGTTTAAAAAATCCTATGTTTTCCGTACATTTTTAAACCCAAATAGTTGGTCGGTTCATATTAACCAAACTAATATTTTTTTTTATTTTTGCCCACAGTGTGGTACCACCAGGTACGGTGGATTATTTCAACCATTTTGTAAACCGATTGTATTCATTCTTTATTTAAAGAAAATTACTGATATCTGTTGTGCTGTTGTGGTGATTTAAGGATCATAAAATGATGACCTGTTATTATTTTTAATCAATTTTTTGTTAGCTTTGTTGAGTTTTGGATCTTTAATAGCAAAAAAGATTCAGGAATACGAACTTATAGACATACCCCCCCCCCCCCCGGGTGTGCAACCAGCCTCCGGCTTCGCGCGCCGACCCCTGTGCAATAAAACTCATACTTTTATCGACTCTTTTTAAAGCTGGATATCATGCCCCCTCTATAGTAAAATTTGTTCTACTTCTATTTTTATATAATTTGACACTTGGCAGACCGTTTAATATCTCGTAACATGACATCCTATGTAAGGTCACCTCATTTTGATTGAAATAATCCCAAAAACTTCAAATTTTCTTTTGAATGAGCTCAGAAGCAAAATAATAATGATAATAATAATATATAATATTGATAAAAATATTTCAAAAAATACCCAGCACTGAAGACAAACTAAAACAAACAAAAAACAACCTTGGATCAACACCCCGTGGGGAGTAATGGAGAAGATACCAAAAAGGGTAGAGAGAGAGAGAAAAGTTACTTTCGGACTAACGAGCCTTATTTTATTTTCGGACTATCGAACCTTCGGAATAACGAACCCTATTTTATTTTCGGATTTGCCAACCTTCGGAATAACGAACCTTATTTCATTTTCGGATTAACAAACCTTCGGAATAACGCCACATATTTTCGGATTAACGAACCCTTTTTCATTTTCGGACTCACAATTTGCGAGTTTCGGAATAACGAACCTTCGGAATAACAAACCTTCGGAATAACGAACATCACCCTCCAGAATGATGTAGGGCCTTAAAACGAAAGAATTGTTAATGAAAACCGGGATGAAAACAACAAAGATTCATTTTGGATTGGCGAAATATATACAAAATTTTACTTCGGGATAATACCATACATCACAAGCCTGTATTAGATTTATTTATTATATCTTTCTCATTTTAAAGTTTGAGCAGAGACATAAAATCCTCCGCCTACTCGATGACGTACTTATGACGAAGTTCTAGGTAAATGAGTGTGGTATTGCGTAAGAGGAACTAGTACAGTCTCTATTCAAGGCTTATCTAAATAATGTATTGTGTGCAAACGATATAAATTCTGGTTCCAAGTTCATTGAGACGTCTGACTTTAATTATAAAAGAGTTTTAAAAGTTGTCCTCTCAATAAATTTTTATGGACCTCTATAAAGTATGGTGGTGAAAGACATCAATTGGGAATAGAAGTCTTGAGAAACAACGAGAATGAACGGAAGTTGGTAAACAAAAGAAAAATAAAGGTTAGAGGGAAATTTTGTTTTGCACCTGACTTCATGTCTAAACGACCGGAACTATAATAAAGCTTCATGCGCCACACAATGAACATACCAAGGACGAACGAGATTATTCTTGGGTTGATTTTATTGCACAGGGGTCGGCGCGCGAAGCCGGAGGCTGGTTGCACACCCGGGGGGGGGGGGGGGGGGGGTCACTTCCATTGAAGAGTGGACAGCATCCGCAAGAAAAAAAACGCGGAAAAGAGGTATTTTTTCAGGGGTAGGCGCGGAGCGCGCGGAGCGCGAATAGCGTGTCAAAAACGCCCAAAAATGAAAAAAAAAAAAAAAAGCCCCCTAAATCACGATAATCTAAAAGACTAAAATGCGAAAAGGGTATGTGATTTGCACCGACTGCGGGACCGACTGTAGCAAGACCCGTGAACGGAAAATCCTATAACGCCTGTGTAAAACATAACGAGAACAGTGAATTATCTCGAGATAAAAACGGCTCCAAACTTTCAGTGGACCCCACTATCACTCTCAAGGTATGAAAATGGGAATATCCTCGTTTAGGGTATGAATATCCCAACAATTATTAATGAAATCCCTGTTAAGTGTGTGAAAATCTGGGACATCTGCACAAAATCCGTGTTTAGGGTGTCCTAGCGGCCTGCCCTTGAATCCCTCGTTTAGGGTGTTTTTTTTTTTTAGGTCGATTCTCGCGGATGCTGTCCACTCTTCAATGGAAGTGACCCCCCGGGGTTGCACAGTGCCTCCACTTTTGCTCATTTTTCCCAATGAAAAATGCCCCTCTTAAAACCTCAGTCCTGTTCAGGGAGTTTTCTTTACGATGCCCTTTGGGCCCCGCCTTTTACCCGTCTAGTAAGTGCCCTAGCTTTTTCGCTTCAGACAAGTTGCCCTTCTTAAATCCTGCAACTGCCCCTTCCCTTTTACACCAGAACCCTTTTCCTTTTTTTCCATAACGCTCCTTTCCCTTAGGCTCGCTCCCCTATAAATTGGCCTTCAAGAGACTACCGTTTGCAAGAGGGACCGTCCTAAGTGCTACGAAAGTGCCCCCTATCAGGCTCTGATATGATTTTCTTTTATTTCCACCCATTTGAAATCTGATACATGCAACTTTATGCTCCTTTTCCTTTCCGAGTACTACCATTGTCACCGTTTACCCGTTTTGTTTCCGCCGCCCCTGTTGGTTTATGATAACCATTATGCTTTTACATTTTCCCGTAACGATAAGGCCCTCGACTGATACGTATCCCTTTTCACTTATGATAAGTGTCCCTTTTCAGTATCAATTTTCGTCTTAGTGTATGGCAATTCTTCTTGGAACCGATAAGTGCGCTTTTCACATAACCCCTCTCAATAAGGGAGTCGATGATCCCTTAGATAACTAAATCAAAGTCTCCAAACTCTAGCTCTAAAGAAAACTTCATGATAATAGATCATGTGTGTGGGCATTGGAACAGGGGACAAGAGCTAGGGACACAACGCCCCCCCCCCCCCAATAAAAATCTGTTTTCTTCCCAATGAAGCTCGCTCGTCTCAGGCTAGACTTGGGTGTAACCATCCCCGGCAACTATTATCTGTTCTATTATAATGTCGATATTGTGCTTAGATTTAAAACCTCTTTTTCAATCCACCCCCCCCCCCTTTTTTTTTTTTCTTTTTTCTCGTGTATGGTGAGACCTCAAAAATACACTGAAAATTATAGCTTGGTCATATAGGAAAACGAGAGGGTTAATGGAAGAATGATAGGCCCAATGTTTGCGACATCTTTGTCATTATTCAGTAAATGCAAATATAGACCTATACCGTGTCCGGTGTTCAGAAAAAAAAAATTGCTCACTCGCTTCGCTCGCTCACAAAATATTAGTAGGCCTACGTATATAATCAGAGCAGAGTTCACAACTGCAAATTAGTTATAGATTAGAAAAAAAAATGGAAATGATCTTTAAAAGAGTGTTGATTACTATAGAGTATACACGCGTTGCAACTCCTAAAAACGCTATACTAATTGTATTCACCCTCAGTAAACAAAGGCGCCCTTTTTCCCCGGCCAGAAGCGCGGCCGTCACATGCTCTCCCCCCCCCCCCCCCCCCCCCTCCACTTTGAAAGCTTCCACCGCCCCTCAGATTTGGCAGCTCGTCACAACTAATCATTTTTGCGGCACACTATACCGGGTATCCAGAGTTATACCATCATGAGGTCCCATGAGGTTCCCCTCGGCCCCCCTTTTTTTTTCACAAAATGGCATTTTCGGAATTGTTATGTCCTTATCGGGTTTCTACCCCCCCCCCCCCCCGCATGATTTTTTTTTTCTATCAACAAACTTGAGTGCCCTCTCTTATATCAACCAGGGAGGTGGGAGTTCCATCTCTCTGTATCAACAGGGCCGACGGTGCGAGGTGTGGGGGGGCGCCGCTTCAACCTACATCAAAAAGGGATAAAAGTGCAGCTTAATTTGCCAGGGAGTTTGTCTTTCATAAGTTTTATAAGCGGGACATTGTGTCCCCCGCCTGCATGAGGCTGCCCCGAGGCACAAAATTTTAGCTCAAACCCTCCAACCAGAAAATTGTTGACTGGAACTATGATATTTCAGCAACACCCACGAGTGTTTTCACCACCAGATACACGAGTAAAATTTATTTCGTAACACGGCAGTGTCGACCACAAATTGGGAAACCCGACTGGGAAGACGTCATGAAATTATTCCGCTAGTGAGTCGTTCCGAGTTCTGAGAGATATGTTTTCTTTTTTGTCAAGTTAATATTAATAAAACCCCAGAAATCCATTTAAAATCATAATTTTGTTAATAACTGAGAATTATTTCAGCCGATTTTTTTAAATTTTTCCTAAGAAAATATCAATAAACTAGGACCTAGTTTTTCGTAGTGTATTCACATTATGAGTACTCACTACCTTTCAAGGGAACAATATAATTTTCAACCCGCACCCGGCCTTTCTTTGCGCAAGTAAATTTTCTGAAGAATGTCTTACATAGATGACGAACAAGTGTAAGTATTTTTCATCTTTCCAGTGCTTGAATTTGATTGCGATTCAGTATGTGTATAGAGAACGATATTTCTGTGATGATGTATGATTATGGTTGTATAAGAATGTAAGGATCATGTCATAATTGAATGATTTATGTGTTGTAAAAAATATGCCGGGCGGCATTTCATTCATTCATTCATTCATTCATTCAGGATTACACGCGCACTGCGAGTGTTAATCAGCACGTGTGAGAACATACAGTGCAAGGCGCGCCCATATCATATGGCTGTGAAAAAGATTTTGCATAAGAAAGAGAAGACACAGTTTAAAAATGCAGTTTTCCAACCTTTTCACTCTTTTGCCACCAACTGTTCTCTAAATTGTTACATAATTTTTTCTAGCAATTATGATATTGATTAAATTTAAGTGTTTGCACCGATTATCAATTTTTGGCAGAGGAAAGGAGAAGGAAGATGTGTGACGTGTGACTGAACTTTTGTCATATTTGTGGAATTGTCAATTGTCATGTAGTTTCCGATCTAATGTTAGATTTTTCATTTCACTCCCCTTTTTTCATGTTTTTTATTTTTTGCATTTGCCAGACTGGACTCCCTTTTCCCAGTAATATGTTTGCAATCAGTTCTAACCACTGTGATCAGAATAGCCTACTTGAGTTTGATCAACATGCAGTGCATGCTGATGACACCGGCTAATGCCTGATGTCAACACTCCCTAATTTCCTTCTCCAATGAATCAAGAAGGGTTGAACTGAAAGCAAAAGAACCCCCCCCCCCCCCCCCCCCCCACATACCCCCATTTTCTCATGCTGTAGATTTAAACAAATTTTAAAGCACTTACAGGACAAAATCAAATATTCTACATATTTTAAGGAGCATTCCAGCTTTTCATTAGAAAATTCAAAACCACAAGGCCTGTGTCATTCATGTTAAATGTGATTTTGTTTGCCAGCTGCTACTGCTTGATCTACATGTAAATGTGTCAATAGATCAGTGCTTATTACTAATTAGGTGGAGGAAAAGCTCAAATGTGAGAACTTGATATATTTTTGTTTATTCTTCCAGAATATCTTACAAAAAAAGGATGAATCCTAGCTTAGAAAATAGAACTTGAACAGTACATGGGCGAATTTGGGTGGCTCTGATTTCAGTCGGTCCTTATTTCAGTGACAAGTTCTGATATTATTGGAGACATTGCTTACAGAAGGACAAAAGAAACAAAACCAACAAGGCCAATTTTTTTTTCATTTTTTGTGTATGGATCCGTCACAACTAAAAATTGTTATCAAAACAAAAGTAGCTGGATTTTTAGAGTAGACTATCAAATGGGTATTTTTTCATGAGGAATCTGCTTTATCACATTTTTAGTTCAAGCCAAAGAATCCTTTTCAATCAGAAATAAAGAAAGTTGATATCTGAAATGGTAGACTGTCTTCCAAATAACCTATTATAATTCTGGACTACGTCTCGGGATTTGTTTATTGAGGCCAACAGAGGGCTAATAAGCGACCCAAGTTTCGAAGTAGCGTACCAGATTTGAGTTCCGCAAAAAAGGGGGATTTGATTACCCGTTGAATGAGATCCGTGACTCCAGTCGTGGCAATAAACATAACGTGACTTCGGTCGCGTTATGTTCGGGGACTTCGGACTCCTGTTTCCAGATCAGATAAAGAGTAATTAGCCCGCCACATCTGACCTTTACTGCCTGGTCATCTTGCAGCTGGGCATGGGCTTGAGGGTTTCGGGAAGTCAGATCGTGACGATAAACACGACATCAAGAGAGACCGCCCATTGTGAGCGCAATTTGTGTTCGTGACTCAAGTACCCATTTCTAATTTCTAGAAAATGAGTCCCCCCGTCAAACACACCTTCAGACATTGGAGATACTTTCCCACATAGGGAAAAAGTCCCATATTGACCATGCACATTTATTGTTCACAATCTTATCTTGATCTAAACCATGGCATATAAAAGGTATTGGGAATGAAATGTCAACTTTTTAGATATTTTGTGTTGGCCCAAAGAGTCAGATTTTGATTGCCTAAGGTAACAACATGACTATCTAGACATGACTGGTGTCAATTCGTCTTTCTCAAAGCAACATCCTTTTCATGTATCAAAAAAAAAGAAAAAAAGAAGATAATACAGTGTAGAGTTAATAATTTCTGAAATGATGGAGAGCTTTAGTGCAATTAATTGATTAGAAAAAAATAATAAGTTTTTGTCATGGGGGGGGGGGGGGGGGTGTGACTGATTAAACAAAATCCGACACATATTTTTGCAAGATATGTAAGAGCATAAACACTTTGTGCTGATCAAAACTGGGCCAGCAGGCAAAGTTGGGGGGCGGGAGGGGATGAATTGCGCAATCACATGGCATGCATTATGAAATAAGCAAGTTTGTCCTACCATGCTATTGCACAATAATTAATTCCCTATTCTGCATTATGAGAGCTGACTACTGTACTTTCAAACAAGAAAGGAAAGTCGAGAGATTCACGTATTTCATTTATTTCAGCTCTGGCGAAACTGAACAGTCATTTTGCAATTGTCAGTTAAGCAAGGATTTCTGTTCAGTTCTTCTTTTAGGTGGATCATTTACCTTTGACCGCCCAACTTTCTAGTCTGGAGCTCTGTCCTCAAGCTCAAACATTGCATTATCTTAACATTTTGTTTTTCCGTTTACTTGTAACTGCAGAGATTCCCAGGTCAAGAAACCTGGACCTGATGAAAATGGGAGACAATTAGCAGACAGCCAGGGTAACACCGCGGATGATGGAGTCATCGATGTAAGTATCCTTTGTTTTTATCCTATTGCTTCAAAAAAAAATCAGATGAGAACAGTTTCCAGTTTTTGAAGAAACAGTGGTTTAAAACAGTTTTTTTGTTGTTTTTTGTTTTTTTAATTATATGTGCCCCTTCCCGTACCCCCATATACCATATTGTCTGCTTAGAACCATGACAGCATTTAATAATGCAGTGTGGAATGTAATTGTTTCAATGTATTGAATGGATGTAAGTATATTCACAATTTCACATTTTCAAGTATTTAATTCTTTACTTTTTTTTCCACCTTTCAAGTGTTTATTGAAGAGGGATTGAGCTGAATATGGTTATTATCGATTTTTATGCCTCCGCCAACCGTAGGTGGTTGCCGGAGGCATTATTTTTTTTTTTTTAACATAATTGAAAATGGGACAGAATAAAAATGACATTACAGATCTGTAGTTCTGATTGAAGTTAAGAGTGATTCAAAAACATTGTCCAAGGCAGTTGCATGCAATATGCAGAAACAATGGTCATTGCTGCACACCCTTTTTCCCTTGACTTTCCAATGTCACAAAAGCCCCTCCTGTGTACCTGATGGCCCATAGCCAAACCAGAAGGTTGAATCAACAGTATGTTGAACCCATTTATTCAAGTTTCCCTTTTTTCCCTTCCAAGTTATATTGTTATATAAATCACATAGTCTCCACTTATGAAAATATGAGGTTACATGTATATCTAAGATAATGTTTTGTTTGGTTTTTTTTTCCAATTGGTAAAAAGGACTGCGGGGGGGGGGGGGGGGGGGGGTCTTGTTCATGAATTGTAATTACGAAGTATTGTTTTTTTAGTACAAATTGATTCTAGTTTTCTTGATAAGCCCATAGTTCATTTTATATTTGCTTTCCCCACTTACTGTGGGTCGTGTCATGTTGGTAGTAGTGTGTTGTTTTTTTTTTTGTTTTTTTTTGTTTTGTTTTTCTTGATGGTGGTGGGGTTTTTTGGGGGGGCGGATGTGTGAATGTTCAACATATTGATGATTTCATTCTTATTTGATGCCCCAATTTTTTGCCGTAGACCAACTGGGATCAGGTGGTAGATAGCTTCGATGACATGGGACTGCGAGAAAGTCTCCTCAGGGGCATCTATGCCTATGGTTTTGAGAAACCATCTGCAATCCAACAGCGGGCCATTTTGCCTTGCTGCGAAGGTGAGTACATGAAACAGATCAAAATCAGATGAGTTATGAATCAGCAGTTATCTTGTCATCTTTCTGAAGTTACAAATATAAAAATTAATTCTATGTTTATGATCACAAAAGTGTTGTCAACAAAATTTGTCGAAGTACAAAAGGTCAAAATCAAAGAAATACATAAGAAATTTTAAAAACAATAAAATACACAAGAAATTAAGATTGATACTAGAATTTTTTCCAAGTACATTTGCTAAGAATACTACGTAGAGTGTCTAGACCAAAAATTACGAAGTCATTTAGAGCAAAGTTTGATTCCATGCATAATTGATTAATACAAAATAAGATATAATAAATTCGGAAGAAAGAACTATATAATTTTGTTCCCCCCCCCCCCCCCAAAAAAAAAAAAAAGTTATGGGATTAAAGCCCAAACATCTTGTGTTATCAAGTTGCAAGTATCACCTAACATTTAGTTTTTTGTCCTTCTTCCTTTGAAATACAGGAAAGGATGTTATTGCCCAAGCCCAGTCGGGAACTGGCAAGACAGCAACCTTTGCCATTTCTATTCTACAGCAGCTCAACACTGCTGAGAGAGAGTGCCAAGCCCTTGTCTTGGCCCCTACCAGGGAGTTGGCCCAACAGGTAAGTTATATTAACTGAGTGTCTGGGAAGAACAGATGTACAGTTAACACCAAAATTATTCATACCCCTGTGAATTTTTTTGTTATATGCTTTTTTCTCACGAATGAATAGTGGTATTGCAAAACTTGGTCCCTAGCATAATAATATCAGTTCTCCCCTGTCAATTGATGATAATGCAGGAATACCCTAATTTGCATAACAATAGATATGTAGTGATAATCACTTTTTGGCCTCTCCAAAATTATTCATACCCCAGACAAATATATTCAAAACAAAGTACTAGTACTCATTTTTATTTTGTGCTTCCAAACCATATTTTAAATTGTCACAACCTGTAAGAAAGTCTTTGTCTGTGACCGTGCCCATGGAAACCATCACTTGAGGATCCACAGTTTTACACTGAGGCACAGTTCTTCTTACTTTCCTCACATTCTAGGTAGGATGGAAGTGTGGGGATTGGGTTTGGGATATGAATAAGATTTTTTATAGTGAGCCCTTTTACTATATTATTTCAAAATGATTGTTTTTGAACGAGGCTATATTTCATTATTACTCAAACAAAATGGCGGCTCGTATCATCTCCATTTTATCACCGGATTTCGACATAAGAGGCAAGATATGGGCATTTATCATCACCTAAATCGGATGGAAATGACTTCATAAGATATATTTCAATATTAGCAAGGGCATTTGTAATTCGTTGATAATTATTTAGCCGCTTAAAATTTGACAATTAAGCATGTTTGTAGGGACACTTAGATCATGTGTTTCTGTTGTATCATTTTTGGGAAACAGGAAGCTGTTTTTTCTACGTGTTTCCCGTGGCTCTCGGCGGGACCCGGGTACCAGGGCTTTACTCACAGCCCCAGTTAATGCCATAACATACAACATGAAGAAATTATGAGATTTTACCATTTTACTCCACAGATCCATAAGGTAATCATCGCTCTTGGTGACTACCTTAATGTCACATGCCACCCTTGCATCGGAGGCACCAACGTGCGTGACGACATGACTGCCTTGTCTGAGGGTGTCCAGGTCATTGTTGGCACCCCTGGCAGGGTGTTTGACATGCTGAAGAGGAAGGTCCTCAAGCCCTTTAGCATCCGCATGTTTGTCCTGGACGAAGCTGACGAGATGCTGTCCAGGGGGTTCAAGGACCAGATTTATGATGTATTCAGCTGGCTGCCATCAGAAGTGCAGGTATGATGCCTCTGCTATCCCCCAAACAATTTACTTTTTTCAAAGGGTTTTGAGTCAAGATTAAGGGACTGCACGCACTGTAGGCGGTATTTAAATTTAGCGATGCAGATTTCCGTGTTGGAGACAATGACACACTACACAGTCTTTTGAAAAGAATACAAAATCTTTTTATGTATGTGCAGGAATGGCAAGTGATGGAGGAAAACATTCTTGATGTTAATGATCGGATTAGATTTGGGGGTACGTAGGTCATAAAAGTATATAGACATGAAATTGAAGATTGATTAGTTTTGTTATCACTATAATTTTTCAACTACTTGTATGCATGACTATGATTTAACAAAGTTGAAAGTGATCAGACTTTTAGAGAGATAGGTCAGAGGTCAAGGAGGCCAGTTAACGTGTAATTACAGGTTTTATACTGGTCATCACAAAAATGCAAGAACAGATTAAGCCATGAAGTTAACCTATTAACAGTATTACATCTCTTTTAGGAACAGCTTTGTAATACCTTTGATCGATGGAATGTTAGCACATACACATTATACATAAGTATAAAGAGAAAAATCGAATGAAAATTCATCCTGCTGTTGTGTTCCCGTAGGTTGTACTCCTCTCTGCCACCATGCCAGTTGATGTACTGGAGGTTACCAAGAGGTTCATGAGGGACCCCATCAGGATCTTGGTGAAGAAGGAGGAACTTAGCTTGGACGGTATCAAGCAGTTCTACATTGCTGTAGAGAAGGAGGCAAGTAAATGGAAACTCGGAAGAAAAAAAAGAAATTAGAGATGAAGGAATGGTGAAAGAAAAGCATGCATAAATGTGGATATATGTATCCTTCCACGTAGGAAACTATGGTAATACAGGTTGATGTGATTATTTTATATCAATAATTTGTGTTGTAATCCAATGTTGACACCCAAGTCCTCCACTTGGTCCTGTCACAGTGGCTTGAAGGAGCTGAGTCCTTGAGACTTTTACAATGATGTATGGTCCTCTGCTACGACATTGGAGAGCAACCAGGTCCCCTTTTGTCACTCCTCTGCAAGGAGCAGTAACATCTGGTGTGGGCCTGTCCTTGTATATTCCTTGTATTTCCCAGAGTCACTATGTGGCAATTACTGGGGAGTTAAACCATGCAAGGGACATTGAATTTCACATGTCTGCAGCATTACAGTACTACATTTCTTATTTGTTGATCGCAAGTACCACTTCTAGTTGGCTCTGTGATACTGGACAGCATATAGCATTTTGTCATCTCAAATGTTTATTCATTTTGAATATCTGTATGTCAATCACTCTTGCCGCACACTTACTCTGATGAACTTTACATTTTGTCTTGCCAAAAGTATTACATGAAAAAAATCTAATCTCATGCCACGAGATTCCCTCCCCTCCCCTCCCCTGTTGTTTTATCTAGTACTTGCCACTGCCAATACTAATTGTGATATTTCTGGTAGTTATTTTGTGTTTGCACTCAGTTACTCAAATATTCCTGAAGCCTGGGTGAGTTGTCCCTTGAAGAAAGTGAGCCTGATTAAGCCTCGATTGTTAGGAATGCCATCAGACATATCCATTCCCAGTTAGGGTAATGTTAAGTGTTCTCACAGGTGAAATCTTATTTGATTAAAGGTGTGGCCACTTACGGGTATGCCTTTAGTGAATGTCATCATTTAAGCATTTTTCTTCTCTCTTGCTCTAGGAGTGGAAGCTTGATACTCTGTGTGACTTGTACGAGACGTTGACAATCACTCAAGCCGTCATCTTCTGCAACACTAGGAGGAAAGTCGACTGGCTTTGCCAGAAGATGCACGAGAGGGACTTCACTGTCTCCATCATGGTAGGTTATCAGCTGTGGTTTCTCAAAAGTTGGAAATCAGTAGTATGCAATGTCTCCATACTAGCATGGCTCTTGTGAATATAAGCCCTCAAATGTCAACTCCTGGTTTTTAGATTAAGACAAGAGGACAATTTATGCAAATTCTCCAAATTTTCTTCGAGATCACCTGTGGAAAAACTTAAAACAAGAAAGTTTAGTGTGGTACACGGCATGCAAGGCAAATTCATAAAGTAGCATAACATAGTGTTAAGTGCCGGAGTTTGTAATTCTCTGTACTTATGAGATGAGATAAGCATGAGCACTTACTGAAGTTGAGTTCCCACTCTCTTGTGGAAGTTTTTGTTATAATCCAATGTTGACACCCAAGTCCTCCACTTGGTCCTGTCACAGTGGCTTGAAGGAGCTGAGTCCTTGAGACGTTTCCTATGATGTATGGTCCTCTGCCACGACATTGGAGAGCAACCAGGTCCCCTTTTGTCACTCCTCTGCAAGGAGCAGTAACATCTGGTGTGGGCCTGTCCTTGTATATTCCTTGTATTTCCCAGAGTCACTATGTGGCAATTACTGGGGAGTTAAACCATGCAAGGGACATTTCTATGTCTGTATTAGAAATATGAAGTAGTGATTAAGTAGAAACATGTATGGTGTTGTGCTGTGTGTTGCACAACCCGTCTGTCAAATCTAGAGAAACAACTACATGTAATATGGGACTGGGGAAATGACATGGCCCCGTGAGGTAGCTATGTGAAGCTGATGTAACAATCTGTAAATTCAGCACTTTATTGTAACATGCTTTCACATTAATTTACTATGCTAACTAAAAGTGTGAAAGATTATTTATTTAAAAGGTGTAGAATCTCTAATAGTTTGAATATTTACGTAGAAAAACATGGATTTGTGAATATTTTTTCAGTACAATTAATGTTGTGTAAACAATATTTTCTATTCAGATGAAGTGCTTTTCATACCATGTTTCCTCAACATTGACTTGTGCCAACAATATTTGTTTGTAAATGAATCGTATTCTGCAAGACTAACTATGAGCCATCAAAATGCCTCGTCCAGGAGTCTAGGACAATGTCCACACATTGTTTTCCAAGACTACGTGCCATCGAAATTTTTCAGGGTTTTTTGTGCGTCATTACCCTAAGAATGATCCCCAAGACTACCATGTGCTAACAAACCTCCCCTTCTTCAATACTGTCTATGTTGTTTTTTTAAGCACGGAGACATGGACCAGAAGGAGAGAGACAAGATTATGAAGGAGTTCCGCACTGGCTCTAGCCGAGTGCTCATCTGCACTGACCTGCTGGCTCGAGGAATCGATGTCCAGCAAGTTTCGCTGGTCATCAACTATGACCTCCCTACCAACAGGGAAAACTACATCCACAGGTCAGTTTTCTTAATTCCTCTCATTTTCTATTATGAGGATTTGCCATTAGGTTATAAAGGAATGTGGAGTACAGAATAGGGCTTAACCGATATTCGCATCCGAGATCGGTGACTGCCGATTCTTGGCCGCATCGGCTAAACGTCGGAATCGGTAAATATTTTTATGGTGAGCTGATGCGGAACCGATGCAAGCAACAGATGTTTGGTGGTTACAGTCACACTTAGACCCTATGTTGTTTTGCATTGCGGGTGTAGCAGATAGGATTAAATTTTTGCTATTGTGTTACTTATCTCTACTTTAGCCGTGCTCTGCACTGCATCGGTATCGAAATCGGAATCGGGCCGAGGCGGATGTAAAAACATGGATCAGATCGGCAGCAAAATTCCATATCGGTTAAGCCCTAGTACAGAATATAAAACATCTGAAATACCAATATTTCATGTAATCTAAGCTTTATTAGGACTATTTAAAATATCTTGGATCAGGAATTTTGGGTTATTTATTTTTGGGTACCCGACCTAATCTTCTGGGGGCACCGGGGTACCGGAAAATTGTACATATTGGAAAATAAGCATTATATAGACCCCAAAAGTTAAATTACAATTTCTGTTACTCATGCAAAAATCACGACCTGCTTTTAAACACACCAGACTGAAACAGTAATGCTGCAAGAGTAAAATAAAAACTGTCATTGAAATAAACATCAAAATGATTTCAATTGCATCTCTGCACACTTCCATAAGTTTGAAAACTACAGTGAATATCAACTAAAATCCTTACTAAGATTCAAGAAAAGGTAACTTCCTGCAATTCTTGGACTTCCAAAAGTCCCGTTTTAATTTCCGAGATCTTGAACATTTGAGTTTCACTTGCACTGATCTTTTCCTCTAATTATTTGTGGATGGTGGGCCTCAGAACTGGTCCAGTGCCCTCTGAAGTTCAGATCAGAGCACTTGATGGCTGTTTGCATTACACTATGTGCTTTGTCAATCTAAGCTTGAAATCAGAAAGGAAATGGACTACATGTATTTTAAAAAAATAGTGGTTAGTAAATTTCATAAATGTAGATTGTTGTGTAAAGGAAAAGGAAATAAAAAGAGATAATGGAGAGGAGCAGTTAAAAAAACAGATCACTCACAATAATCTGCCTTTCGGTGCCCCCTTCGGCCACTTTGGTGCCCCCGGCCTACCATGCATTGACCCACAGTACGCCACTGCCACTGCCTGAGTGTGAGTATGTGGGTGTGAGGGTGTGTTTGTTTGTGTATAACTGTATGTGTGTCTGAATATGTATGTCATGTTTAATTTTTTGAACCTCTGAGCATTATTTGTATCTGCAAAGACTGAATTTAATACCCCTGTTTAAAAATGTTTCAGTGGTTCAAACTTCACGGAAGGAGTACATTGGCGCAAGTTGATTTGTTACATTCTTGCAAAAGTTGCAAACAATGCCCTGTGTTCATCCAAGCATAAATACATACCACACAAAAATGTTACCAAACAATGATGGAGAAGATACTCTCAAAATAATTTTGCCTTCATAACTAAGTATTTTTTTTTTAATGACAATTTTCGAAGTGTCAAATTGTTTTTTACTCACACGGTATAATGTACATACATAGCCTTTGAATTTGTGTTTCTGAGGAAGTGAAGTGCTACCTTTTTTGTGTGTGTTCTGTACTCCTTCCACAAAAGCACCTGCTATGTAGCAGTGTTTCTCTAGAAACATTGCAGTGACATTGAAGGTTGTCGTAGGAAGGTAGATCAAATATCGTGGCTTTGCAATGTGGGTGAGATGAGGTGCAGATCGTCTAACTTGTCTCAATTTGCAATGCTATAGTGCACTAATTTTTAAAATAAGGCATGGGAGGAAAGACTGACTTGGCACTGACAAGCTCTGTAAAAGCACTTGGAAAGTTCCAGAGTTCTGAAAATATAAATGAGAAATTGAGAAAATGTTTGAAACCATAGCAAATCCCAAATGAGGTCCCATGAAGAAAACGATTTATTTACAATGTAACATGTGCCTTGGCCTGAGAAAGAGATGAATGTTTTCTTTTCCTATGTCCGTCCTTTGGCTTAAAATGTCAGTGGAAAAGTATCATTGCATTGAACCACTTATAAATGCAGAAATATTTGCGATAATTGATTTTCATGGATATCACTATTTTCGGCAACACAAATTCTAGAACTCACAAAAGTATTAGCACAATTTCATATGCATTGAAATATTAAATAAAATGTTGCACTTTTGCGATGTGTAATTGTGCAGTGTAAATTCAAGAACCCGCAAATATGTTCTTGAATCGCTATGCACGAAAATTGAATCACACAAAAATAACTAATGTTTACTCTATCTGACATGTCTTGATGTTATGATTAACGAAGGTTCTATTTTACTCTATTTATTTGCCAGGATTGGCCGTGGAGGCCGTTTTGGTCGCAAAGGTGTGGCCATCAACTTTGTTCCAGAGGAAGATAAGCGCAACCTAAAGGATATTCAACAGTTCTACAATACTCAGGTAGATGAGATGCCCAGCAATGTTGCCGATCTGGTGTAGAGAATAGAGAGGAGACCTGTCAATTTCGTTCGTTCTTCAAAGCGATATTATGCGATTTTACTGATGCGACTGATGATGATGCGATACTAGCGATGTTCTGAAATTGGAATACCCTTTTATCTCTACATATTTTGTGACGGATATCTTGGAAATGTGAAAAAACTGACTAACTGAACAGCATTCCTCAACGTATCACCGAAAGAGATTTATATCTCTTTAAATTCTATTTTGATATTTGTGTTGGAGACAAAGGACGAGAGAGACTCGGTCAAGGGTTATAACCCTTGCATCTTGGGGGTCACCCCTGGTGACCCCCCAGATATATTGTTTATAGTAAGACGTTTGTGTAGATTATAGTAAAGTATATATCTCTTTGTGCTTATATGACATGTGAAATGTGAATGATATTACAATTTGATAACTCGTTTTAAACAGGATTTTTCTCCTTTATTTACATTCAGTTGTAGAGAATATATCGTAATTTAATCAAGAGGGTTTCGTAGTTGTAAGGGGCAGGAGGGTGGGGGGTCATATGTTCTGTTATTCAGGGGCAGTGTCTATTTATTGCTAAAGCAAGTATGGTTATCTGCAAGTTAAATTCTGAAGTCAACTCTATGTGCTGCTGTGATTTAGATATAAATATGTCGGCGTGTTGGCGTTCAGAACATCTTGCAAATGAAAAATACATTATTCTAATTATGATGTGCCACATGTTGCATTTATTTAGGATACATTCTTACATATTTCGTTCTTTGTTTTGTAGCTTTGTAGTTCATTTGTTTCTGAGACGTAGTGGATTCTTCAAATGCTTCAAATATCGAAGGAAAGCAGAAAGAGGGCATTTCTTTACTCATATAGGAATTGTTTTTCTAGCTTGATTAAGTGCTGTTCGATAAAGTTTCAGTATTCTATCGGTAGCTGTGATGCCAATGGTTTATTGAGATCTTTTGTGTGTAACCATTGCTAGTGACTGTGCTTATTTAAGATATAAAAGCTACTGGTCCTTTGCTATGTGATATCTAATGAATTAACACCTTGAAATGCCTTCATTGTGATCTAGCTATGATTTCTCTCATTTCAATTGTTTCTAATCTATTTGCCTCAAATTTCTTTAGATTATTTTTCCCCTGTTCGTTCTTTTCATTTGGTCGATATATTTATTTGAAAAGACGATCCTCAATGAAATTGACTGCTTATTTATTTACAGCTTTCAGCAAATTTACATCATGCTTTGATTTGAGTTCTAGAGCATGTGTCGTGTATAAAAAACAAACTCGGTGAGATAGTGATATTTCTCTTAATTTCCAACCAAAGATCTTTTGGCTTGAAATGAGTTTGGGAATCTTCACATGTTCAAGGTTCGATAACAGTACAACATGAAATATATTTCAAACCCGTCTTGTTGATAAATGAAGCTTCCTATGCACGGAAGTTTTAATGATTTCAACCGAACATGTTGTGCTATTGCTTGTTCACAGTTCAAACTTACAACCCTTGGAGCAATCATTTTCCAAGAATCACAGACGCATTGTAACTACATAATGATTTGAACATAATTATCAGTTTTTATGCTGCTGTGTTTCTTTGGTTATCTGGAGGAAACCGAGATTGCTTGGATAAGTTGGATATCTAATCTTAGCAGCTGTTCTTTCATGTTCAGCTCTTCACATGTAGCTCTTGATCAATGATAAACATTTCCTCAAATTTTGCCAACAGCTGGCTTAATGCTTGCATATGTTATGGTGCACTTTTCTTTGTACAATCCAGGTAAATAAATGGCTACAAATTAATTGACAAAATGTTATTCATGTATCTTGTCTAATCATGTTTTGATTTTACTTGAAATAAATGTGTTTGAATGATTTAGACAGGGCTCTTCACTAGCAGGTACCTGGGACACTTGTCTTGGGGCCAAAAAAATTTAGCTCCAGACCCCCAATATTTAAACCGTTTGCACATGCTGCTCAGTACATGCAGAGCCCCCGAAACCCCTTGCCAAAACTGCTCGTGTGGAACCCTGATTTATGTGGTAAGGGTTTCCTGGGCCCTGTTTCATAAAACGTATCAGTAACAACTGCCACATTTATTTAACTAACTTTGCCCTCAGCCAGTCAGATGTTATGATTTCAGTAGTAGCTTATAACAGTTATTGCTACTTATTATAATATTCTTTTCTTGAATAGCACATATCACATTATTATCTAATGTCTCTATGTGCTTCCAAAGGACTTTGGATATTATTACCCTGGCTTTAGCCTGGCAGCCATTACAGTGCACAAGCATTTCAAGGAATTAATTCCTGCCAGGTACCCATTTATCTCACCTGGGTCGAGTGTGGCAAATGCAGATTAATGACATTAAATGACATTAGTGCTGGGCAGAGATTCGAACCCTGTAACTTGTGGTTCAAAGTCCGGAGACATCCACTGGACTACAACACCGTTATTATCGATAACAAGTTTTATGAAACGGGGGCCAGGAGTTGAGCCGTGGTAAACTGCCTCGGTTACTGATGGGTATTGAAAAGGTACATGTACAAGCGAGTACACAGGAAACCTGTATTAGCACTTGCTGTTCAATTGCATTTATACAGTTTATATACAGTCAACTCTGCCTAAGTTGAATTTCTTGGGACTGAAGAAAATGCTTCGACTTAGAGAAAATTCGACTTATGAGGGGTCAAAAACAATAGAAAATAAAGGAATGGGACCCAATACAGACCTTCGACTTAGGCGATTATTCGACTTAATCGTCAACTGTAGCATATGTGAACCAGGGAAAAAAATACACGAGGGCTCGGGGGAATTCGCCCCCGAAATGCTAAAAAGAGCCCTGGAAAACTAAAAAAAGAGCCCCTGAAATTCTCATAGGTTGCAATGTAAATTGTAATACAATGTAGAAAATTCGAGCTCAAAAAGTAGCCCCGGAAAAAAAATAATTAATTTTTTCCCTGATGTGAACCCACCCTTAGACATGGTGGAAGGCTGGAAGCTTGATCTCATGGAATTGAGCAGGACTGACACTAATTTTGCCAAGTGGTTGTGGACTTCCAGTAGAAAAGTTATTCCTATTTAATAGTATGGGGGAGAGAAATCACGCTACCCTGTTTTATGTTACAGCATGAAATTAGTTCCGAAGTTCATTGTTCCGCCAAACCAAGTTGGCGAGGGGACTGTGAAACGGGTTACGTACGTGTGTGCGTCTGTGTGTGTCTGTGTGTCCGTGTGTGCTCAAAATGATGAATTTGCTTCTTTCATTTCTAGGTAGATTTTCATTCTGATTGCTGTGACTGATAAAGATAAGTGAGGGCTCCTATAACTTTTACACAGAATTTTGAAATAAATTATGAAAATTTATGCAAACATTTATTGGAAATCAATGACAAATGCTGCTTCTCTATTTTCCAGTGGGTTTTGATTCTGTTTGTTTTACCTGATAGGTCTTGGTGAGTGCTTCAAAACTTTAACACAGAATTTTCAAATTCATTAGTTTTGCAAATTTATGCACATTTATTCAAAATCACACAAAAAATGCTACTTCTCTATTCCTCTTCTATTCTATTCTGTTCTATTCTTCCCTATCAGAAATTACAAAAATTAACACCATTCCAAAGATCTACACTTTCGACGGGGTTGTCTTCAGAAAGCAATTTCATATCCAGAACTGACGAAAACTTTTAAGAGATCGCCCTCCCCCACCCCAACCCATCCGGCTTTGCTTGCCTGCAAAACACAAATCGTCATTGAAATAACAAGGTTGTTGGTTGGTGTTTTTCTTTCTTTTTTTTTCATAATTTGGAAAATTTAATGTACTCTCTCTTAAATATTTTCCAGGAGGAAATGAATGTGTGTGTGAACTTCGCATTTACTAGTATGGTGATAGCGTCCAGAAAGTCGGTTTGTGTTTGTTTGCTTTTTGTTTTTTGTGGGGTTTTTTAAAAATCTATTTTTTGGATGTGTTTTGTTAAAGCAAATACAATTATAATATTTACAAGCAATTAAATGAGATCAGCATGAATCAAACAAGATCAAACATAAATCAATGAAAAACTAAAGAGAAAAAAAATAACGAATAAAAAGGGCAGCAATATAATCAAATACTGTGACGTAGATCCCTCATGGGAATTGTGAACTATTTAAGTTAAGTAAACAAACATGAATATGAACGGTGTTTACCTTGTTGGATGTTTGCAAGGAACTGTAAGGCAATCGCTAAAAATGTGGTCGAAAGCCGGTAGTAAGCTCGTGTAAATCATTACTAGAAGTATCACAGAGTGAATCCATTGACATAAGAGGGGTTAAACCTACTACCACCGGACCACGTTCATAGTGGGTATAGCGTTGTGTTTATAAATAGATGTGAATGAGAGTCATAAAAATTATGGTTAGTCTTTTTGTTTTACATCGCTGAATTTAAAATATCAGACTTATTGCACCAGGGAGATATGAATAGTTGCTTCAGATATATATTTTAAGACATTTATAGAAGATTTATCTTTTACCTCTCTAAAACGCGCTCTGTAGAAAGTAAAAATGTCAAAGAATGAAAGCTTATCACAAGATGAATATTCAACAGAGCATCACGTGATATATGGTAATACATATGCATGTTCGTGTAAACGTAAGCGATAAACCGGTAGTGCATGCACGCACGCATAATAAAGGCTTGTAGATTCTTTTCATTGGGATCAGTGGTATTAATACAATGATGCTGGTCTGATTTAGCCGATTGAGCTGAGAGAGGAGCCGGAGCTGTATCCAGGGCCGTCACCAGCTTTTTTCTAGGGGGGGTGCTTTTTATGAAAAAAAAACACAAAAACACAAAAAACAACGTATTAACTCAATTTCATGCAGTTATATAGCCCGCCGGCCAGAATGGATATAGAAAGTACATACTGCTCAAGTATCCCTACCCCCCCCCCCCCCTCCGGTTTTGTTTTGTTTTGTTTTGTTTTGTTTTGTTTTGTTTTTTTTTTTTTAATTTTTTTTTTTTTTGGTTCTGAAGGGGGGTGCGTTCGCACCCTCCGCACCCCCCCTGGCGACGGCCCTGTGTATCTCAGGCGGCGTATTTTTTCCGTATGCGTTAAAGCAAATTTTTATGAATTATTCATAAGCTGAGCTGAAAGACAGAAGTGCGCACTGCGCAAGCGCAAAAACTGAAGGCACGCACACAATAATATTACGGATCGGACAAGACACACAAGCACACATCCCTTAGCTCTCTCTCTCTCTCTCTCTCCCCCCCCCCCTTGTTTATCTTTCTCTCTCCCTCTCTCGTCAGCCCCGAGTCTCTCTGTGTATCAATCTGCGTAATAAGAATATCTGCGTAAATATAGATAGAAAATCTCAATCACGTTTAAAATGATGAAAAAAGATGGAAGAATGGATTGAAAAGGTTTTTATTTGCACCTTCCTTCACCTTGTCTTCTATCCTCTTTATTTTCCTTTCTTTCGCCCATTATATATGTTTTCCTTTGTTTCTTTGTCTATTTACCTTCATCTTTCGAGAATCACTCGTGTAGTTTTCTTTGATTCTCCTTTTACCCTTTTCAACACATTCTTCCAACTTTCTTCATCATTTAAACGTAATTGAGATTTTCTATATTTACGCAGATATAGGTATACCATGGGTATACCACAGAGAGACGCAGGACTGACGAGAGAGAGAGGGATAAACGAGAAGGGGGAGTATACAGAGGTTGTACTAAAGCTTTGAAACTTTCAGACTGGTATTTTTACACTATAACCCTTATGTTTATCCCATTTTCAGGTAGCAAAACTGAGTTGTTGTATATTTTTAAATCATGACAATGTTAACCCATGCCTTTAACCCTAAAAAGGGTGGGGTGGAATCCACCCTCCCCCCCCCCCTCGAAGTTTCGCGCGATATGTCCGCAATGCGCATAGATGTCGCCGCGACGCTGCTTGACTTTTTTCTGTAGCATCTTTCGCATCTTTTGAGACCCAATTCATGACGTCCGGGTACGCGGTTCCGAAGTTACGCAATATTCTGTACACATGTCGGATTAAAAATTGCTCAAAAACGTGATTTCGTGCACAAATCCAATACAAATTGTGTTTTCAGCAATAATTCATAAAGGTATGATTATTTTTACTATTAATGATCAAAAACAATTGGTTTTAGTCTGTTTATGATCCAAATAGTATTGCGAATTAATTTTGTCGAAAAAACAATAAAAAACAAAACGTCGAAAAACAAAGAAATACATAAGAAATTTAAAAACAATGAAATACATAAGAAATTGAATTTGATTCCAACTTTTTTCATGTATACTTGTTAACAACACTACAAAGAGTATTTATAACAAAAATAAGACTATTTGGAGCTTCATCTAGTGCCTTATTGAATTGAATGAATTATAACAAAAAGTCTGATTTACGCATAAATTAGTATAATTAATTACCTAATGAATTATTTCATAAAATTTAATTATGGAAATCGGTAGATGACGTCACGGGTGACGTGCGTGCCGATTTTCGGGGCGATCGCACGATCGACGGCCGAGATCTCAAGGGGGTGGAATATCCCACCCCCCCCCCCCCCCCCCCAGGTATAACATTGCTCTAAAAGCCCAGCCTGATTAGGGTTAAGGGTCGATGCGATAACAAAAAAAAAATGAAATGAAGATCTGGGGGAGGGGTTGTTTTTCTTTTGTTTTTTGGTTGGGGGGGGGTCCTTGGCTTGAAAGACACTGATGTTCATAACCCTTTCGTTAAAAAAAAAAAAAACCTTGACAAAGTTGCATTTATCGGCAAAAAAAAAAAAACACCCTGTAAATTACCGAAAATCCCGTAAAACTTGTCAGGATATCTAGTCGCCCCCTCGCCCCCCCCCCCCCCATTCAAAAATGTTCTTTAGACACCCCTGAGACGATGAAGGAGGTTAGAGATCGACAACGAAAGAATGAGGAAACGAGTGAGTGTCAGGAATTAAGTTCATGTACATGCATTGTATTTTATTATACATCAATATTCTGTCCTTCTTTCATAATATTAAAAAAAAACATGAACATGACTATAAATCGACATAAAGTAGATAACGTTAAGCTTATAAACAAAAAGAGGTTAAAGAGATTAATCTATTTTCCTTCCTCCCTTTTTTCAACATTGAATATAAAAACACAATTAAATATATACGCAAAACAATGTATAAATAACAAGTATTGTTATTTAGCATTGCACATTGATCATTTAATTTGTGGATTCTAGCTATTAAAGGAGAAATCAATCAGGGCAGCAAAAGTTCCTTCACAATGAAACATGAAATAGTTCAACATATTTCATTCCTTTTTTTACAGGCCTTCAGAAATTCATAATTTGTTAAAAGTCCCGTCTGTGACAAACCGATCAGGCTCCTTTAAGCCTGGCGCACACTGCACAATCCGACTGCGATCAGATTTTGGAAAAGTTTGTTATAGCATTTGACATGAACATTCAAGCATATATAAAAATCCTCATGATCAAAGTTCCGAATAGTCGTATGAACATTAAAATCGAAATTCCGGGCTATTGCGAGCCTCCCTGTATAGGAATAAAAGCGAATTCAATTCCAGTTCGTAGTAACGTAATATAGCTTGCGATCGGCTAAGATTTGAAGCCGATTTGGCCTTTACTTCGACCACAAGGCTTGCAGCTAACTTAAATTTCGATTTTAGTATTCTTATCATTATTCCGAACTTCAAATTCGACAATTTTACTTATTTAAACTTCTATATTTAATACAAAATGCCATTTATTCGAAAATTTCTCCCCAAACACAATATATCTGACAAAAAGGGGGGGATCGTATCCCTCATGTTCCTCAGTCACGTGCAGGAGGGGGCATCCGGACCATGTACGATCGGTGCACTCTTAGAAAAAAAGGTGCTGATTAAAACCTTTTCTTATCCCACATTATGGAACCTTTAAAGGTTCTTTAAAGAACCATTACTAGCCTATAAAGGTTTTCTACAGGGTTTTAAAGGGATCTCTAGAACCATTACCAGTATTAGTTGTACAAGGAACATTTTGGGGTTCTTGAAAATATATAAAGAACCCTATATAGAACCCCTTTTCTGTAGTGTTCTAAATACGGGACAAAGAAAGGTTCTAACTGGCATTTTCCTAAGAGTGTGGGCCAGGAGAGGGGACATCATTTTGACACATTATTTAATTATACGGATGCAAATAGAGAACGCACTGCATCTTCGGAAATGGCTTGCAGATATGCAGCCTATGACTGTATTTACAAAACAGATGGCGCCCTGGTGTATAGCCAAGATCCAGTACAAACGTGACAATCATGACTGTAGTCTTTTTTTGGGTGTGTTTTTTTTCTGTCAACTCACGCATAAAATGCGTGACTTCAAAGTATTTCATTTTTCGCAGAGATTAGCCATATTTTATGTCAAAAGAAGGAAATGAACAGATAGAATAATAATGAATAAATGAATGAAAAAATAGATAAGTTAGTAAATAAATAGATTTATAAATAAATAACAACAATACTCGAAAATACCAACAAAATTCGATATCATTCTCCTGCCTTAATTTGTGGCAACAAAAAAGTAATAATTTAAAGTGTTTTATTGCCGGGTGTATATAAAATTCAAAAGCCGGACCGGGGCACAAGAATTTTGTTTTATTAGAAAAGGTGGCTTGTCACCCCTCCTCCCCCCCCCCCCACTTCTCGATTTCTTATCTATCCCATGTTTGTTTGGTATTTGGTTGGGCTTTTTCTTTTTAATCATCTCTATTAATTCTTCATAACTGAAAACAATCATTTTATCCATCTTATAAAAACATTACATTCTCCTTCTTCTTCTTCTTCTTCTTCTTCTCTCCTTCTCTATTTCTGCCCCTTTTCTTCCTCTAATTTTATTCTCCAACATCTCCTGTAGCCTCTTTCTCTCACTTGCAGGGGCCGATCCAGGGGGGCCGAATCGCCCCCTCCCCCTTTTTTTTCAAGTCGAGGACTTTTTTTCTTTCTTTCTTTTTTTTTTTTTTTGGGGGGGGGGGGCTTGCCAGTAATTTTTTTTTTCGGGTAAAACAGCTACCTGAAAAATCCGATCACCCCCCCCCCTCCCTTTCTGAAAATTTCTGGATGCACTTTTACTATATCTCCCCCTTTAACTTCTGTTTCTCCTCCTTTTTAAAATGTCATTCTTGGAAAATTAATAACCTTTCGCCTAGAAACGTATCTGTTGGTGAATCAGTATACAGTTACATGCAAGGGAATCCTTATTTCCTCGGTTTACACTAAAAATAACGGTAGGAACAATGCACCTGATAAGCTCCCGACAATCGTAAGCCTCCCAAATCCGCTCGGTGTGAAAGCTGAAGAATCTGTTTGTGAAGTGAAGATACCTTCTACCCCTCATAAACCTCCATTCACATGTTAATTATGCCTTATTCACAAAATGCTTTATCATTTGCTCGAGTGAGCTCGAAGCTGGCAAACGTACACACTGTTCAGGCTTTATTGTTGATTTCCAGTCCGCTACTGTACAGGGGCGCTCCGTGCATACAAAAGAATTCGCGGTGTACTTTGAGTATTTGTTGGCTCACAGTTAGTATTTCTGTTTGATTTCATGGTTTTTCGCAATATAGTGTGTGGGGAGAAAATGACTACAGGTCTGTTTCTATTTAACTCTGAAAATGGTTAAGCGTACTAGAGAGCCGAATATCGACTAAGCCTATTCACCTCGTACGATGCGAGAAAGATACCTGTACCGGCATTTTTTTCAGCTAAGTTAAACTGAGGTATAGTTGTTTTGCATGTTCTGCTGAAATAATTCGATATCTTCATACAGCTAAGTTCAATATTTTCAAGGGAATCCATACGACAGGTCAGTCGCAGTAAAGCTTGAATTTCCTGCTGGATTATGAATTAATTGCCCGGATTAGAAGTAGAGCTGGTACGATCGGATGTGTCTTTTCGAGAGATTCTTCGCAAGAACGTAACAGCAGACGACAGTAGATATAGCACCACATCACTGGATTTTTGTATCTGTGGCACTTGTACATTCTTCTGAGTGCTTTTGACCGGATCAAAACAAAGCGGGTACGGACCTGTAAGGATTACACACATTTAAGGTAAGCTCCTCTCATGTGCAATATTCAGCCAAGCCAGCCAGAATGGAAATTTGGTGATTCCATTTGGACCGTTCTGTAAATAAGCCTATCATAACGGGAAAGAATTTTGAGATATAATTAGAAGTCTAATGTTCCATTCATTCACAGACTGATGAAATATTGTAATTTGTGGATAATTATCTCCCAGTACGAATTTAGTTAGCAAGCGCTGAACATTTCGCTTACAAAACTTAGCGAGCGAGCGAAGCAAGCGAGCAAATATTTTGATATCTTTTTGCTTCCGCATGCACGATTTTATGCGTGAAATACCATCATCTATTTACTTATTTGTGGCTAAATAATCTTTTTTTTTTCCATCAGGAAGTTTGAAATATGAGACAAAACGGCTCCCCTGGAGGGTCGTATGAGACGCCGGACAAATACAAGATTTCCCTTAATACGGGACATTTTGATCACCCCGATAATTCTTTGTTATTATTTTCTTATTGCTGTAAGTGGTACACTCTTAGAAAAAATGGTGCTAATTAGAACCTTTTCTTGTCCAACATTTGGAACCTAAGTGGTTCTTCAAAGAACCATTAAAGGTTCTCTGAAGCGTTCCAAAGGGGTCTTTAGAAGCTTATTGGATGGAACCTTTGGGGGTTCTTGAAAATATAACCCTTTAACCTCTTTTCTGTAGGGTTCTACAATACGGGAGAAAAAGGGGTTCTAAATGGCACATTTTTCTAAGAGTGTATTAGTAATAATTTTGATGATGGTGATGATGATGATTACCATTATTCATATTATTATTATTTATTATTATTATTACTATTATTATTATTATTATCATTATTATTATTATTATTATTATTATTATTATTATTATTATTATTATTATTATTATTGTTGTTGTTATTATTATTATTATTTTATTATTATTATTATTATTATTATTATTATTATTATTATTATTATTATTATTATTATTATTACTATTACTATTACTATTTTGATCATTATCATCATCATCATCATGTACTTCTTGTCTTCGTCGATGTCGTTGCCGTTGTTTTTCTCGTTCGTGTTCTTGATCTGAATTTTTTTTTTTTTTAATGTTTTTTATTTGGCGTTACCTATATGTATGCCTGAGAGGCCTCAGGGAGAAATATAACGAAATCGACTCCTCCCCCTCTTTTTTTAAATCATTTGCCAAGCTACGTATACGTGTTATTATAGGCACAATAATACAATTAGGAGCATCAGTATTGACAAATTTTAACGTACATCTCCCCCCCCCCCCCCCCCACCCTCACCCTCAAGATTGTTGTTCCCACAACACTGTCTGCATTCAGACAAATGGACTCAACTTTACTTCCGATTTAAATTCCAAGTAAATGGTAGAGTTCATTGATTTATTGAAATGTCCCCCTCGCCATCCTGTGTTGACCCCCTTATTCTTTATAACGAAATACAGTTTGAAATCAGTTTCATAAGTTCATTTCCTGACCTACTTTCAATTTGATTTGTTATATTCACGTGCATGAAATACCGAGGCTGCCACTTGGCACTTTATTCTACTTTTATGAATATGGGGCAATACAATAATGCAAAAATAGGCCTATATAATTATGTAACAAGGTTCATAATATCACTCAATCGAAAGTGTGCCAAGTTTTCGTGCTTCAATCGCTTGACAAAATACTGGTATAGGATAGATTCAAGTTGAGACTGTACAGTCACTCACCATGTGGGCCTCTGTCATAATTCATACTTCGCTTTTCCATGTGCTTAACATATTATTTCTCAATAAAAAGCTATACTCTTGCCGTGCAAGCCATATACAGTCATCATGAGTCACCAGTACAAGATTGTATCTGTAGCCTGTAGTCCTGGCTGTTGTTTCTACCTTGGTCCAAGTGAATACAATGATGACACAAAACTGTCTTGGTTTTTTTTTAAGTGAACACCGATCAACAGGTAATACAGTCAGGGTGGCGCTACAGGCGGGCAGTGGGAGGCCGCCCCACCCCTGTGATTTTTCAAGTGATGAAAAAAAAGGTGGAGTAGGAGAAGCAGAAGAAGGAAGACAGGAGAAGAAGAAGAAGAAGAAGAAGAAGAAGAAGAAGAAGAAGAAGAAGAAGAAGAAGAAGAAGAAGATGATGATGAAGAAGAAGAAGAAGAAAAAAAAAAGAAGAAAAAAAAAGGAGAAGAAAGAAAATTATGAGGGGGAGGGACTTGCAACTATATAATAGTCTATTTGTCCATTTAAATGGTAAAAATGTTAAATAAACTCACATGCTGGCCAAGGTCAAAAGTAGAAAAATACTAGTACTAGCTTCCCTCCCCCTAGAACCTCCCCTGAATATAGTCATGAAAGGGTTACTTTCAATGCTATTTAATATTTTCACTCCCCATCTCTCTCCCTCTCTCGATATGTTTCTCTTTCCTTTTCTCAGTCTCTGTCTCTCTCTTTTCACTCATTAAAAAAAAAATCATCGCTTCTCTCTTTATTCTCTGTTTCACCACTCTGTAACATCACAGGAAATGTAGTGCATGAATATATAAAGCTTCGTATATAGCAAAAAGGATGGCCTCTGTAATAATAATGATAATAATGATAATAATAATAAGAATAATGATAATGACAAGTAATAATGATCATAATAATAATGATGATAATAATAATAATAGTAATAATGATAATGATAATATGATGACAATAATGATGATGATGAAAATAATAGACCACATAGACCACGACACCTTTATTGTGTGTAATGATATAGTTTTATTGCCTGATTCGTCAAAGACTGAAAACGTCATTCAGTTTTTAAAATGATTACTGCGAATATCTCTATCTTAAAATTAAAAGGATTTCCTGACGAGAAAGGTTGCCATCTGTATCCCTACGTATGCATGCTGTTCTAAAAGAGACGTATTGTGAAAAATCTGGGAAATTGTTGGAATTCGTGATTTTTCGACGCCACTGGACAGAATTTGGGGAATTTGCATACCCTTTGCTTCATAACCTCATTGGGCATTTTTACGGTCGATGTTGGAGTTAAGTGTTGCGTAGTTTGAAGCAGCCTGGTTTTTCCTATAGAATATAGTTTCAGGTATCCTATGAAGTTCAGGGTGGTATGTCATCAAAACCCGTTGTCAATTGTGCGGGTAGCTAGCCGATGGTTGCATTGGCATGATTGGGGTGTCCAGAGGCTGATCCACCAATGCCTATAAAGAGGGATAGGGACGAGAAATGATCGAAGACCGTGAGGCATACAACGTCTGCATGTACAGCGCCAGTTTTTGCTTTTTATAGTGGGGGCCGCGGTCAATCCTCCCCCCCCCCCGAAGATCCGCCGTGAGGATCACCCCCCCCCCCCTATTAAATGATAATTTATTGACTGATGGTATATCTTAGTTCTGCAACATTCCCTGTGTATTAACAATACACACAAGAAATGGATTGCAAAAATATAGCCTACATCATGTGCCATTTGTTTTGCGGTAATACATTGATTGATTGATTGATTGATTGATTGATTGATTGATTGCTCATTGATTGATTGATTTTATTCGCCAAGCTTCGACGGATCAAATTGAATAAGCTTGAGCAGGATAATCACGAAAGCTTGAGAGCTTATTTCCAGTGGGGTCCTCAAACATACAAAATTAATCAATTAAATCATATTATTTACAGATTTAGAAAATGAAAAAACTCAAGATAATAATAATACTTCTAAAACAAAAAAGTATTATATGCAAAATTAGTATGAATCTACCTGATAGAGAAAAGAAAAGGGTCTATATTTAGGCTATTTCAGTCTTATACCATGTCATAATTCGCTTCTCTTATCTGACTCTCAAGTGATAATGTATTCTCGTAATCATTCCTCTCAAAATGAGCAAAGTTTTCTATTTTCTTTATATTATTAGGAAGGGAATTTCAATGTTTTATACCAATGTAATAAAAACGAATTTCCAATACTACCTACTCTTTCTGGTAAGTTAAGGTTGTATCGGCTATTTTTTGTATCGTAATTATGCAAGTCAGTAATATTCATCAATTTCTCTTAGGGCAAATTTAATGGAACACGTAAAGATCAAAGAAAAATATAGGGGAGGGAGGGGGATAGTCTCAATGAAATTAATAGGCCACAGAATGCGCGGTGAATATGTGATTTTTTTTTTTTTTTTTTGGGGGGGGGTATACTGCTGCCCTCGGCCCTCGGAGATCAGAAGCGTATAAGTACATCAAGAAGAATTAAGTTAGTGTGTTTTTCTGCACTACGGATTATATTGCATATAAAATTATAATCGAGAATCTCTAGGTGCCGGATGAGAATACCACAAAATTTTTATAGGCCTAAATCATCATTATCATCATCATTAATCATCATCATCATCATCATCGTCGTCACTATCCTTTTGACTTAGGATTTCAGTTATTTTTATCCATTCTTTAACATGTTTATCTATTTCATAATATTTATTTGGGGTTGCCATATTTTCAAGCAAATTGTTCATAATGGTAATCCTTCTTCCGCAAATGATTTAATGTTTTAATGAATTACAATAATTTGACAATTATTTATCATTTCTTCTTTTTTGAAAAATGATTGTTCCGAATACTTGTTTATTTATGATGTATTGTCAAAAAACTATTTTTCTTTGTATATGATACCAAAATGTTGTACTAATATAAATGTTTAAGAAAAATAAATAAAATCAAATCAAATCAAATAGTGAAATTAATTAATGAACGCAATTATGACTATAAATTGGGAGGGAAACTTCCTCTTTTCTTACAACCGACTTTTGAATGAAAAAAAGCATCCGAGGCAAGAGGATTTCCTTAACAGCCTGTCACCTTTCAGGAAGACTTGCTCGAATTCCTTGTCTGAGTAACAAGAGCATGGTTGATATTGACAATAAAATATAATTACCATAAACATGTATTTTTTTTTTTTACCCAGGGTAGCATGCATACACATGATAATGATTATGCTCTTCCTAGACCCAGCAATTACTATCACTCTGCCATTGCTAGGGATCCATTTTAATACACCCTGGGTCGAGAGTGGCAAAATGTGGGTAAAACTCCTGGTCCAAGGATCATGTAATGAGCATCGAAACCTGGGCCCCGTTGCATAAAACTTGCCATTGGTGGTAACTCTCTGCCATCAGAAGTAACTACCATGGTAACATTACTCAACAGCCAATCAAATTCAAGGTCTCCGTGGAAGTTACCATTGATGGCAAAGTTACCATGGTAAGTTTTATGCAACAGGGCCCTTGACCTCTCATAATGTTATAAAAGTGAGTCCGACAGTGCTAGCTCCTACGATTGATACTTTGCTAAGCGTGGCAATATTTTCTCACTGAGAACCTGTAAACCTGCTTCCTTGCATGGGCAGCAATCCAGCGGGAAGGAGGGGGGGGGGGGCGTTTTGAAAAATCTCATCATGAGATTTTTGAAAAGGTACAAATAGCCAAATTTGAAGTAGCATCAGATAATCCCCACCTAACTCGGTGAAAGGTTACGGAAAGCCTAAATATAGGCCAATCACTCCGACTTGCGGAAAACCGCTTCACATCACGACTTCCGCTCGAAATTAAACGTCCAGGATATGAGTCTAGAAACACCTTTAAGTCAGCGACACTGAACAGAAGTACAAGAACACAAGGTCGAGGTGTAAAAAGTTATTTTTTTTCAGGAAAAAGAAGCACCAAAAAGCTCTGAAAAAATAATGATTAAAGCAAACGTATATGATTAACAAAAAATAAATGAATAAATAATTAATAAATTATTGTCAAAATATCAAAACAATGTATAACTGTTATGAAGTATCAAATAAGCAACATTAAGATTTAGTGGTGTACCTATTGTATTTAAACGTCCAGGATAATTATGAGTCTATAGTAAACATCTTCAAGTCAGCGACAAAAAAGGTGTAAAAAGACACAAGTTTGAGGTCTATTTTTGTTCATTTTCTCGGGATATTTGCACTGAACCTCTTACTGGTTCTTGCATTGACAGGTGTCAAAAAGCAAAATTAACAAGCAATTATTAAGTAAAGAACAAACAAAAGACAAAACACAAAATGACACCTCATGAAAGATCAACAACGGTAAGGAAGCACGGGCACAATTCGCTTTCAAAATCGCGGAGAGAATAATTCTGGCAACATCTGGTTGGCACAAATTACACCACCCCCCCCCCCCCCCTCCCGCAGGCTCTGGTTTTGAGCTATTTGTTGTGCCATTATTAGAAACCACAATGTATATTAGGGGAATTTTGGAAAAAAAAAAAAAAAAAACATCCAATGCCCAAAATCGTTCAGAAACGCTCTAGCCCTCCCCCCCCCCCCCGGGCCCCCCGTTTCCGCTGGATTTTCTGCCCATGCAAGGAAGCAGGTTTACAGGGTTTAGGGGAACTGAGAAACAATGATCTCGGAATTGATAAACATGAAAAGGAATTCTAGGCGGAGGAGGGGGGTGGTCAGGGGGTGTATCTGGGCAGCCAGTATGTTGCATGTGTTGTGTTGTATGTTGTATTGTGTGTTGTATTAGTTTTGATGATCTATTTTTGTTTTGTTCTAGGTTTTTTTTTTTCTTTGTTTTTTTTTTTTGTTTTGTTTTTGTTTTGTTTGTTTTTTTCGCTTGGTCTTCGGGAATAAAGACCGCGCCAGCCGCTGACGCAGCCGAAAGCAGGGTGACCAGATTTTCGATACTGAAATACGGGACTTTGTTGGGCCTCGACTCCAGCAGTTTGTCCAGAGCACAAGGCACAATGTTTAGGGAAATTGCGAGCGAGCGCAGCGAGCGAGCAAAAATCATGAGAATCGTCTTCATTGGCATCCATCTAAAAGTTGACACCAAACAAAACTAGTGTATTTAGCGGAATCCATTATGAGAAGGGTGATTAAATTAGAGGGAGGAGATTCTCATATTGATTCTAATTTCTGCACCTCTTCCCATGAGGCGTTTTATGTAGATCCACAGTGACACAGTCCTGTATTCTTTTCAAACGAATGAGGAGTCCGTGTTCGTTGATAGATTTATGGTTAAGTAAATTTGTAGATAATGAAAACAACACTGGACTCGTATTGCAATTTACGCCAGTATACCGAGTTTTGGTAAGTTTTGGTAAGGTAATAATAAATTGATATTTTCAACATACTTCTCTATTAGGTTGGTTGACAAAAAAATACATCCTGGGCACTTATAGTTCCAAGGTGCAGATCATAATTTTCACGGAAGTAGGCCAACATCGACAGAAGAGGGAAAGAGTGCAAAATTTCTAGCTTATTTACTTCGCTTTTTGCTTTGCCATTCAGCGGTTGGCCTCTTCTTGAGAAAATAGATACTAAAGTTGCTACAGTGATGTTACACTTCAGTGGTTTTCAGATATTTCGTACCCACCTTTTCTAATAAAAGAATAAAGGATCGCTTCAAAATTGTTAAATTGTTCTCATAATTGGCGCTGAAGATGTCAAGCCATTCATATGGATCTTGATTGAAGTTAATACCCAGCTCATGAGTCTTTGTTTAGTGAAATATTGTACTTTGTGCATTTCTACTACTAGTAAAGTACAAAAGCGGGGAGGGGTATTATGTTTGTGCAGGTAATGAATAATCAAAACTAAACGAGCGAGCGAAGCGAGCGAGCAAAGAATATTGAAATTATATACTTCTTCAGGATCATTTTATGAATATAGTATATCTAATTTATCTACTTTTGACTAAATAGTCCATTGTTTCAACAGTAAGCTTTAAATACGGGACAAAACGGCGTCCCGGGAGGGTCGTATGGGACGCGGGACAAATGGATCAAATACGGGACTGTCCCTTAAAATCCGGGACGTCTGGTCACCCTGCCCGAAAGTCATAATGGCACTCCCTCGTTGCCTTTTTCGTTCCTTTTTTAATACCCGTTTGTGTCCAACTAAGTTTACCGCGTCATCGATGCCATGGCCTTTGATGTGCCGGGGGTCGTGATTTAGTGACGTTACATGACCACGTCAGCGACTTTGATAAAGTCTTTGATATCGTTTAAAATTGATTGCAAAATTAGCAACACAAGCAGGCTTGATAATCGCGGATTAATACGCAATTTTCAAAATATGACGTACGCCTGCCTCCCGAATACGCCATTGTTCTACACCGGGGATTGCGGGCACGCATCTATGTCTAGGCGTCATTTTTCAGTTGCGCTGAACTGAATACCTCCCGGGGGGGGGGGGGGGGGGGGGTACTCAGATTTGGTTCGACAGGGTGTGCAGCTGAAGCCTCCCTACCCGTACCCATTTTTAAGGGTCATTTTGACAGAAAAGGGTACCCATTATCAAGGATTTTCATTCAAAAAGTGGCCCATTTCTAAAGGTTTTGTCATATTCCATTGGTAGGAGCAATTTACTTTACTATGGGAGAGTTATCATTCTGAACAATAAAGTTACCCATGTTTAAGGTCTAAAAGTGTGGGTTATATATGTTATGGGATTTTCCGGCACAAAAAAAGCGACCAATTAGAGCGGCACACCCCTATACCATATTAGGCGAGTACGCCCCCTCCCCCCCCCCCCCCCCCCCGCTCTTCAAGTCAATGTATAGGAGGTTATTATTGAAAGCTGATCGGTGAATGACGTGAGTAGGCTTACAGGTGCAAGTTACACTACACTTTCATTGTAAGACTCGACCTAATTGTCGATAGTATCCATGGACGTCGTAGGCCTAGAGCCACTGGCGTACTGGAGGGGGGGGGGGGCTTGGGAGCGCCAGCCCCCCCAAAATAAATTTCAACCATGGTTTATTTTCAATTTTATATTAGTGATATCACGCGTATTTCATTATTTCTCCCTAGACTCCCTTTCTACTGTTAAGTAACGCATTCACAATTTCCAGAATAGCATGCATAGCAAGGCAGAAAACACGCATAATATCAATATTAATGTGTTTTATGATATAACACTTGGTTTTATCTGTTTTTCTGACAATGGATTCAAACTTGGATAATGAATATTCTTAGATTTACCTAAACTAGATACGGGCTTTAAGTTTGTAGTCCCAAATAGCGTTCTTTTACAGAGTTGCAAACCATCAATACTGCAAAAAGCTCCTATACCATGGGAGTGCACCCGCGTAGCCAGGGGGGGCGATGGGGGCGGTCGCCCCCTCCAAAACGCCAACAAAAAAGAAAAAAAAAGAAAAAATACAAGGAAAAAAGCGGGAGCGAGAAAAGAAAAAGGTAAGAGAACGCAAGAAGAGCGGGAGCAGACAGAACAATTCAAAGAAACGTCGGAGCTTCCGCGCTTCGCGCGGGAGGGGGGAAACTCCCCCCTCCCGGCACCATCCCCCCCCCCCCCTAAGGAGCGCGCTTGGTTGCGCTCAGTAACTGATTCACACGTTTCGCGTGCTCACTACCACCCCCTAAAATGAAATCCTAGCTACGCCACTGTGGGAGTGAAACCCTGGTACCCCACTGCATCACACCCTCTCCATGCTCGTCCCTTTTTTTTCATAGTGTCTTTGTCTGTATTATTATCATAAGTAATAAGGTATTTTGTGTAACGCTGGCATTTGTTTGAAACTTGCGAAGATTATTGGGGCTGCATGTTTCCAAGTTCATGAAAAAAAAATCCTTTTCCGGTCGGTACATTCATGACACGCTTATCCATGATAGTACATGTCATCAAATTTGATGTTTCATATTGCATGTATTGTACTTCAAATGTTTATTTTTATGATATTTACTTCTTTTGTTGGAAATGAGGAAAAAAAGAAAATTGAACTGAACTGAAGTTGGAATTTTCTTTTCAGGTTTTGCAGATTGCACAAATTTAAGTCGAAAAAATGAAAAAGCTCCGTATCGTGGGGGGGGGGGGGTATCCCCGTCTCGGTCCCTCGGGATTGGTCACTTCGCTCCGGGCAAAGATTGAGCCCTCCCACCCCCCCCCCCCCCGAAATATTTTGGCTCATTACGCCACTGCCTAGAGCTAGAGACAACACGACTGGGAACGCCGAGAGATGACACGCACCTGCGATTAGCCTGACCGGATTACTTGACGTATCGTAGCGCTGCGCTGCATGCATGTCTTGTAGACGTAGCTAGGCCTACTTGATGGATGCCAACGCCGTGTACGTAGTCTACCGAATCATTACCTGAAAGGAGAGAATAGTCTACATCTCTAGGCTGCATGTGAGTGGTCTTTAACACTTCAAATCCAATGAGGTAATTAGGAAGTAAAAAGCCTGATGCATAACGGTAATATTTTCTTGTCCGGGTTTCTTGTATACGACGAATGTAGAACATTAGGGCTACCAGTAAGCCTAGTATTAGTGTGTTTCGATCTGCTGTAGACGAATCAGTTGCTCGTGCATCTTGCACGCCATTTCGCAGGGCAGCTAGCGTATAGCTGGCTAGCTAGCTAGGCCTATATTGCTCGCGTTTGCCAGGCCAGGCGAAAAGAGACTTTTATGCCCGTGTCATTGTTGATGATGGTGCACGTGGTACTCGTACGGAGAGCCGGAATGTTTGATGTGCTCTAAAATGCAAGAGGGGGTGTGTGTGTGTGTATAATGTAAGAGGGTGTGTATAATGCTTCCGCTCTGTAAAGTATGTCAGACAGACGCCGCGGGGCTAGCTAATTTATGTTTACACATTTGTATGAATGTAGGCCTTCGTTTTGATGAAAAACCTATAATGGCAGAAATCCATTTCAGTAAATTTAAATTTACATTGGAATTGTTGTTGAATAGTTAGGCTTGTGTGTGTTCTTAATTCATGAAATGAAGGGCCTACCCTCGCCCCCCTCCCCCGCCCCCCGGAAAAAAAAACATGAACAGAAAAAAAGATTATAGTGCATATAGGCCTACGTACAATGCATCCGATCCCGGCTCGTAGCCCGCTTTACCGTTCTGCCCACTTTCATTCTTTCAAGGAGTAAGTGTACTCTCTTCTAAATGCCGTTGTGTGGAGTTGAATCTACTCCTGACCAGCAATATTGCTGGGATCAATATAGGCACGTACTCCAATTGTTTGGAAGGAGTCTTTTGAACAGTGGCTTGCCACTCCCAAACGAGATTTCTAATAGGAATCACGAAAGAATTGTTTTGATTTTGACATGAGAGCATGGGCGTCAGTCAGGGGGGGGGGGCAGGGAACACGCCCCCCCCCCAAAAGAGATAAGGGTGGGGGACAAAGTAGGATATGTCAACCCCCCCCCCCCCCCAAAAAAAAAAAAAAAAAAAAAAAAAAAAAAATGGGGGACACGTGAAAAAAAGCAAAATGCTCATAATTACAAAATCCTGATTGATTTGAAAATATAGTTTTGCTTTTTATCCAATGTATTAAAATGCATGGGAATGAACCTTCTGGTTAGTCAAAAGAAGCGCATGCATGCACGTTTTATTCAAGTTCAAGCTTCTAGTCGCATATAGTAATAAGTACTCAATGAAATATCTATGCTTCTTCTGGATTCTTCTGTCTCCTTCAATCCTGAAGATTCTTGCAGATTATCTACTATTCTTGTGAATATTTTTAGAAAAATCTTTCCAATAACTAGTGCCTGAAAGCGTTAGGGCAGTGAAGCTTTAACGGTTATGCGTTGATTAAGAATGCTAAGAAAATGTTAATGAGAAAGGCCTATATTGTACTGTTTAATTAAGCAATATATGTTTTATCGAAATATGAAATATTCATTTAGATTGGTTCATGATATATACATTTATATATTTCTTAAACTGAGTGGCAGTGGATTTTGCCAATTTGAGGAGGGAGAGCTGGGGAGCGTTTCACGAAGAGTCTTGTCGATTTTCACTGACTAATTTTCCACAGGCAGTCAGATGCGAGGATTTTCATAGCTTATAACAGTTGTCAGTGATTTTCACTGACAAAACTCTTCATGAAACGCTCCCCTGATTACTTTGAGCTTCTGTGGGTTAACGCCAACTTTAAATCTGTATTTAGAATGAAAGAGGAGAGCTCAGCTTGACAAGGAGGAAATCACATAGTATTATCACATCTTTCGACACCTTTATCTCTCCCTGGCCATTGCTTCATTTCCGCAGTCATATTCATAAATAGTTCTCATATCTCAAAATGTCAGAGCGGGAGAGGCCGAAAATGGAGCCAAGAAATTTAGGAATTATGGAATATTCGCTAATTTTCCTTCCCGTGTAAGACACACTTTCTCCTCTTTCTCCTCTTTCTCCATCTCCCTCCCCCCCCCCCCTCTCTCTCTCTCTCTCTCTCTCTCTCTCTCTCCTCTCTCTCTCGTTCCCTCTTCCCCTCTCTCTCCCTCAGTCTCAGCTCTCCCTCTTTCATTTTTCTTACCTCGATTCCTCTTTGTCCTTAATTTCTATCCTTCGGATTATAAAGCATTTGAAAGTAAAATACAACGTACGTCAAATGAATCCATACAAATATGAAGAATATTTGTAATAATATGTTAATATTAATATTCTCTGTAACTTAGACCGATGCATACTTGCCAACACTGCTTCAACACTGCGTTCGCCTTGCAGCATTTTCCCATTTGTGATTCATATAAGATCATTTTATCACATGATTTATCATCATGGCAGATTGGCATGAAGACTTAAGCTCAAAGGAGTCGGGAGTAAATCCAAGATGGCGGACAAACCTGTTCAAGAAAACAATGAAGTGACTGAGGTGAACGGGAACCTGAGCGGGGACCAACTGGCAATATACAGCGGGGAGGTTTCCCCTCATAAACCTGTATCGGAGTCTGAGAACGAAGAGGATTTGAATGGACCAGGAAATAGGAGATACTCCTATGGTAAATGCATTTTTTGTACTAGGTGCATGTTAAAAAACAAACAAATAAACAAACAAACAAACAAAACATTTGACACGTTTGATTGTTCATAACTCAAAAGTTAAAACTTGTAAAAGGCCCGGATACAAGACCTTGTGACATAATTTCTCGTATGCCATGTGTATGCAAATTTCGTTTGTAATTAATGCTGCATGTGTCAAGGAACAAAAGAAATTTACCTGGCTCAGTCATACCTAGTCAGTAAACTAGTACGTGCAACTATTACACTTTTGAATAGTTACTTAACTATGATTCCTCTCTCGATGCCAAGGTGAGGCGCTGGACAATCACGACCTGGACACGATGTATGGCGATTCCGTCCCCGATAACGTCAAGCCCCGTCGGGACATGACACGCGATGGTCGTAGAGCATCGGCCAGGTTACAGCGACTAGATTCCATGAAAGTGTTGTTACCCTACAGACGCAGCGGCCGAAGGAGGTGAAAATATTTTTGAATTGGTTGGCATGTACTTGATAATGTAGGCTGGAATGAATCTGAGAAAGTTTGGAAATTCGTAAGCTGGCCTGTACAGAATCGTTTCCTAAAAAAGTAATAATCTGTATTATGGTTTTTCTGGTACATTATGAACTCATACAAAAATGAAGCATCTCCCCAATGAACATCTTGTCTTCATGAGTAATTTTACTAACAAACATGATTCTGACACTTTATTTGGGGCTTTCATTTCAAATTCGTATCACCTACACCTCTCTTTTGGCAGTATTGATATCAACCCACTCTTATTCGTGCTATAATCTGCTGTCAGACCTAATTGCTATCATCTTGATTAATATTGTCATATATCATGTTTTTTTTATGGATTTTCTGCATTGTAGCTTTATGGTTAGAATATGGCATCCATTAAAATCACAATCTATATTTCCTTTAATCAACAGAGGGACAAGCCCTATTGATTCATCTGGACTCTTTTCCTCCATACTCCTAACATGGATGACGCCATTGTTCAGAAAGTCTTACAATGGTCACGGTCTGAAAGAGAGTGACCTCGTCCACCTAAGGTCATATAAAGAGACTGCGCAGTCAGCTGCCTTAAGGTTTGTTTGACCGTTATACATGTTTGTTCTTACAGTGACAGCACCAGGGATTTCAAGAAGGCTGAAAGCAATGACGGGGATTGGATGGTAAATTAAAGGCACGAAAATATAGTAGGGACGAAGAAATTGATAATTTGAAATTGATGAAAAATCCTCTTAAAAACTTTGTTCGTGCCTCCATGTATTTTTACAGTCATGCAGATCGCCCTGGGTATCCTCATAATAATATTGTGTATGAGGGATATTTCAAAAGTTTTAGAACATTAGTATTGGCAATGGCAGTGACATTGGCAGTGACAATATCTCTGGATCTGACGATCTGTCAATCTGATTTGATGACCGCTTTTATTTTTCCTGTTGTTATCTTGAACATTTGAAGATAACTTTCCTCTATATTACCATGCACCCCGAACATTCCATTTAAAACTGTTGGTTTTTGAATGTATGTAAATATTAGATTGGAGGAGCTATGGACGGATGAAGTGAGAGAGAAAGGCCCTGAAGATGCTTCACTTGGTCGGGTCATGATGAAACATCTAAGAACGCGTCTGATCGCTGGTGGCATCGTCATATTCATCGCACTGGGATCGAATTTCTTACTCAATGTAATTGATTATATTAAAGCTACATTAAAGCTACCAAAAATAGAATATTAAATGACTCATTACAGTTATAGCTTTTTGTCTTTCACTCAACCAAAGTAGAAACACACAGAATTCGTTATTCCAACTTCTTTTTTTTTTTTTTTTTTTTTGTTCCCATGATTGTATGTCCGAAGATTAGCGAGGGTCCCGAATTATGAAATTTAGCAGTCTCTAGACTACACAATCTTCATTTTTAAAGGTTTATGAACCCCTGCTGTTGCATAGTCAGAATGGAGAATATATATTTCATTTTTATATTTTAAACATATTCGTTGAAATATTCATATTCATATAAATTCATATTTCATAAATTTCAAAGGATTGGGGGGGGGGTAATGAGACATTATTTTTTAATTTCCTCTGTTTCCCTGTGAGGCCTAGGTCTACTAAAAAGTTTTTTTTTTTTTTATTCTTAAGTGAAGTAGAGCTAAACTTACTAAAGACGATATTCAAAGCTTCAAGATGAAATTGTAAAAGGGGTAATTCTTTTCTTCTTCTTCTTCTTCTTCTTCTTCTTCTTCTTCTTCTTCTTCTTCTTCTTCTTCTTTTCTTTTCTTTTCTTTTTGTAGCCGTACCTATTCTACTGCCTCATCACGCATCTGAATCAACCCGAGCCAGAAGTACGGTATGCCATGTGTCTCGCCCTCGGTATGACACTCAGTTACCTGGTCCGTGCCTTCGGCGTCCATTTTGGTTGGTACCTTAGCGTCCGCACTGCCGGGCGCCTGCGCAGTGCAGTTCTCATGCTAATCTACACCAAAATATCGCGTCTGCGTAGTACGTCAGAGCTTTCAGTTGGGGAGGTAAGTATAATGGCATATGTGATGTTAGAGGGAAAAAGTCGTCAATTCATGTCCTTGTGTAGTAATTGTTCCCAACACGTTTACGGCAAAATGGATAGACGAGACCCGAATACAGTAAAAGTGTGGCGTATAAACGCCCCCTCCCCCCCCCCCCCCCCCCCTCGTGTCTAAAATTGGTTTAATGAGCTGACACCTGAAGTCTCCGACTTTTCAGTGAGCTCCGATGCAAAATATTTAGATGGTGATTAATTATATCACACTCTTGTAGCTCCAAAGTTCCACGTTTCTTAATATATCAGATGCGGCAGATTGAATTCATATCCCTTTCTTGATGACAGCAAAAGAGGATTAAACATTGCTGTGTTGAAAGAACTTGTTGGGCTTAAATACCATAGCATTTCATTTTGGCCTGCTATCTACTATTGATATTAACGTACTTTTAAGAATTGATTCAAGCCTCGCAAAGAAAACATTGGTGAGGATTTCCTTTTTGAAGATTTGTACATGGGCGCTAAGACCGAGTCCGTCTTCTATGTTTCAGATCGTTAACATCGTAGTGAATGACTGCACACGTATATTCGAAGCCTGCCACATGTCCGCCATGTTTGTCACCATTCCTGCCTTAACTATTCTCTTATTCATCGGATGTGTGGTCATTGTGGGAGCAAGTGCACTGATTGGAATAGCCACCATCCTTGCCTTCTTCTTCTTGCAGGTTTGTGATTATACAGAGATCTCGATTAAACAGCAATTCTTCTGTGAAGTTTGAAATACCCGCATTATAACGAGGATTGCAATGGTTTACGGGGAATATAAAGATTGGAAACGTTCAATGATTTTTTTTTTTAAATCAAAAGCCCCGCCTTAACTATTCTCTTATTCATTGGATGTCTCGTCCTGGAATGGCTAGTACCAACCTTACCTTATACTCTGTGCAGGGTATGTGATGAATGAAGAAAAAAATATATTTCATGTTATCATAATCATTACTATTCAATAGCGTTTTTATGACAAGTTCCAACTTCCAGTTGAACGATCGTACTTGCTGGAGTTGCTCTGGTAGCACTCGTTTTGTTGTTGAAATGGGTGTGGGCATTCATGGGAATAAAACAGTATTATAGGTACCATACCAGGGTGCCGTTGCATAAAAACTTGTTATTATAGTAACTTTGCCATCAATGGTAACTTTCATGGAATACTGGATTTTGATTGGCTGTTTAGCAACGTTACCATGGCAGTTACTATTGATGGCAAACTTACTATAATAGTAAGGTTTTATGCAACGGCACCCAGTTTTGTTTCTTACAGTCTGAACACAATGTTAAACATTACAATCCTTGTGAGAGATATCCTCTTGTCTGCATTTTATGGACTGTTTGTACTTTCCTGATTCCTCTTGTTATTCACGGATATATTCGTCTGTTTCACCCACTTTCCGTAGATTGGGATAGCGAAGCTGACAGCCCGCTACAGGCAGACTGGTGTGGCACTTACAGATAAGCGAGTTCGCCTGATGAATGAGCTTCTAACGTGCGTGAAGCTCATCAAGATGTATGCGTGGGAAGGACCTTTTACCAGAACCATCGAAGGTACACTTAGCAGCCCTTTCCCCTGATCCAACATAATCTGGGCCCCGTAACACAAAGCTTAGCAATTGATCGTACGACTGATCTTTGCGATTGATTGCATTGACCACTATATGCAATCAGTCGCAAAAATTCATTGTACGATCAGAATAGCACAATTCCATTAATGTATTAAAGTCGAATATACTCTCCTACTGGGGCGTCGGAAGATCATTTTTAAATGAGATGCTGGATGTATTTTGAACCAAATATGACGACGGGAGGAAACATTGAATGAAAGGCTCATCCCATTAAAGAGATTTGCTGGCCAGGATCAAAAATTGTAATTTTTTGCCGACAGAATTTTTAAGTTGGGTGTGAACATTCCCTCCCCTAAGACACACCATTTGGCAACATTCTAACCCCCTTATATGAATTAATTTGAATTAAAATAACATGAAACTTTCCCTCTACCGTTATTCACCATTTGCCGATACTATATTCACATTAGCGTTGTACTTCTGTTTTCCGTATGAAAATTGTAAATTTCTACTGACTATTCATGTCCTTCTATTTTAATGTTAATCTTTTTAGTGAATTTAATAATCTATGGTATTCTTTAGATTTTGGACAAACATGTATATTCATTGTTGACACTTTAGGTATTCGTAATTCAGAAGGGCGTGTACTCAAGCGCTCTGGATACTTGCAAGCCCTGACTATATCTGTTGCTTTCCTCATCGCCCCGGCTGCAACACTTGCCACTATCGTTGCCCACACATTGATTGGCTACTCGATATCGGCAGCTCAGGTATGCTGGCAGGGAGATGTATTGTGGTGTGTTTAGGGAACGAAAATGTACCAGGCGAGTCTTGGGGGGGGGGGGGGGGGCGGGGGCGTTCATCAGCCCATCTCGATCTCGGAAGGATACTATCAAGTTTTACTTTTTCAGTATGTTAGTGGAATTGCTTATTCTCGCTTTGAATACAGACATCAGTATGTGTTCAATGCTACGACAGACTCCATAGAGTTACTTCTGAAAAAATGAAATAGATGCACTTATCTTTTTGTGTCCCATAGCTCGGAGGCCTTTGGGACCACAATTTGATGGATCTCGAGACACTAGTTCTCCACTACTTTCTGTCTTCAGCTGATTTTGTTATGATAACAAAATCAGCTGAAGACAGAAAGTTGTTGAGTATGAAATACGTTTCTTCGTGATGCCGATATTAGACACATGAATAATATGTTGGTGTTTGGACTGATGTAAATAAACACATGAATATTTATTTAAATGATTTCAACGTGGTTGCCTTGTATCTTGAATCATTTAATTTTCAGGCATTTACTCTGATGTGTCTATTTATGGGAATGACTGTATGTCTTTACATGATGCCTTCCGCCCTCAAACCAATTGTCGAGTCAAAGATCGGTATCCAACGTATTAAGGTAGATTCTTTATTTGTAATTTCATAGTTAACAGGATAAAAACTACTTTCGAAAAATCAACTCAAGAGAAATTTCGAAACCTATTGTACTGCCCATACAAATCATATTCGGATTACGTAATAAGCCATTGTAAAGTTCGCACATTTCTAAAGGTGATAGACAGGGCTACTGAAGTTGCCTTAAGTTGATTTTTCGAAAGTAGGTTTTATCTTGTTATCTTTAATTTTACGACTGAAGTTTCAAAGCAGTGTTATGAAGACCCTTTCTGATTGTTTACATGCTTAAATTTTACGACTCGGGTTTCAAAGCAATGTTATGAAGACCGTTTCTGATCGTTTACATGGTTAAATTTTACGACTCGGGTTTCAAAGCAATGTTATGATGACATTTCCTGATTGTTCACATGCTTAAAAGGACATAGAAAATGTAGTTGAGCTTAAAAGAAATTCATATTGTTTAAGATAATTCCTTCATATTTTACCACTCTGTTTCCATGATTTATAATGCAACATGCCGCTGAACTAGAATATTCAAAGCAAACCTAATTATAAAGTATGGTAAATAAGAATATTGTTTCCCCATTTTTGCTTGTAGGCTTTATTAATACTTAAGGAAAGTGACGACCAAGTCGAATCACCGGAGGATCCCGACATCGCCATCAAGATAACGGATGCTACACTATCATGGGTTGACCCGGAATCATTCCAGAATTCAACATCCTCCTTCGAAAACGGAGGTCATTCGGAGCGGCAGCATCGTCCAGATGGGAACTCGGCCAATAATGCATACGGGGGTTCGCATCTTAGCACATCCCTCGAGAGAGATAACGTGCAACAAGTAGACCGGTTGCTTAGGGATTCTGACGTCAACAACCCGATGACGCATCCACTTCGGGATATCAACTTCGCCGTACAGAAGGTGTGCAAAAAATCATTGACACCTTGTTAAAATCATAATTAGCTAGGAAGATGGAAGACTCATGAATATGATCTAATCTTCCACCTCTCTGATTAGGGCTTGCGAGTCTGAGACCTGGTGTGTTAGAAGTGGCCATTACAGTGCACCTCGAAAAATCAAGCACATTTAGACTTTCAGCCAATCACAATGTCGTATTCAGGACTTGCTTTGCTCGATAACAGTAATTATGTCGCCAGCATGAAATGTAGACTGTTGCCTTAATGGGTTGCATTAAACCAATATTTTGCGTGCGTGTGATATTGCATTACTTGAGAAAGAAAGTAACGAACAGCAAAACATGCCCGTTGTCATAACCATAAAATTGGATTGTTATACCCATAATGGCTTTGAATAACATTCTTCAGAGAAATTAAATGGAAATGACATCTTTACGACGCACATACAATAAATCATCTTTAACTGGCACAGTTTGTGATGTATGTTTCATTTCTTGTATGCTCGTAAATACAGGCAAGTCTCTTAAAGTATTAAGACCATATCTATCAACAAACAATAATTATGGTGAGTATAGCACTTCGGAACGCAAACATTTCCTTTCGTAGATGGTAATAAAAGAAAGATTAGATCATATTCATAAGTTTTTAAAATATATAGTCATCACTTTTTAAATTTTTTTTAAAAATTAATTTCAGGGCAAACTCATCGGAATATGTGGTAGCATCGGAAGCGGAAAGAGTTCGCTGCTCTCTGCTGTTCTCAATCAGATGTATACAGTAAATGGAAAGATCGAGAGGGCTGGGACCATCGCATACGCCTCCCAACAAGCATGGATCATGAACGCTACGGTGAAACATAACATCGTCTTTAATCAACCTTTCGATAGCAAACGATATCGGAAGGCTGTATTCGCCTGTTCGCTGCAACCTGACTTCAAGATTATGACGCATGGAGACAGGACAGAAGTGAGTTTCATTTTAGCGAGCAAAATATAATGCAAGTAAAATACCCTTGTTGTGAAAGCATACTATTTTACTCGATTTCTTTCAAATAAAATGGGACCTAATGATAATTTTTTTTTTCATTTAGAGGATTGAAATTCCAGTTAATGTGACTGGTTGTCCCATTTAAAGGGTTTTCGTAATAAAACATACTTGAATCAGGAAGCATTTGTAAAGTTGTAAACTAGTCTGTTTTTAAACTTCTTTCTGAGCGAAAGATACACATTGAACAACCTCAAAAGCTAGGACGACGAAGTGAAAACTGTAAAAACCAGTCAACTGTATTGACAGACTGTTAACATCTATTCATATTTGTAATCACTACAATAACGATGACGATAGCGCTATTACTTTTTCGTGGATCGATTGCTATTCATATCGGATATTTCTCATCAGAAACTTCATAACGTACTTTTAATAAGCAAGCATGTTGTGAATAACACCCGGTGTTGTCACTCGATATTCAAAGGTGTAACCATGATCGTTCGGCAACCCAGAATTTGACCCCTATTTCGCGGTGTTTCAAGTACATTTTCAGCCATTTTTACCCCTATTTGGCACAAAAACGGGTACACATTGGCCTTTAAAAAACACCACTATTTTTCGCATTCCAAGTACACTTTTTGCAAACAAGGACCAGAAAAAACACACCCTTTTTTAATTTCGAGTACAAGCTCATGAAAACAACCTTTTTTTTTTCGAAATCGCAAACATGCTCAACCCCCCCCCCCCTTTTTTTTTTAACGCGAAATTTCGAACGATCATGCGTACACGAAGTCAATACAGAGTGACAACACCGGGGAATAACAACATCTGTATATAAAATATTTGTGCATTCCCGCTTTTGCAATGTCGGTCATGCCTGTGACAAGTTTTTAGTCCTCAACAATCATGTCATCCTACTTAAATTCATAACCTGGTTTACTACTCAACCCCCGCAGATCGGAGAAAGGGGCATCAACCTCAGCGGTGGTCAGAAGCAACGAATCAGTCTCGCGCGAGTGCTATATTCCAACCGGGACATTTGCCTACTCGACGACCCACTTAGCGCTGTAGACGCACACGTTGGACAGCACATATTTACACATTGTATCAAAGACGCCATGAAAGGAAAGACGGTCATCTTTGTTACGCATCAGTTGCAAGTAAGTTCCTCGTTTGATTTTGAATATTTACACATTGTATCAAAGACGCCATGAAAGGAAAGACGGTCATCTTTGTTACGCATTAGTTGCAAGTAAGTTCCTCGTTTGATTTTGAATATTACGAAATAAAACAATGATGGCTAGTCTTGGTGGATGACTGCTTCATGAACCACTGGATGCTTTAGAAGGACATGTTGAACAATACATCTTCATGAGCATCAAGCCGTTTTGTAACAGGGGGGCGCACTCTCCAAATATTTGCTGACAAGCGAAAAAAAAAAGGAAAAGGGACCTCAGCTTAAAATTTGGGAGTTACATACCCAATTTTTCTCGGGTGTCTATTTTTCTAAAGTTTTTTTGGGACTCATCCTGTTGGCTTTTCGCAGGTGTCTTTTTTCCCAAACAATTTTTTTTTTTTTTTTTTTTTTTGGGGGGGCATACCCTATTGTGTCTCCCACCACTAAAAATTTGGGGGACATGACCACCCCCCCCCCCGATTGACGCCCATTCACATCGTACACATTCTATATCAAAGATGCCACGAAGGAAAAGACAGTCATCCTTGTTGAGCATAAGTGACAAGGTTTCATCTTTATTGCTTGAATATACAAATATATATTGATTTTTTTTTCCATATATGAGTCAACTTGCACTCTACATAGCAAACAGCTTTGATAATGAATTAGCAAATTAGCGAGGTGTGGGCCTCAGAGAATCGAGGATGTAGTGATTGCATGCGTTACAAAACATGTATATTTTGTCAAATCTGTGGAGCTGCTAAGGTCACAGAACTAGAAAGACGTCTTTTTTAGAGTTCACTGGCTAAAGTGCATCTGCCTCAGAATTCATTGAAATTGGTCGAAGCAATCAGAGTCCTTCAAAAAATTGCAATATATATATATATATATATATATAAAGAATCAGAGTTGGTAGTAGAATGCCATTAAAAAATAAAATCAGATTTTAAAAGAAAACGGAGCATAGCTCTCAAAAATGAAAGGCGAAGTCACACTCTTCGTCAGTGCCCATGGTGTGACAAAAAGATGTTAATCAAAATCCGTTTCTGAAACAGACGACAAAAACACGTCTGTTCATGGGCAGACGGATTGTGAAACTCACTTTCAAAAGAAATCAACGCGCTGAATCCGTCTGCCCATGAACAGACGTGCTTTTTCGTCCGTTTCAGAAACGGATTTTGATTAACATCTTTTTGTCACATAATGGGCACTGACAAAGAGTGTGACTTCGCCTTTCATTTTTGAGAGCTTATGCTCCGTTTTCTTTTAAAATCTATGATTTTATTTTTTAATAGCATTCTACTACCAACTCTGATTCTTGTATTATCTAGATGCCAAGCAGACCAATTTTCAATTCTTATATATATATATATATATATATAATATGCTATAAAGGAGTTGTCACGGATATCAGCTGCGTCTTGCCGCCACGGATTCGAATAAGGTGCAGGTTTATCAAACATAACATCCTAAGGTATTTTAGCTAAGATAGACATCGTTGATATGTTTCAGAGTACTGATTTTTCTGAGGCTATGAATCATAGCCCGTGATAATGACGATCATGTCTTTTGGCACTTTAGCTTTCATTGTAACACTAGAACATTTCAAATCAAATTGACGTTACTCTCTGAATTGATTTCTTCTGAACTTTAATCCATTGCACCGTATCTTCAAAGTTTTCATAACTTCTCAAAGTCAGTAATATAGCGCACCTTATTTATTTCCAATGTGATCGTCATGTGAGTGCAGTTCATATTGACGAACAAAGTAACAAACTGGACGATCTTACTATAACGGAGTGTAAAAGGTTTCACAGAGAGTCTTTGGTTAAATCTTAGACCATCTCGGAAAGTTCATTCACTTTCACATGAGTTCTCATCAATTAGAGGTCATCATGTAATATAATGAAATCATGAAAGTTTTGTATTCATTCCGATTTATCGGCGTATCATTTGATTCGGATCTTGAAAAAGTCAATATACTTGTAGCCATCGCGCTCAAAAAGTAATCCTAGGTAATTGTTATCGATGGTGGTAAGACTAGAGTATTCGCTGGAACCGTCGTACAACTGCATGGCATACGGCCACGTCTGACCGGAGTCCAAGCTCCACTGCAGCGTCATGTTCACTCGAGAGTCCGCGTTAAATGGATGCGAAAGGAAAAGGATGTTATTGAGGAGAGCGAGAGAACCGAAGACTGAGGGGTCGACCAGGGATTCTTGCACGGTGAGATGCGGGATCGGGAACGAGTAGCCGCCGTCGTAACTGAGCGCCTGCAGCCGACAGTGACAGTGGAATTTGTTCTCGTTGCGAATGCTGACAAAGACGGTTCCGTTTGAGAGCTCGATGACCTGGAATGAAATAAAAGATAAAATCGTAATAAAGATGTAAAATAAAGAACAACAGTCAGTCGTCTGTTCAGATTTAAATGGATGTTAAATTATTACCCGTTTTAAGAAGTTAACCATCTTCCGCTTGTCATCAAACGAAACTAAGAAAAATACGGCAAAAATCAACCCCAAGATCTCTTATTTTATGTTGTCCTAGGCCAAAAGCCACTCTTATATAACACTGACGATGACGTGCATCTATTCTGGTTTCACTTCCATAAGACTTAGTTTTTAGTTTATCGGCAGAGCTGCATTTCCGCAGCTCAACATGTGACCCGCTTAGAAGATGGTACTCCAGTGAACGACTGTAGCCTACTCTCATCATGCGGCTTATCAACATTTAAGACGCAAACAACTTTCTGCGAGAGTCAGCGTTCGATGAGAATATTCAAAGAAAGGAAGCAGCTGTATAAGTGGTTGCTTCATGTTTATCTGAATTTATTTAGGTTTCTTGCAAATAAACGCGAATTCTAAGAGAATTCATTTTGGTATCCTACGGCACGCATTCGGGTCTTCAAACTCTTTATAGTACCTTTTCTTCTTGTGATAAGCAAAGTTTGTCACCGAACAAAACGCAGCAGTTCGTGGAAAAAATCATCAGATGGTAAGAAGCAGTGATGTTGTCTACATCTTGTGTTTCATGTCATGCTATGCGACCTAGTTTAAGTGACCTTTTGCTATAGTATGTTCTTATATCACGCATATTCGCTGGACCTTCAAATACAGGCTTACATTCACCTCGTTCGTCACGAGGTCTGTTGACAGCCAGACGAATAATACTTCACATAAATTTACAGCTTTTCTAACTTTCCAGCAGACGATGAATTAGACTTTATTTCAGTCGTTTTACCTGTGTTTCTCCTGGTGTAAAATCACCCGTCGTGTGCGGCTGTGCGTACGGTAAACCATAGAGAGGAGAGTTCATATGCCATGTCTTTCCATGATCTAAACGTGAAAAATGGAAAAACTAAAGTTAGATGTTGTTCAGACGATATTACGATAACCTAAATAAATAACAATAATTTTCAAACAATTGTTTCTAAACGGTAAGCTAATCACCTCCTTAAATTTTCATAGTCTGTACATATCTGGTTAGAATAATTGACACGGACCGGAGGAAACATATCGCTTTTGTTGTGTGTGTTTTCTTTTTATGGAATAAATCCCAGAGCTGTTTGTATGCTTTTTAGCAATCATCTTAATTGTCATTATTGAAACAAATCCATGTCAAAGAAATGTTAAAATATATTTTTTTGCAAAATCAAGAATAAAATCAAGAATATACATGTATATATATATATATATATATATATATATATATATATATATATATTCTTGATTTGTGATAATCACAACTTCCAAGAACTAATAAATAGAATTAATTACCATCGCTGTAAATGCACTGCATTTGTCTAAATGCGACGTCGACACGATGTCCGCAACCGATCAGCCTTCCTTTATTGGGCTCCATTTCTTTTTGGATCCCAAAACCTGGACCTGGAGCCCATGTTATCCCCTCCAAGACAGGATTCGTTTCTTTCACATTGATTGCTGGAGTCCAGGTATATCCCCAGTCTCGGCTAACCTTGAAATAGACACCCTTTTCTCTATACGGTGAGGTGCACGGGCCTGACGTGTGCTGGCAATATCCAAAGAACACATAGGTGGTATTCATGACCTTGTCGACTGATCACAGAACCGAGGTTAAGCCCGTCTATGACGTCGTAGTCATCTTCGATTATCCGAGTTGCATTCCAGTGCAGGCCGCCGTCGGTGGAGCGGCGCAATGCAATGAATTTCGCCGATTTGTCAGAGCCTGTATTCTTGCGAGGAGCGGAGAATGCCAAGAGGTCGCCGGTTGGGAGCTTGACAAGGATCGGGGTTCGATACATGTAAACCTCTCCCTGGTCGTGAGACATCCATAGTTCTTGTTTGTGGATGATGACAGGTGTAAGAGACTCGCAGGAGTGGAAACATATTAGGACAGGTATGATACCAAATAAACCGAGAAGGAAGTCGGATGGTTTCATTCTGGCGGCTGAAAAATCACACCTTTAAGTTGGAGTCGACGAAATAAACAGATGATGGATGTGCACCATGCGATATATAGAATCATCTGTTGGCATCTGAAGAAACAGTGAAAACATAGAAATTTCAGGCAGTGAAATCATTTCATTATTCAACATCAACATCATCATATCCAACAAGCTTTTTTTTTTTTTTTTTTTTTTTTTTACTTCACAACTCAGTGCTACCTCTTTAAACCTTTCACCACAGATGAACTAGTGACACCCCTTTCAGTTTCTTTGCCCGGATAGGACGGTTGGTGGTTGGGAGGAAAGCATGTGAAGGAGAAATGCATAAAATTTGCGCTATCTTTTAACGTTCATATACAGTGGAAACTCAGTATAACGAGGTCCTTGGGACCATCAAAATTACCTTGTTATAGCAGGAATCTTGTTATATCAGGTTAAAAATCAATAAAATATAAAGAGCTGGGACTTGAATATCACGTTGTTATATCAGGAATATTGTTATATCAAATCTCTTTATACCAAGTTTCCACTGTATATATAAACTCTGTTTTCCCGTTCTTGATCGATGGGGGAAAACAAGCAAGTCCATCATAATTTTATCGCATCCCCTCTTTTCATGCGTGAGAATAGTTATATCTCTCTTTCAAACACAGTCAAACCTGTGTATAATGACCACATAAGGGAGACAAGAAAGTTGGTCTTTTTGAGCAGGTGGTCTTTACAGGTTCGCTTGATTATTTTCAAGGGGAAACAAATTGCGGCCTTTGTAGGTAGGTGGTCTAACTAGATTATAGGTGGTCGCTAAAGCACGTTTGACTGCACAATGATTTTCGATTTCATTTCATCAAATTCCCGAACTTCATGCATTCATAATACTTTTCTGCTAATGCCCTAGGGGGAGGGTGCAGGGAGGGGGGAGTTTCCCCCATGGTTTCCCCCCCCCCCCCCCCACGCGAAGCGCGTAAACTCCGACGTTTCTTTGCATTGTTCCTTGTCTGCTCCCGCTCTTCTTACATTCTCTTACCTTTTTTTTCCTTCTTTTTTCTTTCTTTTTTCCTTCTTTTTTTTTTTTTTTTTTTGCGTTTTGGAGGGGGCGACCGCCCCCACTGCCCCCCTGGCTACGCGGGTGGTATGTATTATGTTGAAGTTCCGTTCAGGCCATCATTGTACAGTCAAACCTCCTAGAACTAGAGCAACAACCTGCATCATGTGTGTAGACTATTGAAAGATCCCCTAGTTGTCTATAAAGGCCACAATTTTTGTTTCCAGGCTTGAAAAGTACTTACATAGTATATTCTCAATGACCTGTAAATAAAGACCACTCTTCTTGTTCCCCTTGCCTTGTTATAGACTGATTGATTGATCTATTTATTTATACACGGTTAAAAAGCCCAAACAGTTCCATGACTGGTTTCCATTGGGGCCGTGTAAATCAACATTGTAAAAACAAAATTATTAAAAGAAACACATTTAGAACGGAATAAACTATTAAAAATATCATAGAAACAAAAAGAAATATAGCCAGCAAAATATAATGAGGCAAGAAGACAAAATGACAGGAAAATCAAAAATTAAAAATAAATTAACTGTGAAAAAGTATTTACATATTCAAGTAGTTTATGACCTATACAGGTTTGACCATATAAGGCCTGTACACATATAGTTTAAATACGTTACGTTGCATAAAAGATTTAGGCCTATCTCTTGTAGATATATGATCAGTTAGTACACCCATACTGCCATATGACATGTTTAGTATACACACACTAATCGCATACTAGTACTACTACATGTACTTGTATGTACATTAATTTTGTATACACCACGCATGTGGGATGGTATACTAGCATTACTATTAATATTATGCCATTATCAGTTTATTTGTACATCCCCTTGATATCATACATGTACTACTTGTATTTTTACCTGTAATAATGAATGAAGAAAGCTCGAGACGTCCTGCCATTTGACCCGGTATCTATTTTCACTGAAGCGCCGTACGTGTATTACTCGCAGTTATTTCCATGATAAATGTATAGCACAGAACCGTACTGTATACTAGTACTCCCTGTGGATACCAGGCAGCTAGCAGCAGTCTATTATTGTTCGCTCACATGACTTGGCCACGCCCACTTTTATTTGTTCACGCTATCAGTACCATGCCTGAGTGAACATGGTAAATTTGCTCGAGCTCTATCAATGATTTACGTTTAGGATTGGTAGACCTGTATATCATTTATGTTGATTTAGATCTAATTTAGTCGATTTAGCTAGATGACGTGCATAAAGCATAATTGTGGTGCGATTGTGTATACCCCAGTGTCAGAGGCGGATTCAGAATTTCATTTTCTTCGGCCTTGGGGTACGTGAAAAGTCCCAAAATCTCCAACATATGCAGAAAAATGTAGTTCTCGCACTTCCAGATCCGTTATTAATTGTAAAACAATCTTAATTGATAACCCAAGGGACACACGATTTCATTTTGGTACAACATCCGTGTGTAACTAACTTACAGCCAACCCTCAAGAAACCTTGAATCTGGGGAGCGTTTCATGAAAGGACTTGTCGGATGTTTTATCCGACAAAGTCTCTTTTATCCGACAGTTGCCATGGTAATGATGCTTCTCAGCCAATCAAAATCCAGGAAAGATGTCAGATCTGACAATTTGTCCGACAACAAATGTTGATGAAACGCTCCCCAGCTTGGTCAGGGCTGGATCCAGGAGGAGGGGCGGAGGGTGGCGTACGCCCCCTATTTTTTGCCAAGCAGTGCCCCCTCCCCTCCCATTGTTCATTGAATATACATGTAGTCCGTGCGAAGTGTGTTATCCTTAATTTATACAAAAGTACCCAAAGTGAACCAAATCACACCATTTTATGATAAGGAATGCAAAAGCTCCTGACACCTCCCCCTCGGTCACTTCACTCCCTTGCTTACGCCCCCGCCACCCCCCCCCCCCCCTTCCTCCTGTCACAACTCTAGATCCATCCCTGTTGGTAATGATCTGTTTAAAGTCTTTCTAAATACAGATCTCAGTGCTCTTCCTCCGGCTCTTTCTTTTTCTCCTTTTCTCATAGTTTCTCCCCGAATCCTTCCCGAACACTTTATCCCTCTCGATTTTCATTTTTTTTCTTACATCTAATAATAAAAAATTAATAATAATGATAATAGATGGGACTTTTATAGCGCTTCAATGCCTCTTCTATAGCAGTTTGCAAAATTATACTTTTTGATTGCCCCTCTCCTAAACCAATATTGTCTCATCAAACTCGTCTCCCTTATGCATCTCTTTCATTTGCATGCTTTATGCATTTTGATCAGGGTAGTCTGTTATTTGACCTATTTCAGATAAATTTTGTATAAGGTTGGACCCCCCCCCCCACACACACACACATATAAAAACACACGCCCACACTCACAAATTCCTCTCTTTCTCTTTATTTTGGAATTATCAATGTCACAACCACACCACAGTCTTGCATTTGTGAGCAAAGCAAAAATAAAAAATAAATAAATAAATAAAATGGCAGCGCCAGTAAAGAAGGAAAATACCAGACGATTCAGATACGGTGTTGTGACATTTACTGGTCGCGGCTGAATCGCTGTAGTATAATTATGGAAAGCCATTAGTGGCAATACAATTATCAATCATACAATCATCATGGAGCAGAAATATACGACTGCAATTAACAGAATTTTTCAGAAATTAGAAATGACACATATCATGCTAACTTAAGTTTATGAGATATTGTCTGATAGGGCGTCCTCAATGCTACAGACAGCACAAACATCAAAAAAACAAACTTAATACTGTACAAGTAGTCAAGTACTATGAAAAGCAAGTGCACTGTATATTTCATACACACTCAGTGTTAAATTTTATTCTTTGGAGATCATCACACTATATTGCACCAAGAACGTAAAAAATTTCTCTCTCTCAAAAAGTAAAAATTAAAAAAAATTATGCATGTCTGTACATGCCGAACTGCCAAAGTACATTTCAGGTAAGGAGATAGCTACTGTTATATCCCTCATTAATGAAATCATGTTCAGTGATCGGTGTAAATAGCGTCAATTGGCCATACATAACATTGCTATGATGTTAATGGTGTTGAAAAAAAAATGCCGATGGAGAAAAATTTGCTATACCGATCGACCAATGGTTTTTCATCTATAGAGTGTGAAAATGCTAGTATTGGCCTCAAAGACCACTGTGCTAGTCCGTCCGCTGCCATTTTCTTCGTTATTTATTTTACATGATTCTCTGGAGGGATATAAAAGAAAATTAATGCACTGTTTCGAGCCACTGGCGAAGTCATGGATTCCTTGGTGACAGAAATTGCATTGTTTTCTTCGGGGCTACGCCCCTAAGGGAATAGTGCTATTCCTGCCACCTCGGAATCCATAATTTCAACTAGAGCCTCTCAGTGCATGGTATATTTGTTTAATATTACACACTATTAAGTGAGACTAAAAATTTTAATTAGGCTATTTCATATATGACAACAAAAAAGTTAGAAAGGTATGAACTTTGAACTTTAAAAGTAAATACCTTTCTTTTTCATTTAGGGGACTTTTCTTGAAATATATCTATATATTCCGTCATTGTTCTTTCAAATGAAATTGATTAATATTAGGGTAGAATCCCTTAGTAATAAGATATTTACATGTGCATGTCTTTACAGTCAGTTCAAATAATATCCCCAATTACAGGTAAGTGCAAGTAATAATCAAAAGTTGGTGACATTTAAGAAAAATTCCAGGAATATTGAAACCAAATAGATTTAGTCTTGAGTGACCTATCTGAACCACAGAACACTAATTCATGGTTACTGGACTTATCCGACAAGATATGCTATAATGTGGCTGTATGACTGTGCATTACATTAAAGTGTTTTTCCTCAACAGACGTACTTTCAGTGCAATTGTTACTTTTACAAGAAATCATCTGAATTCAGCTGATCGTGTACAGTGTACTACATGTTGTAACATTCGTTTGCAAAATTACCATGTGGGACACCTCTTGAGGATTTATAAAAACAAACACACACATACTTAAGGAGATAAATGGTTAAATATCAAAAATATATGTCTTGATTTTTTTGTTTTATTTTATTTTTTTTATCATTGAGAATAAAAATTGTGCCTATATATCAGTTCCAATGTAGTTCCTGGATCCTGCTGACTTACTTAATAATAAAATACATGCAGTAATGAAAAAAAAAACATATTTCAGATGCCAGTAGACAATTTTGTATTCTTACTTAAATATAATTGCTAATCACTTCTTAAATAACATTCTATAAGAAGAGATGATAAACTTTGCCAATTTTCAGATTCCATGGCAATGTGGTCTGTCGACAACACTTGACACAGTAATTTGAGATCCGTGGCATATAATAATGGATAAATTATCTAAAATATAGGCAAAATTCAGCTGCTTTATTCTCCATAAGAAATCTTCTGTTCAATTTCCTGCATTCCACAAAATGATATAATCATACATCAAAGACATGTACAAGTCAAATTAAAAAGTGAAAAGAGGAAATAGGATAGAATACTGAAAGGCTTGCAGACTCACGAAGGCATTGCTATTTTACAAGTGGTAAAATAATCAGTTACATATCAAAGATTCAGTTGGATTTTCACAAATGAAATAGAGCTGTAATTATCTTTCTCATAGACTAACCCAATGTGGTTTTTATCAATGTAAGTAAGACATGAATATGCACTATCCTTCTCATAAATATTCATGAGATTGGGAAAAGTTTCTCCAGCATCCGAGCTCCAGTGAAGTGTGAGATTGACACGAGCTGCAGAATTGAACGCATTACTGAAAAATAGGATTTCATTGTCGTTGAAGTTCAGGAGTGAGCCACAGACAGTTGGGGTCAACCAACTCTTCTTTCATTCTCATGGTGGTCATGGGGAATGTCTCGCCGCCGTCGAAGCTCAAAGCTTGGATGCGGCACTTGCAGTGGTAGCTGTAGGTGTTCCTCACGTTGGCAAGGATTGTTCCATTCTTCAGTTCCACGATCTGAGTGATCATCAAAGTAACAAAGAGGTAAAACAATGGATTATACAAGAGAGAATCTACGATACAAGCTCTGGCAGCAATTGCTCAATGGTCCATTTCCTACATGAAATAAAATTTTAACTTCAAAAGTGGACCTAACCTTACACCAAATATGTACTTAACACTACATCTTTCATGAAGTGAAGGCTGCAGGACATATTGACATTGTCGGAGGTTGGGTCATCAAAAAGAAAAAAAAAATACTTGATTAATGAACTGACCTACAGGAAACTCATATTACCATAACTAGAAAAGTACATTAAAGCCAGAATAAAAATGCGATCGGCATGATACACCTGTGGTACATCAGCTTTTAATCAAGATGCACTAGGAAAGTCATAAAGATGTTTTAACTTGTATTACAGAATATGTTTACCACTCTCTCTCTAGGTTCTATGGCCCGTATTCATAAAGGTGTACTAAGTTAAACCATCAGTGGTCTAACTATGGGTAGCCTAATGTAAAACAAATCTCTGACAGCAGATGTTTGTTTTATAAGCATTTTCGGTACTCAAACTACTAAAAACTGCCTCAGAACGATAAGTACAGTAGTTTTTTTGACCATTAAAGCATGAGACCAGAGGTCTAGGAAACATAAGGAACATAACAGCATAGACAAAGTTGTCACATTCGGCTACCCATAGTTAAGCCACAGATTTAAACCATGGTTTAACTTGGCGCAAATATTCAAATTATGAATGATAAGTGCCTTAAAATCCAAATTCCAACCAGCCATTGAATGGTTTAACTTAGTATACCTTTGTGGATACGGTCCTATATATGCAAAATACTTCACCTGGACTTCACCCGGTACAAAATCCCCCGTTTTCTTGATCTGCCCATATGGAAGGCCAACAAGTGCTTCATTTAGATACCATGTTATACCACCATCTGCAAGTGAGACAAAAAAGGCCAATCAATATTGCTATTCTCTAAATGTGTTGTTAAATTGTCATCTAGCCAGACCCGACCCTGTGCGGAACACGGCGTCAGATAAGGACACACACAAAATCTTGGCGAACCCATTAGGTATCCCGGAAGGTAATCGGCATTTGCATGCATAGACTTGTGCGAGAAGTCCAACTTCCGGAGAGAACAAAATTTCCGAGTGCAGATGAAGCAATAAATCATCGTTTTTGGGTAAGTTTTAAATTGTCACAATAAATATGAGAAATGAATGTCCACTGTGTATAGCTAATTGTCATCACACAATCCCACCTCTGATTTCCATTTTAGACAAATATGTATATGGACCTGAAAGTGGAAGGAACTACTACTGTAGCAAAATGCATCCTACTGATTATGTCATTGAAATATGATTACTTTTAATGGTATAAAGTATAAAAAGTGTTACATGTGGATTACAAAATGTAGAATTATTTGAATTCATACACTTTTTCCTTTATATTTGTTGAATGATCAAAATACTAATATAGACCCTATGTGCATAGAAATTATATGTGATCAAATGATCTACATGATGCAGGACTTAGTCCATAAGTGTAAGAATACGATACTCAGCTCACCATCACTATGAAGGCACAACATTGATCTCTCCGCTGCCACATTGGTGTGTCCGCAAGTCACAAGCCTGCCTTTATTGGGAGGGTACTTCTTCTGGATCCCATAACCTGGTCCTGGATCAAAAAGTAGGCCCATGAGAAGTGGGTTCTTCTCTCCGATATCGACAGGCTCGGACCACGAGTATCCAAAATTGGGACTGCTCACCATGAAAACTCCTGAAGGTTTTTCTCCAGTCCCATTGCAAACTGAATGAACGCAGAAAGTGTGAAGCAAAATTGTATTGTTTGTCGCACTATCGACCATCACTGTTCCCAGATTCAGTCCGTCTGGAACTTTGTAATCATTGAGGATGAAAGTGTCTGGTCCCCATGACTGGCCGCCGTTCGAAGAGCGGCGCATTGCGATGAACTTTGCCCCAGCATCGCCAGCGCTGTATTTCCGCGCTTCGCTAAACGCCAGCAGGTCGCCATTTGGCACTTGAATAATGATGGGAATTCGATAGGTTGAAACTTCACCTTCTCCTGATGATTTCCAGATCAGTTGTTCTTCTAACACGAATGGATTGATGGAATAGGTAACCGAGAACAAAACACATAAGAAAGTTACTAACAGACATTGCGGAGCTATCAGTTTTGCCATGATTTACGCCCGGGATTTACGTCGATGAACTCGTCGACATACATGTACCTATCGGCAGTACATGTACAAAGCGGCATGCATGCAGTATATAGTGCAAGATATGAATCATCATGTGACAACGAGACTGTAAACAAGCACGAGCGAGGGGTCAGGTGCTCTAGTGGGACAACCTCATCTCCCACACAAAAATGACAGCGTTCGCCTCGATAAACACTCCCTGTTTAGTCTTTAATTACAGACTTAATTCTCACCTGTCACACGAACACAAAGTAAGATCTTCGAGTCGTGCTGAAAAAAAAAAGGGGGGGGGGCTGTAACTAATCATCACGTTTTGCAAACTATGTTTGAAAAATTATTAATTTTTTATGGAAAACAGCTGCCATTCATTCTGTAGAAAAAAAGTGTTCAAAGAGTAGTCTGCACTTTATCACTATCAGTATCAGTATTAAAGGAGAAAGCAACCCAGGCATAAGTGTGTTCTTAGTGAATAAAGATGACCAAGAAGGGTAAACAGTGAAAGTTTGAGCAAAATCTGACAATCTGTTCAATAGTTATGAATTTTGAAAGTTTCAGTAAATCCCTATAATGGGGATCCTTGAGTTGGCAACTTTGCCAGCATCTGTGATGTCATCGTGGACAACTCTCAATTCATTTATTTTGTACATAATTTTTTTTTTTAATTGATTTATATGAAAAAAGTCAGGAATCAACATAATTCTTCCCTAAATGCTTGCAGAATTGATATAGCCATGTCATACTCAAACAATAAATCAAAAGAATTTTTATTTTTCTTGAAAAAAAAGAAAATTTTAAATTCTGTGTACAAAATGAATGGAGAGTTGTCCACGATGACATTACGGATGCTGGCAATTCAAGGATTCCCATAATAAGGATTTACTTAAACTTCAAAGATCATAACTCTTGAACAGATTGTCCGATTTTCCTCAAACTTTCACTGTTTACTTGTTCTTCTACATTCACTGGAAGTACACTGATGTCTGGGTTGCATTCTCCTTTAATGTTTTAACTGGGATAGTACACCTGTATTCTGAAAATGTTATCTTTTGTTAGTGAAAGGGTGTTGATTGTCATAACATATCAAAATAAGGGATAATAATTTGGTTAATACCTGCAAAATTCTAAATTCCTTTTAACAGTTAACACACTCCCCCCCCCCCCCCAAAGGAAGATACATGTAACATCATTTTTAAAATACCATCCCTGATGTTGCAATGTTTTATTCCAGATAGATTCAGACAACTGGTCACAAACTCACAACTTTGAATCCAGTCTTATATTTTTTATAGATGTATATCTACTTATTTTCATATTAACCCATTCGTGACAGGAATTATTTAAAGCCTAATTTGATCAGCTTTCATTCTTCAAATTGGCAACACCAACATTCTTATTTTATTGCTACATTTTTCTTATAAAACGTCATGTATCTGAAATGAATATAAATTGACAGAAATTATGATGAGAAGTAAAAAAAGTTGCCAATTTGCAGAGGAAAACGGTGATTTTAAACCTTCTTTCACATTGCCAATTTAAGGATTTTAATGCTTATTTTCATTTTAAAAATTTTCAGCATTAAACAACGAATATTGACGCAACCAAAATGGGCACAGTTTGTGTAGAATTTTTTGCTCTTTCTGCTCATGTATTTGGTATGATTTTTAGGGCTTTGCATTAAAAGATATTAGGCCAAACCACAAAATGTGGACCTCTGTCACGAATGGGTTAATGTATTACACTTCATTATATTTTCAACTTGAATTGCAGTGTGTACTTTACTTTTTAGTGAAATATTTGTCAGTCTTTGAATCTTGATTAGCAGTTTGGTTGTTTCAGTATTTTCCTTGTTTATCTTTGTGACTCCTTGTGATTTTTAACACTGTTAGATGAATAGAACCACACATTACTACAAGAAACCCTGAAATTAGTTAAAGTTTATTTCAGAACTGCATAGATAGATACTGTTCTTCAAACTAATATAGAAAACAAATAATGTATCGTCTGAGTTAAATTGACAGCATAAAAATGCAGACTATTCTTTTCTATTGCACACAAACTCCTATGCCAGCCTTCAAATGTGTACTTATATTGCTGGTTTAAACTTTGGCTATTTATTGGATACAGATTAATTCACCAATTATGGAGGGCCAAGTGTTGGGTTCTTCAGCCTGTAAAAATTACATTTTAAATGTATTTTACTTTGAAAACTTCATTCACACGGTACCATGAATACTTTGCCTTATAATGCACAGGCATAATGATTATTTACAAATCTGTAATAATCATATTGTGTTACCTTTACGCACATTATATTATGTAACTTAATACATGTACACAGAAGGAAAATCATTGTGAAAAAAAAATACACAGTACAATACATGTGCCTTACTATAAATGGCACCTTTCCTTAACCCATAGACGCACAGTGTCTCCTTTAGGAGATGCTTTGGCAGTATATGTTGGTCCAGAGTGCTGGGCATGACACACTATATATGAGTAGACAGAGAAAAATTCACTGAAAATTTTGAGTCCATTTTCAATGCAGTATGATGTTGCGTTTTCGAATTAGAGTAGTTTAAATATAACAAATCATTATAGTCTTTAAGTTGGCAATGCAGTTAATATTATATAATTCCTATTTGCACATTCAAATTGGCAGTTTCTGCTTAAAGTTTACAATCATAACTAATTTTGTTCATGTTATATCTATTTTTTTTTTCAAACCATGTAAGAGTGGAAAAAATAATAGTTGTTGCCAATTTGAGGATTGAAGATGACTAATTTAGACCTCTAAAAAGCTCTGTACTTCTATGGGTTAAAATAGTGTGAAAGGCAGCTATGAGTTTGTTACCTCATTGTGTAACTAAATTTCAGGTTGTATATTCATTTTCTTACATACAATGTACATGAGATTATGGTGATTTGTAAGGAATAAATGGCTAACACTTGGCACTCCATGAATTGTATGTGGATTATTGAAATTATTGAAAAGTGGATTATAATTTAGTGGATAAGTCAGGGGGGAAAAAATCCCATCTTTTCCAATACAGTTATAGTACTGAGTACTTAGTACTCTTACATAGGGTGACATCTTACATGTATTAACTGTATAAATGCATGAAAGACAATGAAAGAATCCATGATAAATAATTGTTTAAAATGAGATATGACATCAGATATATTACAGGTGCTGTATAAACAGCAATATACATGTAAATACACGTTTTCACAATCACTTGATTTTGTGTACTTCACACACCATGCAACAGCATACATATAGTTGGGAAGGTCACATATATGTTTTGGGTTGTCTGGAGTCTATTTTTTTTTCTCTTTATTATTTCACTCGAAATCATTTTTAATGTACTTTACATGACAACTTTTATTTTCCACTTTTCAAATGTATCGATGTAAAGTAATGTCTTCCCCCCCCCCCCTTTCGATGTATAAATTATCTCAATTTTCAATTATCATATCTGTACGGATTTGAATGTTTGTCCAAATGTTTTGCTTTTTATGTTTGTTCCTTTGAAAGTGGAAAATAAAGTTCAAGAAGAGAATGTTACAGAAATGTTCCATACAGCTTGTTTCCACTGAAGCGATAAACAACAAGAAGCGGCAAACCGCCACAATTTTTTGTCTGTGTGTAAATCAGGGAAAAAATACACGGGGGCTCAGGGCGAATTTGCACCCAAAACGCCAAAAAGAGCCCTGGAAAACTAAAAAAGAGCCCCTGAAATTCTCATAGGGTCCAATGTAAACTGTAATACAATGTAGAAAATTTGGGTGGGTGGGCTCAAAGAGTAGCCCCAGAAAAAATAATAATTAATTTTTTCCCTGGTGTAAATGATGTATGAGGAGGTCAAAAAAAGGGGCAAAAGGCATCTGTTTTGCCTCCTGGTGGTAAAAAGATGTGGACCAATCAAAGTCTATAAATTCAGTGCACAATATGACACCATGAGATTGTCTGCACAACTATTGGTAAAGTCCTCTTTTTAATTTTATTATAGCTCGAACTACCAGTGACAACCCACTTCAGCGAAGGCCCGCAAGGCCGAAAATAGCACATTGTAATCTATAATATCACACCGCTCTGACCAATTCCTGTGCCAGAAGGAAGTTTAATAATTATTCAGGGGCAACGAGGACTAAACATGCTAAAGGAGACATAATTATTTCATATACCGATAGCGCATTATTTGTGATGAAGGAAAATACAATACGAGAAATGTCGGCCTCGCGGGCCTTCGGGCAAGTGGGCGGACCCCGAACTACCAGGTACTTGTATTTCTGGTGTGTTAATGTGCATCTCGTTATATGTGGCACAGTTAAAAAACAAGCCAATAGCAAGATTGTGTCTCGCCCACCCGTGACTAAATAACACGAAAGTTTCCCCAAGTACATCCCTAACCAAGTTTGATTCACAAGAAAGTCTTGCAGGTAAACTTTAATGTTTGACCTAAAATGACCTTTAACCTTACCATGTGACCTGATGGCACAACAGCATGAATGTACCCCTAGTGAATCTATCATCCAAATTTGCTTGCTACTGCAGCAACATGTGCCAAGTTATGTGTCATAAGAGAGTCTTGCAGGTAAACTTTAACGTTTGAAACAAGAAATGACAGAGGAAAAGCAAATTCAAGAATTTGAAAACATCTGTAACATATGACCTCCAATGACCTTTCACCTTATCATGTGAAGTCCAACAGAATGATAACATGCACTTCCCCTTAGTGATCTGCAACCCAAGTTTGACTGAAAAGTGTGACACGGTTGCAAAGTTTTGTGTCATAAGAGAGTCTTGCACGTAAACTTTAACCGTTCAACGTTTGACCTGTATTGACCTTTGACCTGACCATGTGACCTCTGACTGGACCATAACATGCAGGTCCCCTTAGTGCATCTACAACCCAAGTTTGATAGATAAGTGTCACACGGTTGCAGAGTTTTGTGTCATAAGAGAGTCTTGCACGTAAACTTTAATGTTTGACCTGAAATGACCTTTGACCTTACCATGTGACCTATGACTGGACCATAACATGCAGGTCCCCTTAGTGCATCGACAACCCAAGTTTGATAGATAAGTGTCACACGGTTGCAGAGTTTTGAGTCATAAGAGAGTCTTGCACGTAAACTTCAACGTTTGACCTGAAATGACCTTTGACCTTACCATGTGACCTCTGACTGGACCATAACATGCAGGTCCCCTCAGTGCATCTACAACCCAAGTTTGGTTGAAAAGTGAGTCACGGTTGCAAAGTTATGTGTGATAAGAGAGTCTTGCACGTCAACTTTAACATTTGACCTGAAATGACCTTTGACCTTACCATGTGACCTCTGACTGGACAATAAGATGCAGGTCCCCTTAGTGCATCTACAACCCAAGTTTGATTGAACAGTGTCACACAGTTGCAGAGTTTTGTGTCATAAGAGAGTCTTGCACGTAAATTTTAACGTTTGACCTAAAATGACCTTTGACCTTACCATGTGACCTCTGACTAGAGCATAACATGCAGGTCCGCTTAGGGCATCTACAACCCAAGTTTGGTTGAAAAGTGAGTCACGGTTGCAGAGTTTTGTGTCATAAGAGAGTCTTGCACGTAAACTTTAACGTTTGACCTGAAATGACCTTTGACCTTACCATGTGACCTCTGACTGGACCATAACATGCAGGTCCCCTTAGTGCATCTACAACCCAAGTTTGGTTGAAAAGTGAGTCACGGTTGCCAAGTTATCTTTCATAACGTTTGTGACGGACGGACGGACGGACGACGGACGGACGACGGACGGACGACATTTGGATCCCTTAGTCTCGCCTTCACCTCCGGTGGGCGAGACAAAAATCCTGGGAGTTTGCCGCTGGATATCTGAATCACTCAGTCAGCCTCAAAATGGCAATGTTGTGCTGGTAGTGGGGGGGGGGGGGGGAGATGTATACTTCTACTACACATCTCATTTCGTCCTTGGGTCTCTTCTTCTGCATCATCTTCTTGTGGTTTACTGAATCCCTGAGAACAACTCTTAACATATTACAATGGTCATGTGAATCCTGGAATTTGAATATGAATTCAATATTCTGAAAATCTGACATCACACTGGTCCACTCATTAAACAGAGAACTTTATGAGGTCATGATCATGAGACTTGGGGGAAAAAACACTATACAAAAGCAAGTTTGTTTTGACTTGTAAGACCAATATTTGTTCTGTAAACAGAGTGAAAAGTACACTGCATTATTTCTCCTCAGTTGCACTGCGTCCATAAAATAAGCATTTCTTTTGCTTTGATCATGTACATGAAGAATAGAAGAATACAGTTCTGTGATTAAAAAATGTAGATTCCTACTTTTTCAGACCTGAGATCGAGATAGAGAAAAAAAAATATTCTTAGTGACCTGAAGAAAAAAATGAAAATCCTACATTTTCCATTATCAAATCTTAAGGGTCATTATCAAAGGCAAAGTCCACCCAAGAAGTTTCACTGTTTTAATAAAAGGAGATGAATTTGAACAACATTTTTAAAAAGAAATGAGCAAAATCGGTCAAAGAATAAGGAAATAGCACTCATTTACATCTTCTAGTAAATTACTCTCGGCCCTACAAATTGGCAACACTGATGACATCATATGCGAGCAGCTCTTTTTCACTTTGTACATAAAATTTCACATTTTCTCAATTTTCTTGGAAGTTACACATTTTCTAACCCCCATGGTCAATGTATATTCAGAAGAATTGCTTTTTACATAACATACTTTGACTATGGGGTGAGAAAATGTGTAACTTCCAAGAAAATTGAGAAAATGTGATATTTCATGTACAAAATGAATGGACAGCTGCTCGCATGTGATGTCATCAGTGTTGCCAATTTGTAGAGCCGCGAGTAATTTACTAGAAAATGTAAATGAGTGTAATTTTCTTATCCCTTTGACTAATTTTGCTCATTTCTTTTTTTTAAATGCAGTTCAAATTCATCTCCTTTCATTGAAACAGTGAATCTTCTCAGGTGGACTTTCCCTTTAACTTCACATGACCTTTAGCATCTATAGTGTAATAGTCTGAGGACAGATAGGTTGTATGCATACTGAAGTATTGAAGTACTAAAGTGAACAGAAAAGAAGTTGAAAGCATTTCTAATAAAAAATTTGCATCTTGCAATTTTGCATATTTCTTGTTGCCTACTGTAATATACATGTAAGCTGTATGTAACACTTAAAATCATGTGGGCAATTAACCCTTGGATATACGTGTAATATACCTCCATAATTTTGGGGGGGGGAAATATTTTACTCCCCTCCCTTGACATTTCACTCACAGTCACTATCTTGTCATCTCCTGATCCAGTATAATGTGAATTTAATCCACAAGAAGCTCTGCTTCAAATGTTAATATTCAATACAAAGCAATGATAAGTTAAGCAAATAAGATTGCTTTAAGTTAAATAAGAAAAGAAGCTACCATTTATCACCCAGAAAGCACTTTGAAATAGGTTTAAATAAAGAATTTACAACTCATACATTATAAGAGAAATGAGCCTGCATTGAAGGTAAACTCTGCACAACCACATACAGTGAAGTTTGAATAATCTACATTTCTATGGTGTAAACACTCTCACTGCTAAAGCCTAAAGTTTCTCCCTGCTAACACCATGAAGAAGATACTACAAAATTACACACAAATCAAACAGAGTTTAGTTTAATATTTCAAGTGATTTCATTTGGGATTACCCGTCTTATTTTGAACTTGATCTGGGACTTGATCATACAAAAAACCGCTAAACACCCACATACAATTCTTTGGCATTAAGCATTTCTCAAAAGAATTAAGAATGGAAAGTCACATTGAAGATCAATACATCATTATTCCCGTCATTGAAGAATAAACATTGCCAGCTAAGGAAAGCAACCCCCCCCCCATGAAATTTTTAAATGAGAGTCATTAAGTATTAAGATAATTATTTTGTACTGTATGGGAACCTCAAGCTGGTAGATTCATTAGGCCATGTTAATATTATTTCTTTCTCAAAATGATTTATGAAAAATCCTACATTTTTGCAAGAAGAAGATAAATTGAATTGCATACATGTAACACCATTGCTGTCTGTCCTTTTATAGGCACATGCTTCAGGAAAATATAGGAAAGAGAAGTTGCAAATAAAAGACATGTGGAGTAAAAATAAAAGGATAACGTTAATACAAACACCAATATCGCTTTTGAACGTTTATTTTGCCCCATTTTCATATACCAGTACAAACATTTTATTTTCATATATTATAAACCTCATTTGCCCACCGTGAATCACTGATATTTTCACTTTTATCTAAAGTAACTATGCAGAAATCTATATACAAAAATCTTCAAATCATCAAAATTGCTTTGGTATTATAAATTTGGCAGTGATCACAAGAAAAATTAAGGCGTCATGACCATTTCACTGAATTCTTCTGATCTAACTACGAGTACTCAAGGATTTAACTGAATTTTCAAGAATGAAATGTATTCAACATCATTCTTTTCATACACCAAACCTATGTGATTTTCATCAATCGTCGTCAGACATGAATATCCACTTCCTTTCGGGTGTATCATCAGAAAATGAGGATACGTCTCCCCTGAGTTCATACTCCAATGAAGCGTCAAATTGATCCGGCTTTTTGCGTTGAATGGATTGCTGAAAAAGAGGGTGTCGTTGAAATTGAGCAGTGAGCCACAGACATGTGGGTCGATGAGTTCTTCCTTGAACGTGACATGCTGCAAGGGGAAGTTTTCTCCACCGTCGAAACTCAAAGCCTGGATGCGACAGTTGCAGTGAAAGGATTGCTGGTTGCGAGCGTTGATCAATAATGTGCCATTCTTCAGTTCAATGACCTGTGCGGAACATCATGAAAAATAATGGAAATGTTCAAAAAAACAAAAGAGCTCAAATTTTCAATCTTTCAATTTTCAATCATCATTAACAAAAAATAAGGGCAGCTGTCTAAAATATCTAAATTTGTACTTGGTTGGTATTGGTTATGATTATTTCTCCCTCTCGGATAAATTTTACACATACTTTTATATTAACAAAATTTTATTTCATTTGCATTTGAAAATCTTAGGTCCGTTTGCTTACCAATGAATTTGTTAGAGGACATTGTGCATTACCTGGCTTAACCAAAACTCTTTTGTTTCAAATAAAATAAATCAATGATATATCCAGCAATTACTTTGTTTGTTTTTTTTTTTGGTTTTTTTTTGTTCTTTCTGTATTCTTATTTTTTAACTGATGAAGGCTACCAGAAGCAGCAACACTCCAGTGAAAAAAATCTTCTTCCTTCCTCAATCATGTTACTAATGAAGTATTATCTGTATTTGTGAAGGTACACTGATTGATTCAGGCTTTCTCTTTGCTAAAATCAACATGATGAATGCAGCTGTATATGCCTCCACCTTCGTTCAGTGACTTCAGTCAAATACATGGCTCGAAATATTAGTGAATTATTGTGATAACCATGATTTTTAGAAAATATAATTACAGGTTTGAAGTTAACTAACCTCCTTGACATTTGATCTCACACCCAAAAAGTCTGACCACTCTCTCTCCTCATATATGTAGTTATGCATACAAACAGTTAAAACACAGAAAATCTAATCAGATCGTCTCCCTATGGTGATGCATACTAGCAGAGTTCAAATTTCATTAACATACGGTTCTTGAGACTTGAGAAGATATCCTTTCAATGAGGCCAACACCTGAAATTTCATAAAAATGACCTCTGTGACCTCTGACATACATACCCAAAACTCTACTCAGAACATCTTCCCATGGTGATGCATTCTGGGACCTTCTTTGAAGTTCATACATACCTCAAACAGTTCTTGAGATATTGTGTTACTGCAAAAAGCTGGACACATGGACCCAGCCAAAAACATAATGCCTCCAGCATCACCTCGGGTGGGCGGAGGCATGTACTTGGGACAAGCTTCACATCCGAGTACAAGTTCAAAAACTTCAAATATAAATTAAGTTTAATCTCACCTGTACTTCTCCAGGTTCGAAGTCACCAGTCTTCAGTTTGCCTGTCTGTGGCATTTTCAATAGTCCAGAATTCATGTGCCAAGTTAATCCTTTATCTACAAACAAATGAAAATGCTCTTAGTTCAACTCACTTTAAATACTTAATGTGCAAGGTAAAATATACTGTATATATTACAACGCAACCGGTATGGAAATAAATACATGTACGGGTGTGCTAAGTGCTTAAATGATTAAAAGCATCTCTTATCATTTGATTATCTTATTGAGAGCAGATTATGATTTAAGCAATGAGAAAGAACCCACACTCTTTGAGATTCATGCTACAAACACAATAAGCTCACACTAATCAAACCATAATAAAAATCCTTTCAAAGTTTACAAATGCTTTCCAAATATTTTACCGTACTTAACACTAAAGAGTAGACGCACTGTCATTATGATGGAAAACAAAATTGGAGAATGAAATAATTTCAAGGTTTGATGTACCAGCTTCACAATATCCATTATTATTATCTATATAGGGCATTTTAGCAGCACATTAAAAAAACATTTTTCATGTCTGCATGATTTGTCTGTGCAATATCAGAGCATATTGTATAAAACGCCAATTTCCCCATAGGCTCATGTACAAATTTGCGTGCAATATTATGCGATATTGCATGGTCTCTTCGCGTGCGCGCAATAAAACAAACACGCGCAATCAGGATTACAATACGCGGATATGCAATACACGCAATGCACAAATGACGTTTTGATGACGTCATAAAGAGGGAAGTCAAACGTGTGATCAAAATAAATGTACGACGGGGGCCTTTTTTAGTTGCTGGAATGACATTTATTGAATTTTAAATCCCTTTCCTGTTGGGTATAGATAATAATGATTATATTGGATGGCTTTATTTCATGGAATTCCACTCGTTAGGGCCAATATTGCACTCGCCCTAATTCGTGGAATATTCTCTGGTATCCCATTCAGAGCCATCCAATATAATATAATTATTGAATGTGAATATATTTCTAGAGTTTCTACAATTTCAAAGGATTCTGTTGTTTGTTTTTTAGTTGTTTGGTTTTTTTTTTCTTCTTGTCATGCCTTTGTTGGTTTATGTATTGGGCTTATTTTAAGTGTTCACATTTTTAGACTGAGAACCCTTCAGTATCAACCACTGCTTGTTAGAAATATTTGCTCCTATGTCAGGGCAACAAGTACCTCCCCCCCCCCCCCCCCTTTCAAACTGTTCCTGCAATACTGGCTACTGCATATATGAGAATTCTACTTACTAGCTTGGAGCTGGTGGCACCCCCCCCCCCCCCAAAAAAAAAAAAAAAAAAACCCAACAACAACAAAACAAAACAAAACAAAACAAAGAAACAGAGAGAGAACTTTACCATCACTGATAAGGCAGGAGAGGCCTGTTTGTCCTTGCCCACATGTGACTAGCCTTCCTTTGTGAGGTTCATACATTTTCTGTATCCCATATCCAGGGCCAGGATTGTAGTGGATGTCTTTCAGGAGTGGGTTCCTGTCGGCTAGGTACACTGATTTGGACCAAGAATATCCCCAGTCTAAACTTGTCACCATGTAGATTCCAGTTGGTTTCTCGCCTGTTCCATTCGCACAGATGGAATGAACACAGAACGTGTGAATAAGAATCAGTTTATTGGTCTCATGTTCGATCGTAACTGTACCCAGATTTGTTCCATCCGAGACTGAGAAGTCGTTGATGATAAACGCACTGGGACCCCATGTGTCTCCACCATCACTTGAGCGGCGCATCGCGATGAATTTCGCCCCAGCGTCGGCTCCGCTATACTTGCGTGCTTCGCTGAAAGCAAGCAAATCTCCAGTAGGAACTTGAATGACAAGAGGAATGCGAAACTCCGTCACTTCGCCAGGTCCATTCCTTTCCCACAGTATTTTCTCTTTTATTACTTTGGGTGTTAGTGATGAAACTGAAAGAATAAATGTGAACATCGAAACCACCAGTGCAAAGAAAGAAAAAATTGCCATATTTTCTGGCTTCCTTCACTCACTCCTGTGTCTCCGCTAAATGGTCATGATAGGAGCTATGTAAACAGAACAACCTCATATGCATGAATATTTTACGTAACACCCTCGTAAATCGCTTATGATCACTTGGGATAAGATTATAATCGCACTAGTTATTTCAAAGTTAGACCATATATGGAAGAATCAAAGGGATGAGAAATTTTAGAACAGCGAATGATACTGAGCCTTTGTTTTCATTATCTTCAAACAAAGGGAAAACATTACCACAACTTTATCCCTGTCTGAATCTGTAGACTAGTACCATCGGATCTATGCATCGGATTACATGCATGGTTCACTTCCGCATTGTCCGTCGTTTTGCCTATTATCCGTTCTATGTACTTCAATTCCGTGCATACCTTTTACAAACGTATGTGTGCTTAAATGTGGTATGCTGAACGGAAAAGTGGATCATGCGTCTTGTCTGAAAACTTGTCCTATAATTGTGCTACTGCACCGTAATGTGATGCTGATACTACCACAATGTCAATGATAGTGCCAACGTTAGACTTTGTCTCTGTGTTATCATAAAATAAAGACACGTTATCTCCATGAAATGCAACATCTTTGGCATCACTAAGTCTAAGATCTGGCTTCAATTCATTTGAATATAATGTCGAGCTACACTAACCAGTGCTAACTAACAACAGCACAGTATTGTATTATCACCCATCATCAAAACTGGTTTACTAGCTAGTACTACCCAACATGGCGTTGGCACCCAAAGTGATCATGACTTGGTTCTTCACACTCCTGTTCCTCATCCTCTTGGCCCTGCGACTAGACCAGAACATGACCTGGAACTGGTTCATCATCTTCCTCCCGCTCTGGATCTTTGACTTCTTGGTCCTCTGCATCCAGCTTCTGCGGATCATAACTCACATCAGGACCGGCCACGACCGCCATCTTGAAATGACCATGTCGACCAAGATATTCTTTGTCATCGGGATAGGTCTGAAGCTGCTGTTCCAGGTCCTGTTGTGCGTGCGGCTGGAATACAAGCAAGATATGGGCCTGTTCTACGTCTTCATACCGCTCTGGGTGGTTATGTTATTTGGAGCTGTTCGATTGACGCCTTGGCTTGTGAAGGAAACATGATATTGTGGGCATAACTCATCATGCTTTGTTCATTAAAATGTTTCTTCTGATGTTGGTTAGAAATACTGAACTATTTTTTAAAGGAAAATAACTGAAGTAAGCTGATATACTTTGTCATCGAGACTTGAAGAATCCATCATTTCTTTGAAAGCGATATCATGTTGTGGATTCCAAATGGCATTAATGAATTTGACCAAGATATATTTATGTGTGACATGATCGACATTATCTATTCCAGATTCAGGAAGATTGATGAAAGATTGTGAAAAATTGATGTATTTTGTTTGATTTCTTACCTGACATTGTACTGAAATACATTTTAATTATTGTTATGCTAGATGAGAATAATCAGGCTTGAGGATGTATGAATTATGAACATGACTCCTTGAGGAGAGTCTTTTAGTTATTCGTATGCTGCCTACAACAGTTATTTCAGTCAATAGCAGATAAGATAACTCCAGCTTTGTATCAAAGGACCAGTTTAAACTTGCACAGCAGTAGCAATTTAGCTAACTTCTTGTGTTGGAAGTCTTGAACAATTGATCAAAATCAAGCGAAGGAGCATTTGCAGCACTCATATGGTTAATGAATGATAGAGACATGTCTGCTATACTGACTGATTTAACTTCTTGACAAAGACATAGGCTAGAGAAGAACAATGAAGCTGAACTTAAAGTTTCCCTTTGTAGCTCAGAGATGGATGTGTCTTGTGTCATCCAAGGCGAAATTGCAGGATTTCCGTTATCCAGACTTAAGACGGTAATTCTGACACCTTGAAGTACATGTAGTAGTAGTACCATTTTTATACAATTTCAGAGCTTCCATATTGTCAAACATGATTTCAACCCTTCATAGAATTAGGGAGATGAAATCGAGATCCCTGATGAAATGAATTTTATGCTACGAGATGTATTTATTGCACTGTATTCTCATGTAACTTGATCAGTCATTTGATTTTGCTGGTACATGTACTAGTACTGCAAGCAGTACACATGTGATACTAAAGGCACTCTTTTAAGTAGACTAGACGACTGGTGGATTCTATTAGTATTACCTCATACAATTTTCTGGGCATGGGATGCATGTGATTGAAATTGCGTTTTCAATTTTGTCAATTAAATACATGTACATGCACATCTTCGGTCATTGTGTCGCATTCTGAATCAGATTCAGTGATCTATTAAGAAAATTCTCAAACCATGTACATGTATGTACTTACACAAGTCCATCAAAACTTACAAGTACATGTACTGTATACCCTTATAAATCGGGGTCCGCCCATTGGCCGAAGGCCCGCGAGACCGAAGGCCGACTTTTCTCGTATCGTATCGCTATCAGTATGTAAAATAATTACCGGTATGTCTCCTTTAGCATGTTTAGTCCTTGTTTCCGGATGTCACACACCTTCAATGAAAAACTTTCCACTGCCCTATAATACTTTTCCTTCTGGCACAGGAATTGGTCAGAGTGGTGTACATGATAGATTATAATTTGCTATTTTCGGCCTCGCGGGCCTTCAGTCTCGCAGGCCTTCGGTGAAGTGGGTTGTCACCTATAAATCATCATCTCAATTTTATTCCTTTCCTTTCTATCCCTAGTGCAGTCAAACCTGTCTTAGTCGCAACCTTTCTGTTATAAAGACCACTTGTCTGGAGTGACCATTATTTACATTAGCGATCTTTAGATTGGCGACGCGAGTCCTATGACACGTAATCTTCCTGGGTTGGCTTACGTCCTCCTCTTTCCTTGCGTTGTGTTGAAGAAATGGCTTTAGATTTCGGGAAGACGCAGTTAATCAGACAAAGCGCGCGCGGAAAAAGGTGAAGCATTGTTGCATCATAAAAAAAGGTAAAAATAGGTTTCGCGACACGAAATTAGAGAGGATGGTAAACTGGCCCCAGAACCGTCGTGAAAAATAGGAGGACGTATGAAGGACTGAAAACAGCTGTCTCGCGCATAACAGCATTTTTGCCAAGATTCTGTGTTAAAGAACCTACCTTTAGCAGCCACCTAAATGTGTCCCACCCTTGGCTGATCTTTATAGATAGGTTTGACTGTATATCGGAGACTGTGATGATCACGCATGTACGTATGCCCTGATGAAAGATGGCCAGATTAGTGAGACTGATAGTCTAACACCTGTGACGAGCCACTGGGTCTGAATGGGGAGTATGCAAGACTGTTCTAATCTTAAACTGTAATCTCCATCTGCATTCTAATCTTAAACTGTCATCTCCATCTGCATTCCTTCCTCTAGTGTCTCAAAGACTGGGATCCCATCCTCTAGTGAAAGATAGAGAGATTAATCAACTCTCTTGATGAACTACCGGGTCTGAATGGGGAGTATGTAAGACTAGAACTACCGGGTCTGAATGGGGAGTATGTAAGACTATTCCAGTCCTTAACAGTAATCTCCTTCTTTAAATTCTTTCCTCTCTCCAGTATCTCAAAGACTGTGATCACATACTCCTGATGAAAGATGGCCAGATTAGTGAGACTGGCACCCATGATGAGCTACTGGGTCTGAATGGGGAGTATGCAAGACTAATACAGACATACCACCCAGAGGAAGAAGATGAAGTGGAGACAGAGGAGAGAGTAGGAAGGGCAGATAAATCAAGCCCAAGGCATGTGAAGGAGAAAGATGAGAAGAGAGAAGGTACACCTGTGAAAGATGGAAACACGTCTGGTAAGTCTTTTGCACCAATCTTCTCATTCCTGTAGTTGTGTAGCCCATTTACAGGAGCTACCTAGGGCCTGTTTCTCGAAGCAAGTCTAGTTTCCTCGACAACTCATAGAGGCACATGTTGTAGAATTTACCATGTGTTTCAATGAAATGTCCACGGAGATATACTTGGACTTATGATGGTTTTGAGAAAGAGGCCTTCTTGTGGGCAATTACCGGTAGGCATTGATCATCCTTTCTTGCACTGGATTTTTGTGACAGATACTGACATGGACACAGACTTGGGTTTTAGGGGGGGGGGACGAATGTGTCATTGAATAAATAAACTTAAGTAAAAAGTATAAGGGGCCATTCTATGTTTACACACATCCCCAACTGTTTTGATTATACACATGTTCTAGGATAGGAGTATAAGATTAAAAGCTATTCATAACAAAAGACTTTATCTATTCTGGAGTGTGAATATGGTCAGATAAAGTTAGATCATACTCTTGATGTCATCTGTGTATGATGTGAAAAATACATGTAGTTCATCTTTGACTTGCCTTCTACTATTGTAATGTTTTGTTATCCTTCAATTATCATTAACAATGTAAAAACCTTTTCATTTAATAATCTGTGTCTACATGTATATCAATATCAATGAGTTTGAGACAGCTGTCCAAGAAAAATGTGGGAGGTTGTATACATCTGTGATATATTTTTCTGTCTGTCTCCCTTCATCTACCCAGCGAAGCTGATAGAGGAAGAGGGTATGGAATCTGGGATGGTCTCCATGGCAACCTATCGATCTTACAGTCACTATGCTGGTGGCTGGTGCAGCATCATAGCAACAGCTCTCTTCATCGTTCTAGCCAATACGTTCCTTGTGGCTACGAATGCTTGGCTGGCTGTCTGGTTGAGGGCGGCAAACATGCAAGACGTGGTAAGATCACTGATCTGTTTGAAAAGAATCTGGATATCTCATTGGCTGAGATTTGTGAAGCCACCCGACCGTCACATTACCACTCCAAAGTACAACTCCACAAACACATTCTCCATATGTTTGCGTACAAATAATCCATCCATCAAAAATGGGCTAAATTCAACTTAAAATGCTGGAATTTTCAGCTCTTAACTGCATAAATCATCAAATAGAAGGCTTTGGATCAAGATTTCACCAATAATCATGATTACAATGAATAAGTCTAATTTTCTATACAAAGTCATTGAGGTTTTGAATGGTAAGATGGCCGTTTTCACCTGTGCGTCTGCTTCAAGTGTTTGTACGGTGCGTAATAGACACTGAGATATCCAGATTCTTTTCATACAGATCAGTGGGTAAGATGAATGTGAATGTTGATCGGACATTGCTCCAGCTACAGTGGTGATTTCAATTTTTTCCTTGATGTTAGGAATTAAGGCTTGCTCTCCCCCCCCCAACACACACATAAATGAATGTTATACTAGGTGGGCAAAAAAAATATGCAGAGACAAAGCCAAGGCGGATCTGTTTTGCTTCCTGGCTTAAAAACAGTGTGGACCAATCAAACTCGTGGACCAATCAAACTCTTGTAAGTTAGCACAAAATATAACATCATGAGAGTTTTTTTCTAGTCGAAACTCTCTTTTATTTGAGCGTGAGCTTACATGTATTGTTGACATGTTAATATGCATCTCATCATAAGTGGCATGGTGAAAAAAAAAAGCAGGGGTTTGCCGCTATGAGCCTTAAGCCTGATGCACACTGCACAATCAGACTACGATCCAATTTTGGATTAAAATTGTTATAGCATTTGATATGAACATTCAAACATGTAAAATTTTCATGATCGAAGTTCCAAATAGTCGTTTTAACATTACAATTGAAATTCCGGGCTATTGCAAGCCTCCCTGTAGGAATAAAATTGAGTTTAATTCCAAATCGTAGTAACGTCATAGCAATCTTGCGATCGGCTAAGATTTGAAGCCGATTTCGCCTTTACTCCAACCACAAGCCTTGCAGTTAACCAAAATTTCGATTTTAGTATTCCTATCATTCCGAACTTCAAATAAGAGAATTTTACTTGTCTAATCTTTCATATTTAATGCAAAATGCCATTGTTTGAAAATCGGATCGCAGTTGGAGCGTATAGTGTGCGCCAGGCTTTAAGGTTAACCAGTTGACTACTGAATTCTTATATTCCCATAGACTTAACACAGGGGTCACCCAGTTCCAGTAGGCAACGGGTTAATAGGATAAAGGCTAGGATAAGGTAGAGTGTTTTGTCCAGGGTTAAAGTTACCTTGCCCATACTTTTGTACGAGTATGTGTCGTGCAACTGTGATGATGCTTTATCTGGATGCTGTCAACACAAGTACTTTTCTCTATTTGGCGGTGCACCTTGGCAGAAATATTACTTGAATTTATATAATTATTAAAAATATATATACAGCATTGTTTTCTGATTAATTCTCTAGGAATATCAAACAATGCTCAACATGAATGACAGCTATCCAGACTACTACACAGAGCCTCCGTATGAAGAAACAGATGAAAGTCTCAACCTTCAAGATAGAATCAACTTCTATGTGGGTGTCTACATTGGACTGTTTCTGACCGTTATTGTCATGTTCTTGCTATCATCAAAGGCCTATGTCATCGTAAGTCATTGAAATGTACCCATTTAAAGATGATCCTCTTTGTTAGTATCAGTTACTGATTTGATAAAAGTGCATTTTTATTTGTACCTTTTGGTGGTGAAAGACCAAGACTGATTATTGATTTCCTTCAAATATCTTTCAATAGTCTTGCATGTTAGATGAGAAGTAACTTTCTCATAGAGATGAAAAAAATCCCAAAATTTTGCAGAAACTGTTGTTCCTTCTCCCCATGTGTGTGGTATATTTTTAGGACTGATTAAAAAAAAAAAAGAAATTGCCAAAGCATAGAATTTGACAATTTGTCACTGACATGAAGTTATGAAATTCAAAGGCAAATTTTTATTGTTGATGCTCAATTTACAAATTCATATTTTACACAAAAATAAGACAGGAAACTGTCTGCATCATTAAAGGAGAATGCAACCTTGACATCAGTGTGCTTCCAGTGAATGAAGAAGAACAAGAAGAGTAAACAGTGAAAATTTGAGCAAAATGTTCAAGAGTTATGAACTTTGAAAGTTTAAGTTAATCCTTATTATAGGATCCTTAAATTGGCAACTTTGCCAGCATCTGTGATGTCATCGTGGACAACTCTCCATTCATTTTGTACACAGAATTCAACATTTTCTTTATTTTCAAGAGAAATAAAAATTCTTTTGATTTATTGTTTGAGTATGACATGGCTATATCAATTCTGCAAGCATATTGGGAAGAATTATGTTGATTCCTGACCTGAAATTTCATATAAATCAATTTTTTTGAAAAATTATGTACAAAATGAATGGAGAGTTGTCCACAATGACATCACAGATGCTGGCAAAGTTGCCAACTCAAGGATCCTCATAATAGGGATTTACTGAAACTTTCAAAATTCATAACTCTTGAACTGATTGTCCGATTTTGCTCAAACTTTCACTGTTTACTCTTCTTGGTCATCTTTATTCACTAAGAGCACACTGATGCTTGGGTTGCATTCTCCTTTAATCTTCCACTGTGCACTCTACCATTTTGTGCTTTCTTCATTTGCAGTCTCTTTGTGTTCTTCAGTGTTCTTCGAGATGTAAGACAGTCATGTTACTGATTATGTTATTCTGATGAAATATATTTGAAAAAGTTGTTTAAGATTTTTTAAAAAGACTGCCAGTCTCAGACCCGTTGATTGTTTCAATACTCTCTCACCTCCTGACAGGTCGTTTTGCGTGCGGCAAGCAACCTCCACAACGCTCTGTTTACCAGAGTGATAGAGAGTTCCATGGTCTTCTTTGACACCACTCCACTGGGCAGAATTCTCAACAGATTCTCAAAAGACTTGGACGAAGGTGAGATTGAGGTCCACCATTTTGCTAGTGATGTTTGAAGACAAAAATTAACCCTTCAGGGCCCCGTTTCATAAAACTTTATCAGTAACAACTGCCACATTTCTCTGACAAATATGCTTTCAGCCAATGAGATGCAAGGATTTCAGTAGCTTGTAACAGTTATTGCAACTTGTTATTGATAAGAAGTTTTATGAAACAGGGCCAAGATTAAATGAAAAATTAATGATGATATAAGTGATGTAGATATTAATACTCCACCATGCAGAATACTCAATATATTCTCAAAAGATCTGGATAATGGTGAGATTTAGGTCACTGTAAATTCACAGTTGTTGTGTTCGTGATATCATGAGGTCAAATGAACCATTCGTGACATGAAGCCCTGGTAAATTTGCAACCATTTTTTCAGTGGCTTCTGAAGAAGAAATTAAAAATCAATAATCAATATGTTAATGAATGCCCTCTAAAAAAAAATCAGCCATTTTGTTTTCGACATGCGAAGACATGAAGGTGTATATATGAATATTTGGGGGATGCTTGCCCATAATTTATTTATTTCATTGAAGACTGAACTCTTCTGAAAGAAAATTTAAGTATTAGAGTGTAGATATTACAAATGCAGTACCGATAAAAGTTACATTAGCATTTGCACCAGACTACATTGCTCATCAAAGAAAACGCTTTGTTGTGGACTGTCATAGCTTATCATTTGTTGATTTTCCATTGCTAAGTAATGTTTTTGTTTTGCTTTGATAAGTTTTCTTTGTACAGTATTATGTTTTGTTCTTTGATCATTTCCATATCAAGTATAGATTTCTTTTGAGTTGTTTGATTGATTTAGAGTGTGAATAAAATTCAAAAAGCAAGTAAAATTTCTGTTATGAGCAAAATGAATCCCGGTAATATTTGGGGGGTTTTTTATGTCAAACCTATCTCATGCTAGTTGATCTGGACCTACCGAGCTGCTTGCTGCGTATGATCTACTGCCTGTGTTTCGTCGTGATGGGTGAGCTCGGAGCCTGCATCTTCCTCCCCTGGAACATCCTCCCGTTTGCAGTCTTCTTTCCGATCTGCTTTTTCATCCTACGTTTCTTCCGCTGCGGATTCTGCGACATCAAGCGCCTGAACAACATCTGCCGGTCCCGCCTTGTCTCACACCTCTCAGCATCCATTCAGGGACATGCTACCATCAAAGCGTTCTGCAAGTCAACGTACTTCACCAGAAGGTCAGAGGAATTCTCTTTTCAGAGCTCCATGCTTTTATATTTATTCATTGTGGATAAAGTTTTTAGGGTTATATCATGTCTTCTTTTAAGGAACAATATCCCTGGAAAAGGCTGGTGAGCTCTTCACTACGACCTTTCAGGGCTCTTATTCCTTTGACAGAATACATGATGTAAACCTGAAAACTTTGTCAACGATGAAGTTTCTCCACCATGAAAGCATAGCTGATGCTTCACTCCCCATTATCACTTTTTTCTTCACTAGGGTTCCGGATTGCTGCTTTTAGGGTGTCTTTGCACAATTTTCCAAATGTAGGGGTTCAGCATTATAATTTCAGGGTCAGTGTTCACCAGATTCCTGTGATTGTCAAGCCCTGCCCATTTATCATTTTTCACTTCCTGGCTTCACTTCACTGAGCTGGCAATTGGCATGATCTTTGATATGGCATGTAAGAGTTGTAAAAATGGAAATGGAACCTTGAAAAATAACTTTGAGGTACAGAAATGTGCGTAAATTTGGGCCAAAGGATCCATTTGTATGCAAATCTAGCAAATTCAGTAGTTTGTCATATAACCAGGGGAGCGTTTCATGAAAGGACTTGTCGGATGATTTATCCGACAAAGTGTGTTTTATCCGACAGTTACCATAGTAACGGCCAATCAAAATCAAGGAAAGATGTCAGGTTGATGAAATGCCCCCGTTTTTACGCTTACCTCACACTTAGTTTTATTCTTTGTATTGCATACTGATTACTGAATACCACAGTATTTTGACTATGTATCGACTTTTAGGGATGGAAATGACTTTTCAGATGTTTTGCTTGCCTTCATAGGTACGAAGCCTTACTAGATAGTGATACACAGCTTCTTCAGACTGTACAGATGGCAATACGCTGGGCAGCGGTCAGGCTCGACTCGGCTGCTGCCCTCAACGCTGGAATAGTGGCAGTCATTGTTATCCTATGGAGGGATCATATGTCCAATGCTGTAATGGGCTTTGTTCTCTACATTGTCTCCAATGTAAGATCTTTTTTTTCTTCCTTTCAAAATGTAGATTCATATCTTGCCAAAGGACATTAGTGCCATGGCAGGAATTCGAACCCCGGACCTTGTGATTCAAAGTCCGGAGACTTTGATCAGATATGAACAGTATTCTACACAAAATCACCTTTTATTCATAACTTTAGAAAATAACAGCTTTCTAATGATTCTTGGAAGAAAATGTGTAATTGAAGTCTAAGCAGTGTATAAAAGACATTTGATAAAATGTTTGGACTATGCTGCATACGTCACCTACTGGTAACAGAGTTATCGATGTATTTTCAGCAATTTTCACAACCTGTATATTGTTAACGCTACTTAATCACAACTTGAAATGATTGCAAGACAGTGTTAAATGTGACTTCTTAAATGTGCTCAAAATGAAACTTCACTGCGAGTTTTAGCTATTTGCTTTCAATTTAGCGTGGTAGTTGACATTGATGAACTGTAATTGTTATGATTATCTAATACTATCCTTTTGTTTTCATTACAGCTGTGTGTAGGCACTATCCAGACCATGTTCATTGCAGTGACGGAGACAGAGAGTAGTTTTATTGCGGTAGAGAGGATGCTAGAATACATACAGGTATGTCTCGTATTGAAGGTCTTTTGATATAGGTCAGTTTAAAGTGTGCCAGTTTGTAGCATTGTGGTATTATCAAAAGACAAAGCACAAAAAACACATGAGAAATGAGAAAAGCATGAAAATTCTCTCTATTTTATTCAGTGATAGGATTAACCCATTCATGAAAGGAATTATTTAAAGCCTAATTTGATCAGCTTTTATTCTTCAAATTGGCAACACCAACATTTTTATTTTATTGCTACATTTTTCTTATAAAACGTCGTGTATCTGTAATGAATATAAATTGACAGAAATTATGATGAGAAGTCAAAAAGTTGCCAATTTGCAGGGGAAACCGGTGATTTTAGACTTTCCATCACATTGCCAATTTAAGGATTTTAATGCTTATTTTTCTTTTTAAAAAATTCAGCATCAAACAACGAATATTGATGCAACCAAAATGGGCACAGTTTGTGTAGAATTTTTGCTCTTTCTGCTCATGTATTTGGTATGATTTTTAGGGCTTTGCATCAAAAGATATTAGGCCAAACCACAAAATGTGGACCTATGTCACGAATGGGTTAAGTCTTGACACATGATTTCCTCAGATTCAAGCCTGAGATATCCCATACTCTGCAATTAACAACTTATAAACCGGTTATTCTTGATTCTATCATAGACTCTAAAACCAGAAGGGTCCAAGACTGGGAAGGAGTCGCTGGATGCCACCGGCTGGCCATCTGGAGGGCATGTCCGGTTTGATGGGGTCAAGATGCGCTACCAGCCCCATCTTCCTTTGGTTCTAAAAGACATCAGTCTAGTCATTGAACCGAGAGAGAAAGTGGGCATTGTGGGAAGGACTGGATCAGGTGAGGTCACCAAGAATGTTTTCATTTTCTATCTTCTGCAGTCATTATACCACCTCTAGAAGATTTTCTTGTTGTTGGACCATACTTTGGTCCTGCTTTTTTGGTCTTATCTGTCATTGAAACTGATTTGTACCATGTCTTGAATACATATATAAATCCCTGGGAAAGCAGGAATAGTCACTATGAATGTGGCGGACAAAGAAAGCGGACAAAATAAACAACCTCTCATTCTACCCTTCACAATGGTTCTGGTAGTCAAAAGAACATCCCTTCACAGCTATTATGTTTAATCATGTAGTTCCAGGTGAATATGCATGTGACACCTGTTCCACATATTTTAGACAATAGCAGTGAAGGGATGTTCTTTTGACTACCAGAACCATTGTGAAGGGTAGAATGAGGGGTTGTTTATTTTGTCCGCTTTCTTTGTCCGTCGTGTTCATAGTGAGTGCCTGCTCTATACATGTTGAAAGACTTTTCACCATTCTCCTCCCTCTGCATTGTTTGTAGTCCACTGGTTGGAACCCTTGGGGAGAGATGCACAGGTCATAGATCCAAACCCCTACACTGCGTTCCTTTGGCCAGACGTTCATCTGCATTTGTCACCGAGTAATGAGTGGGCACCTCTTGGGAAAGAAATTCTTGAATGCCGTTAGCCTCAGGATCTAGAGCCTAGCAAGAGCTGGGATGATAATAGCTTGGTGCAAATGCTTCACATGGCCGATGTGAGTGATATAGAAGAATGTAATGTTATCATTTATCATTGTCACTAATCCCAGGGAAATCCTCTCTAGGAGTGGCCCTGTTCAGGCTGACAGAGATTTGTGGAGGGTCTCTTCTCATTGACGGGGTGGACATCAGCAAGCTGAGCCTGTTTGATCTCCGCAGCAAACTCTCCATCATTCCTCAGGATCCAGTCCTCTTCATTGGCACCATCAGGTAACAGTGCAGAAGTATACACTGGCATGAGAGGCTCTGGGGGCCTGTTTCTCGAAACCGTCATAACTCTAAGTTGCAGGATAACCCACAGAAATGTGTTGCGAATTAACCCATTCGTGACAGGAATTATTTAAAGCCTAATTTGATCAGCCTTTATTCTTTAAATTGGCAACAGCTACATTTTTATTTTATTGCTACATTTTTCTTACAAAACATCATGTATCTGAAATGAATATAAATTGACAGAAATTATGATGAGAAGTCAAAAAGTTGCCAATTTGCAGGGAAAAACTGATTTTAAACTTTCTATCACATTGCCAATTTAAGGATTTTAATGCTTATTTTCCTTTTAAAAAAATTCAGCATCAAACAACAAATATTTACGCAACCAAAATGGGCAGTTTGTGTAGAATTTTTTGCTCTTTCTGCTCATGTATTTGGTATGATTTTTAGGGCTTTGCATCAAAAGATATTAGGCCAAACCACAAAATGTGGACCCCTGTCACAAATGAGTTAACATGCATTTCATTGGGATGTCTAGGAACTTGAACTTAAGACAGTTTTGAGAAACAGGCCCTAAGTTAGCCATAAGGGACCATGGTGACTTGCATAATTATGTTTTCTCCTGATAGCACTAAATCAACTCATTGCGGGTGAAGGCATGTTGGAGACTATTGCAGTCATGGTGTATAAGTAGTGCATTTACGATGTCATCAGTCTGTTCTGCCTATAAGTTTTTAAAAAATAATTAATTGCATCCCTGATTGAAGAATTTGAAGTTAATAAATAAATACTAAATCAGTGACAGTGGGCATAGTATGTTATGATATTTTACCCTTTCTGCTCCAAGTATATAATTTTTAGGGTTCTGCATCAACATTTATTCAGCCAAACCACACAATGTGGAATTCTTTCACAAATGGGTGCATAGATTCTTGAAGTAATACCATGCCCTAAAATCCTGCATTTTTTCTTGAATCCAGGTACAACATAGATCCTTTTAATGAGCATCCTGATCACGAGCTCTGGGAAGCACTGGAGAAAACACATATCAAACAGATGGTAAGCAAACCTACAGTATGTGGCCTGAAAAAGTTGCATATATCAGGACCAACTGTTCCTTTTTTGCAGTATTTTGTACTGTTGGGGGGGGGGAGGGGGTTAAAGGTAGGAGATCCCATTTGCAGCTCTAAAATATTAAGACGTGTGAATATGTGTTCAATTATAAGAGAATGATTGTTAAAAACTTCTGTGAAAGAAAAATGGATTGTACATGGCTAATTAACTGAATAATTAACATTTTTGATAACTCTGTATTTATTTTGGACCGAAAATTTTAGGGGATTTTTTTTTTAGATAGCGCACAACGAAAGGATTCACGTTACATACAGTACAGCGCTGCTATTATGCGGTACGTGGTGGCCGCAAGCTGCGTGCGGCTGAGCTAGCTAGCTAGCTGGCTTCGCTTCTGCCAGTGAGCTGATCCGACTTGCTTGTTCAAGGATGGTAGCCAGATTTTCATTTTTGTATGACCGTAAGATTAAATAAACAGTATCAGAAGGGCATATCCTAAACTCCTGCCAAGTTGTACGGATTTTCGAAGATTTTGCAAAAGGGATCTCCTACCTTTAAGTCACAAGTAATAACGTACGCAAATTATTTTTTCAGGTGATTGGTGCATGTTGAATTGCTGCATATATTTTTCTTTGTTTTTTGTTGAATACGATGGAGTAAGAGAGGAAAAATAATTCATACTTTGGCCAGGAACTAAATTCACACATAGAAATAGAATTGACTGAAAGCTCTCTAACTTGAGTGTGATGAACTTCAGTGATGACCAAATTCAAGTGATAGCCTCAAAACAATATCTGTAGGATAGTTGCATTAGAATTCTTACAAGGTTATGTGGGGAACATAAAAAAATGCTTTCAGATGTATCTTATGTGACTGAGTTATCTTGTGTTCATCAAGTTTCATTTCATTTTTTTTTTTTTTTTTTTTGTTCACCTGAACTAAATTGCTGGAAAACAAAATCTAATGTGTCAAATCTTTCATCTCCAGATCAGTAATCTGGATGGTAAGCTTGGTGCACCTGTGTTAGAGAATGGAGAAAACTTCTCAGTCGGAGAGAGGCAGCTCATCTGTATGGCCAGGGCATTATTGCGGAAAAGCAAGGTATGTTTATTGTGTTTCAATCAGGGGCATTGCTAGACAATTTTGATTGAAAGGGAGGGGGGGTGTTGAACCAAAGTTGAAAAAACTGCCATTAAGCGGGAAAAAAGGGTCTAGAAACTATAAAATTTGCTTACAGGTCTTCTTTTTGCTATGAATCATAAAATAAAAAGGTCATCACTTATTTTTTGCAGCACAAAAGTTGAAAGGAGTCTTATACCCACCCTCTGGTAATACCCCTGGTTTAAACTCCATGTTTTGACTTTTGTTAAAGCGACATAATAACAGCTGTGCTAGAGTTGAAGTGTATCAATCACCTAAAGGCAATTTGCTCTGTATGACAGGGATTCACTGTTGCTGTACAGTGTTCACAATGTTAGCATTCAACGAGGTCCTTGAGACCATCAAAATTACCTTGTTATAGCAGGAATCTGGTTATATCAGGGTTAAAAAACAATAGAACATAAAGAGCTGGGACCGGAATATTACTCTGCTATACCAGGAATATTGTTATATAAGAGGGGGGGGGGGGGGGGGGGGGGGGGGGAGGGGGGGTAACATAAAGAGATACAATCAATCTTACAATCAATTGTATCTCTTTAGTACATGGTTTGCCATAGACTTACGATTGATATCAATTGTAAGATTGATTGTATTTTTTATGTTATAGGGCCCAGATCTCTTTATATTGAGTTTCCACTGTACTTCTAATGACAGATATTGTGTGTTCAAATAACTGTACTTTCAGTCAACATGAAAGCAATTGGTAAGGTAGGGAACGTATGATTTGATGATGATAAATGCTATCTTTTACTTTGTTCCTTGTAGGTACTGTTACTAGATGAAGCAACAGCAGCTATAGACACGCACACGGATAGTCTAATACAGCAGACCATACGAGATGCATTCCAAGACTGTACCATGCTCATCATAGCACATAGACTCAATACAGTACTAGATTGTGATAAGATACTCGTCATGGATCAGGGCCAGGTTAGTCTAGATAGGGATAGACCATTTGTTTGGACTAGGGCCAAGTTGATATCTAGGGATATGCCATTGCTCACTTTAGTATGTGGACTCAATACAGTACTAGATTGTGACAAGCAAGTTGTCATGGATCGGAGCCAGGTTAGTCTAGATAGGTATCATTGTAATAGCTAGAGACTTTTTAGTGGTGGGTGCAACTTTACTGACTGTGACAGGCAACGAGTCATCTAGCGAACATGCAGAGCCTCGCGATTAGCGGCCGGGGTCAACATACATGCATGGCAGTTTGGCCCCTGTATTAAGCCTATGGGTATCAAGAGAATTCAGTATTCAACCAATTAATCTCTTCTTTCTTCACAGGTGGGAGAGTTTGATTCACCAGCGAACCTCCTTGCCAACCCAGACTCCAAGCTGTCAGCTATGTTGGAAGCTACTGGAGACAGGACCACACCAGGACAACAGAGCTCACTATGATGCAGTATGGATGTAGAACCATGCTAGACCCAGTGGTTGTGCAGATCTGTTCCAAATCTTACAACTTGGTTCCCTTTTGAACCCAGTTTTGACCAGTCCAAGACATAACCATGTGTTGACCCCTTCTCTGTCCATTATGTAGATCTGGGCCCCGTTATTAATAACAAGTTGCAATATAAGCTACTGAAATCCTTGAATCTGATTGGCTGAGAGCAAATTTGTCAAAGAAATGTGGCAGTTGTTACTGATAACAAGTTTTATGAAACGGGGCACTGTTGCTTTGAACAAGTGTGGACCTATTTGGGGATTGTCCTTTTCCAATCTACGCTAACCGTGCTATTGTATTCAAGTTTGCTGCATGATTGATGCTGTGGTTTAGCTTACTAAAGAACTTTCCAGAGGCTGACGAAACATTGCAATATATGTATAGAAGGCTTATGAATGCTGATGAAATGATGTGTACTTCAGTGCAGTGTAGAAATCAAGTGCATTTCGAAAAGGATAAAACTGGAACGGTACACCATCATTAATGTTTTGTCCTAGTCCTGGATTTGATTACTTTTTTTTATGTGCATTTATCCAACTGTGTTTTTTTCACATTTTCATATGTGACACTTGATTACATTTCTTGTCATGTTGACTTTCATACCTCAGTTACACCCCCAGTCAATTGTGGGCCATTTGTGGTAATGTCAAATTTTGTTGATTCCATTTTTAAGTCTTATCCATGTGAATGGCATGTAACGAAAATACTCTTTGAAGCTATTCCAACTTGTTCAACATGAGGTAAACAAGTTCTTTGGGCCAACAAACCAAAAATGTGCTATAAAATCACATTCACTGCATAGCACAACTCACAATGGCACACATACAGGAATTTAGATGTTGTGCATGTACACGTGTGTTGGGAATGAAAGACTTCAATTTTCATTGCACACTATGCATATCATACCATTTCTGCCAGTTTTCTTGCACATTTATCACATTTCTGTAGTTTTGAATATTTGGCACAAGCTAATTTGATTTTGTGAGAATTCACTCCATTTTGTTACATTTGATGTTATTTCAATATGAGTTGCCACATGAAGACATCATTTGTCAAGCCCATTGTTTTAGTAAAATGACCCACATTGCCCCCAAAACTACATAATGGCCAAAATTGTCTCTTTTGCAGCAACAGAATAGGAAAAGTTTTGATCATTCTGTAGGCTAAAAGGTCAAATGATTGTTTATTGATATTTGTGTTGTATCATGGTCATCTATTCCCCCCCCCCCCCCCCACCCCACTGTTTTCTGGGGAATGGAGGCATGGAAGCTTTGATTTGTGGGCATAAAATTACTTGCAGGTCTGATGTCTTACTGCTTTTGTTTTGTTTTGTTTTGTATTCATGTACATGTTTGCAATGTTTTGCACTTTATCTGCAGGGCCCCAAATATAACAGTGTTATCACCAATTGGGTCACCCTGGGTAAACCAAATGAACACATACATAGATAAATATGTTATTCCTGTTGTATTGTTAGAATTTGACAACCAAAGAAAAACATCATTGTTCTTTCAATGTTCTTTAGTTAATGAAATGAATAGTTTCTAAATATATATATTTTTCAAAATGCATGGAACTAGTGCCAACTTGCGCCCTTTCCCTGACATTTAGAGCATGTTATAGTAGTTTGTCATGTATTGGAAACTAGTGTGTGAAGCAATATATGGGTGACAGGGTTGCTTTTGGTAAGATGTTTTGAAATTCAATGCTCTAGGATCAGAAATTTTCATGAATCATTGATAATGGCCAATTTTATTGCAATAAGATTTTTCCCGATAAACTAACTAATCAAGATGGCATTTTGGTTCAAGTAATTCATGGCATGAAGGTTTCCGACTTTACAGCAAATATTCCTGATTGCAGAGACAAATACTGAATGCCTGAACCCTGAAAGACCCGACTTTGAGTTCGGAGATTTTGTTAGGGGGAGGTGGCATCATGGCCCCACCCCTCCAATTCAAGGTTTTGCTCTCTGATTCTTTATGTATTTCATTGTTTTATGAATGTCATGAAAGTATTTTGCACTTTTGATGGCTCGGTTTTATAACGTACCACAAGTATTACAAAGGCTTGATAGAGAGATAACAGTTAACCCATTCGTGACAGAGGGTCCACATTTTGTGGTTTGGCCTAATATCTTTTGATGCAAAGCCCTAAAATTCATACCAAATACATGAGCAGAAAGAGCAAAAAATTCTACACAAACTGTGCACATTTTGGTTGCGTCAATATTCGTTGTTTGATGCTGAAATTTTTTTAAAGGAAAATAAGCATTAAAATCCTTAAATTGGCAATGTGATAGGTTTAAAATCACCGTTTCCCCCTGCAAATTGGCAACTTTTTGACTTCTCATCATAATTTCTGTCAATATTCATTTCTGATACATGACGTTTTATAAATAAAATGTAGCAATGAAATAAAAATGTTGGTGTTGCCAATTTGAAGAACAAAAGCTGATCAAATTAGGCTTTAAATAATTCCTGTCACGAATGGGTTAATATTGAATGAGAAAAAAAAATTGTAATGATTTGCAAAGAAAATTAGAAAACCGACCTATAAGTTTTAAAAATGAGGGGATCCATTCAAGTATTTGGAATAATTACTCGATTAGATATATTTCAAGGTGGCAAAGTTACTGGGGATATGTGCATTTGTGTATATAAAGAAATGCACTAATGCCTTAGATACATTTTGCTGTCTAATTGTTGCTTACTTCCACACAGAAATATGCCTTTAGAAGAACTGAGTGAAAAATATGGTGTGGAACTTTGTCTAACAGTGTTGTTAGAAGTATTATTCTCGATGATTATAAACTTGTTTAGGAGGAGCATTTTATGTGTATAATTTAGGTGCTTATATGAAGATATGTATTATTTGGAAACATGGTTATACAGAGTGGCCCAGAAAGAACGGAACACCTGTGATCCTTAATTTCAGCAAGATGAATAACATAATGTGAAAATTGTTCATGTGGTACGAAAGAGAATTTCTTTTCCTTGAAAATGACACCAAAATCATTAATTTCGGCTTATGCGTTCAGATGTTCGGGCTCATTCCATGAGACAATGTCATTTTCAAAATTTGCTACTTTTGCGACCGAGATCATGTGAGATGAAGGTAAAACCTTCCACCTGATGGCATTCCATAGAAGTGGCTCACTGCCTAAATAATCTCATTTTCAATGAAAGGAAAATCAACCACATGCTTATTCAGGCAAGGAGCCATTTCTATTGACTGCTGTCGCGTGAATTATTTTCTTTCAAGTAACAGATTCAGTTGCTAAAGTAGCAAATTTTGAAAATGACATTGCCTCACGGAATGAGCCCTAACATCTGAACGATTAAGCCAAATTTAATGATTTTGGTGTCATTTTCAAGGAAAGGAAATTCTCTCTCAAACCACATGAACAATTATCACATTATGTTGTCCATCTCATTGAAATTAAGGATCACAGGTGTTCCGTTCCATCTGGGCCACCCTGTATAGATATATTGGGCCATTTACTTTGTAACCAATAAAACTCTAGCATTTAAAAAACATGAACTTTAACTGCAGATTTATTTTAAAATTTGAAGTGAAACTTTAATTTCAAACAATAGAACATAATTTTTTATGTTTTCAGAAAACAGGATCTCAATATTCAAGGATGACATTTAACTTGAAAATATTTAAGAACAGTATCTTGTAATACATGTAGTAATTATTTCATTATAACAACAATGTACATTACATCCTATAACAAGGCAATGTGTCTTGCCACATTCATGTACTAACATTTGACCTTTAACCTATGTATGTGACCACTGACCCCATACAGGGGAAACTCGGTATAACGAGGTCGTCAGGACCCAAGGGTTTTCCTTGTTATAGCCGTTACCTCGTTATATCAGAACAAAAAAAAAAAAAGTATGTATGGGACTACATGTACATACATGAATGTACAGGTCTGCTGCCTCTATTTATGAACTCATTTTGCAGCTACAGAGGCATTGATAATAATTTCAACCTCTGATCTAGCTAATAATATTCTGGATAACATCGGAAAATGTGTTAAAAGTACAATTTCAGACGCCAAAATTACCGATGAGAAAAAAGTCCGTCACACCCACTGATCTCTACACTGTGTAGAGATCAGTGGTCACACCATCGAGGTTGCCTGTGCTGAGGTATGAAAAAAAAAAGTTACGCGCTGTACTATGATACAAATAAAAACACGCAATCTGCATACATCGATCGCCAGCTGAGACTTGTGTCTGCCATCAGCATCGGCGGTGCCGTTTTCTCTGCTAAATAATTTGTTGATAAAGCTGCAGTGAAATTTGCTTGCTCGTTATAACGGGAATGATTATCAATGTTTTTCTTTGTTTTAAGGGCTCAAGAAAATACCCTTAATAATATAAAATATTTGATAGTAATATGAAAAACAATAAAAGTAATACACTGTAATAACCATTTATCATTTCAATCACAAAGAATGAAAAGTAAGATAATGAGAAACAAACAAGCCAGGAAATGGAAAGGGTCCGGTACAATTGCTGCTGCTACGCTCGACACTCTACATCGGCATGAGATGAAAAGAATGCTAGAATGAACTGAAGAATATTTGCTAGTACTTCGCATGGTAAATCTCATCAATATTAATTATCAAAAAAACATAATTTCTTCTAAACCGTATACCCGTTCGATATATGATACAGGTACAGTAATAATAGTTTAAGGCAAGTGTAGGCCTACCTGACAAATTCAAATCACAAGGCAAGAAATTCCCGGCCCAAATGAACACCATCGAGTCATCGCCACATCCCCGTACGTGGTCCCTGCCAGGCCGGGACGTTTGCGCTCAAGCCACCGCCACAACCCCGTACATATTCCCCGCCGGTAGGGACGTCTGCCTGCACAACCCCAGACGATACACGGCGAGTACCCTGGTAGTGCCCGGGTACCCGAGGGCCGGAGAAACAATTGACAGGCGCATAACACCGAGGTTCCTACCATCTACCATCTACCATCTACCATCCAAGTATACAAGTGGGCTTATGATTTGAAAGTTACTAACCCCAGGAGAAACTTGCAGGTAAATTTTAACATTTGACCTTTGACCCCTGTAAGACATCTACCCCTCAAGTTTGGTTACAAATGGGCTAGTAGTTCAAAAGTTACTAACCCCAGAAGAAACTTGCAGGTAAATTTTAACATTTGACCTTTGACCTAAATACAAGACCTTTTGACCCCTAAATAACACTGAGGTCCCTATAGAACATCTACCATCCAAGTTTGGTTACAAACAGGAAATGGTTGCAAAGTTATTCAAGTTTCATAAGCATCACGGACGGACAATGGACGGGACGCTGCTAAGGATCCCTTAGTCTCGCTCCACCTCGGTGGCTCAACAAAAATGGAAATATCCACAATAAAGAGCATTATATATCCCTTATATGAATATTCACAAGTATTCTGAAAACATGATTGGTCAACTGTTGCTCACAGGGTCCAAAATAATTTAACATGGAATATAAAATCTCTGCCAAAGCTCCAAATATTTTTAACTATGTTTTTCCTGTGCAGCACGCTTGCTCTATTTACTATTTTTTTCCTAATGAACTACTGCACATGCTCACTACTCTTTAAAAATTTGTTTCAATACAACACGCAGACAATAATGACTGCTCATAAACTTGCGCCTGCAGTAGCGCGCAATTCACTGTTAGCCCCTATGCTTGTCCAGATCAGCTGGCTAACTATTAGTTTGGTTTTACTATGTTGTCCATTTTTGTTGAATTAGTTGTAAATCTCCTTGAGCAAAGAGTTTCATCTTGTTAAAAACCCACAGTCGAGTAAAGCTTCAACAGTTTACATAGCACATCCTGTATCACATGGCTCTAAACACAATACATCCTCATGAACCGCTGTTATCCATGACACCGGATTTCAGATCGGAGAATTTCGAGAAGACCGTGTAGCGCCATCGCTTCTCCAGTGAGGCTCCGACGCCAAAGAGATCCTGCCGAAAGATGGTTGGGAACGAGTTCATGAGAGATTCTATCTCGTTTATTGTTACTGACGGATGGATACGCTGCATGTAGGACCACAGATACTCTGTCGATGCACCAAATGGATGAACATGAAGAAAGATGCTTAGGAGACCTGAAAAGAAAATAGTATGGAACATCAAATAATGATAATACAGGCGAACCTCATTTTAACAAACTCCTCTGGACAAAGGAAATTACCTCTTCATATCGAAACCTTATATCGGGGCTAAAAAACAATAGAATACAAAGAAGTGAGACCCACAGAGTTACCTTGTTATAACGCGAGTTAGTTATAACAGTGTTCTTTATAACGAGGTTCCACTGTAACAATGATCAGATGAGTTAATATAGCGCAGTTACTATATCAATATACTCTACTGCGCTGAAATCGACATGTTAACTGCAAGATGTGCGACTACAAAGTACTTCTAGCAAATAACCAGATGAAGTCTAGAAATATCAAAACCCCTAGGTCTTGAGGGAATGAAAATTAGCATCAAACAGCTATGCTTTGAATGCAGAAGTAACAAGGAAACAAGTCTGAAAAACATACTACATCCAAAAAAATTTAAAAGAATGGTTATCAAGTAAGTCTGAAAAACATGTTACATCCAAAAAATACAAAACAAGAATGGTTATCAAGTTTTGGAATGAAAATCTGGGGGTCTCTAGTTGATATAGGAGTAGGGGAAGGAGGGACACAATCGGGGCACACTTTATTTGTGCCTAATGCGTAAGCACTATTAACAAGATATGCCAAATGTGGTTTGGGGGTGAAAAGGTACATGCTTGCAATAAGCCCCCAATCCCCATCTCCCTTCTCCATCCAAACCCTCCGATCTGCCATCATTCGTTCAATTAGTTTTTTACTTTCATTTTTATCATATTTACAATGATAATACAGTTTGCATATTTACATGTTAATGTAGATCAAATTGCTCAGTGCAATACATAACATGAAATTGAAAGGGAAGGAGGGCCGACTAAAACGCAGAGCTTGTAGGGTGTAGCCCCCCCCCCCCCCCACCCCCTTGAAATAATTATCAATTATCTTCATGAGAAATACAAAGCATAAAACAACACCAGATTCAGTAATACAGAAATCATATTTTAAGATTTAAAACAGGGACAAAATATATACATATCAATTAAAGAAACAATAATACACAAAATAGTGCCTACCTACAAAAGTAATTTTTACTGAAGAAAAAAATACATTTTGCTAAAAAAAAATCGCTAAGACCATTCCTGATTGATGAATAATGCACAATCTGTTAACTTTCAAATTCGTATCTTGAACTTTTGAATACCAAAGTGAGGATATTTACCAATCATATCAGCCTTCCTAGGGTCAAGCATCGATGTGCTAGATGACTGCTTCTCGTTAGAGTAGGATTCCGTCTTCTCTTCCCTGCTTGATAACTGAGATTCCACTGACTGTACAGATACAAGCATAATGCAGCATTGGAAATATTTCAAGTTAAAGACGCTAGGTTGTGGGCTTTCATAGGGAATTTGACACCATGGGTGCTTACCCAGTAACAGGTGTTGTCCATCACAGAGTTTTATGACCAATAGACCTTATGTAATGCTCTGTATACTTCACCCTTTCCCCATATGGCAAAGTCATTATCTCACTTTCCCTGGCCCGAGAATGCCCGAAACAGACCGAAGAATGTTTGTGGTGGGACAGCTTGTTTTGCTGTGCTCCAGAAATGTAGCTCTGGGTAGCTCTATTACAGGTATTTTTCACAAGGTCTGGTGTCAGCAAATTATGATCCATTCCCCATGAAAGCCCACGACCTAGCGTCTTTAACTAATGCTCATGTTTTTTTCTTTGTTTTGATAGAAAAAGATATTGAACCAATGCATTCAGAAAGATTAGTTCTTAGTCTTCAAAAGGAGAATTTTGCCCCTTTTTTATTTCTGATTTTTTATTTTCTGAAAGTTCTTTTCTTCAAAGTTAGCTCCTTGGGGGAAATGCCACATGCCACTTTTGTATTTCCATATTTTCTGAAATTTCTTTTCTTCAAAGTTAGCTCCTTGGGGAAATGGCAAAGACAAGTACAAAAGGTACTTGAGAATCTTTTCAACCTGCATTTTGCCAATTGTTAATTTCATTTTATCTCTGAAATCCCAGAAACAATGAGATGGATATTTGAAAATCCCCTCCTTTTAACACCCCCCCCCCCACCTCACCACAAGCCTCTTTCCTACTTCCTTATATTCAAAGTTTTTGGGTAGCATACATCAGGCCAAAGAAATGGATAGATAATTTGAAATCCCCTTTCCCACACCTCCCCCCCCCCTCCATCCCAACTCCACCCCCTCCCGAAAAAAGTGAAAAAATATGAAAGTTGCTTGTACGGCATGCACTTACTCTCAATCTTTCCTCTGTATCTTTCCTCATCGATTCTTCCTTCTTCCATTTGTTCTTTGTATCTTGCAGTTGCTGAATAAAACAAAATAGATTTAAAATTATTACATATGCATATATATGTGTAATTTCAAAACATTTATCACTTAACAATTGCATAACAACTTGTGGCATACACCATATAAATTATCCCATCTCTACCAACGGGTTGCCACAGATAATACCAAGGGTAAAGATTTCCAAAGCACTTTGATAGCACATCATGATGACGCTAATAAAATGCATTATGCACTACAGAAGAGCAGAAATTCACCGTCATCCAGCACTGTGGTATAATTATGCTCCTGAGCAATTCTCGCATTTCGCAGTACTTGTGCCCTCATTTGGTTCAGCTGTGACAGTCACTCTAGCGCGTCAACTCTGGGAGATGGGTCGACAAGAGTACAATCAACACCTTGCACCAGACACCTCTAACACTCCATATTTTCCCTGGGCTCTAACTGCTAGTTTTATTAACTCATCCTTCTTCTTCCTCGCACTTGGGATCCCTTGGTCAGTTAAATACTTCTTCAATTGGTCAATTCTCACTTGCGGCATCAGTTATCTTGGAAATGGTTGTCGACTCGCGAATGGGAAAATGGGAAAATAGGCCTCTCATGGCACGGACATTGGTGGCGCATGCATTGCGAAACATGAGAACTGATCACCAGTGAACACAGTAACAGAATTTCTGATGTGAACCACAAACACTACCTAATCCTAATCCTAAACATAAACCAAACCCCAACCCTAACCTAAAACCCAAATGCAATCCAGCAACTAACCCTAACCCCAGGCCTTTGACAGAATAAAGCCTCTGGTACATATCTACAACACCACTGTTGGGTCACAAAACCCAAGGTAAATTATTCCAAAGCACTTTGAAATTGCATAAATGCTTAAATTGGCAACATGATGGAAAGTTCAAAATCACTGTTTTTTACGTGCAAATTGGCAACTTTTAAACTTTTTAACATAATTTCTGTATAGTAATTTCTAATGTGTGACTTTTTATTAGAAAAAAAAATGCAGTAATAGAAGAGAAATACTCGTGTTGCCAATTTGAAGAAGGAAGAAAAGCTGATCAAATGAGGCTTCAAATAATTCTTGTTATGAATGGGTTAGACACAGACATATTTATTATGATTATTACCAACCTGCTGCATACTAAGTAGAGAATGCTGCAGTGCTTTGATCTGGGTCTCCATCTCCTCATTGGCTAATGTCCCACTAACCGGTGCTGTTTCCGGTGGGGCCACGCTGGTCGAATCGTCCTTGGTTTTCAGGGTCTCCAGCTGGTTGCGGAGGACACTGTTCTGGTGCATCAGGGCCTGGACCTGGAGCTGGAGCTGGTCTTCAGCTGGAGCAGAGGGAGCTTGGCTCGACACCGAGGGAGAATCTGGACAAAAGAACGCAGATATGAAAGGATATCAAGTGAACTAGGAAAGGGATGAAAAATCAAGAATAAGCTGAGAAAACAGAATCTTTATACCATCAATTGCAAGAGTTTAAGACCACCTGGAGATTTGTGGGCATTCCAATAGTTTGGAATACATTCTTTTGTCTCACTGAATGATTACAAACATGATCACTATAGTGGTCAGTAGCACAAGAGTAATGGTATAAGCCCATATGAATGCTTTTAAAATACATATGTCTGAAAATAAATATGTTCAACTCTGTTTTTTTCTGTTGAGTTATTGCATTTTGGAAGGGTGGTCATAAACTTTTGCAAATGATGATAGGGAAGGGCCTTTTGAAAAACAAGTTTGTTATTTAAACTAAAAATAGATATGAAGATATATTGGAGGCCACTGGATTTCAAGCAAGGTTACCTTGAAAATCAGAAATCTTGTTATATTGAGGCTCTTTACATCAAGTTTTCACTATGGTGTATTCTATATGGAGGCATCCCTTTTTTTTTTCTTTCTTTCTTTTTGAAGCTTTAGTTTCTTCATTTTTCCCTTTTTCTTTGCCTTTTCTTTGTTTTTTTTAAATTCATGCAAATGAGGTGTACATTGTGTCTGGACAAACATAGTTGGAGAAGCATCCCTGTAGTAGATGTGTAAAATCATGCAAAGATTTTACACTGTTTGCAAGATGAGATGAGTAAGTGAGTAAATACCTGAGGCAGTGGATTCTGTTCTGAGGCGCTTGGCCTCGCTTTGGATACCGCTGCTTTCATCATCTTCATCAGAGAGGTCCATCTCAGCCTCGCCCTTCTCACCCAGACCAAGCTCTTCTTGCTGTTGCTGACGCAACTCCTGGAAGAAAACACAGAGAGCGTCCTGAATACCTGTGGTGGAGTAAGGGTACAATCTGCCTGTGCCCCCTTTTCAAACCTAAATGGCCTCTGCTAATTATACAAACAAAACTCACAATTGCCCCTTTTGGGGGGGAAATTATTGGAATTTTGTCATCAATTCTTCTTTCTTCTGTTCCTAGTTCTATAACAGTTCTTCTCAGGATTCTCCCTCCCCTCCTCTGTCCCCCTTACATTCACTCTTGTGTCATCACCTTTTGCAAAATCTTAGACCAGCCCCTCTTGAGCATTTAAACACAAGCTTTGATGTTCATCTTTCACAGACAACATGGAAAATCACATCTGGACTATTATTCACAACGTAAATATATCTCCCTTTATACGGTGAACCATCTTCCCATATACCAAATCGCAAGAAGTGAGTTTTCAATACCTGAAATTCAAGGATTTAGTGGCATTACAAAGAATATTATGCTGTCAATTTATGTTCACTCTCAAATGTAATATAACTTTTCAATATGAAAAGCAACATCACTCTCCAGATTAATTCATACAATGGCACTCTTTAACCTACCCAGTCTTGCAAACGTCAATCCACGGAATTGACATGGATGAGTAGCTTAAAGTGGTTCTTCAATAGGTACCGTAAGTGTGATACCATCAAACGATAACTTTCTTATGCTGTTACTGACAGTGACCCCTATGTCATCTTCCAAGAATATTCACAATTAAGACAAACCCTGAATTCATGTGAAATGTTAAGAAAATGTATAAATACACTGCAGTGTATAAGAACAGTTTTTTTTACCCAAGGACCATCGACATATAAATACGACTTTTACCCAAAGACCATGCAACTGTCACTCCTAACAATTAAAGCACCCACTGTTCATTTGTTTGGCACACACACCCAACAGGCGGTCACCATGCTGGGGAATCCTGAGCTGTATACCGGGTGTCCAGGAAAAAGCAGAACGGCGAATTTTCAGTACATAAAGTTTTTACATCAGTGGGTAAATCATCTTGTACCAAAGAGACTGATCAATACAAAGATCATTAAATTTGGTGAAATAATTTTTATTCTATGCCCATTTCTTAAAATACAGTATTTTTCAAATTTTGCATGTTTTTAGCAGCAGATGAGAGTAGAATGGTGTCAGGGATGGCCTTTCATATGGCATGTTTTGTTATTCACATGCATCAGTGGACTTCCCTCAAACATCGTACTATGAAAGGCCGTCCCAACACAATTCTACTCCCATCGGTCTCCAAAAATTTGAAAATGACTGTATTTTAAGAAACTGGCATAGAAAAAAAATTACTTCACCAAATTCAATGATCTTGGTATCATTCTTTTCGGTAGAGGATGCTTTACCCAAAGTTGTAGAAATATAACATACTTTTTGAAGGTAAAGTACTGAAAATCTGCCATTATGCTTTTTCTGGGACACCCGGTATAGGCTCAGTAAGTTACTGCCATTGCTGATGCAACCCCAAATTAGACCAGCAGTTGGTTTTGTTGTTTTTTTTTGCCTCGTACCAATTTTTGTCTTTGTTTTAGTTCAACTCTGGTACTGGGTTTGTTCCTGAATTTCTAATTTTTGCTTTTAAAGTGCCTTTAAAAACAAAAATAATGTTCTGAAGTTTGAAAAAAAAAAATCTTTTTCAATCAAGATGAGGTTATGTTCAACGTACACCAGATGTGGCATTTCAAAAACTTAGCGAAAATACCTAATGGTCTACCAAGAGTCAACACAGAAGTAGAAGTAGAACACAAACATGTAAGAATATGATCCATTTTATCTTCAGCTTAGAAGCGAGACTTTTTTCTTTTTTGATGATAAAACGATATCTGGCATGCACTAACTTATTTACATGTACGTGTACACAGATATCACATGCAGTATTATGGGATAACATGTCAATTGTGTCAATAACATCAGAAAACTTTGCAAAAAAAAATCCTCATTTCAAAATCACATTAAAATCCAATAACTGAAAATTCTGTGAGCATCACAGGTGTGTTTATGAAGTACAATCATGAATACATATGAAATTGGCAGAACACACATTAACGGCATAATATCATGTCTATTTAAGAAAAAAAAAGATGAATTCTATGACCAGCTTTAATGCTACAATATATGTCTGTAAATGTTACTAGTTTACAGGAACGAGGTGTCATGGTATAGACTAGTGGTTCATTCACTGAAGTCAGTCGGAGGGTTGAGGGTTCAAATCCCAGCCTGGCAACAAAGTCCTCTGGCAAGACATATGGTAAATCCCTAAGTGCCACTCTCCACCCAGGTGTAAATGAGGACCCGATATGCTAGAGTCCTACATATTTGGCTGCTAAGCTATGACCTGGCTAATACTGCCAGAGCGCCACAAGCATCATGACACGACAGACATGAGCGCTATGCAAGTAGCAACCATTATTATTACAATTATTTCTGGAGAAAGAATTCTTACTATGCAACCAAAATCTGTGCAATCTGCATATAAATGGAAAACAAGTAGAAAAAAAAATTAAAGAAAAAGAAAGAAAAATGTATCCACACATGAGATGTTTGAATATGGGGCTTGTTGCATCTACTCCAAAATTCATGTTTAGTTATAGTTTTCAATTCACTTATTAACCCATTCGTGACAGGAATTATTTAAAGCCTAATTTGATCAGCTTTTCTTCTTCAAATTGGCAACACCAACATTTTTATTTTATTGCTACATTTTTCTTATAAAACGTCATATATCTGAAATGAATATAAATTGACAGAAATTATGATAAGTCAAAAAGTTGCCAACTTGCAGGGGAAAATGGTGATTTTAAACTTTCTATCACATTGCCAATTTAAGGATTTTAATGCTTATTTTCCTTTAAGAAAATTTCAGTATCAAACAACGAATACTGACACAACCAAAATGGGAACAGTTTGTGTAGAATTTTTTGCTCTTTCTGCTCATGTATTTGGTATGATTTTTAGGGCTTTGCATCAAAAGATATTAGGCCAAACCACAAAATGTGGACCTCTGTCGCGAATGGGTTAATACATGAAACTTGATGGCATTCCAAGCACACTATCCATATAGTTCCCACAAGTAACATTCATGGATATTGTATTCCTCACAACTTATCAAATACCCTATTCCTGCTCACAATGTTAATTGCTGCAAAATTACAAATGTGTATCACACAGCTTTATACAGATGGAAATACAACACAATGTATTTCTTATAACTTACCAGACTCTTGTGATTTATGAAACTGGAAGCTTTATGCAACCAACAAAATATAGCTTTACTTTAAGCAATGCAAAGATAAGATATTAGATTATACACCTAGCATACTATCTCTTGTAACTTACCATCAATTTTGGATTGACAAAACTTGAATTCTGACAAACTTCCATGGATATGTGATTTCCAAAATGACATTCTCATACTAGTACAACTCAACAAACAAAATACCTGCAAGCTGAACTGTGGAAATATGCTACATTACAGTAAGTATTCTTTCTTACCTTTAATGCTTCAATTAAAAAACCCTGAAGTTATAAACAATTTGATACATATAGACCAATTTCACAACGCAAGAGGGCAGCAGACTGTTCGACACAGTTCGACATACTGGGGTGGGCGCTCCAACTTTTATAGTACACAAGTCAATAGCGCATTATGTACATTCGTTCGATTTTTTTTGTCTATTTTGACCAGTATATGCAGATTTATTTTAATATTTGCAATGAGAAATTATCAGGGAAGTTCAGGTCGCAGCTGTGCGGTGCTTAAATGCAACAAGGATTAGAGAAAGTTTAAAAATTGGAAGCTAACTGAGTGCAAAATTCACTCGCTTTTGACTCATGAAGCCTGTTTGTGTGAGAAGCCATACTCCCTACACAGGTTTCCGTAAGCAATGTGAAGGAATTCGTGGCCAGTGGGTAAAAACATCAACAGAAGGGACTTTTAAGTTAAGAAACATTATCATTATGTACTTTGGCGTAAAATTTAATGAGTGAAAACTTGACTTTGTAAACAGGGTAAGATTTAGGGCTCCCGTTTACTACGGCTTCTATGCTGCAATCAAACTTTTACTGACAAAACTAAGTTGAAAAACCATCGAAATTACAAAAATACATCATACCTTCATCCGTCAGATATGACCATTGTCTTACCTCATCTACCCATGTATCCATGCTTTATTTTATTGATCTAGAATAAAGTAAATGGAACAATATCGGGGCATATCTCATATCTTACATTCATTTTGTACACAGAGCTAATCAAGGTCAGCGCGCTTGCCCACAGCAGCAATGGCGTCGCCGATAGAGGGCCAAATACATAAACCGGCCGTGAAATTGGTCTATAAATTATACCTTATCTCCATCTCCCATTTGCAGCATTTCATGATTGTTTCATTCATTTACAGTCGGCATCAACTTCTGACCTTAGCTTTTTTTCACTGCTACTCCCTATCGTTCCTCAGAGCCTCCATTAGCACGTAGTGTCCACATACCTCGGCATGTCGCATCATAAACCTTTGACGGATCTGGCTGACCTTTCTACAAATCTAGTACAAACCGTCGGCGCAAAAGCCTCAACAAGAGTTTCCCTTAACCACTGATTCATGTATGTGTCGTTGATACCCACGAGTAATTCAATATTTGAACTATGAGCCTCATGACTCCTTGATAACTGGCTGATAGTCCGCTACACGCCTCTACATACATTTTACAGCACACTTCTTTACTTTCACCTAAACTCGGACCTTGTTAACACCAGAACTGTGTACCACCTTGATGGATGCCCTGCAGATTTTGCTGTTCGTCCATTACAAGAGCTTCTCTGAGTGCCTCTGTTTAATTCTTATACCTGTTACAATGGCCTCTATGAACCACTGAAAAATAGTCCCTGAAAGCACTTTGACCTTTGACCCCTGAACTGTGTACCTCTTTCAAGGCCAGGCTGCATGATGTACCTCCTTTCTGGCTGTCCAACTAATTATGCAGTATGTCCATAAAAAGAGGGATTCACTGCCTGCATCCATTCTACTTTTTCTACCTGTTACAATGGTCTCCATCGAATGCTGAAAGGTGGTGTCCATATGCCAATTAACCTTTGACCTCTGAACTGTGTACCCCCTTAATGGGTGAAAAGTGTACCTTATTCCTTGCTGGCCACTTGACATTGCTGTAAGTCCAACATACGAGAGCATCATTGCGTGCCTTCACTTCAATCTTTCTACCTGACGATCACATAGGCTCCTATCCCTCGGTAGCTTTCATACCCAAGTCCTTAAACAGTTTAACCTTTGACCTGTCTGCATGTCCATCAGAAGTGAAGATCTGTCCTTCCCGGTAAACAGGGTTGCACAGCTAGCTCCACTCTTGCTGCACTACTACGAAAGGGCAGTTTACATAGTATTTATAGTAGTTATGTACTCTCAATGTCTGGATGTCCATTACTAGTGCTGCTTTACTTACTCAAATTGTGCTGCATGTATTCCACTGCAACGCTGACAAACACTTGAAGCTTATCCCAAAGCGCCATGGACTCAAAATCCATTACTTAAAGATAAAGAAACTTTATTGGAACTCCTAACATTACCGCATACACAAAAGCACCTGCTCTGTACATTCGGCATCCTTTTTTTCAGGCTCAACTCACGATACCTCCTGCTGTCAAACCCGGTACACGTAAAGGTGCCAGACAGGTAATCCACATGGAAGCCAATATCACTGTTTAATCTTTGCTGTCTCTTCCACTGCCCCCCCCCCCCCAAAAAAAAAAATGAATAAATAAATAAATGTATGAAATAAAATAAAAATCAATCAATAAATAAATAAGCATTGTAGATCCTGGCTTCAAGGTGAACCACCTGTCCCATAAGTGCCTTCAAAGGCAAGTTTGACGTTTGACAACTTTTACCTTCCTTGCAGTTTCACAGTATTTTCAGATACTGGCCACTAGAAATCTTGAAATCTGATGATTTCAAGAAATAATTGAAATTGTGCTCATCCTGATATGAACTTCCACTTCCAGTGATACACTACAAGTATGAAAAAAAGTTACAAAAGTGACTTGTGGCCGGACATCCCCAAAGATATGTAAGACAAAAGAATGACCAACTGACTCAAATTTCAATGAGCATCAATGCCATTCCCTCACTTACTTACAAATTCCTTCTGCAAGGCACCTACCTCTGTCTGTTGTCTCCAGCTTTGTATGTTTTTCCTCTGGGTCTTGGTGAAATGGTCCCAAGCCTTCTGCTTACATGCACTCATCAATACCTGCTCAATCAGGGTGTCTACACCACCAGGAATCCAAGGAAGGAGGTAAAACAGATAACATAGATGGCCAATACGTGGCAGTATTTCACAATGGACCATTGTTCGAAAGGGAATATCCAGAATGAAATCATTGATACCTGCTCAATCTGGGTGTCTACACCATCAAGGCCAAGGAGATTGGCATAATAAATAACATAGATTGCCAAAACATGCTAGCTTTTTCTCCATATTGAGTTGTTCAAAGGGAATATGAAGAAGTGTAAAGGGTCAGAATTTTGCTTGCTTTGCACTTGTTGGTTTTGTCGACTGCCAAATTCATAAAATCAGTTGATTCTTTGATTAATCTAATTCCAAGTCCAAATTCTGGTCCAAAAACAAATCCAGTATGGATAAACTTCCAGATATTCCCTCGTATTGTTGACTCGTTCACAATCCTTACCCCTGCTGTTAAACCATTGCCTGTGCTTATGAGAAACAGCTCAACATTCTCCAGAATCAATTGACAGCATGCAGAAGTAAGATGAGCATTTCATTTCAGAATGGTGTTAAAAAAAGTAATCTCATCCCAATCATCAAAATGAACCCACTTTGAGTTCTCGTAACAGAACTTACATGTAACTGAGGTTTGGGTAAGAGTTTCATGTATTGGTATAAAACTGTCACATACCTACCTTCCCCAAAATCTAGCTCCAAATGAAGGAAGAATTTGCACAAATACAAAATGCAATAAAACTTCTGAAAGAAAATTGATGCTTCTTCAGTACACCATCCGGTATCTAGCCTTTTCAAATTTGCATTTAACAGCAAGAATACATCTTATTTTGATAGTTGTGCCATCCATGTTCATCTTTTCTTGAGGACAATTTTCATCCAGCTTTTTAAAAAAAAGTCACCTTCCTTTGTCCAAGATTCAATCCCATTGTGAAGCCCCTTTGTAGGTATTTTGGAATATACTTACACTGTGAACAAAGTTCCTCAAAATCATACATTAAAGATTTTAAGAAGTTTATTTCTTTCCTTTTCATCTCCTTAGTTAATTTACTTACAGCCTGATAAATAATTTTGAAATCCAAATCAAATATCCTACTGTCACTGACAGTCGTTGGGTAAAGAATCCCACCAAACAGTGTATGAATAAGGCAAGACATTTTTGCAGAATGAGTCTGAACACCTATGGTGGTAAGGCAGTGGTCTGTAAATCAGCAGTAAGGTTTGTTCAGATATAAGGAGACAAATCCCCGCAAAAAATACCCACATTTTTAGTGTACAAGGCATTAGGGTATGAGGCGGCAAAAAAAATGTCGCCGAGGTACAAGACATTTTTGTTGTCATCTGGCTGCAAAAAGCTGTGAACTTATCGAATTCTTTCAAATATGTTTTCACGAGTTTGTCTCCACAACTTTTGACAAAATTTTCTTTTATTTGAGAGTTGATGTTTTAAAGCACGTTCAAAAACATAAGTGGGGTGGTTTGTCGCACCATATCTGAACATTAAAAATGTTGCCAGGATTGGTCGCTTCATATTTGAACAAGCCTTTAAACACCCCACGAGATGGACGATCATTAGGCTTTTATACCAAGTAAAGTTGACAGCAAGAACAGTCTCAAGCCATCATCATATGAGGAATCAAAGAAAAGGGGTTACTGGTAGTAAAACCCGTGTATAAAGACCACTCGAGGAAGACGAGAAGAGCGGTTTTGATAGGCAGGTGGTCCTTATGAACAGGTTCCCGTAAAACATGTTTCAATGGAGAAACCATTCCAGGGGAAACACAAACTGGTATTTATAGACAGGTGGTCCTTCTGGTTTGACAGTACATGGAAAGAGAGGAGTCTAGGGGGGGGGAACAGAGTCTGAAATTAGACTTACATTGTGTAATGAGTCCCATGACTTGCATCCTATACTGCTGTTGGATCTGATTCAGGTTAAGGTCACACTGAGCTTTCTCACCAATCAGCCTCCTCACGTGCCTGGTAAATAAAGAAAGACAGGTTATTGTCAAACCTCATTAAACCACGGATGATGATAATATGGATACTATGGTTCACATTATGTTGACTATTTTGAGGTTGACATTTGAACCATATCTGAACACACCCAAATTAGGGTAAAAAATCCCTAGGGGACGATGGGCGATTTCACCCTTGGCACAGCTCAAATGATTCCTAAAATCTTTCAAACCCAATTCTTTGGGGCAACCATTTTCTTCAGATTCACCCTTGCCTTAGCTTCGAAAAATAAGCAGTAAATTCACAAATCGTACTCTAGGAGCAGCAGAATTAACATCTGTTGACACAACACACACATTATCGCATCAAACTACACGTACTCTCAATGAGAAAATTGGGATATCAGCAACTGAGTCAACATGGCTCCATTAGGCCTAGAAATAGCTCCTCTAAAGTTGTCCATGGGAGCTATCATTTTCAGAGAAAAGCGTGTCTTATGTGAAAAAAAAGTCTTTTTTACCCTGACCTAAATGTATTTTGCAATTATGACTTCTTCCATATTTACGCTTGATCTGCTTGCAACAAAAGCTGTAACAAAAGCTTGGCCAAAGCTTTGTGTTAATAACTTCTTCATCCGTTTATTCTGGAATGGCAGCCTCATCGATAAGCACTATGCTGACCATATTTCATTTTTCGGAATACAGAACTTTTCACGAATAGGGACAGCATCTCTATTAAAATCACTTTGCACGTAGTCAATGAAAGGTTTGTTAAATCCAAGCTCATAGTCCTGTACACATGATATAATGTGAGAGGGGGCAGGGGCTGTATTTCTGTGTATATATATTTGTGTGTCTTGAAGCATTCACAAAATTCATTAACCTTATAATCCTGCCATATTTATATTGTATTGGATGGCTCTGAATAGGATACCAGAGAATATTGGCCCTAATGAGTGGAATATTTCTGGTATTCCATGAAATAAAGCCATCCAATATAATTACCGTTATCTATACCAAACAGGAAAGTGATTTAAAATTCACTAAGAATCATTTTAGCAACCAAATATGGCCCCTCATCATGCATTGATTTTGATCACACAAGTTTGACTTAGCTCTTTATGATGTCATCTAAGTATCATTTGCGCATTGCATGTATTGCATATCCGCTCATTGTATGTCCGTAATGCGTATGTTTGTTATATTGCACACGTGACAAGACCACGCAAAATACAATATTGCACGGCAAATTTAGTACATTAGCCTATGGGGAATCAGTAATATTCAGTAATATTCAGGTTTGTGAGTGGGGTTTCACCAAAAGAGCGGAAAAAAGCTGAAAGTTTCCGCCGCATGCGATATGATGCATTAGCCAGCAAATCCATTGACACAACCAAGGAGCTTCAAACAAACACAAAACACAAATCACATCATTGTACACACATACATTGTCACTCACCGCACGTATGTCCCACAGTTACCTCCAAAAATCCATCTGGAAAGCCCAATCTCACCACCAAAAATGCAGAATCAGTGCCATTTTTCGAAAGCAAGCGGGTCTTTGGGCCAATACTAAGAAATAGGGTTGCCGAAAAACCGTTCAAAATCAAGAAATCAGCGGTTTTGTGGCAAGTTTTTTCACTTATCGCAAGCTCCAAATGTGATGGTGTTGGCAAAAAAGCAAATAAAAATCCAAAACCCCCGTATTTGCCTATGCAGTGACTTCATGTACAAAATTAAACGCAAGTCCCAACTTTCCTTCATTCGACCAAAATAGGAGCACCAACGAGCACCAACGAGCACCGCAACGCCCGCATTGAAAAACCAACAGAATAGTGGAAATAGCGCACAGGAAAAAAGCAGATTTTAAAATTGGGCAGAACATTTTAAAAAGCAGATTTCCGCTAAAAAGCGGAGATTTCACAGGCCTGAATATAGCATGGAATCCTTCCACTACACCGTAGTGGCTAACTATGTCAAATGACTCACATGTGTGCAGATTTCACTAAGTTGTAGAATTGAGGTGAATTTCTCTTATCACACTCTCCTCTCTCAAGCCAGGTCACTAGCATGTTAGCAGCTTGGGGGAACGACTCGCCATCTAGATGCAAAACAAGATATACTCATATTAAAATCTCTCATATCAGTACAGCTCTTAAGTATAAAGGCTTGTTCAGATATGGCGCGACAAACCCCGCAATGAGTCCCTGCAACATTTTTAGTATGCAAGTCAATGGGATATGAGGCGGCAAAAAAGGTGTTGCCAAGGCAGGAGACATTCTTTGTCACCTGGCTGTAAAAAGCTGTAAACCAATCAAATTCTTAAAAAGTTAGCGCAAAATATTTTGTCATGAGTTCATCTGCACAACTTTTGACAACAACCTCTTTTATGTGAGAGTTAATGCATGTTCATGAAGAAAAGTGAGGGTTTGTCGTGCCATATCTTAACAAGCCTTTAATCTTACTCTTTTGTTTGTCAGAACTATTTTAGGCCTTTTTGATTTCATTGATGTTTCTTCAAAACAATCTTTATTATTTCTTTATTATATTTCTACAGGTGTTAAGAGCTTTCAAGCTCTCCACTGCACTACAGAATGAGCAATTTGTTTGGTTTTTTTTGGAAAACTATTAGGGCCTATTATTCCGTACTCTGTATCCCCCCTCCCCCACCCCTGCCACGGATGCTGCAATCCTAGTTCACTCAACCTGAATGCAGATTTTAATGAGATCACTTTCCCCACATCTCCTACTTTAGAGAAACCTGTATATAAAGACTGCCCGGGGGGACAAGAAAAATGGTCTTTATGAGCAGCTTGTCAATATGACCAGGTTCCTTTGATAGGCATTTCAATGGGAAAACCCATTACAGGAAGAAAATTGTGGTCTTTATAGAAAAGTGGATGGTTGGTAAAGCAGGTTTGGCTGTACTAGGCTATAAATATCATTATCACTACCACTACCTCCACTACCATTACCATTTCTTGAGTTAAAATGTGAATTTGGCTAGGAGGGTAGAGCTCTCTCTTGCCAAATATCTAGGAGTTACATCAGATTCATCTATCAGAATGTTACCTGTACCACTACCACCACCACCACTACTACCATTGTGTTGCTAGGAGGGTAGAGGTCTCTCTTTGCAAATATCTAGGAGTCACATCAGATTCACCTATCAGAATGGTACCTCTACCACTACCACCACCATCACCACCACCACCACTACTACCATTGTTGCTAGGAGGGTAGAGGTCTCTCTTTGCAAATATCTAGGAGTTATAGCAGATTCACCTATCAGAATGGTACCTCTACCACTACCACCACCATCACCACCACCATCACCACCACCACTACTACCATTGTGTTGCTAGGAGGGTAGAGGTCTCTCTTAGCAAATATCTAGGAGTTACAGCAGATTCACCTATCAGAATGGTACCTCTACCACTACCACCACCACCACTACTACCATTGTGTTGCTAGGAGGGTAGAGGTCTCTCTTAGCAAATATCTAGGAGTTACAGCAGATTCACCTATCAGAATGGTACCTCTACCACTACCACCACCACCACTACTACCATTGTGTTGCTAGGAGGGTAGAGGTCTCTCTTTGCAAATATCTAGGAGTTACAGCAGGTTCATCTATTGGAACATTACCACAACCACTACCACTACTAACACCACTACCATTACCTCTAAACTACTACCTTATCTTACCTTTGAGTTTTCCAAGTAGGGCGGAGCTTTCTCCAGTTGAGTATCTAGGGGTAACCGTTGGCTCATCTATGGCTACGCTGCCAGTAGCATGCCTAGCCTCCCTGGCTCTGCGTCGCTGGTCACACTCAAACTCGTACAGGTCGTCACGATTCTCGGCAAAGTCCACTCTGAGACGTCCGTTGTTGGGCGGGTCGATGTTTGCACCGATCCGGACTCTATAGCCTGGAGGGGGAACGAATTGAATCGATGAGTTTTTCTCCTGCATGCACATGCCTGTCCAGGTACATCCCACATGCAGTGGATGGAGAGTTGCTGTGCATTTCAAACTGCCAACTTAGACTGTTCATCACTAGCATCATGCAGTATTTGTTTCAAAAGATAATATTCAATACCTATCAAGCAATTCTTCTTGTAAAAGACAAGATATGAGTTATTCTGAAAAGATGGGTACATTGTAAAGTAAATAACTGTGCATTAGGAGGTCTTGAAATCATCATCACAATTTTAACCAATGGACAGGATCTTACTGAAAATCACAAAAATGAAAAGCACTGAAAAGAGTTTTGAGTCCACAGGACTATTAAGACATGCTGAATTTAAAAAGATCTGAAATTCACCTGATACAAACATGGCCTTGTCGACAGACTGTTCCTCCTGGAATCGAACATGGCAGAAGTTTCTCTTTCCCTGTCTGATATTGATGATCTCTCCTCCGTGTTTGTTGAAGAGCTCATGTAACATCTCAACAGTCATGTTCTGAGGCTGGCCTCCGACAAAGATGGTCTTGCAACCGAGAGGTCGTTCACCTACTGGTGGTGGACCTTGATCTGAAGACAATAAATGAAAAAACAGATCATTCCATTAAATTCACAATCAGAATAACACTCTTAACGCTTGTTCAGATGTGAGGCGACAACCCCCCACTGTTCAGATATGGTGGTGCGAACCACGCCACACAATTAGAATAACACTCTTAACGCTTGTTCAGATATGACGCAACAAACCCCCACCATTTTTTTAGTATTCAGATATGGCGCTGCAAACCACGCCACTTGTGTTTGTCACAACTAGTCCAGGGACGTCTGGAGTCAGTGGAGAGTAAAAAAAAAAAATTTTTAAACGTTAACGCTATTACTCTCCATGACGTCCAGTGCTTTTACCCCCTATTTGTACATAGCAAGCATCTTGGCACTTCAAACAACCCCTGGAAAATCACTTTCCCATGGGCCAATGACACCACTGGCCTTGTAACTATCGGCTGTGGTCATTACGAACCTGACTTTTACCCCACTTGGGACTAAAAATCGGACGTACGAAAACTGAAATTTAGATATAAATCTATCGTAGGGTAACTGGAAAAACTCACCGCTTGTTTACGTTTCCCTGGCGTCCATTGAAATGCAGATAGAAAATGGCGACTAACTTGCGCAAACTGCAATTCTCGCCGTAAATTTTTTGAAAACGTCTGCAAGATCGCTCACATCTAGTTGAGCATCGATGCGCATGCGCAAGTTAGTCGCCATTTTCTATCTGCATTTCAATGGACGCCAGGGAAACGTAAACAAGCGGCGAGTTTTTCCAGCTACCCTACGATAGATTTATATCTAAATTTTAGTTTTCGTACGTCCGATTTTTAGTCCCAAGTGTCAGTCGGGTTCGTGATGACCACAGCCGATAGTTACAAGGCTGGTGGTGTCATTGGCCCATGGGAAAGTGATTTTCCAGGGGTTGTTTTGAAGTGCCAAGATGCTTGCTATGTACAAATAGGGGGTAAAAGCACTGGACGTCATGGAGAGTAATAGCGTTAGTGTTTTGGGGGGGGTTTTTTTTACTCTCCAGACGTCCCTGGACTAGTCACAACTGGATATGTCCAGATGACTTCGACAAGTTAATCTAGATTTAGGTTGTTGGGATGACTTTGACAAGTTAATCTAGATTTAGGTTGTTTGACCAACTCTCACAAAACAAGAAAATGATTTCTATAAACAAATTACATGAAGTTAACAGTCTTTTATTATGATAATATCCCTATCTGGGAGTATATATATCTTTCAAATGAAATCAAAATAAAAACATCATTCTGTTCAATGATCCAAGTAACAATACAATGGACTTGAACAATTACAATGTAGTAATGTACAAGCACATGTGCACAATAGATTCCCCCTTTAAATTTAAAGTTTCGAATTTGGGTTTTATGAGATAGGCCTTTGAAAATAAAAGTTCGCGTCACTTATCGCTTCTGGTTGTTGCCTTTCAGAGGTAACCGTGTGATGTCGATACTGACATAAGGATACCAACGAAGAAGAGTTTGATGTTCGTACGATAACATGATCAGAAGAAACTGCGAAGTGGACGTTGCACTATCCTTCCGCGAAGGATCTCTGTCGTTGCCCTGGGCTGTACAAAGCTTGGAAAATGACCAGACGAACAGCAACTGGAAGTCAGATGAATCAGTTATCCGGTCATTCAACCAATCGTGGATTGGTACGATTCAGAAATCCAGAAATCTGTTACAAGCTTTAAAATCATGCCATGCCACTTCATGTAGGCCCCCAAATCATGCTCCAAAATCCAGAAATCAGAAATCAATCTGTCTGGAAAGTTCTGCTTACTGGAACCACAGGCTGCCCACCCTGGCATCTCGGGCGTGGCCCTCTGGCTATAACGCTGCTGCCAAGCCTTGCAGCAACCTATGCAGCTCAGCACACATATAAGCAAAATGACTGCCCTAGCATGCATGCATTGCCCTGGCTTGCCAACCTAGCAGAAAATCACTCTACCATGAACTAACAAAAGAGAGCATGGCAAAGAAAACCCTGGCTGCTATACATGTCTATAGGAATTACAACCACCTGCAATTATAAAAGATGCTATGTACTTTTGACAATGTTAATGAAAGCGCGTTCACACATCAGGGGTAAAATAAAAGAGATTTCTGTCAAAAGTTGCATAGACAAACTCATGACATCATATTTTGCACTAACTTTTCAAAACTTTGATTTGTGCACAGTATATCCTTTAGCAAAAGGATGAAAAATACTTCCTCTTTCAAATAAAAAGTATTGATGCTAACTTGGCATATTAATCTATACTCAAAGAATTCAGTTTACAAAGATACTGATATTATTTATTGGGGGGATCAGGTGTAACTTACTTTGCTGCTAGAGCCTTGACAAAAGAGGTGAAGAAACCAACATTAATGACAGATTCTTGTGCTTTTGAAAGAAGTGACGCAATCTTTGTTTCAAGGTTTTCAATGGTGGCACATATGATAATGAGACGGGCATTACCACGCAACTCCAAATATAAGAGAGTTTTGCCAAAAGTTTGCCAAAAGTTGCACAGACAAACTCGTGGCGTCATATTTTGTGCTAACTTTATAATAATTTGACTGGTCCACAGCTTTTTGCCACCTGAAGGAAAAAAAATATGCCTCTTGCCCCAGCGGTTATTTTTGCCACCTCATCTCCTATGCATTTACTACACAAAAACCTGTGGTGGTTAAACAAGCCTTAAAGGGGGGTACCCAATGCTGAAACAATGTTAGTTCATTTAAAAGAGCATGATTTTATTAGCAGAAAATCATCTGCCTAAAGTTTTCTAAACAGTCGTGTTGCCAAGGAAACCCCCAAATGTGGTAAGATTTCAGGATATCTTTGACCCCTCAGCCGTGACCCAGTTTCAACTGGGTACCCACTTTGACGTCAAAGTGGGTACCTTGTCGCGCAATTCTAGCAAAATGTGCGTAAGGTATAATACATATTGTACAGTCTAGCGTGCAGCACAACTGCAATGCGCGAAGCTGGGTACCCACTTTTACGTCATACCCCATACTCCAATTTTTTGGTCAACTCTTGACTTTTTATGAGAAAATTAGCCAAAATGCAATGATTTCCATTGAAAATCATCAAATTGTTATTGTTATTGTTCTTAGAATTCTATTCTCGATCATATATCAAAAAAAATTTTACCATTGTGTAATCACTTTAAATGCTTGTTCATGCATGAAGTGGCAACCATGCGGTAAATCCCCACATTTTTTCTTCCTTTTTTTTATACCGGGTAAGTGAATGGAATAAGAGGCTAAAAATTTGCAGAGGCAAAAATTATCTTTTTTGCCTCCTGGTGGCGAAAAACATGTGGACCAATCAAATTCTTATAAAGTTTGCGCAAAATATGACATCACGAGTTTGTCTGGGCAATTTCTGGCATTCCCCTATCTCATCTGAGATCACCCTGCTTATCCCCATGACTTCTCAGTTTCTGGCCCCTTTAATATTAAATAATGGCCCCTTCTATGCTACCAGTTTCATGAGTGCAATTGTCAATACTTGAGAATAAATTACCGGTATACATTTCAACATAAAATTTGGCATCTGATACCTTTCATGAGAACCATCCTTTGAAGTAGCGTAATTGGCAGCTTCCATTTCAAGAAGAAAAAAAAAGTCTTTTTTCATTCATGCTATGAGCTAAGTTTGGAGTTCACAGCTTGAATGGTATTAAGGCATTAACAAGTAAATGTTTGACCAATTGCACCAATACACATATGGGCAAGAATGAAGTAACTTATATTTTAAAAAAACAAAAACAAAACCACTACTTACGCACTGTTGGAGGGAAGAGCGTGAATCCTGCAAAGTGCAGAACAGGCTTCCTTGGCCCACCAACAGACATGTCCCCCATGCCCACTGGTCCAGCTATCGGCGGGCCCATCATCGGACCCATCATAGCACCCATGGGTGGGCCCATAGGACTACCTTGCATGTAGTCCTGGCCTTCCATAGGTCCTGATCCTGGGAAGCTTCCAGGTCCTATCCCATACCCTGCACTCATCCCGGGCATCATTGGACCACCACCACCAGCTCCGCCCATCATCATCATAGAGCTGGGATCATTCATCACATTGTCTTGGTAACCCGTGGCTCCGCCCCCTTCCCACATGCTCTGCTGCAGGCCCCGGTCTGGAGTAGACGTTCTCCTGCGTGAAGTGCCAATATTGTCTAAAGATTTGTCACGATCTGCACAAAAAAGAAAAAAACACAATTTAATAAGTTTAATCAAAATGAAACTAGAAATATTTCTTGAAGCCTCATTCTGGAAAAAAAGAACCAGCAAACTGCATTAAAAAGATGTTTCAACAAAACTGAATGTGTGAATGAATTGGAAGAGGTCATGTTGTAGAGGTTAAATTGTAAAAGTTTGATTAATAATATCCTAAAATTTTGTAAACATACTCCCCATGACATGTAGTATGTCAAAAACTATACAAAATACAAAAGATACACAAAGTGCGCTACAATCATTCTCGTTTATATTACCATGACAAATTTTTTCAAGTTTGATTCAGCTGCACATTTCAAACAGCTCCATGCTCCTTTCTTACTTTTTCCATTCAAGTCTTACGCATCTTTTGACATCAAGTTTAAGAAAATTGGTCATACCATTACCGAGTCACTTGACCTTTTGTGACCTCATGAAACTGGTAGCACAAAAGGGGCCACTATTTATTAAATATTAAAGGGGCCAGAAAATGAAAAGTCATGGGGATAAGCAAGGTGATCTCAGATGAGATAGGGGAATGCCAAAAGTTGCCCAGACGAACTCATGATGTCATATTTAAGTTCACATTTTCTTACCCCATAGTCAAAGTATGTTATGTAAAAAGCAATTCTTCTGAACATACATTGATTATGGGGGTAAGAAAATGTGTAACTTCCAAGAAAATTGAGAAAATGTGAAATTTCATGTACAAAGTGAATGGAGAGCTGCTCACATATGATGTGATCAGTGTTGCCAATTTGCAGAGCCGAGAGCAATTTACTAGAAAATGTAAATGATTGTAATTTTCTTATTCTTTGACCGATTTTGCTATAAGAAAAAATTAAATGCTGTTCAAATTCATCTCCTTTTATTGAGACAGTGAAACTTCTGGGGTGGACTTTCCCTTTAATGAGTTTCTATAAAGTCTCCACTGGATATTTTCAATCATTCAGCTGATTTGCAACTTGAACCCCACATAAAAAGTCAAGTAGTATCTTTCTGTCAACAAACCTTCATCATGGCTTTTCTCAATGACCTTTGGCCCACTCCTGCTGGAGAACTGTAACGGCATGTTGTTGGATCGTGGATCTGTGGCACTGTCTCTGCCATCTGTCAAGTGAAAATAAAAGGCATAAAAAAGAACATCCAAACAGTAAGGATCTTACACTCATCTTGCAGGATCTTGCACTCATGCTTTATAGCATGTCTTATAGGCTTCTCTTAAAGACACAATCGTGAGCCTTCATGGGGAATTTGACACCATTCGGGTGCTTACCCTAGGCTGTAACAGCTTGTCCATTCCTCAGAGTGGAATTGAGTTTTATCACTTTTATGACCAACAGACCTTACATAATTTTCTGTGTATTTCACCCATCACGCCATATGGTAAAGTTATTACCTCACTTTTCCTCACCCGATCGGCCGAAGCATGACGAAGAGGTGGGGGAGCATGTTTGCTGTGCTCCAAAAACATATTGCTAATACAGGTATTTCCAGTGGCTTTTTACTGAGGCTGGTGTCAGCTAATTATGATCCACTGCACATGAAAGCTCACGACTGTGTGTCTTTAAAGGAGAATGCAATTCAGGCATCAGTGTGCTCTTAGTGAATAAAGATGACCAAGAAGAGTAAACAGTGAAAGTTTGAGCAAAATCGGACAATCGGTTCAAGAGTTATGAAGTTTGAAAGTATCAGTAAATCCTTATTATCGGATCCTTGAATTGCCAACTTTGCCAGCATCTGTGATGTCATCGTGGACAACTCTCCATTCATTTTGTACACAGAATTTAACATTTTCTTTATTTTCAAGAAAAATAAAAATTCTTTTGATTTATTGTTTGAGTATGACATGGCTATATGAAATCTGCAGGCACATTGGGAAAAATTTTTGGGAAGAATTATGTTGATTCCTGACTTTAAATTTCATATATTAATTTTTTGTGAAAAATTATGTACAAAATGTATTGAGAGTTGTCCACAATGACATCACAAATGCTGGCAAAGTTGCCAACAAGGATACCCATAATAGGGATTTACTGAAACTTTCAAAATTCATAACTCTTGAACAGATTGTCTGATTTTGCTCAAACTTTCGCTATTTACTCTTCTTGTTCATCTTTATTCACGAAGAGCACATTCTCCTTTAAATGCTTTGTAGGCCTAATGCTTTGTCACCTTATCATGGCAGCTCAGCTACAGCCAGGGTAATAATTTTATACTTTGTAAAGCTTAGTACAGTATATTAGTATAGTAGCTATAAGAAATAAATCAGCAAATATTTATCATTAATGCACCAAAATCTTTATCCATTCCTTATGTAATAATACACATAGTTTCCTATATGCAATCAAGCTTTGTTTACATGTGCAAATCCTTCTTTACCTCAGAAGCTGTTTAATGTAATTATTGTACTTTCACAATGTATCATTTATATTATCTGTTCATTTTGTTACACAATCAGTTTGTAAAGTAAATTTCAAAGAGATAATAAAGAATAAAATAAAGAAAGAAAATAAACAAAAAATTGTGTAGGTCTACAGCTGGCTAGTAAATTAACCAAAAAAAAATTTACATGTGCAATAAAATAAATGTTAATTTTTTTTCAATGTATTTTGCCGAATATGCGTAGGTACCTTGACTATCTATTCACTTACCACTTTTCTTAATTGAAAGTGGGGCTATGTTTGAACTTGAAGTATCTTTTCATAAAAGTACGGTATATCTAAATCTCAAAATAGTGATGTCAAACTCGTAAAATATCTAGTGCAGAATGTCTTTTAGTAACTGGTACACTTTAATAACAAAAAATGTAAGAACTGACATTAGACTTTGATCACCCCAATTATTTCTTTCAACTATAAGTAGTACAACAAGTTCCCATTCAAATGAATTTCCCTAACTTTTAATTCCAATTCACTTTTTTTATCTAGATCCTTATTTATTAAAAGTTAACAGTTAGAGGTAAACTCCAATGCCAAGTGAGATTCCTCTTCCAATGCACTGCCACTGTTGCAGTCAGTATTAACACTGACATTTTAACATCTTAACTGTCTACAAAATTTGGTCATATCATGGACACACTTCACAATGTCTCCTGATGACCCTGTGAGCTGCAATTGACTTTTCCACTTTGCCCTTGGTAGGCACTTTTGAGGCGACTTTTACGTGAGGGGGAAAATACTCGTCTGAAGAGTTACGACTAGCAATGAATCCTGTTATAAATGTATTAAGGGCACAGGCGCAAATGTTCTAATTTAGAAGTGATAAGCACCTCTAAACTAAAAAACCAACCAACCAACCGCTTCGTCAACCGCTCTTGGCACAGTGGTCAAAGCCACTGTCAGAGCTCGATAAATTAGTCTAGGGTTCGAATCCTCATGATGCTAACATTTTTTTTTTCCTCATGAAATTGATAACATTGGGTTGGCGTTGGAAAGACTTCCTTTTGCGACAGCCACCCAAATTTGCTAACGGAATAAAGCACACATTGCATATTGGGTGGCTGTCGCAAAAGAAGTCTTGCCTTGGCGTTTATTCCGCTGACAAACATGACAAATTCGTTAAAAAGTATACCCAGTTGTTGGATGTCCGGACAGGTTGAGTATCCGGACAGTCGATTTTAAACAGCCAATTGAAAAAGTTCACAAACAAATCTCTTAAATGTTTTAGCACAAACTGTTAGACAATATTATATAGAACAAATATTGATGATGACTAGCACAAATCAATGCATAGTTTTTGTTTAATCCAAAGACAAAAAAGAAGGCTTCATTTTTGTTACGTGTCCGGACACCCAACCCCCCATCCTAATAGATATTCTTCAAGCAGGTCGTTGACGGGGTCGTTGATAGACGATCTTTGTTGTCACCCTCGCTTCAGACTCAGAGTCACCTGCCTACTTTGCCTTTGTACTATGGTATCCGTGTCCGCAAAGTACGCTACGAGGGCTCCTCAGTCCCAAGCTCGGTGGTACGGCGAGGTCGCCCGAATATGATGTTCCCTGCCCGAAACTAGCGGGGACTTGCTGGCCTTTGGCTGCGGCTGCTCCACGCAGCTGTGAACATGTCGAAAGTGCAGCTGTAATCAACTGTAAATTTCTACCTAAAATGAAAAAATAAATCGGGAAAATCCAGTTTTATCGGAATACTATGAATCAAATTGGCAATGTGTGAGGAAATACTTACATAAATCGGTATTCCTGCGTCCCAAATCCATTATTAGTTGGGTTAAAAATCAAACCGTACGGGGAAATCGTGTTCACAGTACAGCGCCTCGATATCGGATACACTAGTCTCACTTTCATACCTGGAAATTTTGATGTTGGGCATATAGTTCAATTTGCCCTTCAGTACTCTCAAACTGTATCTTCCATGTCTCATTTTTCATTTATTTGTAGTTGGGATTCACAATATAGATCAGGCCCTTTGGAGCTGGGGTGCTGGGAGTGCTGCAGCACCCGGAGAGGGCTATCGATCGGTGCTGGGGGTGCTGCAGCACCCCCTGATTTCTATGAGGGGCACTGGCGTACTGGAGGGGGGGCTTGGGGGGTCGCCAGCCCCCCAAATAAATTTCAACCATGGTTTATTTTCAATTTTATATAAGTGTTATCACACGAATTTCATTACTTCTCCCTAGACTCCCTTTCTACTGTTAAGTAACGCATTCATAATTTCCCAAACTAGCATGCATAGCAAGGCAGAAACACGCATAATATCAATACTAATGTGTTTTATGATATAACACTTGGTTTTATCTGTTTATCTGACATGGATTCAAACTTTGATAATGAATACTCTTAGATTTACCAAAACTAGACACGGGCTTTAAGTTTGCAGTCCCAAATAGTGTTCTTTTACAGAGTTGCAAACCATCAATACTGCAAAAAACTCCTTTACCATGGGAGTGCACTTGCGTAGCCGGGGGGGCGATGGGGGCGGTCACCCCTCCAAAACACCAAAAAAAAAAGAAAGAAAAAGTAGAAGGAAAAAAAACAGAAGCGAGAAAAGAAAAAGGGTAAGAGAACGTAAGAAGAGCGGGAGCAGACAACGAACAATGCAAAGAAACGTTAGAGCTTCCGCGCTTCGCGCGGGAGGGGGAAAACTCCCCCCTTACTGGACCCTCCCCCCTTGGGAGCGCGATTCGCGCGCTCACAACCGCCCCACTAAAATGAAATCCTAGCTACGCCACTGTGGGAGTGAAACCCTGGTACCCCACCGCATCACACCCTCTCCATGCTCGTCCTTTTTATTTCATAGTGTCTTTGTCTGTATTATTATCATAAGTAATAAAGTATTTTGTGTAACGCTGGCATTATTTGGGCTGCATGTTTTCATAATCATGTTTCCAAGTTCATGAAAAAATATCCTTTTCCGGTCGGTAGATTCATGGCACGTTTATCCATAACAGTACATATCATCAAACATGTCATCAAACGTCGGAGCTTCCGCGCTTCGCGCGGGAGGGGGGAAACTCCCCCCTCCCTGCACCCTCCCCCCTAGGGAGCGCGCTTTGCGCGCTCATTAAGTGATTCACACGCTTCGCGTGCTCACTACCGCCCCACTAAAATGAAATCCTTTTGTTGGAAATGAGAGAAAATAAAAATTGCACTCAACTCAAGCTGGAATTTACGTCGAAAAAATGAAAAAACTCCGTATCGTGAAGGGGGGGGGGGTACCCGGCTCGGTTGCTACACTCCCTCAGGGTTGGTCGCTTCGCTCCTCGCAAAGATTGAGCCCCCCCCAAAAAAAAATATTTTGGCTCATTACGCCACTGATGAGGGGTATAACACAGCACTCATCAGAATATAAGTTTTTTTTCCAATCCCATTCTCAGCTTCTAATTCAAATTCTAATTTTCTTTATAGATAGAAATAAACAAATTGTTTGGGGGCAGCAAGCACTCTTATTCCAGCAGCGAGATGCTCGAATATCTTAATATTTATTCAGCGAGGTGTCCAACTATATTCTGCAGGAAGAAGTCATCTATGTCACCTCTGTGACAAATCTACTTTTTAAATAAAGTAGAGCTTTTGTCGATATAGCTCATTTCATTCACTTGTAGAATCAAAATGGTTTAGGATGGCAAACAGGTGCCCAAATAGAGTCATGTTCGGCAGATAGGTGATGCAATGTATTTAGATAATTTATAGAGAATTACATCGTATTTTGACGACGACCATGAAAAAGAGGGGGGGGGGCGGGGTTCTCGCTCGCTGCGCTCGCTCGTATGATACTTAGATACATGATAGGTTCGGAAAGGAAACGAATTCGGCAAGCGAGGTGACCGAATTTAGATATCTTATAGACCCATGGTGCTTTCTAATGATGAATTATCACCTTTACCTATAATAAATTTATATTTTTATATATTCAGACACAGTATGGTTTGCGAAAGTAAAACATCCGGCAAGTGAGGTGACCGAATCTTCTAAACATGTTAAGTGTATTTCCCTTCTCAAAAGAATGCGTCAAAAGAATGTGTTTTGTAAAGTGTGTTTCGCAGTCGAAGTAATAATTCTATCGTCAAAGGAACTTGCGTTTTCCTCACTCGCTTCGCTCGCTTAAACAGCGTTGTTTTGCGGGGCAAAGCAACAACCTTACTGGACCAACGAGGTGCCAAAATAAAGTCATATTTGGCAGCAAATTGACCATGTCATTCAGATATCAGAGGCCTACAGTGTATTTTGATGACAAAAAAAATACTTCTTTCATAACAAGAATGGCTATTTTTTGCTCGCTCGCTCCGCTTCAGATATATTAGAGTATATATAGGCCCACAGTGTATTTAATGACAATTGATAACACTTCTTTCTTAGGAGGAAGTTTCAAGAAGTGGCTATTTTCGGCTCGCACTCGCTTCGCTCGGTCGTAAAATTTAAAAATCAAGATGGTTCATAAGCTATATAAAAAGAAGCGTCACCCCCCCCCCAAAAAAAAAGAATAATGCTATAATAAACGCTTCGCGACCCCTAAATATTCCATTGAAAATAATATCTACATCTGCGATAATTTGAAAATAATTTCTTGTGTTTTGTGTGAGAGGGGGGAGGGGGCTTATACTTATATAGATTAGACTTAGATTAGAATGCAGCATAACTGTTGGCAAATTTAGGTCTTACACCCCCCCCCCCCCCTTCATGTTCCCCGAATACTGAAAAGCTTAACGGTGAGGTAACCTAACATGATGTGGCTCAGGGGCTCAGCACCCCTGTGAAAAACAGTTCTCAGGGGCCTGACGTAGATGCATAATATAAACAAATGAAATCATAGTAATGTGGAAGAAATAATCAGTTATTACCACTTTCTTGCCAAAAAAAACAAAAGGAAGAAGACAGTTGTTGTTGTAATCATTTCTTTATTTCAAAGATAAAATACGGCAAAATAAATTATAAGAGTTTAAAGTAAACATATTATAATCGCAACCAGGGTCCATGAACCTATTCTGGTTCAAGGCAGGTTTTTAGATATGTTAATGTACATAATAATAATAATAATAATTCATATGATTTATAAAGCGCCAAATCCACTCGGCATAGCGTGCTCTATAGGCGCAGTATGAGATAAAGAAGTGAAAGCTTAGAAAAGAAATACAAGAAAAAAAAAAGAAGAATATATATATATACATATATATATATATATAATCAATGGGAAGCATTAAGCAAGTAAGCTTTTTAGAAAGTTTTTGAACGAGTCCGGAGAAAAAAACACAATAAAAACAAGAGTACAGAGTATACACAAAACATGATTGTGGAGCAATCATACTAAACAAAAGACTCGGGAGGAGGAGGAGGAGAACAATTAAAAAATAACTCTTTCTTTCCAATTTTCTTTTTTTTTTTAAATTTAATACTTTTCTGCAGGGATATACTAGAAGAGTTGCTACCTTCATCATCAACCCCCATCATCAACCCCCTCCCCCAGCCCCACCCCCACAGGGCCCGGCATCCACACCTTATAAATATAAAATATCAACCCCCCCCCCCCAAAGAGCCTGGCATCCACACCTTATAAATATCTTTTTACTTTGGGAAATTTATTGTAGGAAATCTGCCAAGAAACACCAAACACTCAAGATAACAAAATGGAAGAGAGAAAAAAAAGATAAAGTTTTAATCTTATTCTGTATACTGTTATCTAAACAAAACTCAGCAATTGAACATTTCAAAACATAAAAGAAAGAATGTTTGACGTCTTGTTTGACTATATTCAAAACTGAAGTATTGCCTTACAGAATAACACATACGAGCATTATAGCCTCTGTGTCGTAAATAATTCAATTCAATTCACTTCCATTCACTTCAGCGTCTTTATTGTCCACATTACTGTAAATTTGTTTTGTTTAAATGCATGATACATAATTTATGTAGATACAAAATAAGGCGATCGAGATCAACACAAAATTAAAATAATTAAATGCAATCTTGCTAGAATTATGCATGCACTGTTGCCCTGCCCTTTTAGTTCTTCGGGCAGAAATAGTGAAAGTAAATTAGACGAACACATGAAGTTAACAAGGTAACTGTGATCTGAAAATTTGAGGCAAAATAAATTGATTGAAATAACACTACATCGTCAAAAGTTGTCGACAAATTTAGGTCTTACAGGCCCCCATTCAAAATGTTAAGGAGACTTTCCTGTCTCTACGCTCATTCGCTTAGTCAATCCTTCACTTTTGCTCCCCCCCCCCCCCCCCCGTTGAATAATCCTGGCTATGCCAGTGTTTATAGATTTTTCATATATTATACAGGCTACTCATCGGATTTTGAAACAACATCATTGTGGGTCCTTGAATGCAGGGGCAGCCGTACAGGGGGCAGGGAGGGGAGAAAAAAGAGGGAGAAGAAAGAAAAAGGTGAGAAAAGAGAGGTCTGGGACTTGCAACTACTAGTATATAATACCCCTATTTGTTCATTTAAAACGTCAGTAAATTTACCTATGGGTCATCAAAATACCCTGGCGCTGCCCCTGCTTGAATGTTGATTTCAATGGGAGATGAAGTTCTACACCAGACTTCAAGACCCATAGGCTAACATTGCTTTGGGCAATGATTTTTTTTTTCTTTTTAATTATTATTTCTCCACCCCATCTCCCCCCCCCCTCTCTCTCTCTCTCTCTCTCTCTCTCTCTCTCTCTCTCTCTCTCTCTCTCTCTCTCTGCGTGGCTCAGCTCAAATCACGGGTTTCTTTATATCACCATATTATATCACTACGATAGCGATGACGTGCTTCTTGTCAAAGTCGAATTCATTCAGGAGACTGTCCACTGATTCGGCGGAGGCGATATCAGGGTCGTACTTGAGAAGGTTTATGAGAGACCCGATGCCGAAGGCGAGAGTGAAAATAAACCACATGAAGCGAGCAGTACCTGTGATACCTTTTTGTCTGAAAAAAAAAAAAACAATAATAAAAATAAATAACCAGCATAGCACAGAAGGGAAACCTTGATAACATCCAAAGAGACTAAAATCACCTTTATCCTTTAACCCATTCGTGACGGAGGTCCACATTTTGTGGTTTGGCATAATATCTTTTAATGCAAAGCCCTAAAAATCATACCAAATACATGAGCAGAAAGAGCAAAAATCCTACACAAACTGTGCCCAGTTTGGTTGCATCAATATTCATTGTTTGATGCTGAAGATTTTTTAAAGGAAAATAAGCATTAAAATCCTTAAATTGGCAATGTGATAGAAAGTTTAAAATCACTGTTTTCCCCTGCAAATTGGCAACTTTTTGACTTATCATCATAATTTCTGTCAATTTATATTCATTTCTGATACATGGCAATTTATAAATAAAATGTAGCAATAAAATAAAAATGTTGGTGTTGCCAATTTGAAGAATAGAAGCTGATCAAATTAGGCTTTAGATAATTCCTGTCACGAATGGGTTAAAATTATATATTTTCATTTAATGTATATGCCATTCAACCAACATAATAGATCCAAGGCGGGACAGACGGGACATTCTCATATATCAATGGAGCTTTCTTTCTTATTACTCTGAATCTTTTATCATCATTAAATGTTTGATACGAAGAAGACTTACCTCCCTTTTATCACCTAAGACATATAAACTGGGGGGGGGGGGGGTCCAGAACGTAACTGAGAGGAGGGGGTGATCTCAGGCCGCTGGACCTTAGCACTGCACAGGGGCGATGCCAGGATATTTTGACAGGGGGGCAAGATCACCCATAGGTAAATTTATTTACGTTTTAAATGAAAAATAGGGGTATTATAATAATTGCAGGACCCAGATCCCTCTCTTCACATACTCTTCTTTCTTCCTCCTCTTTTTCTACTTTTTCTCCCTTTTTTTTTCTTTGTTTGATCACTTGAAAAATCATAGGGGGGTCGTCCCTGCCCCCCCCCCCCTCGAAGCGCCGCCCGGCTGGCACTGCATGTGACCCGTTTCTGGATCTTCGAATTGGAGGAGGAGGAGGAGGATAGACGGCTCCATCCATCCCGTATCACCATGGATAGTTCGGAACCCATGACAATTAAAATGTGAAAATTTAAAATCACACTGATAAAATTGAACATAGTTTAAACATGCATGACTTACCCAGCAAGATAGTATGCATAGATGGCTTCGGATACGTGAATGGTTACTGCCATGTACCAACTGGGAGAGAGAGGGGGGGGGGGGGAGAGAGAAGAGAGGGGGGGGGGGGGAGAGAGAGAGAGAGAGAGATGACATACAGAAAGAGATAGTGGGAATCAGACGTGCAAAGAAAGGGGTCAAAATATTGGAGAGATGAGAAGGGAGAAAGAAGGAAAGAAAGAGAGAGAGATAATAAATCGAATAGTTATAGGAGAGGGTGATAACAGGAAGGTGGTATACAAATAAAAGATTGAAAAAAAAGAAAGAAAGAAATATTATGGGCCAGATAATTCCATTCAAAGTTGAACTGAATTTATATACAAATCAATATTTCGTTTCAACAAAATAGCATGCTCTTCACATTTTGATCTCATAAAGGATATAGTAGAAGGACATTATTATCATACCAAGGTATGTCGGGGGAATAAAAGTTGTAAGTATACAGAAGGAGTACTTCTGCGTCGTCGACGTCGTCGTCGTCATCGTCATCGTCTTTGTATGTAGGCAATTCTTATTAATCTTTTTTGTTTTGTTTTGATTTATTGTTTTGGATGGTTTTGGTATAAAAGGAGGAACTTGTACCACTTGCAAACGAATCTCGTGTAGACTTAGAGAGACTGTATGGCTGCAAAGTATTGGGATGACTTTCATTTTCATTGAGATCATGATTTAAAATCCCATTAAAAGATAAATGAATTACTTACATTGCCCTGATCACTTGAGGCCTCGCGTATGCTAGATACCAGGCTATATGTCCAATGAATCCAAGCCAATGGTACGGTACCTTCCATGGTACATAGACACACATCTGGAAAGAAAAAAAAAGAACATGGGGAATGAATGAATAAATGAATGAATAAATAAGTAAATAAATAAATGAATAAACAAATAAATAAATGAATGAAATAAAATAAATAAATGAATGAATGAATGAAGGAACGTACAATGAAAAACTTTACTGCACTAACCATTAAAAGTTTGATCATAATGAAGTGCGTAAATGGGAATAGGCCTACATTATTTTCTTTGGCAAGAGGACACAACAAGAATGATAAGATTATAGATAGCAATGCTTTTGATATGTAGCGATAGGATGCCCTTGTTTAACAAATTACTAATGACAAATTCATGGAAATACGTGCTTTCCTTGAAACTTGCTAAAACGAATTACATTACAAGGCAAGGAATAAGAATAATAATATTGAGTAATAATGGGTTCACGTCCTTCCAACTTCAGTGGATGAAAAAGAAGACGGGAGATCCTAAGGTAATGCAAAATAACTTGGATACCATTTCAAAATCGGAAAACTTGAATGATCAAGAAATGACACCTCTTACAGTCTTTATACAATAATATTAATCATTTGTATTTTTTTAAAATGATGTTACATTTGTCAGTGATTGCTTACCGCAGTCAAGGTCATTCCAAATGCGATGAGAATCATGACAAAAACGTTCGGAAGCTTGAAATAATCCGGATCCGATTTGTGCGCCATTTTGAGCACGCTATTTTCACTCTCAGTCGTCTGTTCGGAATATGTTCAAGTCTGCCTTTGACGATATTACCACTTTCGCAGCTCACAATAATGAATTCTTCTCGAAATCCGTCGGCATTTGAAGAGAAATGAACGTGTGCACAGATCCTCTTTGTATTGCCATCAATATTTCTGGATCTGCTACCAACAGGGCAGCATTTGATGGCGCATCAACCTCTTATAAAATCCACTGCACTAATTTTGCTCTTCAATGACAGTCGTAATACTTAAACCGTTGCAGTTACTGGTGTCAAAAGTCCAGTAGAATTTACAACAAATGTAATCATAAACGTCATTCTTAAATATTCTGTACAAAATTTTATGCACACACACACATACATAAAAATGTTCCAAGTGCTTCCACGAGTTCAACGAGTGAAGAAAAAAATTTACTGCACAATAAAATTATGTGAACAGGCAAAAGTGTATATATATTCTGAGTCCTTTGCCAAAGTTCCGGACACTGGAGCACATGATCGCGATGTACATAAGAACGAGCACGGTAATTTGTTTTATGATCGGGTACGCAGGGTATATACCCGAGAGTTATACATATCTTGGTTTATAATGGTCTAAAGTCCAATGCTGAGTAGGCCTATATTAAATTTCAACTTCAAAGCATTTTCATACTATCGTTCCTGTTTGTGCGGGTTTTTAATGATGTGTATGATAGGGGCAGTTAGGATTCACTGGCATCGAAATGCGTGCCCAAGTTATACGTTTATGAATAAGGAATAAAGAATGTATGTTTATTTAATTTGCAGGAACATACATCAAAACATTAACATCAAAGAATAACATCATAAACTAAGAATAATATTATAAAATGATATCCAACAAAAACAAAAAATGACAGTGACCAATACCTGCAGGGATTGCCCAAAAGAAAATATGCATTCTGCGGGCTCTCCTCGTTGTTGTTGTCAAATACACAAGAAGTGAAGTTATAGAATAAAAAACAAGATGAGGTAGCGAGAAGAGAAGAAGAAAAGACCCCCCCCCCCCCAAAAAAAAAAAAAAAAAAAAAAAACACACAACACACACAAACACAAACAAAAACACACAAACACAAACAAACAAACAAAAACAAAACAAATAGAACAAAACAAAAATCAAAAATCAAAACAAAAACAAAAACAGACAAATTAGGGGAGGAAAACCAATGAGTAAGGGGCGTAAAGTGTTCGAAGGATCAATGCTCTAGTCGGCTACAGAGCAAGGGAAGAGCCCCCCCCCCCTCCCACCCCCACCCCAAACGAGGAATATGTATACCAAGAAGAATATTCTAAACAATTTGTCCAGACAAACTGATGATTAAATACAAGTTCATGCGTGCGACCTTCTTACGCCTTGCTTAGTAATAATTAGGCAAAACACTACAAAAGCTTTATCATATAAACCTTGTAAACTTGTGGCAACAAAACTGATAAATAAGAAGTACATTCTGTTGTATAGAAAAGGCAAATTCAAGATAACTAAGCGTTCATGATAATGATACATGACAAAGAGTTCGCCCTTTCGAAACAGAAACAAAAACGATCGTAAAGTGTCTTTGTACTTTTTCTCGCGATTGAATATGGTTCTTTGATGAGGTACCCAAACAGAGAACTTTGCAACAGAGTGAACAAAACAACTCCTTAGAATTATCGGATTATACCGACAGTGCGACGGATAAAATCATACATGATTTAGAACATTTAAAAACTGTACTCCTTATGGGGTTTGACCAAGTTAAATCATGTGATATGATAAATCCCAAATACTAATATTTCTACAATTTGCAACGACTGGGTCCTAACACAATAATTATAATTCGTCATATTTTTTTTTTTTAGAACGGGTAACATTCACGAGTCTACATAAATTATGGAGAAAGATAAAATTATCTTTACACCAACTCAGAATGTGCTTAAGATCATCTGGCAAGACATTAATGTATGGTGGCCCTAAAGTACGCTCGACAACAGGTCATGTGCGACGTGAATTTCGCATCCCAGGTCCTGTACTTTGCATCCCAAGTCGTGAAATTCACGACCCGCGATGCGAAATTCATGACCCGTGGTGCAAACTTTGCATCCCAAGTCGTGAAATTCACGACCCGAGGTGCGAAATTCAGGACCCGTGGCGCGAACTTTGCATCCCAGTTCTGAATTTCGCACCGCGGGTCGTGAATTTCACGACTTGGGATGCAAAGTTTGCGCCACGGGTCATGAATTTCATGACCTCGGATGCGAAGTTCAGGACCTGGGATGCGAAATTCACGTCGCACATGGCCTGTTGTCGAGCGTACTTCAGGGCCACCATATCAATGTCACTTGGACCTATCGTGGTGGTGTGTTAGAAAAACTCTGTAATCAGTGACTGTCTTGAAGACGCAACTTTCCACAAAATAATATGTAACATACACTATATAGAGCCAATCATTTTTTTACGGGCTCCCCCCCCCCCCCCTCTCTCTATCTCTCCTTTTCTTTAGGTGATATTTTTATGCAGAATTTGAACACTTGGGAAATAGACCTACAAATCCTCTTTCTTTTTTTTTCTTTTTTTCTTCATTTTTCCTTCAAAGTTATTATTGTGAAAGCAACAAATGGGCCATCATTTTGTATCAATTAGAAACATTACATTTATTATCTTTTTCTGAATACACAATTCTGTCTCTCTTTTCCTCCCCTCCCCCTCCTCCTTTCTCCCCGTCTCTCTCTCTTTCCTCTATCTCTCTCCCCTCTCTCTCTCTCTCTCTCTCTCTCTCTCTCTCTCTCTCTCTCTCTCATCCAATAAGATATATATCAACTAAACGGTAAACTGTAAACCTCCCAAAGCTACACAAACACACAATACTGACGGAAAATATAATACCAAAAATTACACTTGCATGTCTCTTCATATCTTTATTGGAGACCTGGCAGCCTTGTAAATTAGGTAATGTATACAAACTTTTCTACAACCCACAATATCAAACAATAGCATTTCATTGAGAAGAAAAAAAAATCATTCTCTTTTTTTGTGAGTTTTAACCAAATGTATCTTGCAAAAATTCATTTTGCAAAAGCAAACTCACAATAAATACTCATCTTTTGCTACAATAAATACCCCCAAAATGTAATGATGCTAATAATCAGTGGAGATAAAGAAACAAGGAAAAGAAAACATACTAGAAGCAGGAAAGCAATTAAAGAGGCAGTCCAACTTTTCTCTCTCTCTCTCTTTTTTTTATAGTTAATTCATCAATGTTTGACTGAAAATCACTTCACCCCAGAAGTAAACTTTGAAACTCTGTAAAACCATTCAAACTCTGAATTAATTAATGGACAAAATATCCTAATAGACGTAGGCAATAGTCTTTTAATACAATGTCAACCAACTCTCATACAAGACAGTTATGTTGCCAGTTTAGTTATGGTAGTATTTTACAATGATCATTTTAATTCTTTGTTTTTTTCTTCACAGCTGTTCTACATATAGCTAGGCTTTTCTGTCTCTCCAGACGCATATTCTAACAATTCATGACTAAATACAATTTTTTTTCAATGCAGTTGGTTGGACTGCCCCTTTAAAGGAAGGAAATAAAGAAGAGAGAAAACCAAGAATAATACTCCATCTAAAGAAATCAACATTATCGAACAGTGAATAATATAATAAAAGTCATCAAATGTACATTCATTTATAGCCTTTTCACACAATGAATGATTTGTGTTTTCCTGATCCGGCTGTAGACCTAAAGAAAAAAATCTCACTCAAACTTCTGACACATAATATTCTTCGAAATATTGGCATGTTTACCTGAAACATGCCAAACACAAAATTCAAAATTAAATTTCAATAATAATAATTCCTGCTTCATGGAATGACATTATTACACTCAAGATTTACAAAAAGGAAACACACCAGCTCAAACTGGCTGAAAAATAGTTCCAGGTCATAGTGTCATGACCTGAAAAGCATTTTATCCTCATCTCCCTTTCTAAAATAGTTGAATTCTAGATATTTTTCTGGAACATCTAATTCTGTAAACATGCCTACATAGTTTTCATAGAAAAGTATTTGTTTTTCCTTCTAAAGTCAACACAAAAACACTACCTGTCTCAGTTTTAGGAAAAAAACAACCACACTTTTTACAAATTATTTACAAAATACAAAAGTAGATTTAAGTGCAAACTGAACATTCCAAAATCTATGTGAATTTTTTTTTCTATCTCCTTATTTTTCATATGAAATGCTTCACTTCAAAAAGAAAAAGAGAAATGAATATCTAGTTTTTACAGAACACTTAAAAATCTTGTTTGACATGATCTTCTATACTTGTTTGATTTGGTCACGCATGAATGATACAAAGATTGACAGGGATAATTGTCTGTGAGGGATCAGTCCCACAAATTGAAAATTGTGTAAGCCTCATGACGAGGAAAACCATCTCGTGGTCAATCACTGTGCACTGAAATATTCTGCTGTTTTTAGCTAATATATTTGCTCGTGTTGCAGACATAATACTCATTAAGATATCCAGAATGTTTCCAGAGACCGACCAGAATATTCTGGTCTTTTTCTTGTCAAAATTTCTTATGAAAACAAACAGCTATCCCTGTTACAATGACAGAACATAACTAACATACAAGCAAGTTCTCAGCAGCTCAAATAAGTTATTAAAAAAACAAGAGGGGATAGTTTTCACTATAAGAGATTCACATTTACCTCCCCACATATTTCAGCACCATTTTGTTTCAACACAAAGGGGCCATAAATGACCTCGGAAACTACAAACAACAGACTTCTTTTTAAAAATTCATGATTAGCAGAGGAGTGAGAGGGTATCAGAGTTAACGACTTTTGAGACTTGAGGGCACAAAACTCCTATCGTTTACACAGCTTGCTACAAGTTCCATCTTTCCACTTAATTAAAAACTTTTCTGACACAATGATGGCAAACTATGCACATCAAATGACTTTCTACAGATTCTTGTAAGTTTTTCTCATGCATTTGTTCCATATCTTACAATACAGACTTTTATACATTTCTTCCTTTAGCTTTCAACAAAGAACACTTTCAACTTGTTTCCACATCACAAGTACACATATCTGCCTTCTAAATGATATTCTTTCTATAAAAATCTATTCATTTGTCTTTCTCATAATTTGTACAGATATCTTCCCTACCCCATCTTCCTACTTAGAAAATAAAAATGAAAAATAACATCTCTTTTCTATAAATGTGAAGTAGTGACTAGATACAGGCTATCGTCGATCTCATCAAGATGAAATGTTAATGGTGATGACGGTGATGACGATGATGATGATGGTGATGGTGATGGTGATGATGGTAATGATAATGGTGATGAGATGATGATAGTGGTAATGACAATGGTGATGATGATGATGATGATGATGATGATGATGATGATGATGATGATGATGATGATGATGATGATGATGACGATAAAGATGATATATGTTTTCATCACTGATTCCAACTAACCTATATATAGTTAATGTAAATGCCAATAATCTCCCAAAGTCATGCCAAACCTGCACTCTATGGAGGATGTTAACTTCAAACACAGAAATGCAGTAGGAACAGAGTCCAATAATGACCTGCCAAACTTGGCCCTTATACTACAAGTCTGTATACATTCTGTGCCCTTCTGACTCCTCATCATACCACTCTACAGTTTTGTCGACAACGGGAGAACAAAAAATGAAAAGATATTTCCTTGAAGCAGCAAAATTAAACACAAAACTACATGTCATTTGTTTCAAATTCCCTGAGACAAGCAAGAAATAAAACTACAAATCACATGACATATCATGTGATGCATCACATGACAGGGCACTACTACAGCAACTACATAATTGCATTTGACAAACTTCAAAGCAAACTTAGACAAGCAGATCACATTCTGAACCCATTTATTTTTTCACTACATTTTAATTGCTACTCCATATGAACAGACTTGCTACAGCAAATACGTATCCATACTAACATTGTATAGACTTTACGGTCTCTTTTTCCCCTGCAAAGCAGATATTCATCTCAAAATACACACAAATCTGCTCAATGTTCATGAGAAAACCAAGGGCACGTTAACTCTGTGCCCTGTTACGAAGAAAACAAAAAAGATAGAGACATACACACAGGAAATCATTTACATTTTTTTTCTCTGTACAGCAAAATTCTAATCTCGTCCTTATCCAATTTGTACAAATTACAAAACACGATTAACAAGTTTTTTCTGCCACAATCACCAAAATAAAATAACAAAAATTGCACTCAAATTTGTTGCCATCGATGCACATTCTCTCTCTCTCTGCTAAGCACAACTCTGTGCAAGGGAAAATTAATAATCCTTTTGTCTCTAGTTTTAAGTCCATGAGGATTTAAAAATGAACTTAAGCTTCACTTTTTCATGTCCTTTACTTGATGACTGGAGGGTTGCATGGATAAGCCCCAGCCAAGCTGCCAAATGCCCTTTGTCATTTCTCTCTTTCCTTCTCCCTTAACTTTTCATGCTGTCCTCAGATCAATAAGTCCCTTACAGTTTCTCCTGCTAAAGTCAGGGAGACGGTTGTTAGCTTCACCTCCTGCTTTTCACCCTAATCATGATCATCTTCATCACTAAGTTATATCACCCATCAACAAAGCCTCCTTTTATGTAAACCTACACGTCCCTAAGAAATTTAATCACTGATCTAATTTTGTTTACTGGTCAGAGCTTTGTACACAAGTAAACAATTACTTACACATTTGCGAACACATTACAAATGACCTTCACCTGTGACCTTGATATGTAAACTTGATGTAACAATACTATTTGCAAGAGACAGAAAGGGCCTCAGTTGTTGAAAGGATGGCAACTAGTGCCCTTTTTGCTCTCAAATAGATGTTTTGACCTTGTCCAAGAGGTGCTCCAGTGTAAGCAAAAACAGGAAGACATCCATGCATAAAGGCTGCTATGAATGGTCACTCCTTTAAAACCTTTTGAGCAAGATTACAAACGCATAATGGAATGTGTGTGAATTTGTTTCGTTTAAAATCAAACTATAAAGACGCACGTGTGCACCTCTTTCTGATTCTGGAAGCCAGCTACTCCCCAGTGACGACAATGCTCTCGTAGATTAAAGAAAGAAATAATGAACATGATTATCAAACGATAACAATCTTTTTCCTGATTGTCTCAATTTTTCACTCTCGGGTAGTGCTTTGAATTTCACCTAGTCAAAAGGTATACTGTGAAATGCTATGATGTAATCGGTAATGAATGGATGCAAAATACCTTTAAGTCGCCTATAACTTCGTTCATAAACTCCATTCCCGCAAAGCAAATGCCATTTGGGAAGTACTTGGCTCCGCAAAACCATGTCTTATTGCTTTTGAATGGTACTGAACAAAATCTATACTTTGATGGTGTTTCACGTTTTAATTACAATGTACAGGACAAAACATTCTGTCCCATTTTTCAACACATACAAGATATGATATGGTGTTGCAGCAAGATGTGCAATAATTGTCTTGGATATAAAAGTACAAATTAACTTTTTGCAACCAGAACAGAAAAAAGCATTCCAAGTTATTACAGAAAAGGCATAATAATGAGGAATAAAAGCAAACCATATGAAGTGTTAGGTACTCTAAAAATGATTTTGGGATGTAATAACAAATTTTTTTTTCACCATGCTTTTTGATAATGCGCTTTTAAAACAAAGAACAAGACGGACCATTTTCTTTTTGTTAAATGAAAAACAATCTTTTGATTGTCATTTTGTTTGAAACTTGTCATGAAATTTCCCCCAATATATTTAGCAAAGATTTATGAAGAACTAAAGAAAACCTCCAGATGTAATAACTGCTAACCTGCACATTTATAAAATACTTCCAGCACTTCTTTGACCAAAAGTATTTCCAGCACTTCCGCAATCAAAAGTACAAACACAAGAATCTAACATGAAGCGTCAGCATCCACAAGAACCTGGGTCTGAAGTCAAAGTGCCCGAGGTGAGTACAACACTAACGATTCTACTCAGAGATATGTGATCATCTTGCATAGATCGGACCGTTGACAACTAGTATAAAGAGAGGTGAGTTATTCATGAAGATTTTGACTTTATCATTAAAACACAAAACTAACGACCACACGTCATCAGCAACAAGGGCACATACCTTAACCGATGACGGATGCAAAGATACAGTTTCCCGTACAGATCAAGAGTAAAAATGTTGTAATGTATACTGTATAAAAGAACTATATTATTACCGATCTTGGCTAAGTTTGACTGAAGGGGGAGCACTGGGTGTCATGAACATTTTATCTTATTTCCTCTAATGATTCATGTGATAAAGTAGACATTGCTTTAACTCAAGTTTTCTGACTTTGGTAGAACACATGAACGTAATTCAACGATTGTTCAATAGCATCCAGCAGAAGACGATTCCTAAAGATTCAGTAAAGACTAAATGAAGCTATCGTTTTATGATCTAGTAGCTCTACTCTCTAGATGAACCAACGTATGTTTGACACTTCTGGGTCCAGAGAAAAGGGGACAGAAACTGGAGTTGGGTAATTCAAAGTGAACACGAAGGGTGTCTGGCAGCATGTTGAGTGATTTTTCTCCTTCTCCTCCTCCATCGTAGAGATGCCTCCCAATCTCCCGTTGCTGTGGAGACGGTTAGCGCTCTGGCTGGGTGGGGCAGCTCCCTGGCTGCTCCATTAGTTGTCATGATCTCTGGGATGTCTCTGATTCCTGTACAAAGACAAGACACCAAGGTTCTCCTCAAACATCTCTTACAATAAGAATGGAAACTATAAAAAAAAAAAAAAAGTAGCATTTATACGGGTATTAACCCATTCTTGACAGAGGGTCCACATTTTGTGGTTTGGTTTAATAACTTTTGATGCAAAGCCCTAAAAATCATATCAAATACATGAGCAGAAAGAGCAAAAAATTCTACACTTACTGTGCCCATTTTTGTTGCATCAATATTTGTTGTTTGATGCAGAAATTTTTTTAAAAAGGAAAATAAGCATTAAAGTCCTTAAATTGGCAATGCGATGAAAATGATAAAATTACTGTTTTTCCCTGCAAATTGGCAACTTTATGACTTCTCATCTTACATTCTGTCAATTTATTTCAGATACATGATGTTTTATAAGAAAAATGTAGCAAAAAAAGAAAAATGTTGGTGTTGCCAATTTGAAGAATAAAAGCTGATCAAATTACGATCTAAATAATTCCTGTCACGAAGGGGTTAAAATAGGTGGTAGGAATGAACAGCAGCGATGCTAACATACCCACACAGTTTTTTTTGCAGCAATAAGGGGAACAAAATTTACATATAGTGAAGATCCTTTCTTAGTATTTTTGACATCATACATTAACAGACTGTTTGTTTCAAATGAAATCTTTTTGGAACATGAGCAAGTTAAAACAATTTAATTTTGTGGGAAGCACAAGATTAAGCTCAAATTTTCTTTTACTTTTTAATGAAATTAAGAAATCCATTCATGCTATTAAAAACTTTGACGAACCTCTTTGTCATGAAGCTGAAGGTTGTCATAGATCTCCATCAGCTCGCTCTGCTTGTATTGCTCCAGGATGACAAAGCCCTCTAGGGTTGGACTGGCCTTGCGGGCGCAGTCCTGGCAGTGAACTTCGTACTTCTTGTCTTTCTCCGTCGTGAACAGGATGTCAAATACCTCCACCTGGTGATGCAATGAGAGTTATGTAAAAAGATTTTGTGATTTAGTTTGTGATACTGTAAAATTGGAGTTATTGAGCTGTTTGAGCGGTACAGAGATGGAGGAGGAACATGATTATGATGAAGAGGAAGAAAAAGAGAAGGAAAATAGGCCAAGAGCAACAAAAAAGATGAAAGCTAGAGTAATGAATAAACAGAAAAGACCCTGACAAAACCAATCACATACCTCAGAGAGACACTCCCATTATTATACACATAATATCGACAATCTCCAATATCAACCTTGCATACTGTTTCTGCATAAAATTTGCAATAAGACCCAGACAAGCAAAAAATCAAAGACCCTGGCTGATGCTTACCTCACAGTTGGTACAGTAGTGAGCCGCCTCGTTCTTTGCCCGGCCGTGCCAGTGGACCTCGATGTTCATGTCCTTCAGGTACTCCTTGGTCATCTGGATGTACTTGAGTGACCGCAGGAGGCAGTACTTGACCATCTCAAAGTAGCTCGGCTCCGAGATGCGGATGTTGCGGGCGATGTTCCATGTGAGATGGATCATGGGCACGATGGACTTGTACTGCTGGAGCTTGTTCCACTCGTATCGCTCCACGGCCATCCTGTACTGGTGCGTCAGGAGTGGACCCACGTTCCATGCGATGTTATTGCACCAACCCTGATTTTTTTTTAAAATTCACAAAAATACTTTACCATTTAGTTGTTCAAATGGCTGACAACATATGTTACAGTATTACATCCTAAATTATAACCAAGATAAGCATTACTACAATCCTCTTTATATGTAGAGCAAAGTATGAAATTGACCATTATAAATTCATACACTGAAATATATATTGTGCTCAATTTGTTTTTTTCAAGAGAGAAAGATTACAACATTTCAATCAATTCATGAACAAGCAATTTTTCAAAAATTACACAGAGTAAAAAGAAGCCACTTTTCACCTATGTTGCATGGTATAGTAGGCTTTATGAATATGGGTGCACACAGCATCGTGTCAAGTTCACCAATGTCCACTTGACTTGTTAATACCCACAATTAAATGGAATTCTGGTAAACTTGTTCAAGTACTTGTATGGTTCTGTGAAATGTTGCCCTGATGCACAACAATGCAACTAGGATAGGAACACACCAATAAGACTTAGACTTACCACTGCCTGAACCCAATGGACAGTCCCTGAGTTGACCCAGACCAAGTCTCCAGGTCTCTGGATGAATCTATAGACAGGGATGTCCTCCTCATACAGGTCCTCTAAGACAGGCCACCAGGATCCTTTCAAGAAGTTGATGTTCGCCCTGGAACAAGATCAAAATATGGTGATAAATTTTTACATCTCTTCATAATGTTCTCCTTCAGAAGGAAAATTATTCAGCATAAAGAAGTTTGACAGGATGGAGGATTTGTTCCAACAGGTAATTTTATGGAGTGTAACACTATTAGCAAGCCCGCAAATTCAAGCAAATGGATGCTTTCACACATTCTTGGTCAGTGCTGGAGTTAGATCACCCCGAACCAAAATTTGAAACCAGAACATACAGACCTCATTCATGAAGCCCAAATCTACCAGAGCTTTGTCAATATGGTACTTGACAATGTGTAATGCAACAAAAATGCTTGAATGCATAAACATATAAAATTTCAACAAATTAGTTTCATTAGTCATCATTTCACAACCATCTGAAAAAGAACTGAAATAATCTCCAGTTAACCCATTGACTACTGAATTCTCAAACTCCCATAGACTTATACAGCGACCATCCCGGTCCCGCAGGCAACAAGTTAAGAGCCAGTGTCCTGTGGCGTGTGATAGACAGAGAAAGAGAATGTGGAAAGGCAATTACCTTTCACAGAGGTTGTATATGGAGCCCCAGTAAGAAGCAGGTGTAGCGAACCATTCGCAGTCTCCAGGACCAATGTTAACGTTCACTGAGCAGAAGTTGTTGTTCTCTTGGTGACCTGTGACAAAGACACAAGATTTTTTGAGCATTTAATGATTTGCTTCTCTTATCAAGGGTACTGATCCCGACAATCATAAATATACACAAAACGTATGGTATTGCTATGGTCTCACAACTTCTGGCATGGAAACCATATCAACTATCACCTAAAACAAAAAATTTGAAGCAAGACATAGACATTCAACAACATAAATATCACCATCATCATCATTCTAGCAGCATCATCATCATCATCATCATCATCATCACCATCATCACCATCATCATCACCATCATCACCATCATCATCATCATCATCATCATCACCATCATCATCATCATCACCATCATATTCATCATCACCATCACCATCATCATCATCACCATCATACCATCATCAACATCATCAATGCAATCAACAACATCAATATCACCACCATCATCGTTCCAGCAGCTTCACCACCATCAATACCATCATCATCATCACCATCGTCACCATTCTTACCTGGTGTTCTACTTCCCGGTACCTTCATGTAGAGTTGTACAGTATTCATGCCTAGGATGGTGAAGTCTATGTGACTGAGCATGTTCCCTGCTGATACCACTCTCGTGAATGATGGAAGTTTAGTCAGTTCTTGAAGTTGCTTCTTCCATCTATAAATGAAATGACAACATCATCACAAATTAAAAATAAAAAAAAACACAGACTTTACACAATCTACAGGAATCCTTTTGATAAACAACTGATTAAAAATCATTTTAATCACCACCATCATCATCATCATCATCATCATCATCATCATCATCATCACCATCACCACCCCCACCACCTCCATGTCAGGGAGGAGAAAGGCATGTTGACATGCAGCATATAGTTCTTTATTGGTAGAGATTAGATTGGATGAAAAGACTGTACTTACTTTCTCTCATCAGACAGATCCACATTGGTCCCAAACTTCAGCATCTTGAACTCTCTACCACCAGAATGTTTCTTTTTCCTGATAATGAGACGAAACGGCAAAACATTTTAAGATGAAGACACAAATGATCTTCTTACGTTTTACAGACAATGCATACAAAATGTTAGTCATGGCAGAAATTCACAATATATCAAATTGTAACTGGTTGCCTTTTTTAAAGACATCACTGTATTCCCCTTACTGGGTGATTATTCAAAGCTTATGAACAATTGTGACTCTCACTTACTTTTTTGATGTACTCGATGAGTCACTGTCTGAATTGTACTTCTGGTTCTTCTCTGCCTCTTCCTACAGGGGAAGAAATGAATGAGAGCATTTGGAACAGTCTTTGTAGAATTCTCTTACATTTGGCCCAAATCATGGTCTTCCCAGAACTCTCTACCAGAGGTTTCTTCTGGATCCTTTGAAAATGCTGAGTGGATCCTTCGAAGACTTCATCAACATTCTTCATAGATCTGTACAAAACCTAGGGAATCTCTACAAGATCCTTCAAAGATCTTTTCATGACCACTTTATGTATCTCTAAAGGACCCTTCAACAGTCATCACAAAAACCATTCAAAACCTTATCAAGCTCTTTCATAAGTACATTTACAAATTTTACTAAATCCTTTAGAGGTCCTTCCAAGACCTACTGAAAGCCTCTAAAACAACTTTTGCAAAATGCTTCCCTTCAAGTATCTTGAGGAGATCTGTTGGAGATTTCCACTGGAGAAGGAAACTTACCCTGAGTGATTCCTGGAAGGAGGAAGCCTGGTATTGGGCATACTTGGAGATGGTGGTGAAGGATCTACTGCTCTCGCATCTCCACACCCTCTTCAGTCCCAGCGCATCCCAGTTCTCATCGGGTGGCTGCTGCCTCTGTAACACAAAAGAAAGGGGTACAATGTGAACCGACAATCAATAAAGGAAATGGTTAGAAGTAATCTCTTTTTATCATGCTAAGAAAGACCAGCTATGAACAACCAAAATTTTGACAAACTGATGGAAGCTTGACAGAAATCGAAATAACTGGAAATCAAACTTGACATTTGAACAAGCGAAAGATCTGGTGTTATGCATGGGCATTAGACGACATAATTAGAGTATGTTTTTGCTTCAAATCTTGCTGTGCTTATTACTCTGGTAAAATCTACATTTCTTTATGGAGTTGTTTTGTATTTCTTTGCATTTGTTTTGCATTTTTAGTCTTGAACATTCACAGCAAGTTTTGTTTGTGTTTCTGAGAGGATATATTTTCCATCATAATCATCATCAGCATTCAAGATTACCTTGAACTTGTTTGAATTCATATCATGGTCTCAATGTTGTCAGCACTGGAGCAAAAATACTCACCTGTGACCTGACTTCCACAGGGTGGTCGCCGTGTGTCTCCACCAGCGTCTTGGTAGAGAAGAGACCCAAGTCCAGCTTGAGTGCGGCGGCCAGACCACGGATGACCGTGATGGGCTGGTCAGCAGACATACAGTAATCAGCCAGGGCTTGCGAGTAGGCCTCGGTCTTGTTTTGAACCTGTGGAAGAGAACAGTGATCATAAGATTATCCTGTACATGCCAAGCATTGTTTGGTTCATCAAGAATTACAATGGGCCAACATCAGGGCTCTCTCTCCCCACAGAGTTGTAATGGATCCGGATTGATCCTATGTCCCCCAATCAATTACAAATTAAAAACTTCGTATCTCTTTAATATAGGGCTGAGATTGATAGCAGTTTTAGATCTGAACACATGACATCTGCAGAGCTCACGATTCTTGCAGTACACAAACACCAGGTCTCTTCTATATTTTTTTTCCTACTTTTTTGATATGACAGGTTAACAAACATAATAAAATAATTTTAGGCATATTAGAGCAAGGTAATTTCCATTAAAATCATGAGAGGCATAACAGGAAATATCAAAAAGCACTCTACAAGATGAAAACAAAGGGGGAAATTAAAAGCACTGAGAGAAAGAGTAAATAATAAATATTAGAACTGCCTGACAACCAAGGACTACTTACATAGACGCTGGGTGTGGGCGGGTTCAGTTGATCCTTGGGTAGGGGCGGGTAGGGCACCTGGGGAGGGGCTGGAGGAGGCATCTTCTCCATCCAGATGCTACTGTTGGCCAGGCCGTTGCGCCCTTTGAGCTTGCAGCATTCCTCTAGGATCTTCGCCGAGTTGACATAGATGGAGAGGGATGACGGTGAAGGGGCAGACGTCAGGGACTTGACAGTGGCGGAATTATGTGTAGTATTCACACTAAGGGCCTGTAAATGGAATGGAAAGTCACAAACATGTTCCATGAGACTTGTTCACATGGGTTGAAACCAAGTTTGAGTGATGCATACGAGAACAATTTTGCTGACTCCTAAATTTTCTTACGGTAAAACTAGTTGAAGTCTTACCTTCAACAACCCAACAACATATCCAAGCTTAACCTACTGATAAACAAAGACCGAAACCAACCTTATTCCATATCTTTGATAAAATAGGTCTGGAGAAAAACAGACACAGAAGCAAAGGGCACTATAGCTAATTTGGGGTCAGAGTAGAAGCCGCCTACCTGATCATAATTCCTGGAAGCAGCATTGTCAGATACATGATTCTGCTGCACACCTTCTGCATCATTGGCTCTTTGCCTGTTACCCTGTGTGAGATCACTGGACAGATCTGAAGAACTCTGGAGTCCATCCAGTAGAGACGTGCTGTTTGTTGTCCCAGCTGCTTGCTTTTCAGCGAGAGAGGACTGGAATGCTGCTTGGAACTGGTTGGGCGTGGAAACAGGAAGCGGTGTCTTAAACACATTGTCCTTTGTACTATCTGCGCTTGTTGACAAACCACTTGTGGCACTACCAATGCCACCAGGAAGGTCTAAGTTTGTTCTGTTTTGAGCATGGCTCGGTAAGTGAGCAGTCCTGTTTGTTGGGGATGAACCGTACGCGGAGGAAGTTGCTGCCTTGGGGGTGGGCTCACCCTGCGAGAGCTGTGCAAGCATGTTGTCTGCAATCTCCTGCGGTGACATGAGGTTCGGTCTCATTTCAGACGCACCTGTCCTGGATTTAAATTCTTTCAGTTTGTGGCTCATGTCAAGGTTCTGAGGGGCAACCACGTTTGGAGCTGGGAAATCCAGCATGTTCTGTGCGACAGGGGCACTCCCTACATGACGGGGGCTCAATGAATTTGAGGAGACAGGGGAAAGTAACCCCTTAGGGGTGTGCAGGGGTGAGGGGGCTCCTCCTGGTAAAGGTGCCTGGGATGCCCCTGAATGCATAGGGCTTGCAAGAAGCTGGTTATTGAACAAGCCCTGTGAGATATCCTGAGGTTGTGATTTCTGCAGATGGAAAAAGTCAGGCGAGACAGACTGTAGGACGTTCACATCCTGGTGTGGCTGGGCAAGCGCGTTGATACCTTGGCTACCACCTTGTTGCTGTTGCTGTTGCTGATGTTGCTGCAACAAACTGGCTACTGTGCTGGAGGCATTTCCAGGTTGTGTGGTCATGTTAGGGATACCATTTCCCATGGAATTGATGGCATTCATGGAATTCACGGCGCCCGGCAAGGTGTTGATACTCTGCAAACAAGTAATGATGCAAGAAAGAGAGAAACCTTCAGCACAGTTCACAATGACCACATGAAGGATATACATCAAAATAAAATAATGAAGATGTTCTAATGCAAAATGAATTAAGTCCCTTTCTGGCTCTCAAAAGACAGTATCATCCCACCCTAGTTCTTTACTTTCTTTCTCTTCTCGTTGGATTCTCTAAAATCAATGTAAAGAACAAAACATGGAGGACATCTACTCAGGTCACACTTACAGACTGGTTGATAAGGCTACTGACGGATTGGGCTGACGTGTTGTGGGGATCCCCCGACGTGAGCCCATGCAGCATGGTTGAGGTGGGAGTGCCCAGCCCGCCAGCAGCAGCAGGACCTCCCTGGTGGGGCAGCGAGGGGGACTGGGAGAGCGGCAGGTGCTGTCTTTGGAGTTGCTGGATCTTCACCATCTGGAAATGGGTGAAAAAGCAGGACTTATACTGCTTTATCATAGCAAAGCCGATAAACATTAACAAAAATAATGAACACTTTCACAAAAGTGGAATAAAGCCTTTGCAACATGCGCAAGCTTCCTATTCATATAAAGAATTACTCTTGGTTCCAATGCAAAATGCCCCTGCTATTAATATCAAGTTCAGAATATTTTTTCAAAAAAATATATATAAGCAATTTTTCTCTGACAAGCATACGAAGAAAGGTAATACATCTGTCTCGGCACAGTTGCAGCTTTCCACCTTAGCTTTAATCATCCAAAATCATCATCCAAGGATGACAAGCAAAACTCCATTCAATTAGGACCAACAAATATGTCCATGCAAATTTCCTACTAGAATTACTTTAGCCCTCTCAAAGCAGCCCTAGGGATGCAGCAAAGCCATAGTTTTCGATTTGTTTTAATTCTTTTCAATTTGAAATAAAAGCAAGCCATTTCTGCAATGAAGCATGAGCATACCTGTTGCTGGTGTTGCTGCATCATCCAGAAATTATGCTGGAACTGTTGCAAGACAACCTGCTGCTCTGGTGTGAGGCTGCCCTGGTTCTGCTGCAGCTGATGCATGAGCTGGATCTGCTGCGCCGTCAAATAGAAGGATGGCGTTGAGACCGGTTGCTGCTGCTGCCCTTGCTGCCCCTGCTGTATCCCACTGCTGCCACCTACTATGGGCTCTGGTGTGCTTCCAGTGCTGTTGGGCAGGCCTGAAAGGGTTCCCTGGCCTGTGGGTTGCAGTGGCTGGGGTTGCTGAGGGGTTGCCAGGCTGCCAGCTTGCTGTTGTTGTTGCTGCTGCTGCTGCTCACGTTGCTGCTGCTGAAGTTGTTGCTGTTGAAGCAATTCAGCAACTGAGGTGGAAGACTGATCAAAAATGAAGGGGGAAAAAGGGGAAAATTAAACATTTTTTCCAATATGTCCTTAGTGGCGCTAGTTATAGACCTTGGCCAGTATTCAATTCAATTCAATTCAGAAATATGAGTTTTTGTCTTGGTATTTTACTTAGATAAAATACTTAGCAAAATTTGATATTTTGGCAATATTTCGGCTAAGTATTTTACCCTAAATCTAAGACACCTACCTAGGAGACTTAAGCCAATTATTTTGGAAGCCTTGATTGGCAGGCATAGGTTTTTATACGCAACCATCATGAACTGCGCAGAATCATATCATAGCGTACTCGAGCATATTTTGATGCGACATGTTCATTGCGCATGAAAATATGACGTCACAATGCTTATCAGTAAGAATTTTGGCTTAAAGTTGGCTTACTAAAGTAAAATTCAAAGTACTGAATTGAATGTGACTTCAGCAAATTTCTTAGCCAAGCAAAATACTTAGTAAAAGTTTTACTTAATCCAAGTAATGAACTGAATACTGGCCCAGGTGAAGATTCATAAAAAAAGAAGAAGGGAAAACACTATCAGAACACAATTACACAAACAATTATTTTCCTTTTTCCCTCTGACAAAAAAGGATGACATACCCGAGGTTTTTTCTTGCTATTTGAGTTTTTCCTGCGCTTGGGTGGATTGCCTGGCTGGGCGTTGACCTGAGCTTGTGATGAAGGGGTGCTGTTGGGTTGACCAGCGGCGCCAGGAAGAGTGGCGCCATACTGGCTGTTGGCAACATGGCCCGGGTAAGGGGGAGGGGGCATCATCTTGGTGCCTCCAGCAGGGTGCAGCAATCGGGCCTAGGGAAGATAAACAAAATATTCGTTTATACTCATCTCCATTCATTCAGCTATTCATTACTAGATGCTCCACACCAACGTTCACTGATTGCAAAAGCATCTTCTTTTCTTTCAGGTTATTGCATAATAAGAGGGGTTATGCTACAGACTTTTTATAATCTTAGGGTTATCTTATATCAGGGATCACTTGGCAATTGGATCTTGTTACTGTGTAATCCTAGATCACTCATGAATCGATGGGAACAAGAAGTATTTCCTCTCTAAGGATATTGTTTTAAACAATAAAACTAGGGGGGGGGATGCTGCAAGAAGGTTAAGTTGCATTCAACTCCAAATCAGTAAAGTTTTACTTGGTATGCATTGACTGCATGCGATATCACTATCAGGTGCAACTTGCAACAGAATTGATTGTAATTTGCAATCAATTGCAAATTTGCAATCGATCGCAAGACTTTCTTCTGATTTGGGGGATTCGGAATTGATTGCAACTTTCTTGCCACATCCCCCTACGGGGACTCCTGACCCCCATCCACCTAGCATCACAGCACGCGTTGGGCTCGTTATATATACCATCAGTTGAGAGCCAGAAGGGGTTAACTCATACTTTCAGAGAGTTACAAATAGCACCCTTTAGGCTTTTATCAAAGAACAGAATTTGAAAGGGCAGCTCACCTGTTGAATGGCAAGGTTGCCTTGTCTTGAGGTAAGCTCAGCTGGAATAGGAAGACTCCATGCCTCCTCTATGCTAGGCAGTGTCTTACTTCTGTGAGAGGGGGAGAGAAACAGATAGAGTTGGACCGTATTCACAAAGGTGTAGTGAGTAAAACCATGGTTTAAATCTGTGGCTTAACTATGGGTAGCCGAATGTGGCAACTTTGTCTACATTGTTATGTTCCTTATTTCTACTAGACTTCTGATAACATGCTTTAATGGTCAAGAAAACTATTGTACTTATCATTCTGAGGCAATTTTTAGTAGTTTTTGAGTACCAGAAATGCTGATAAAACAAACATCTGCTGTCAGAGATTTGTTTTACATTTGGCTACCCATAGTTAGACCAGAGAGACAGACAGAGACATAGAGAAATGACACAGAGCAATAGAATTCAACAGATCAAATTGCAAATATCTACAAAGAATTACACTAAGCAAGGATCAATATCAATGTAAAAATAGTGCTTTTTATACCACAGATTGAATTTTTTTTTTTTTTTAAAGAAGAAAGGTTGGACTCACTTGTTTTGCATATTTGGGTGATGCATGGTATTGACCTGAGCCTGCAGGAGTTTAATCCTCTTGGAGAGCGCTGATGCCACCGCCACCTTGGAGCTTTTTGAAGCGTTGATGTAACAAGTCAGCGCATCCCTGCAAGACAAATTCAAAGATGATGTTGGATAATAATCTATGATGAAATTATGCACAAAACTGTCCAGATATTCAATAAAAATTTACATTAAAAAAAAAAGAGGCTGGCATTCTTTGAAGACATACGAATAGCAGAATTTTAAGTACAGAGTACTGAAGACTCTGGAGTCTGTGTGAGGACCCAATCAGCTGTGAATAATGATACTAGACCAGTCATGAGACTGTCCCCAGTTTGAAGCTGATTTGGCAACTCTTCCAAGTCAAAGACCTTCAATATCCCTCATTTGTTTCAATCCTACCATTCATATAACCCAAAGAAACCACAAGCAGGACCTTGCAAGTTTATATTTTCATATCTAATGTTATTTCAGTTCCTTTTAAAAATGCAATGCAGTCAGGGTACACATATCCAATCATCTTCATTTTGCAGGGGGGGGGGGGGGGGGGGGGAGGGATGGATGGGTTCTCACCTGGGTTGATTGCAGGCCTCGTAGAGGATGCCAAGGTCTGTCCACGCTGCTGTGTGGGACTTGTCTAGCTGCACGGCACAGATGTAGGCCTGCAGTGCATCCATAGGCTGGTTCTGCTGCTGGTATAAGACACTGCATACAGCAAGAGCGTGTAAAGAAAATAAATATATTCAAATGAAAAGAATCAATACAACCCTCATATCTTGTGAATTATCCTCTGCAACTTCAGAGAGAATGAACTTGCCAAACTGTATATTTCAGTCAAAACCACTCTCTTTAAACTTCCTTGTATCACCCTCCCCCTCCCCCCCCCCCCTCCAAAAATAAGCTGTCACACTGCAATGAATTATGGAAACGGCCTTCGAGCACTCAATACCAGATGTCTTCAACCAACCTGAAGATGAAATTTGAAGAAGAAAAAAAAAGGGAATCAGCAACTTCAGTATTTGAGAGTTGTATAACCCTTACAGGTAAATTTAATGCCACCACCCCAACTTGCCTTCCAGCCTCCTTCAAAGAAAGATGAACTTACCCTATTGAGCACCAGGTGTCTGCATTGGCCTCGGACTTGTCTATGGAGTGGCGGTAGGAGACAAAGGCATCATGCACCTTGCCGATGTTGGAGTAGCAGCGGCCAAGGAGGTACCAGGACTGGCCGCTGTTAGGCTCCACTTCCAGGGACTTGAGGAGGTTCTGAATGGCCAAGGTCTCTCTGGAGGTCTTGTCCCCGAGCTGGTCGGAGCTGTGGTAGAGCCAACCTGTGAACGACAACAACAAATCAAAATTTATGAGTTACTAGTTTATTGGAGTGGTCTCGGAATCAGGAGTTCTAAAAGCAGTGGTTCATGTATTAAAGGTTTAAAATCCACAATCCTACTTAGAGGATAACTACCAAATAAATTATGCTTTACCTTTGTTATTTAAAAGAATTTGTCACTCTGAAGATTTGTAACAAAACTGTCACTCTAGAAGATCCCAATACTAAAATAATGCCTCCGGCACCGACCTTTGGTGGGCCGAGGCAAAAAACAAACAAACAAACAAACAAACAAACAAACAAAAACACAATAAAATAAAGAAAATACACTTACACTGGAAGGTTTTGAGGTAACCAACAGTTTACCATATTCAAAACATTGTATCTCTTTTTCATACAAGAATAATCACTTTTATTTTCTAAAAATATATCAAACAATTCCTTAACATGACATAAAAGCATACATAATTACCAATACAATAAAAGAATACTGGTAGCATAATACATTTTATTGTAGAATATCAACCATCAAGTAGTCTTACATCAGTTTTATGATCCTCTACAAGTCATTCAAATGTAATGACTGACGTGATAAAAGACTTTTTATTATACGCATGCTAATAATTTTACAAAAGAATATGATGTTCAAGTATAGATGACAGGAACCAGCAACAATGACTGATTTAAGTCTTTTCACTATGTTATCAAAGCCAAGAAAATGTAGGTATTAAAGGGGACCTTCAGTTTTTGGAATGAAATCAATTCTGAGAGAACTAACTAGAAGTTCTTCTGAACTTTTGTTCACCATTATTCTTTTATTCATCTATCATCAATTTCTATATAGAGCGCTCAACAGATATCACACCCATGTGGTATTCAATATCTGGTTTTCTATTGATCTTCTCATTTATCAGGATCAGAACTGAAGTCTACCTTTGATACTTTATATCTAAACATACATGTAAACTACCTACTATATTACAGCACGAGTGTCCTTTTCAAGTGCTTTTTCTTAGGCACCGACGTACCTGTATTCATATATACAGCCGCATTCATACCCAAACAACAATTATCAATTGCATCAAGAGCCTGCACTTATCTATTCATGCTTGGTTATGCACATGTATATGACGAGGTATCGACGTCACATGACATATCTCTCTACATCATCTATTCATAATATCTGCAAATATATGAACTCGCAAGTAAGAAAAGGTCTATTCTCAGGATTTGAGAGATGCTAAAAAGGATTAGATAGTTAATGAAAATTTGTGATTTCATTCCTTTTTGGACACCTACTTGCGTACTTTAATTTTCATGAATAAAATCTTTAAAATACTTTACAATAATGAATTTCTCATTTTGAAGAAAATGAAATCATGTTCCAGCTTTGCGTTGTTCTCTGAACTGTTGTACAGGTGTATGGCTAATCAAATATCAAACTGCCTCCAAAATTGTGCACAAATTTTGAAGTTCAGGAGGCAATAATTTCTACTGCTTTTTTCTTTATCAGCCTTTTAAATAAAAAAAAAGAAAAAATTGAATTCATTTGAGAATGATACTTGCACAAACCTAGAGTTTAAAAAAGAGAGAAAAATAATATAATACTGTACGTTATACTCCATAGGATATAAGTGCCATATAATTGGTTTTTATTGGTAGTTATTACATTACAATTTAGGTGAAAAGAAATGAACTTTGAAGTTACTTACCAAGTTGTCTGAATGTTGTAGCCTTCAAGCCTTCGGGTAGAGGGTCCTGAAGAAGGATAGCTTCATAAGATTCCTTGGCGTTCTTGTGTTTACTCTGCTGGTAGAAAAGAAAAATCACACAGGGAATTTAAGAGGAGTGTTAAGAGGAGTGTTAAGAGCCAATACGTAAAAACTGATGTGTGCACGATGGTGACTAAACAGTGATAAGTAGGACTTCTGAAGTATGTGTGAACAACTCATCTGTATGAATGAACTCATAGCAGTACATTGTCCGTCTCCTTCTAGTGATACTTTTTTGTGGTAGCTTCGGATACAGAATTCCAGGAATTATGATCAGAAAGAGAAAAATTCAATGAAAAAAATTTGATTCCGCTTTCAATGCAGTATATCGAGTCATTATCAACTAAGAGTGATTTATTCATAAATGATCATTAAAGTCTCTAAATGGGCAATGCGGTTAGAAATCTGTAATCACCATTGTTCTCTACAAATTAAAAACTTCACCTGTTTCATTCATCTTCATTCAAATTGGAACTTTTTAATGTAATTCATATTGGTTCACATTACAGTGTATACATTTAATATTTTCTGTAACTAGGCAGGAGTGGAAAGAAAAATAATTGTTACCAATTTGATGAGGAAAGCTGTTTACTTTAGCTTTTAAGGAAACTTTGTAATGCGAATATTAACATCTGATGAACCAAAGTGTTATTCTTTTTAAAATTCTGTTTAACATGCATCTTTACTAACCATTAACCATTCCTATCCCTTAGAATCCCGACACAATGATAAAAACCCCACAAATATATGAAAAACCTATGTTTCCTGATCAATCTATCTGAAGGCAAAACGCATCACTCTTTAATAATTATTTACTGAACTGTCAAGCCGAAATTAAAGTTTGGTATTAAGAAATGAAAATGGCATTCAACACTGAAAATGCAAATTCTAACAAAGTGTTTCTTTTGAGGAAATGTGGGAAAGAAACTTACCTGTACCTCATTAAGGTGTGCTATGTGAAATTTAACTGAAATGAAAAGAGAATGGAAAAGAAGAAATATAAAATTTTCTTGTTTAAACAATAATCATAATAGACATAAGGTAACAGATCTTGAATACTAAAAGTGCACAACACACCAGGATTTCAAACTTTGACATTTCATTTCACAATATTCATAAGAGTACTTACTCTCGCTACTCATGTTAAATCCCTTTATGATATGAACTTGAACTTGTTTGTACACATAACAATTGACCGGTACTTATTGCGCAAGGGAGAAAAATATACAACTGCCTCGTAGAACCAAGTTCGGTAGAATACTTCCAACTCTAGACGTCCAATCCACCTGATTAGTCACGACAGTTCACTTATATAAATAACCGGTAATGCAAAACTGAAGATGAAATTATGCCATTGTCACATGAATGAGTAGATCATGAGCTAAAAATACTACCGCAACTCTCTCATTCGGCCAGTGTTGGAAGTGCGATGCGAGCGTCACACTTCCATCCTGTTTCCTTGTTAGACAGTAATGGGATATCTCTGTGTGTTCCACCGATTTACAACTCAATGTTTTCATATCTTAGCACCCACCCCCTGCATGATGTCACCGTGTATGATAAATGTAGTCTAATGCTGTCTAGACCCCTTTTCTCCACAATGGCACAAAGACGACAATATCCATGTACATTCAGCCCAACCAACACAGTTGTTTGCTTGAATATTAGTAGCCACTGTCCTCGATCTCCTCAGCATGACAGGTGTAAAGACTCACACATGAAGGCCATTGCATATAATCATATTGCTAATTAAATGCGAGTCTGGAATCAGACTACACTGCAATGAATTGGCCGTGACAATGGGGGAAGTTTGGGAATTCCCCTTCTGAAGTGCAGTACGGGTGTTCAAATACATCCATGGTATCTACACGTACACACAAGTGACATGTAGTGCCAATGTTATGTAAAATAGTAAACAGGACAAGTAATGGACTTGAGCTTTGATACATTTGTCATTTCCCCTCAAAATTTCCATGAAGTAATAATAATAATAATAATGGTGAAAACAAACAGACACTATGAACATGACGGACAAAGAAAGCGGACAAAATAAACAACCCCTCATTCTACCCTTCACAATGGTTCTGTTAGTCAAAAGAACATCCCTTCACAGCTATTATATTTAATCAGTAGTTCCAGGTGAATATGCATGTGACACCTGTCCCACATATTTCAGATAATAGCAGTGAAGGGATGTTCTTTTGACTACCAGAACCATTGTGATGGGTAGAATGAGAGGTTGTTTATTTTGTCCGCTTTCTTTGTCCGTCATGTTCATAGTGAGAGCCCAGCCCATACATTGTCCAAGGGTGCTCATGGCTCTAGCCCAGCAGCAGTTCTCTTAAATACAAATATACTACAAATGTATTTGTACTGGAGTTATTACTACTAAAAACTTGAAGTGTCTTTAAATTTGTAAGCAGTATTTTAAAGTATCTTAAAAACCTTCAGAAATATTTGAATAAAACACCACAATATCAGCACCACATCTACTAAGATGAATAACAGTAATTCAAAAATATAACATAAATCTTAATTCCTTAAGATTTCTCCTGAACAATTCTAAAGATTAAAAGAACAGCCACAAGCAACAACAACAACAACAACAAAAAGAAAGGATACACAGCACTATTTACTCCATTACTACCATCACCACCAACAAAAAAATAATAAGTACTATACAAAATACTAAGAATAAGACACCACATCAATTCCAACTCCTCCATCATCACCACCACCACCACCACCACCACCACCACCACCATCACCATCATCATCATCAATATTATCATAACCATTGTTATCACCATCATCATCATCAATATTATCATAACCATTGTTATCACCATCATCATCATCAACACTAGCAACATAATCACCACCACCACCATGATCACCAATACTACCACCAACACCACAAACAGCAGCACTGCCAGCGGGACAACCACCAACTTGTCCAACCAGCTGACACTGAGGTTAGGAGAGGGTTATGGGCCTCTTTTTGATAAGTGCCAACTGGTAATGTTTAGACTTGAACCGAAGCCCGAGTTGACTTTGAACATATGACTCACTAACAGAGTCTGAACCACCACCCCCACCACCACCCCCACCACCACAACCACCACCATCACAACTACCACCACCATAACCACAAGAACATTACCACCACCACTTACTTTGAGGTTTGGAGAGGGTACAGGGGCTGTTGTCTATCAATGCCAACTGGTAGTGCTTGAGGCTTGAATCAAAATCGGAGTTCACTTTGAACATATGACCCAGGCGTAGGTGCACCTCGTTGGCTCTGCTGAATCCCGGGTCAATGTAAAGGACCTGCTGGAAAGCTCGTACCGCCCTGAAAGATATAAGAATGACACCAAAAAATTATCAACAGATCAAAATATTGAATGAAAGGTTGACTTTAAAAGTCATAGTGAAAAATGAACATTGGAAACACGATAAGTGGTTTCTACAGCCAGGTAGAATAAGTTTTGATAAGAAACGCTCAAGGAAAAAAAAAGGAACATGTGGTCTTTGAAGGTGATCTTTCTACATGTGGTTGCTGAAGGGCTATTCTATACATGGGCATGAAGAAATTTATTAAATTTATTCTAAAGACATATTTGTTTGTATTGTAGTTAAGTAGTCAGCTGTATGTAAAGCGCATACTAAAGTACTCGGACAATCCATCCATTCATGAGTACATCACCATCATTCATTCATCAGCACAAGCACATGACAGTTCTCTCTCTCTCTTTCTTTCTTTTTTTTGGCATCTATTACTCTCACTCCACTATCAACTTTGGCAGAACTCCAACAAAGCTCAAGCTATGAGTATCACGTCTCACTTTAAGAAAAAAAAAATTGATCATTAAAAAAGAATTCAGCCTTTTTCCATCAAATGAAAAAATTCTAGAGAAACGGCCAACGTGAATGACGTCAGAGCCAAGGTTGCCGGAAGTCCATGCTAGCGGTTCATTTGCTTTCCCATCCATACCAGCAGAACGTTACATTACGCACACATTCAGGAACATCGTGCATGCATGTATCAAAGTCCCCTAGAATGACGTCACACACTGAATGAGTTTCTATTTTTGCTTCTATTAACAGAATCAAGAGCTTCTCCACTGCCAGCACGAGCGATCATTATGCTGACATGCTCTCAACTATGGACATGAGACCTACCAACGTGGGTAGTGCGTAATGATCGAGTAGTCTTTCTTCCTCGACCAAGACAGCCAATTACAGCTGTTTGACAGGCACAAAAACCAAATCTAACTCTCCATTCACGCCAGTGCATCTAATTTATCACAAATCTTGTTATTAGTCAACGTCACCTCAGATCTTTTTTCTCCATCTCTCCACACTTCAAATACTCTGCTTCTCCTATGTCTCCTTATCAACTCTACTAAAACTTGCTTGTATGTTGAAAAAAAACACGGTCACATAATTCAAGCAAGAGTGAACTCCTGCCTACTTTCGCCTCCAGTCCCCACTGACCTGCATTGCATCCAGACAGGTCACTGAACGTCACGTCAAGGTATAAAGAATAGCGTCATGAATGATTTCATCATCACTGCTCCTGTTTGTTCTATTTGTCTCCCACCCTCACCCCCACACATTCTCGAACTTCATCGAACACTCAATGCACCCCCTCCCTCTTTATCTTCTCTCTCTCTCTCTAACTCTCTCCCTCTCTCTCCTCATTTTTGTCTCATTCTCTTTCCCTTTTGTTAGTTTATCTGTCTCTCTTCTCTCCTCTGAGACTCTTTTATCATTCTCCTCTATCCTTTAATGCAATGTCAGTGTGTCACTCCTTCCCCCTCTCTCTCTCTCGCTCTTCTCATCTGCGATATCTTCTCTTTTTTTCTTTTTTATTAATCGCAAACAAAACATAAACATTTAGTTTAATATATAATTATATACAACAATCCCTGAGAGAGAACAAAAGGTTATCCCCTTACACGTACCATCCTTGAACATGAGATGAACATTACGTCTCATCGGCAATATCTTCACAAACATCTACTCTGACCCCGATTTTTGTAACCTGAAACTCAAGACAGGGCGATTGCTATCTCACTCCCTCGCACCGGAGGTGGGAGGAGAACCAACAACAACACGACGACTCGTCCCGACCATGCAGTGGGCGACCCGCCTCCACTGGGGAAATCCCCTTAAATGACTCATTCCAACATGCAAGAACTAGTAGAACCCACGATCATAGACATTAATGGGTCGTTACTACTGCCAACACATGATCATCTGCTTATGGCTATTTATTTAGATTTTGCCATCATAGTTATTCTAGCATACAGAAATTATTGAAACGAAGACTTTTGATAAGAACACCCTGGAAGAAGAAAATTCTAGACTTTCTTGATGTATAACACAGCAGAATAAAGTGGTCGCTGTGCCGCATAGCAGGTCGTTTCCTACAGAGTATGAAGAAATTATTCATAGTTATGTGCTAAGCATGACTTGCCATAAATCCACATCCACTCATCCACACGCAGCATGCAGGGGTGAATTTTCAAACAATTTCACAGAAACTCTCATTTCATCATCCTAAAATATATCAATCAAAGTAAGACCTAATACACAACTTTATTTTCACCAAGCAAATACAAAATACACTGGAACAAAAGCACTTTGAACTTTTTGCAAGTTCACCTGCAATACCCCCCTTTTTTTGCCAACAAGTACTTTTGTATTTCTCTACGTCATAAAACATGCTCTAGCCACATTCGCACTCTCTCAATGCAAAGCCCTAGAAACTCCACACCATGAATAATTGAGTCTTGCGTATCCATCAATAGAATGCCAACATATTGTATTTCGTTGATGCCAGCCACCGAGTTCGAAACATGCGACCGACTTCTTGCTTCCGCCCAGCTCGGGCGGAAGCAGCGAACACAACCAGAGGCAAGATTTTGTCACACAATCCCACGGGATGGAACTCGGCTTTTTTCCGTGAACTCCATTTCTTCGCTCTTCTGCGGACTTGATGCTTTACATCTTTTGTTCTGTAATCTTATATATGTTCTGATGTAACTTCCTGACGTAGATTCCCCTTAACCACATTGTAGCCTTCATTGCCTCAGAAGGCGTTCTTGATTTTTCGACACGGTAGCGAAGGTGTTTTTATCAATTTAATCTCTTTTTCTGAGTAAAGAAACTGTGTCACTCTCTTTTCCCTTCTTTCTTATTTTCTTTACTGCTGCAGTCTTCCACCTGCTTGCAGTATCACTTGTTTCCCTTCCCATCTCTTTTTCTTTTTCACCCTTCAAGCTTTTTAACTCATTCTTTGTCCTACTTCCTGCCTCCCAAGCAGAACATTCTCCTACTCTTCTCTTTCCCTTCCTTTCTCCTGCACCCCCCCCCCCTCCTTCCTCCATCCCTCTCACAATCCTTCTCACCCACCTCCTCACTCACTCTCTCTCTCTCACACACACACCCACACACACATGCTCACTCCCATTATTTCCCTGCCCTTTGCTATAAACTAACATGTTTGCCCTACAAATTACATCTACCAAGATTTTCTTTTCTGAAGATCTGAATGTACAAACATGTGTATACATCATGTATACGAATACATCATCATCCATAAATACATTAACCTCTGTGCTACATAACAGAAAAAAAAAATCTTTAACAACTTGACAATTGGCATCACCATGAAATATATGTAACCCTTGCACATCAGAGAATGTGCTTTATCCACAGCTTATCTTCATATTTTCATGGTATCTAAATTGGTGGTGACAAAACATGGACATTACACCCTCAAAAATGTCTCAAAATATATACTGTTTTTCTAATTGAAAAGCCACATAAGCGAGAGTGAAAAATCTAAAGCCCTCATAAGCAGCACCATCACATGATACATGACCTGCTGGCATCAGAGCTTTAGCCTATCGTCACTTATCTTCAGATACTCACAATATTGGTTGTTTCACCTGTTGATAACAGATGTCATAACAGCTTCATTGTCTCAAAATAAATTTTACATGCTAGATAACAAGAGAAAAACACTTCCATCAAAACCCTCGTAATCAGCATTTAAACACAACACACAATCCAAGCAATCATATTAGAGAAAGAACTCACCCATCCCTTATCTTCATTTACTCACAACACAGACCTATCACACTCAGAATAAGTTACAACATGGTACATGACCCAAGCAATCATATTGGAGAAAGAGCTCATCCATCTCGTATCTTCAGTTTACTACTCACAGCATAGACCTATCACACTCAGAATAAGGTTGTTACTACCAAGATATGGCTATGACATAGCCTTACTGCATATAGATGATACCACAATCTTATCTCTCACCTGTCATCTTCCTCAGAATCGTAGCACTCGGAGGACGAGTCCTGCTGCTCGGAGGACACCTCTTCCTCCGACAACCCATCCTCCCCGAATGGAAAGTGGGGATGACCCCAGGCATAGTCAGCCCGGCCGTAGTCCTCTTCGTCTTCAAACGATGAAGCCCTGCGCTTCATTCTCGACTCGAGTGACTTTCAAATCGAGTGAAATTGACAAAATTCCTCTATGTTCTGAGGTAAAAGTCTGATCAATGTTTCGAGAAAAGTCGTAGAAGTTATTATGAAGGGGTGTTCAGAGTCAAGTGGAATGCATCATCTTGCATGATGGAATATCTTGGAAAAAACAAGAGTAGAACCTACGATGACTTTCTTTGTCCAATTGTCCTAAAGATTCTTAAGATAATGATGAGAAGGAGATGCATGAAATGGGCATGTTAGCCATAGGAACAGGTCGAAACAATACTGCATGAGATGGATGAAGGCATAGAAAAGCGGTGAATTTCCCTGTCGTTGGAAACTGGAAAGGTGGTGGTTAGCAACGGAACGCTCTCCAGCTGTCAGGCGAGGAGCTCCAGACGGATTTGTGGGAGAGCAGCAGCCAAGCAGTGACTAATATACCTTACTGATAGTAGGCACTGGAACATTCACTGCCATGTACACTGTCACAAATAGACACACACAGAGATACACACAGTCGGACAACACAACGCAAGCTTGCACAGAATATTCACACGTGCAGTGGAGGCTCGTGAGGATGGTTAGCCGGCCAGAGGTCGAGTAGAGGAGAGGAAGGAAGGGAGGAGGAGAGTGAGGGAAAGAGAACGGGAGATAGGCAGGGAGAATACACTTCCCCCATGTGAGTGCTTCGCTCATAAATTATCTGTGACGTCGTTACGCATGCTGTCAGAGGGGCAGCACGTCATTCTCTCTGTACATAGCAGCGCTGGCGTACGTGACTGGCTGGCTCTATGACACAAATATAGCCTGCACATGTGCAGAACTGCTCTCCATGAAAAAGGGAATCCCTTCTCAGTACAATTTTTTCCCTTTTTCTTTTTTGTTGTTTCTGTGTTTGACTAATGGTTTTCTTCCTGGCCTCTCCTCTTCTTACTAATTATGAATTCTAAATCCCAACGAGCAACTAGTAAATATGAAAAATCACTTTCTTCAGAAAATTGGATAATTCATGAATATTCCTGAGGCTTCATCTGCGGCTTTGGAAGAAGTTCTACAATCAAAGTCAACATTTAAATCTCTAAATAACAACTTACATCATTTTCCTTTTATATTGTTCTTCTCTCCTTTTCTTTTTGTAAATCTAATTGATAATACCTGTCACAAGATCACACATATATGTATTTCAGTTACAATAACATTAAAGGTATTGGCTAACTTTGTGAGTAGCTGATTTAAAAAATTCTCAAACTAAGCTGAAACATGTGTATGAGTACTTGTATTTGTACTCAAAAACCCTGAAACCAACCATAATTTTGAATGAAAAAGTGTAAGTTAGACGCAACCGGCGATTTTATTATCCTTCGTCTCACGAGACAATCACTAAGAGGACCACTTTGATTGAATTGGAAAATGCCGTTATGTGCCTCCTGCCACGTGATACGCCAATACACACAGTACGGTAAGGTGAGTCATATGCGCATGCGCACTCCTTATGTCTATTCTGTGCAAACGACACTCGTATATTTTTCAAACATTGGTTCACATTTTTTGTATTTAAAAATACTTCTTGTGGATATTACACTTTGAAACTTTCAGACTGGTATTTTTACACTATAACCCTTATGTTTCTCCCATTTTCAAGTAACAAAACAAGATTTTTTAAAATCATGACAGTGTTAACCAATGCCTTTAAAACCCATGGACAGTTTCTATACAGTCTATCTATCATGTATGTCAAGTGGAAAGTCAGGGTGGGACCTACTGAATAGATTCTCAAGTGCCATTCTCACTATTGCAAATTAGAATCAATGCCATTTAAAATTTTGGTTTAAATTAAAATCTTCAAGAAACACAATTTACAACAAATGTGTACAAAAAATAATCTATTAGCATGCCAAATCAGGTTTAATAACCAAATGTTAACCTACATGTACACGGAACCTACACGTTATGTTCTCTGTGACAGTTTTCTTGGAATGGTATTTCTTACTGGCAAGTGAATTAAAGCAGTTTTGTATAAAACAAAACAAAACATGTGACTACAATGCATTATAGTGACCACTTTTCTTTTCTCTCAATAAGAGTCTTTACATAAGAAGCACCTCTCTCCTTCTGTCTTTCTCTCTTTTACTTAAAGCTGCATACAGGTTTCACTAGTCTACACTAAAATCATATACCATACAGGCTAAATGATCTTGATTTAAATCATATTCTGGACAAAGATGAAAATATATTCAGATTTATGACAGTGAAACTGCTGTGACGGGGGATGATTTATCATACCAATTTGTGTAAGGTTGACCATGGAGTCAGCTGATGAAATTGTTAGAATGGAGATTTTTTTTTATACCTCCAACCTGGCTGTTTCCATGACTTTGCCTTAGTTTGTCGTACTTATGAAGTGGACATGGTGTTGTTAAGCGATAACCCGTAATACTGCCATGACATAGCACACGGATAAAGAGACCACCAATATGTATACATCACATTTTGTTTTCCTGAAATAGTTTTTCAGTGAAAGTTTTACAAAAGCTGCACATAGAATCTCCTTCAGCAATCTTGATATTGCAGTTTTAAGTGTATTATGATATAATTTCCAATCACCCACTGGTTAGCCCAGTGATCAGACTGACCTTGTCCTAAACCCCAGGTCAGTCTATGAGAGTGACCAGTGACCTTAGACCAGATCAGGAGGGGGGGGGGGGGGGGGGGGGCTGTGACAGGTGTAAGTAATAACCCAGTTTATTTTCTCTGTCCCTGAGGCTGCGCCAGCAGGCTGGCTAGACATTCCAATATTACTCCACATCACCAATCCATGGACATAGGCCTAGTCTATCCATCACAGACACTATTTTGACACATTTAACAATTTAGATTTAAAGATGGAACCTGAGAGACATGTACAAGAAGGCCTACCGTACATTAAAAATATTTACTTCAAACTGCCCTTTCTTTGTTTTCCTCAGGGCATATCAATTCATTTATTAACACAATATCCATGTTGCTAAAAGTGGTCTTCCATGCAAACTCTTGACACTTTTAAGAACAGTATATTTTAGTGGCTTGAACTAAATACCAGTTATTCCTCTATCAGGGCAGGCCAACAGTAATAATGTCTAGAACTGTTCCATATGGCTTGAACTTCTCTTTTCCTTTATTTTCTAAATGAAAAGTTATTTAAGTCTTTCAGATTGCAGCTGAAGAAATACATCGTGCATTAAACATGTATGATTATTCTAAGCAGCAAATGTAATAATCCAATCACTGTTTGTTTAGGCTTATTAATGAATTTTTTGTTGTTTTTTGCTAGGGGTCAGGCTCGACTAGCACATGTGTTATTATCTGATCTTATTTACCAACCAATGCCTTTCTTTTTCCTGTATGTTAAAGTCATTGTCTGAATGTAATGTATTATACTTGTTGGTAAATAAATAAATCAATCAAATCAAATCAAATCAAATCAAATCAAATTACATGATGCTATCCTACCTCCCCATCTTCTCCCAGCTCCTCCTCCTCCTCCTCCCCCCCCCCCTCCACTCTCCCCTCCCTCCCTCCTCCCTCAACCTACAACAGATTGCTCATGTCAAGTCCTCGCTATGTCATATCATGCTGTGAAGCAGACAAAAGAACCAGCTGCTGTTTCAATGAAACAAGGAGACAAAACATCATACTGCCATCGGGGTCTGTCTCATGGTCTCATTCCATCTCAATGAAACATTGAAGAAAAAAAAAAAATCCCCATCATGCTATTTCAATGCCTCATTCAAATTGAAGAACAAAGGAAAATGAATCAAAGACAGTCCTTTAGAGCAGGGCCTTGTTTAACTGCTATGATTCAGACTATTCCAACTTAAACTGTTAATTACAACACAGACTAACTGTATTAACTGGTTGAACATGACTTGATTTTGGTATAACATGCATTCTCCATAGACCCCAATCCGAGTTATCTCAGGGTTAGTACTCAACAGGTTAAAGAATAAAATACAGCAATTCAACAAAATTATTACTGTCCTGTGATCAAAACCTGGTCTATCCTTAGTGTAAGCGCGCACGAAATTTACAAAATAATCACGTCTGAGAAGTTAAGACTAGAAATGAATCCGGGTATAAATGAATGAAGTGCACCATCAACTTCGTCAACTGCTCGTGGCGCAGTGGTTAAAGCCATTGTCAGAGCTCGATATATAACTAGTCATGCTAGTCAAGGGTTCGAATCCCCATGACGCTGGTAAATTTTTTTCAAGTTGCAAAGTAACTGAACCACAACACTGAAGTTTTGCAATATCCCGAATCAGATTCTCAACTGCAGAAACTACGCCTTTAAAAAATACTGTAGCTTCATGGTACGGTATCCTACAGATAACTGGTAATCTGCTAAATATACATCTTCATGTAATGTCTCCCAGAGAAAACATTTTCTTACCGTTACGATTACAACACAAGCTTAGGACAACATTACGTCTCGTAGGCCTGCATTCTTGAAGCAACATGCACACAGTGAGTCAGTGACCCCCATCACAGTCATGGATCAATAACATGAAGCTACAATGAGGCATCAAGGAAGGATCTAGATTACAATGCCCTATTTAAAAACATGACTCTTGCTCATGTTAGCCATTCTTTAATCAGCCTATCGGGCACTCCTTACCTATTCACTGGAATATAATGAAGTTGAGTTTAAGTGCAGTAATATACAACAACAACAAAAATCATTCAGCAACCAACAGCATTGCAATAATGATACAATGCACAAAATGTGGGTCTTCGTAGTATCATACAACTGTAACTACATTTAACCTCGCATAAGTCGAACTTTTACTAAGTCAAATCAATTTTTTGGACCAAAAACATGTATAATTTACAAGTCAAATTTTGAATAAGTTGCACTATTTTTTGTGGTCCCAACAGCTTTGACTTACGCAAAGTTAACTGTATTATGTATGCCTACAAATAGCCCCATTCCTATAAATAGAAACATACCTTTTGAGTGATGTAGGCCACCTCTAATAACTTGACATATATCCTACTATGAAATATAATCCATTGCATGTCATGCAGGTGTACTTACATGTATGTAGTATGAACTTGTGGGCCAGAATTTTGGGGAAGTTTCAAAGTTCCAACACAAAGAGATTTTACAGTCACACTTTATTGACACACAAGTGTGTTCACCCTTCCTGCATATACACACATATATCATACATACACTGAAGTAGAAATTACACATAACTGACCACGTGTGAAAGAGAACAATCGGTAACAGTCACAACAGTTCAAACTCCAACTCAACATACCTTGTAATGTTCTCACAAAGAAGTTAATAAAGATGGGAGGTTTCAAAAATTTTCCAGACACAAATATAGTCCAATGTACATTCTACAACCCACTTGGAGCAACAGGAAGCAGCAAAGGGGTGCAAAAACCAATCCCTCTGGTACACTCCACCAGTAGTATGGGTGCGTAATTAGCCCCCCCCTATCTGATATGAATGTGCCTTCTTACAGCACCCCTATTGATCCCCCCTGTGGTCGACCAAGCCTGTTGTTTGGGATGGGTCAGTCTATAAAAAGAGGCACTGCAACAATAGAGTGGAATTCAGACCTGCTAGTCTATCCCTTCAGACCTCTATCCCTTCAGGCACTAGCACCAATCAAAACAGTATAGTACTGAAAGTACTACCAGCATGGTTCTCTGCAGTACATAACACCCATGGTTCCAATACCATGCATGCAGGATTTCAGACGAGGAAGAACCATGTGTGAAATTGCTGCACCATGCGTGGCGACTGGCGACGAGGGTAAAAAACATACTGGAGTATATATTGAATTATATTCCTGACAATAATGATAAATGCAACAGATTGTTTTGCTTTTTCGCAATCTATTTTTGCTATTATGCCATTAGTTGACAACTCCTGCTCACCAAGAAGTATTTTTCAGCCTTTTGCTATAGCACTTACTGCCACTACATCTAACTTTTAGCCGTTATTCCGTAGCACTTCCGAAACTTTCGTGCTTTGCACAGAGGGGGAACCATGTGTGGATTTTTTTCTAGTGAGAACCCTGACTACCAGTACACATAGGTCACTTTAAATCAAAGTGGTTTCAAATTGTCAATACTATACTTGGTTGAACACTTAAAAGAATATATCAAAACTGAAATAAAATAACTGAAAAGAGAAATAAATTTCCTTTCCTGCAATTTTCTTCCATTTGGTATGGCAAGCCATTTAATTATGAACTTTCATATACTGTATTGTAATTTCAGATTACAGTTTTATCATTTAATTGCAAATTTCAAAAGGAGCCATTGTTAACAAAATTTTATTCCTGATATGATGTGCAGTCTTTGAGAAGACCCCTCAAAAAAAAAAAAAAAAATCACTCAAGAAGACAAATTCGAAGGCTGTTACAATGTATGAACAGAACTCCATAAAAAATACTACACACCCTATATGCTTAGTCCTGATCAATGTACTCACTAGACCATTGCCAAGCAAGTAAACACAACATTGTTCTACATACAAAACTTATCTGATCTTACTCAACAACACAAGGTCATATTGACGTGCCCATCATGATAGACGAAAAATACACAACAAAGGAGCAATCTAATATATTGCCTGTTGAAAGTCAAAAGGGTGTTAAACTCTGCAGAACTGTGACATGAAACCCTTCAGGCTGTATCATCAAAACACTAAAATCATTTCATACATTCTTTACACTACAGTGTGTTTGTTTGCTTTTCCAATTATTTCACGTAAAAGGGGGATTTTCCCCACATTTTTTTTTCTTCAAATATTTCATTGTTTTTTCCTCTGAGTTCTCCTTTTCATCTTCGAGACTTCTGTTTTCGGAGCTTTCTATGGCTTACAATGGAACGGCTCTCCATTTCTTCATATTTCCTGACTGTTGACCATAGTGGAATACCATACTTAACCCATTCGTGACAGAGGTCCACATTTTGTGGTTTGGCCTAATATCTTTTGATGCAAAACCCTAAAAATAATACCAAATACATGAGCAGAAAGAGCAAAAATTCTACATATACTGTGCCCATTTTGGTTACTTCAATATTCGTTGTTTGATGCTGAAATTTTTTTAGAGGAAAATAAGCATTAAAATCCTTTAATTGGCAATGTGATAGAAGTTTAAAATCACCGTTTTCCCCTGCAAATTGGCAACTTCTTGACTTCTCATCATAATTTCTGTCAATTTATATTCATTTCAGATACATGACGTTTCATAAGAAAAATGTAGCAATAAAATAAAAATGTTGGTGTTGCCAATTTGAAGAATAAAAGCTGATCAAATTAGGCCTTAAATAATTCCTGTCATGAATGGGTTAAGGATCACATCGACTGTTTGGAGTCAGAAGGGCGTTAACTCATATGTTTTAACACATTTAATGCCCTTCTGGCTCTGAACAGACGATATTCAACATTCCAAATACTGCAAATACTTGAAAATTCACTTAAAATTCCAGAACTGAATTTCTTGCAAAAATGAAAGCACTCGTGAATGAGAGTAAATCGCTATTCCTTTGTCCAATCAGCATGGCACCCCCGAGAAGCAGAAGAGCGTAAGTCATATGCTTTTACAGAGACCCTAATGCCTTTCTGCCTCCAAACAGGCAATTTGAAGTAAACCACAAGATCTACAAAGCATTTGACAAGTTTGCATTCCCTGCTCTGTTGAAAATGAAACTAGGCATTCCATCCACACAAGAACCAAGGACTGAGGCACGAGCTGTTTGCTTATCTTACACAAAGAGTATTAAACTATGAGCATACCAGTCCCTTTAATCAATGGTGACCAACATTTGGTAGGACAACATTTGCTCCAGGCTTTACTTCGTCATAAAGAGTTATGAGTTATACTGGTTATACCCTTTTCATACTAAGAGCTGGGGCACCCTAGGACCAGTCCTGAGGTGCCCAAACTCCAGTCTCCATGGCTTATTTAGGGAGCACCAAGATTTGGAGCACCCCAAACTTGGGGCGCTTCAAGCAGTGCCCCAGGACCGCTCTATCCTGCGGTCACACATGTGCAGAGTTGGACGTATTTCCCCAGGGGAGGTCTGGTTATTGCAGGAGATTTACAGTATAACCATTTTCGCTGAGTATACCATAAAACATATTCAGTGTCAATATTTACACTGAAGAGCAAGTCTGTACATGATCCACATTAAAGGCATTGGCTAACTTTGTGAGTAGCTGATTTAAAAAATTCTCAAACTGAGATGAAACATGTGTATGAGTACTTGTATTTGTACTCAAAAACCCTGAAAGCAACCATAATTTGGAATGAAAAAGTGCAAGTTAGACGCAAACAGTGATTTTATTATCCTTCGTCTCACGAGACAATCACTAGGAGGACCACTTTGCTTGAATTTGAAAATGCCGTTATGTGCCTCCCGCCGCTTGATACACCAATACACACAGTACGGTAAGGTGAGTCATACGCGCATGCGCACTCCTTATGTCTATTCTGTGCAACGGACCCTCGTATATTTTTCAAACATTGGTTCACATTTTTGATATTTAGAAATACTTCCTGTGGATATTATACTTTGAAACTTTCAGACTGGTATTTTTACACTATAACCCTTATGTTTATCCCACTTTCAAGTAACAAAACAAGATTTTTTAAAATCATATCAATGTTAACCAATGTTTTTAAGTGTACATGTACAGGACTAACAGGCACGTGTATGTAAACCAGGCCCAAGCCAATCTTGTCCCATGCATTATCAAACCAAACTTGATCCATACTAATTTTTAAAAAGAGGCTTGTCTGAAATTGGGTCATCACAAATAATGATGAAATTCTCATGGAATCCAATAACATTTACACTGGATTCTAAAAGAGCTGGTTTTAAAGACTTTCCTCTATATACAATAATACACGGCAAAATGCTAAAACTAACCGGAAGTTCTAGAATTAGGCAACCTGAGCAGAAAGAACATGGTTTTCAACCACAGAGGTCAAGTAGATGGCAAACTTTTGTGGAAAACCACACATGGATTGCACAAAGTGACCATTAGTGACCACTAGTGACCACACAGTTAAGTCTTTCACTTCAGACCCTTATAAGCTCTTTATGCTCAAATCTTAGTGATGCAAGAGAAATGCACGTCCAAAATCATGGATGTAAAACACTATACATGGGGTCATGATCAGGCATCATTAGTTTTTATCAACATCATCATCATGTATGTCATAATCATCTTCATTACTGTTATACTGAAATGGCCACTTTCACTGTCATGGATGATCTTTGGGAGTTTTGGGAATGTTCCCCACGGGTCGCAAGACTTGTGGTTCGATGGCTGGTCAGTTTGTAGTCCGAGGGCCGGCTAATAGATTGGGTAGGCCAGCCACATTGAACATCCCAAAACTAAATTTCAGTACCGATCCGCCTCTGATCACAGTCATCATTATAGACTAATCACAATTATCATTATAATCACATTAAGTTATTATGACTGATTCATTTTCATTATAAGGATTTATGATAACCATGATTTTGACAAGGCATAATCTTCAATGAAAAGTCATTAAAGCAAATATATTACCATTGCCCTGGAGGATTTGACTGCTTTTATGTGTTAATTCATAAACTGTTTTGTAACTCATATAAATGAAAAAAATACACAAAAATCAGCATCCATCTACAGGCTGACCACGATTAAATTACCTTTTAAGTGGAGCACTGACCGTTTACCATGCGTAACATCATAGGTCATTCGGTCAAGCATAATGAGATGAGGATCGATGGCACTTAGGCCTGACAAACGCCGTGAGTTCTGAATCAATATTGTGTCTAGCAATTAACGCCTTTACGAGGAATGAGTCATCCATTTAGGGATTACTCCAAGATAATATTCCATCTTTTTCTTCTTTTCCATTTTAAATCTTTCCATTACCATCCACCCTGCTGAAATATTCATTTTTTTTGGAGGGGGGGGGAACAAAGAATTTTTTGTTTCTTTGATTTTATTGAGAGAGGCAGAGCGAAGAAAATGCTCAAAATATCACACTCGCAAGAAATGCAACAGTCAAAGGAATTTTATATCACCTCATTTAAAACATTAAATCATTTCTCTCTTCATGGCGAATTTCTACACCTTCTTACCATGCAATCAGTTTACACAATGTATGACTGATATTCCAATAACAGTTTGAGAGTACTTTCATAAAATCAATAGGGACTTTGGAAAATTGAAAAATGAATTCCACGAACTCTAACTCAAATTCATGAATCTGTTTATATAAAATTAAAGAGGGCAATACTTTTGTGTAAAATAGAATATTGCAAATGTGAAAGAATATTAAAATCAAGGTCATCCAAAAAGAGGGTAAAATATTCTTCAGAACTGTTTCGAAAAGATGGGAAAAAGAGAAGAAAGAATCAAAATTTACAAAGTATTTATATAGAAAACAATGAAATTACATCAATAGGAATGAATAATTGCACTCGCCATTACTGTCAACACAACTAAATCCAGAAGCAATTCAGAGGTAACTATACTACCATTTAAAAAATCTGCAAAGCCAGACAGATTTTTCTAGGTTTTAAAGACGTGGGCAGAAGTCGTAATCGATTCTCTCCTTTATTTTCCCCCTATTCTTATTTCATATTTATGAGACTATTTTAAGATATGAGGAAGGAAATATATATAATTGCCTCGTAACACACTCACAGAAACTTCTTGATATAAACACATTACCATGTTGAAGAATATTTTTCAGTAGCTCTTTATTATAATAGTTTGCAATTTATTTAGGAAGTCCTATTTTGAGTTAAGTCTGGCAAGTTATCTTTTTAATAAAATTTGATCAAAGCATTAATAGCACAGCCATAAACTTCCTGATATAGAGCTTTTAAAGCATTTGACAGGAACCTACCTCAATAAAAAGGTTCTTTAACATTGCTTGAATCAGTATCCCTTTTCCATGAATTAGTCTAATAAAAATAGGTATCCCCCCCCCCTCGTCTTATTTTCACTCATTTTTTACATGCAGTTTTTCAGCTCATTGAAAGTTGTAAACAGATAAATTATTTTCATCCCCAAATCATTTTTTCCCACAAAAACCAACGAGTGAAATCATAACCTCTGACTGTATTAGCTGCTTTCAAATAAGTGGAAGAAACTTCTTTAAAAAAACAAACAAACATGTAACACAGATATATAAATAACTCTGAGAACTGTTGACAAAGAACATGTGTAATTCCATAAATCAGGGGTTCAGTTTGTGATATTTTTGGTGTCCATGTTAATACATATGAAACCCACATATCTTCATGGCTTTTGCTGGAGATGCAGATAGTGGAGCGAGATTTTAAAGTCATTTTATGCATGAGGATGCAATATCATGCTTAGAATTACATTAAAATCTTACTCCACCATTGGCGTCTTTGCTCAGAGCCACAACAAACATGTGGGTTTCTCATGTAACAGGGACACCAAAAATGTCACAAATTGGACCCCTAATTTATGGAATTACCCATTTACAAATAGATCAAAATTCAAAATGCAGGCAAAACAACAAAGTGGAAATGAGGCTGTGTATGTATTCACTGAGTATTCATTTATTTAGTCATGTACTTTGACCATGTACCTATCGTGTCTCTGCATTGACATCCTATATTTTGCATGGGTGTAAGTGTTGGGGGGGGGGGGGGGTGTGCTCAATTACCTGACCTTGTATGTCAACAGGGGGTCAATGGATAGCAGCTTGACCCCTGCATCCAGAGTAACAAACAACCAGTCTCCAAGCTAGTCTTAAAAATCAGACTCAAGTCCGAAGTTCATGTTCATTTTGAACAGAAGAGCTCACAAATAGCACAGCAAAGTGTTTCAAACATTTGGAAGGCAAAAGTCACTAACCCCATAAGGAACTTGAAAGTAAATTCTAACATTTGACCTCATTTGAGCTTTGACCTACATACTTGACCTTTGAACCCCCCCCCCCCCCCCCCCCCCCCCCCAATAACACTGAAGTCCATATAGAGCTTCTACCACCTTTAAGTTTGGATACAAACATGCAAATGGTTGCAAAGTTATTCAAGTTTCATAAGCGTCATGGACGGATGGATGCCGCTAAGGATCCCTTAGTCTCGCCCCATCTCGGTGGCTAACAAAAACTTTAAAAAACTATAATTATACATATTAGTTGTAATGTAGTCTAAAAGCAATTTACAAAAAGCATCAAACCGGAAACAACATTCACATCCTTAAATTTCCAAGTACTCTCCTCAAGCATACATGACGAACAGATTTACCATTCGCTATAGGATGGAGAAAGAGAGAAAAGACAAAAAAGAGAGAAAGAGACAGAGAGACGAGAGACAGAGAGACTGAGAGAAAGAGAGAAAGAAAGAGAGAGATAAAGAGAGAGAGAGCGGAGAGAGAGAGGGGTCTTAAAAACGAGAAAGGAGAAATGCAAGAAAATTCAACACAATGTCTTGTAGAGCAGAATACAGATGCAGGAGAAAAAAACAAGAGAAATAAATGGAAAGATATACCAAACGATAGTTACATGTATTAGTCAAATGAACAATGCAAAAAGAAAGAAAGAAAAAGAAAAAGAGAGATAGGATGAGAGGAGGTAGAGACAAGAGAAGAGATGTCATATAGATACTAATACTCCCTTGTTATGCAGCCCACTAACGTCATTGTCTTCATAATATACATTATTTTGACATCATTATGGGGGGAAAAAAAGACCTTCAAGTATAAATATAGCTGAAAGATGGGCATATCTGACAAGAGATTTCACAAAGACACATAGAATTTCCATTTTTCTAATGTAATATCCAGAAGATTTATTAATAGTACTGCATCTTGCCTTATCGGAGATTCACAGTTTATTTCAAGCACTCTTTATTCACTATGCAAAATGGGAATTACAGATGAAATATCATAAGAATTCCTAAATAGCACTGACATCAATGCAGTTGAAGAAATAGCACAAGCTTTACTTTATATGCTATGCTGCAAAAAGGGAAAAGAAATCTGCATCTTTTTGTACTGATAAATATAGATGGCAAATGCATGTCACACAAAGACAATTGTTCGTGGAGAAAAAGCAAATACTAAGAATAGAAGTTACTTTTAAAAAGAAACATAGAATGGGGCTTTTGAAGTAATTCAAACCAGATAAAAAAAACTTAATCATTTAAAAAAAAAAGTTGAGGAACACTTCAGTACCAAAATAAATGGATATTAGCAGGCAAAGGCAGAAGTCCACCCCTTCCCTCCCTCGCTCCCTCCCTCCCCGAGTCCCCCCCCCCCCAAAAAAAAAGTTCAGTGGTAACACTATCCTGTTCATTCTTACTTTAAAGGAAAATAACAGAAAAAAAAATCACTTCTAAAACATTTTGGACAGTTTAACTACTGTAACTGAGCTTTCATTTCTTATCACCCCTCCTTGGAAAAAAATATTTTTTTAAAAATGCAGAAAATGTCATAATTTTCTACTATAATTCCTTCTGCATTCTGCATAATACCATGAACATTCTACAGTGTTGATAAGGACGTATGATTTTGTTGAAAACATTTCTTTTCCTTCACATATTGGCAAAGCATCATTAATTTTCTACACAAACAACTTTTTCCTCAGTGTAAAGCAACAGGTAGGCCACAACACTGGGCAGTTGTGGTTGAGGTGGGTAGGGTCACTGCACTCTCTGCAACTCTCTGTATAGAGATACAGGATATTCCCTGATTGATGTTCTTCTTTCACATCACCTGTACTTTAAGGTAGCATGGCCTGTTCAGACTAGAGACAAGTTACACGAAAACTTGCGTAAAGAAACGCAGTACAGCAAAAGGGGCTCACACATGTGTAATCATGTGTAGGATAAAGAAACACAATTTTGTGGGAGGTCAGCTGACACTATATTTCTTGTATATCATACTACATCACGGTCAAGGTTGGAACATATAAAAGTACAGCCGATTAATCATATCGGCGAACATACATAAGCCCCATCCAGTTATACCATTTTCATATGATACGATGTCCAGATTGCAGGGGAATGCTGATTATATATCAAGTTTTCATTTGCAACGATCCTCAAACATACGGATAGCTTATGTTTTGTTATACAATGTTTTCATACAATACGAAAATTTAATTACTTATCGTACAGTTATACAATGAATTTGGTATTCTGAAGGGGGAAGGAAGTTGTATTCTTTCTTAGGGTCAAAGATGAAATGAAATTATTCATTTCAAAACCCATCAATCATCTACTATTGGAGGATGTTCTAGTTAGTCTTCTAAAACAGACTTTAACATCTCCATAAATTAATCTGTTAATTGCCAGAAGGGCATTGACACAAGGCTAAACAAAATGCAAGTAATTTCTGCCAGTAATTTCACACTACCTGTAAGCTGCTTGCAGTACAATCTGAAATCTTTCCTACATTCCATCTTTGCTGGGGTCAAAGGTCAATGACTCAATGATGGAATAGTAAATCATGCATTTTCCAACCTGCAGGTGTATACCACTCCTCATCGATCATCTACTGCGATAGGATTTTCTCATTTTTAACTTCTGAACAAAATTATGTTCTAAATTTGTGGAGACTGGAGAGGTAGGAGGGCATTCACTTCATGTTAAATTGAAGGATATGAGTTAATCGGGATCCTCTCATGTTTTCAGAGAACAATTCAGTCTGGTTTCAATATAAAAGAACATAAAATAGACAAACTCATTGTTTCATCTAAATAGGCTCACAAACCTAAATTGAACAAAAAAGACAAATGCATTAAATCTATGCTTTCGAAACAATTCATTTTTTTTTCAAAAGTTATTCAATGATAATAGGATGACTTTGCTCTTTGCATAAGTTTAAATCCTATAAAAACAGTGGAAACATGATTTTATTCAGGTCTAAAGACAAACCCAGTTTCCATGGCAATTATCACAAATCCTTTAAGCATACCGATTATCAAAGGAATTAAATGATTAAACAATTGATAAGCAATTCTAATCCTGATTTCAGTACAATATCTAATACTATTCATCTCTCCTTTTTAAAAAAAATATTCACAAAACCTTGATGAAAAGTGACATTCGCTAAAAAATATCTATGTGCTTCATGTTCAACATGTGTTTGGGACCACTGGCTCAATCTTTAAATCTTTCTTCATGAATTACTCAGTATATTTAACACTAAATTAGTTTGGAAGACATCTTGAAATAATCTAGGCTAGTTGGGTTTTAAGATAAACTGGAGTTCTGGCCATACGATTACAATTCAAAGAAACCATTTCAAAGAAACTGGGAAAGTTAGATCGGTTGCACATAAACACAGGTGTCTAGTCCGAGATTCAGAGATTATCAAATTGATAAGAAAATTCACCCCCTTTCCCTATGGCACTTGCACTACACACAGAAACAAGTAAATGGGACAAAACACAAATTTGGCCAGAATGTTCGGCCTGAACACTTCAGCTATTGCTTGTTATATTTCAAATATCAAGGGCATTTGACAAGCATTCCTTTCCAGGAAACATTTTCATTATGATATTCTTCCTAAGTGACATGGAAAGAATGAGAAAGCTCAAAAATCATTTTTTATTCACATTTCCGAGAACTCAAGCCTCTCTTTTGAAAACTAAGAGGTGAAAATCTATGTCTAGTCTTAACAAGAACTTGACCTCAGAGATGCCATATTTAGGTGGCCCAACAGCATATATGTACAGTTATCATGTGGTGCGTAGACTCTAAAAATAGCATAACGTAGAAACACTTGATCATTAAGTATTTAGGCGCAACAGACTTGTTGAACTTTGGTTTATTCCAAGGTAAGGTATACCACATCAATCACAAAAAGTTGACAAAAATCAAAGATAAGATCACTAAAGCAGCTGGTCTGAAGAAGACCTAGACCAACACAGTCAATGTCAGTTTGTTAAAATTTCTGTTTTCTACATTGTTCCTGCAAGAGTAGTCAACCTTTCCATTGAATCAATAAATGAATGAATGACTGATTGAATGAAAGGGGCATACAATGTATATCAATACTGATTGATTGAAAGAAAGAATAAGAGGTCTGCATGACAATGAAAGAACAGGGGCATGAACAGATGAATAATGTGATGAAGAAATAGATGGATGAATAAATGAGTGATTGATTGAACAAACATAAAATGGATGAATAAATGGAAGAGATAATGAGAGAATGAAAAAAAATGATAAATGAAAGGAACAGTGAGAGAATGAATAAACAAGCAGATGAAAAAAATGCAGAACAAAATATGAAATAACAGATGTGAGGATATAAAATGAGTGAAAGAATGAATTTATCATTGAATGAGATATAAATGAATGAATGAATGAATGAATGAGTGAGTGGATAATTGAACAGCTGATTTAATCAAGGTCAGACACAAGGCTACGTAGCCAGCAACACACAGTTAATCTTGATCACTACTAGGACTACGTGACAGCCTTGCATGTGGCAATGGCCGTCACACATCAGCTGAAAAGGGGTTTTCCGCTTTTCAGGATTTTTATTTCGTTTGCAGAGGAGTGAAGCAAAATTTTAGACATTGTACCTAAACTCATTTTGTTTTGTAGGATCCATAAATCTGCATGCAATAGGACTGTCTGCTATATGGGGTATAGATATCACGACCTGTTCCGTTTATAACCTATACTCGTATTGTCCGCTGCATTTGTCTGCATGGATTATCCCTAATAAAACTGCAATGAAAAAAAAAAATGATTTACAACTTGCACTCTATTTGTAGGCTGCATGAGTCCATATGCAGAAAGATCATCACTAATAAACAATGTGCTAAAGTAGAGCTATTATTGTGGTGACAAATAAAAAGATGTATAACTTGCACTCAAATCAAGCAAAGAGAGAGAAAGA
>CM057169.1:13778536-13803127 GCA_029962745.1 Echinometra lucunter | reverse complement strand
CCCCCCCCCCCACCCTTTAACTCTGTTATAATATATTTACATAACAAAGAAATGTTTATACATGTACCACCATATGAATTTTAAAATAGCTTTTCAACAGCACTTTCATTGTTTTAAATACTGATCACCTTAAATAATATATGAATATGAATTATGATTCATATGATACTGTACATGTTAGGTATTTGATGGAACCTACCACGATTCATTCTTTGGAATGGCAATTGAAGCATACACTGAGTATGCAGGGATTAAAGGAGAATTCAACCCAGACATCTGGGCTGCGTTTCACGAAACCGTCATAAGTCTAACTTCTCGGACATCCCACTGAAACGCGTGTTGTAGAATTAACACGCGTTTCAGTGGGATGTCCATGAACTTAGACTTATGACGGTTTCGTGAAACGCAGCCCAGTGTGGTTCCAATGAATGAAGAACAACAAGAAGAGTAAACAGTGAAAGTTTTTAGCAAAATCGGACAATCTTTTCAAGAGTTATGAACTTTGAAAGTTTAAATAAATCCATATTATGGGGATCCTTAAGTTGGCAACTCCACCAGCATCTGTGATGTCATTGTGGACAACTCTCTGTTCATTTTGTACACAGAATTTCACATTTTCTTCATTTTCAAGAAAAACAGAAATTTCTTTGATTTATTGTGTGAGTATGACATGGCAACATCAGTTCTGCAAGCATTTTGGGAAGAATTATGTTGATTCCTGACTTGAAATTTCATAAAAATCAATTTTTTAAAAGATTTATGCATTAAATGAATGGAGAGTTGTCCACAATGGCATCACAGATGCTGGCAAAGTTGCCAACTCAAGGATCCCCATAATAGGGGTGTACTAAAACTGTCAAAATTCATAACTTTTGAACAGATTGTCCGATTTTGCTCAAACTTTCACTGCTTACTCTTCTTGGTCATCTCCATTCACTATTAGCACACTGATGCCTGGGTTGCATTCTCCTTTAACCCATAGAGGTACAGTGCCACCTTTAGGAGATGCTTTTGCAGTATCTGTTGGTCCAAAATGTTGGGCAGTACATATCATACATGAGCAGAAAGGGAAAAATGCACTGACAAATTTGAGCCCATTCCCATTGTTGTATGGTGTGGCGTTCTCAAATTAGAGCAGTTTAAGTGTAACTAATCATTAAACTGTTTAAATTGGCAATGCAGTGATTAATATATAATCACTATTTCTGTGTTCAAATTGGCAATTTCTTATTCAATTTTACAATTATATTTCATTTTGGTTTATGTTATAGCCATATTTATTTTTTTCAAGCTATGTAAACGTGGAAAAAAAATAATTTGTATTGCCAATTTGAGGATTGAAGATGATTAATTTAGACCTCAAGAAAGCTCTGTACTGCTATGGGTTAACAATATCAGGTGTATGGTATGTATGGACCTCAAAATTTAGATATCTAGAGAGGGGGAGCATGGATATACACCCTGAAAATTTCAATAGGGACCCCACTGAATAAACATGGTGTAGAGTCTTGCTGCATGAATGAATCGAATGAAAAATAATAATAATGCAAGAATGGAGAGAGGAGGAAGGGGAGGTCATTCGTGCCAAACCACAGGAAGAAAAGCATAGCTGCGTTTTAACCACGCGTGCTGAATATTCATGACCCCACACTTCAGAGCGTCACTCCCATTTGAAGAGTGAATTCAGGTGGATTATTCTCTTCTGCTCCATGTGGAAGGCATGCGTGCCGAGAGAAGTAATTCATCGAATCAAGAAATGCGATGCGCCCGCCAGACTGAAATTACCCTCCCACGTCATACGGGAGAGGAGGAGTAATAAGAGAGGCGTGATGTGAAGCCCGAGCCACATCTTAGGAGATACTGAAGAGAGAGGGAGAAAGAGACAGAGAGGGAGAGGGAGAGGGTGAGAGGAAGAGAGAGAGAAGAATGACGGTGTTGCCTAGGCAGCGGAACGCTCTGGCTTGATTATTGACGCACTGTGCGGTAAGCAAGGCCCCTTTTACCGCTACAGACTTCATATGTAATTCCATCCTGGTTTTTTCCCCCCCTCTCTATACCCTCCCAGAAAAAATGTACATTTACAAAAAAGGGTAACGACTTGCTCTGGCTTGATTATTGACGCACTGTGCGGTAAGCAAGGCCCCTTTTACCGCTACAGACTTCATATGTAATTCCATCTTGATTTTTTTCCCCCTCTCTATACCCTCCCAGAAAAAATGTACATTTACAAAAAGGGTAACGACTTGCTCGCTCCATGAACCTAGTATTTTTTCACACTCTTTTTCTCTGCCTTCCTTTCCCTCCACCTTCATCCTCGATTCCACTACCTCTATTGATCTCTATCGATCTCTGGCGATCTCGTTCTGTCTCCCTCCCTCCCTTGCACTCTCTCTCTCTCTCTTTCACTCTCTATCTCTTCCTCCTATTCACTATTAACCTCTCTCTGAATCCTATCTGTACTAATTCTTACCATTTTCTTTCTCTGTAAAATGAATTATAGTCACTATTATATACCTTATTCTAAGATTCTAGGCCTCTGATTGGTCAAAGAGGCAGTCATTGAAACCGCTAGCTGACTGCCGGCCACATAGCGAAAAAACTATTGACTGGGCATGATAGTTCAACCTCCGTGTACAATACATGGTTTGTTACGCGCTAGCTCTAAAGTAGGCCGGTAAAGATGCGCGTAAGTATCTTGCGTGCATAGCTATATTTGCGCATTGTGAAAATTTAACTACTTTAATTTCTCTGACCGGTAGCATGACAACTTTATTTTAATGCCTAATAATTTAGCATAAATTAAGTGGGATGCGGTATATAAAACAAATATTGACTGCTTATTTTGGGGGGGTCACGGCTAAAGCTATTGCTCCTTGGTGATCTCGAGACTGTACTATGCCCCTTGACTTCGTCTCGGGACATAGTACAGTTTGAAGATCACCTTGGGCTATAGTTCCAACCATGCCCCTCAAAGCAGTCAATATTTGTATACTATTAGTTATTTAATACATGATCACGTATATTTCAAGCATCCTCGTTTCCAAGAAAATTTTCTACAAATGTTTCAATGAAATTTTCAATGTAAAAATACAAATGTCACATCTCTCTCTATACAAAATACTGTCAATACGTTTTAAACATGTGAAGATATTGTGAACACAGTGTGACAGTGTGAGAACTTTTTTTTTTGAGGGGTAAAGGGGAAAAACACTTTTGTTTTATCTTGTCAGATAAAAACTGAAAAATGTACTTGTAAGATGTGTGATTTCTTGTTTCCTTCTTTTAAACAGTTCATAAAGAGAGTAGAAATTATGTTTCATTCTTTAAGAAAGTTTATAAGAAAGACTGTCTTTTAGACAGTTCATATAGAGAGTACAAATTATGTTTCATTCTTGGACAGTTTATAAGCCAGGGTAGAAATTACCATGTTATATGGTAAAAATATGAGCTTATTACATCTTTATGTGGGAGGACACAATTCAAAGCTGAATGAATACACCCGAGAAAGCTTGCCGATGCTCACAATGCAAAACCAACCACAGTGACCTTTCACATCCTACCAGGTATCCATTTCACACCCTGGGTGGAGGGTGGCAAATGTAGAATGTCTTGCCAAAGGACAATAGTGCCAAGCTAGGGTTTGATCCCAAAACCTTACCATCTCTAAAATCAAGCCACTCAACCAGACCTCTACAAATGTATGCACCCATGCACACATGAACTCCATGTCCAATGCTACATGTACTTTCTTGCTTTTGGATTTTCTAATTTGTATTTTTCTTACTTGTAATTCCTTTCATTTTCATTTTGAAGAGAACATATAGGGACATGCTATCCTGTAACGTGTTATGCAATTCAAAAGAACAGAATATTATTGATATGCATGTCACAACTTTATCTCTGCATTACAACTAAACTGTATGGCACAACAGTGGCATGCAAATAATAGACATCCCTCCTTCACTTACAAGGAAATTGTGATAACATTATAAGATTAACCCAAGTTCTCATCATGCTATTACAATGCAAAAGAAACCGTTTCCAAGCGACTGGGAAAGCTTGATCAAGTAGTAACTGTAAATTGGTGTGTACCCTGAGCTTTGAAATCATCACAACAATGGTAAAAAGAACTCAATCTTGTTGAAAAGCAAGTGCACTGCACAAAAATTGGTATATGGGACTAAAACACAAATATTCAAGCAAAACACTCCTGTTGTTTCATGTTATGATACAAACATGAAGAGCATTTGGGGGATATTTCGATTACATGTATGATATTGTTCCAAATTGTTCCAAACTGGATCCAAAGGAGAGAGAGAAAGCTCACAAATTATTTTTCATCTTCTTCCAGAACTCAAAGTTTCTCTTTAAAGATGAAACTTTTTCTGTCATTCTGTCCTCAAAACATGAGAGCATTTGGGGGATCCAGGAGAAAACATTAGTGGTGATAATTGTTCAGTTATTTTTGTTTGCATCATCATTCAAGTACATCTTCCCCTACGGCAGTTGGGGTCACATGAAAAACATTATCAATGTGCAAAATTCAAAACATATGTGGAAAAAAATTATTTTACTGTGCAAAAGGAGGCTTCAGGTGTTTATTCTACAGAGTTCCATTCATCCTAAAACTAAACAAAGGTCATTCACCTGAAAACTAAACAAAGGTCATTCACCGAAAACACAAATTCACAGCAAATGAACTTAACACAGGAAAAATGGATTCTGCAAGTTACAACTTTTTACTGCAACACTGCAAAGATCCCACCGTTCCTACAACTGCAGGAGACATCAAAAACATCATCCAAACAGAACATTTTTAAGTGACAAAAAAGAAGAGTCATGAAGTAATGGAAAAGTATATTTTGCAATCAAGCACACATCTACAACACCCTCAAAAAGAGCTGGGGTCATCGACCAGAAAATATCAACATATAATTTCATAACAAATGGAGAGAAATGGATTTTGCAACATGAAATGTTCTCCATTCTTATTTTCCAACTCCAAATATCCTGAAATTATATAAGGTCATGAAGCAAAACAATATCAACATAAATATTTACAAGGAATGCAGGGAGAATAGATTGTGCTACGTGAGGTTTTTACTCCTCTCCACACAATCCACCCACGTTCAACAGTAAAGGTGAGAGGGGGAGTGGAAGCAGGACGTGGGATTGAAGATAAGCCTGGCAAATAAAGAAAAACAAAGAGAGAAGACACTCATAATGACATTTCCAAACAACACAACATTAAGCTTCCCTTCATCTGCTTTCATTCACTCCACCCCCGCATGGGATGACATCCATAAAAGATGATGAAACTTTAGAAAAGGGCATTGTTGCAAAGAATCAATTGTAATTGTTCTTTGTTGTTTCTCACATAATGGCAATACACTAGGTCACACCAAATCGTGCACAAAAACCTAGAAAAGGTGTAATGGTGTACTGTCATGAAATTTTCCTAACATTTAAAAACCATATGTGACTGTGAGTGAATTAACCTTTACCAAAAACTAGGCTCCTTAACATTATTTTCTTCTTTTCTATGTTTTTTTATGTTTTTATTGAAAAAACAAAACAAAACTCTGAACATAACAAAATACATTTAAAAAATAAAAAATAAAAAACCTTTCACATGGCAGAGGGGGGGGGGGGGGCTGGATATAACTCAAGGTTCTGAATGCACAGGAATTGCATAGGCCTGCACATTTTTTTAATTGGGGGAAGTGGGGTTAATTTGGAGGGCCTACGTGTAAGCACTGGGTCCTTATAAGCCTATCCCATCAAAAACTTCCATCTCAAGAGACATGCAAGACTGCCAAACAATAAATTTGGTTTCACAAAAAAATACAGAGTACCCTTCTCACCAAACCAAACTGAATACAAAAACAGGAAGGCCGTGCTACACAGGAAGCTACATGTACCAATCAAGCAAATAAACAAAAAACACACAAACAAAACAAAAAATCTTTAATTGACAAAGGACAACTACGTCAACGTGAGTCAAAAGTTATTTTGACATGAATGTTGACAAGTGATTGCAGTAATGACAACAAAGACTAAAAATAGGGCCTAGCACTAATTTTTTTTCCCAAAGGGGTACAAATCTACTATGTCTGGAGTGAGTGAATAGGGGTGCTGTTTAAAGTGTACCCATCACCCACATGTATGTTAGGGATGCAGTGTTACTATACCACAGCAAAAAATACTAAACAGGGGCAAAGAGTAATTTGCCCCTCAACCCACTCATGACAGAGGTCCACATTTTGTGGTTTGGCCTAATATCTTTTGATGCAAAGCCCTAAAAATCATACCAAATACATGAGCAGAAAGAGCAAAAAATTCTACACAAACTGTGCCCATTTTGGTTGCGTCAATATTCGTTGTTTGATGCGGACGATTTTTAAAAGGAAAATAAGCATTTAATCCTTAAATTGGCAATGTGATAGAAGGTTTAAAATCACCATTTTCCCCTGCAAATTGGCAACTTTTTGACTTCTCATCATAATTTCTGTCAATTTATATTCATTTCAGATACATGACGTTTTAAAAGAAAAATGTAGCAAAAAATAAAAATGTTGGTGTTGCCAATTTGAAGAATAAAAGCTGATCAAATTAGGCTTTAAATAATTCCTGTCACGAATGGGTTAATTTCAGGTTATTGGTACACTTTGTATTTACAAGATTTTGCAGTCTGCAGTTAAATTTTGGGGGCACATACATGCAAGACCACTGCATATGTAGAGTATAGATAATAATGCCAGGTGTATCGGGTCATTTTTTTTTTAAATGTGAAGACCTTCAGGATCAGGAACTGATATTTAGGGACCCATCTCGCTGAAGTCAAGTTTAAAGGCCTGTTCAGATGTGACGCGGCAAACCCCCGTGACAAACCCGTGGTTTTTTGCGTAGTAAGTGAATGGGATATGAGGCAGCGCAAAAAAAAAAAAAAAAATGCGGAGGCAAGAGGTGTAATTTTTGCCTCCCCAGGTGGCAAAGAACTGTGGACCAATCAAATTCTTTAAATGTCAGTGCAAAATATGATGTCATGAGTTTGCCTGCGCAACTTATGACAAAAATCTTTTATTTGAGCACTGACGTCTTAATGCAACATTCATGGCATGGTTCATCGCGCCATATCTGAACACTAAACAAAAAACTTGGGGGTTTGTCCCTGGGCCGGGTTTGTCAGGTCATCTGAACAAGCCTTTATTGAGAACATGTGACCATGCTGCCAATTTAGCAACAACTCCACCAAACTTATGCCTAGAAGTCCAGGGCCGGTATTCAATTCAATACTAAAATATGACGTCACAATGCTTATCAGTAAGAATTTTGGCTTTATGTTGGCTTCCTAAAGTAAAATTCTTGTAGTATTGAAAGTATTGAATTGAATATGACTTAAGCAAATTTCTTAGCCAAGTAAATTACTTAGTAAAAGTTTTACTTTTTGAATACCGGCCCAGGTGAATGCAGCAGCAGCAGCACGACAGATTTGATGTCACCTGTACCAAATAACATGTGTATTTTGACTCGCATCATGTGTACTACAAACACGTGTTCTCTTCGGGCAATCAGAATGTTTTCCTATTTCTTGTAGTTAACAATCAAAATACAACATTTCATGGTTTCAACATCTGAAACTAATCCAGTTCCATTATAAAATGATGCAACCCTATCTGTAACCATCATAAAGAAGATAATTACCACTCTGTAATCTTTAGTAGCTCCGCATAATTATAATCCTTCCAATCTTTGAAACAATTTGCTCGGTCAAGAGAATGTTTTATGTTCACATGGGCTCTTTTACGACTTGCAAAATAATTTTCAGAGAGTTTTCTTACAGAAGCTTTTACCTGTTTCATGCTTTTGTTTTGTTCTGTCCTTGTTTGATTTGAATTGCTTTATTTTCAGTTTATATTTTGTAAAACCAGGACACTGTCTTGCTAAATATTCAAGCCACAGACTAGTGCAAAACTTCTGCTTTCGAGCTCACTGTTTTATACATTTGAAGCCCCCCTCCCCCCCGAATTGTCAAATTTCATATTTTTTTAGTATATATACCACTGTGCATACAATGCTAACTCCCTCCCCCATCAATTTAACCACAGCGAGACTGTAATCATGAAAACTAGAAGTGTGAAAATATTCAGATCCCATAGAGAGATTCAATTACTTTATTCTGGTTATTTCTGCTTCACTTCTATTTTTTACTCATTATCAGAAAAAAAGACAAACAAGGACAAGTGCAAGCTATTTTCCAATATGCTGCCAGCCACATTTCCGACTTTAGTATCTTATAATTGCACTGTGTTGATAGGGAGTTTTCATCAAACAAAAATATGATGTGAAACAATGATTTTGACGTAAATTTACATTTCGAACTCCACAAAAATTGGTAACAAAAGACGGTGTGAAACAACAGATCTGATGTAAATTTATATTAAGAACTCCACAGTACATGGCAACAGATGTATGGGACACTGAGCTGTAGCTTGTACAAGCCCCCCCCCCCCCCCCCCCCCAATCTTACTTCGCTGTGTAGGTCTATATCTGTACATCTAACCATAACTGCTTGGGACTAATAACAGAATGGTGCTCCTCCTAAATTTAGAAAATCTACACATCCTGCCCTAAACATGTACCGGTAATTCGACGATTCCTCTCTGAAGCTATATTGAGCGAGGTGACACATCCATACCCCACCCCCACGTGGCTCCCCCAATAACTTTCACTTTCTTTCATTGAGTGACAACACATGGGCTCATTAAATTCTGATGATATCAGTCAATGAATGATACAGTCTCAAGTTCATAGAAACCTTTTTTACTTTCAGAATGTGATAATGATACATGTAGTATGTTTAAAATGACCTGGAGTATACGAGAGACTATTAACTATGGTCTCACTTGCCCATAAAGGCATAAACATATTCAACATAGAGAGAGAAGTATGGAATTATAGTCATAACACAATGTAAACGTCACACAGTTGAAAGTGAAAAGCAGAAAAGCAGTCAATACAACAAAAAAGTCATATCTGTGCCCACTCCTCCCTTCCGTTTACAAAAACAACAAAACAAAAATGAGAGAAAAACAAAATGCAAACAAAAATGTATAAATACAATAAGCAGAAAACAATCAGGAACAGGATTGTCCACTTTCAATACATTAAAATACATACAGTCCCATGTGCACATAACTGCGTACTGCTGTCTTCAGGCATGTACAAGCAAATGATGAGCACTAATCTCCTTTCAACAATGACAAGCAGAAACTGATTAAACTATTTATATTAATGCCTAAGAGAAAATAACAAATAAGAAAGACTACAGCACATGATCAAGTCGGTCTGTTATTGTTAACCCATCACACGTTCGAAAGTTCCCATGACTTACTTTACCAAATGAAAAGAAAAAAACAACACATGCCTAACATCCGATGAATTTCTAAATGAACCTCTCTTCACTTTCACTTCCCCTTTTGCTATAGCATCAGTGTTCATTGTTACAAGGAAATAATGCAGTCCAAGATAAACTAAACAGTGAATGAAAATGGTATCATTTTTTTGAATAGGAACTTCTTTGTCTCTCAAAGTAAATTAACCCATTGAATGCTAATACCAAGATAACTCAGGCTAGCATCTAAAAATTGCATGTTATATATACTAAAAATCAAAGTGTATTCAATAAGTTAAGCTGCCATGAACATTTTTTTTAAAATGGTTTTGTTCACATTTGCACCAGTTTCAACAATACTCTGCCTTCATAGGTTCTTTCACACTTCCTGGTATAAGAGATTTGTAAAACTTAAAAGCAATGTGCTCCAGATGCAAATTACACTAGAGGTATTAGGGCTTCTCAATGCTGGGGCTGGAATGGAATTGTCTGCAATACATATATAATATATCTTTCGTATTGATGTTTATAACAAAGGACAAATAATATCAATAATAACTGTTTATCACTGGCGTTCCTCTCGTAAACAAAATTACATGTGGAGCCTGCATCTGAGCAGGTAATTATGATAAGCTGGTTAAACAGATTTTTGATACTCCATACAATGCTGACACAAGAGAATAACCCCGTTCTTCTAACTTGCATTTTCAATTGAATTGATTCGATACTGAAAAACCTCTGTATCGCCACAGGAGGCTTCATTACATGACATTCTATACAGCGTCTACAGTTTTTGTATGGGTATATCTACATTAGAGTCCCCAGTTTTCCGTTTTCCAAGATGCAAATTCTGTGTTTTTCGGTGTTCGAAACTTCAAATTCCGTGTTCTTCGGTGACATGTACGAAACATATGATAAAGCAATTATAAATAGTGGAAATCTTAGAAAAACGCAAGTTTCTTTAATATATTCGCTCTGTAGTATCAGATCAAGCTTGGCGAACACATGCTAAATGGTGCGAACAGGTTTGATCGACAGATTTTCCACTGATGCACGATATTGCTTTATTGGATTTTGCTTTGATTTTTATGATTTTCACTCAATTCTTCCTAATTCAGATTTTTAAAACCTGAAAATCGCATTTTCCGTGAAATTCCGTGAATTCCGTGTTCTTCTCGAATTTCGTGAAATTTTTCCGTTTTCCACATCGCGGAAAACTGGGGACTCTAATCTACGTACATGTAGCTATACCACTTTTTGCTTATTTGAAATTGGGGCAAGTCTTCTCCATACACAAAGGGTATGAATGGTTCATTACCAACCATACTGAAAGCAGAAGTACACAGGTAACAGAGAATTACTTTCACGAACAAAGAATTATGGCACATTTCCTCCTAACTTTTCAGGGAAAAAAAATAGGAAAACAAAGAACAGACATGACTTTTTTTGAAGAAAGAGAACATTTTCCTCCAGGATATAGAGTGGAATCTGAAACAAAGAACAAGAGTTTTTCCCCTCGAAGCACACAAAGAGAAACTGGGTTTTGTATGTTTCTGGTGGAACTCTTTCTGGACATGTTTTGGCACAGTGTCAAAATAGGGTTCTACGTCACAAACATGAATGAATTAACAAAGAGCTAGCTGGCAAGGTGGTCGTCTGGAATTGTATGACGGTGAATGGCTATGTGGGCTTTACTCGCCTAAACCACAGGCAGTCGAGTGAAACAAAGAGCAATAATTTCACTTTGTTTAGCTCCCACTTGTTGATATATAAGTTGAGAATATTTTAAAATCTCATTGGTCTTTGTGTTTTGAGTTTGACATGTTCAGGAACTACTGTACAAAAAAAATGTACATCGACGTTACGAATTACACATACTTACAGAGAGAAAGAAGGGTGGATTTGTATGCCTATTCCCTAGAAGGTCCTTTTTAGGGAAGTTTCATAAAAACACTATTTATAAAAAACACAAAATGTATGAAGTTTCTATAGATAGGTCAGTGGTCTTTCTATACAGGTGGTCACTCAAGCAGGTGTAACTGTAGGCCTACATGCGATAGTCCAAATATACCATTGTTAAAAACAAAACAGTGTCATACATTTTGGCTTTGCGGTGAGCCAGGAGCAAGATAGTGGTGGATGTTTATATTTCATGAAAATGATTTTCACTGACTTTTTCTCACAATGGCCACTGCATTGTGTGGACATGGGCATCCATCCAGACCGCTGTGGTTACTAGATAAGTTATCAATAATGTCCGGTTGCTGGTTATGTTCAATATGCAGATAATGCATGTGGACAAACCTCAACATGAGGGGGAATCGCCAATCCCAAATCAGATCCACAGAAGTGAATCAAAAATACTTTTCACCAACACTCTCTCAAATCGGTCACCACGTGGGCACCTATCCAAACCACTGTGGTTAGTGCAGATATTAATAATGTCCGGTCGTTCTTTGGGGGTTGTTCTGGGGTTGTTCTGGGGGCACACAAAGCATGAATGCAGACAAATTTGATCAAGATAGGAAATGAGCAATCCCAAATCAGATTGGCAAGCTGTCATTTCAACTGATAATGTCATTTTTTGCGTAAGTCTAGCCTTTTTTCCCCACCGGTATTTTGTCTAAGTTTTATTCTAATTCTTAGTTGTGACTGTGATGATGGTGAAATGGCAAATGTGTGTTTGTCATTTTTTCAAACGTGTCTGGGTTGCATTCTGCAGTCAATATTCTCACAACCACATTGCAGAGGGGAACTAAAGCAGTTTCATATAAGAATACATAGGGGTCACAACTTGGACGATTGGATAATGAATGCTAATGTAAACAGGACTATCAGAGCATGTAAAAGTATGAACTATATCGCAAAGATGAGGAGGAAATAGCAGGAGAGTTATTGATCAACATGTTCAAAGATCACAATTGTTCAATATGCATCTACATCTAATTTCTTCTAAACGCTTCAATAAAGCCAGTAAACTTTGACAGCCAATCGGGATGACAACTAATCATTTTACAAAGTGTCAAGCCCTACAGCTACAGATAAGTTCTTCAGAATTCCTGTCATCGATATCTTTAATTCATAACCACCTACTCATTTCTTGTAAATGCGAGTCCTGCCCTATCAGATATTCGTCCTATGCAGCCGTCGCCGGAAATACTTCAAAGCGACTTCAACTTGTTACATACTGAAAATAGAGCAGTTGTAAGCCTACCGAACGCTCCTCCCTTTCTCACTGAAATTAGAATAGACTTAAGCACATTGACGCAATCAATTCTCTCCAGGTGGATATCTTTCACCGTCTCTCTCCGTCTCTTTCTCTCCGTCTCTTCCCATCCCTCTCTATCTCTCTCTCTTCCCATCCCTTTCTCCCACTCTCTTTCTATCCCTTCCTTCCTCTCTCTATCTCCTCGCTCAATCTCTTCATCTTTCTCTCCCTCGCTATCTCTGCCTCTCTCTCTCTCCAATATATCTCCTGTTCTCTAATCATAAGTGACAAACTATCATTGTCATTGCTAAATTTATTGTCTAAAGCCTTCACTGATCTGAAAATTCTTGGCATTTAATTCCTGTCATTATTTCATCGTCCTACACGTTTATCAAAATTCGTATATGAGAGCTTTTATAGGTTCAAGGCTTGTGTTGTGCATCTACTACAGTAGATTCATATGAAATGCATTTTCACCAACCTTATAGACATATTAGTCTATTGGAATTCATTATCTTTACCCTCCCAAGGATGGATTTTACACTTGCAATTATGCAACACATGTTCACACTTTCTATAAAGGCATGTTCACATATTTTTTAGTGCAGAGACAAACCCAGGCCCCTAAAGCTCCGCCATTTTGTCCAAATCCATTAGAAGGCTGACCTAAGCACCCATCAATATTCATGATCAAAAATGAATAATTCATTTTGTAAGATGATTCCAAGGAATAGCATGCATTATCCTAGGCTTATTTTTGAGCATATGACAACACTCAATGAGGTAAAATCCAATGATTCAGATTCATTCTTTTCAAAAAAGGTGGTTGGGCAGGAGAAAAATTAAAGAAACACAGCTAGGGCGGGAGAAATTCAAACTCAAGCGGGAGAACGGGAGATTTTGTGAAAATGGACTCAAAGCGGGAGATCTCCCGCCGAAAACGGGAGAGTTGGAGTCTCTGCTAATGCCATTCGCGTAATGACATCCGCGCGTGCTGCTTTTCGTCTAGTAAATTTATTAAATATCTATGGGCAAACCCCTGCTATTAATCATAATAATAGTAGTAATACCATTTCCTGTAACACCCTTAAACAGTATAAGCTGACCAAAGCGAATACAGTGTTATTAGTATTACGCCAGTCACTGGATTCATATACATGTACAATTCCAGGCATTACTGTGCACATTCTCCACTGCACTCCCTGAGGAACATTCCAGCCAGTCGGCCATTTCACAGGCGCACACATGCTAATCCAATCACACTAACTTGCGCATCTCACCAGGTACCTGATTAGCACCTGGGTCAGAGTGGCAAACTTGGATTAATGTCTTGCCTAAAGATGTTAGTGTCGGGCAGGGATTTGAACCCTCAATCCTTTGGTTGAAAGTCAAATGAATGAACCACTACACCTTGACACCTCCCTGCTGCGGTACCGTAACCCTCGGCATTTTGTTGTTTTGGGTTTTTTTGTGTATAAATGAATGTATTGTGAGGAGGGAAAAAAAAACTGAGGCAAAATTTTTTTTTTGTCCCTCCTGGTAGCAAAAACAGTGGACCAATTAAATTCTTATAAAGTTGATTTTTTTTTAAAATAAATTCTTATAAAATTAGCCCAAAGTACGACGTCAAGAGAATTGTCTGCACTTTGGGGCAAACCTCTCCTTTAATAAAGTTTTAACTAATACTGACGCATACTGCGCATCTCATTAGCATTCGTGGCACGGTTAAACTTGCCATGTATAAGGCTAAAAAAAAATGGGGGTGGGGTGTTCCACTGGCACTGGATATACGAATAAGCCTTAAGGAGTGTTCACACTTGATAAAAGCATAATCAAGCATGTACAAGCATTCAAAATACCTTCACATGAAGCACTCTACAGTAGCATAGCAGAGAAAGTTGTCAATTACATTGCCTATTCTTTAGTTTTATTTAACATGATTTCAAGAACTAGATATGAAAACAATTAAAATGGTGATTTTAAAATTTTGAATTTAATATCAGACAGTATTTAACTCATAACTGATAGTATTGCAAAACCAAATGTCCAGTGTTTTGCTACTGTTTTCAACATGTTTATCAACAATCTACTTCACTTGAGTACCAATATTATGAATAGGTCCATAAAGCATTGTCTATTTTAAGGATATATAAACTATTTTTAATTTCAAAGCACATACTTCATCTAAGGAGGCATTAACTGTATGTTTTCTTCTTAAATAATAAACATGAAAAACATGACTACTGTTACAAATAACAATATCTGTCAAAACTGCACTATTTTGAGATTTCAGAGATAAACCTGCATTCTTCTCACGCACAGATAACAACCAAAATAGACTGCACATATATGCTGAGAGTAGGCCCCAGTGAGAGCAAGAAAGGCATTAACCAATAGAATTCTACAAGGAGCTAACGTCCTTTTGGCTCACAGCCGATGACACAATGCCATATTTGGATTGCTTTGCTTGATTAGCATGGCCCTGAATCCTGCACACATATATTTGCACACAACATGAAGTGGAAGGACAATATCATAGCCACCCTGCACCGCACGCAATGCAACGGAACAACAACTTGAATCAATAGTTTATATGTATACAGCACACATACAATGAATCCATACCCATTGTAGACCTTTACACTACAGCACCCAACTTCAATACATGCCTGTCCGACTGACCTTTCGATGACCTGGTCAGACAATACGGAGTTACATCCAGGCCCGCTCATCAATGGGCTTTATTGAACGGTGGCTAAATTCAGCTCAAAGGAATAGCATAGTCTTCAACACCTCCAAATTCCCAAGGATACAGCATTTGGAAGTTAACTTCTACATTCCGCGTCAATCAAATAAAAATATTTGTCAATCAGACATGGTGATTAAAAGTTGCAAGAGACAGGGCTTCACTGTCACTGTTTTTGCAAGAAAACAATCCAAAGCTAAAAACAGACACAAATTCTTGTCAAAACATCTTACATTGTATTTCTCCACAGTATGACATTCCATTAATTCTAAGATCATGAGTCAACACATTGTGAATGTCACGATGTTACAATGTAATATTTTTTCCAGATGAGATAACATTTGGGGGGAAAAAATAAGTTCTTTACAATTATGTTTTTACCATGTTTACATTTGGCATTCCTGGAAATAAAGACATGACAGAAAATATCAGAAAGGTTCAACAGGAACTAGTTTTAACAAATCATCATAATAATACAATATCTCATATTCATATAGCACAATACGCAAATACTTCCAATGCACTTTACAATGTTACTATTATTACCCAAATCATTGGGGTACAATACAAGCAAGGTACACATACTTTGCAAGGAAAGCTAAATGCAATGCCAATAAGAGAAGGCCTTTTATTTTCCTACACAAGGGAGAAACATATCACTGCCCTATAAACAGCTATAAATCATTGCGAAAAAGATCCACAGCATAAAATGCAATGCAATGCAAAGCCCCTTTTTTTTGTAACTATGAAGGCCTATCTACATGTTTTTCAAAACCACTAATCCTCCTCTACAAGCAAAAGCAACCATGACCCGACTGCCCTACATTTCAAAGCAGCACAATATTTCCCGGTACATTAGATAAATCTATGAAATGATAGTAGAAATTACAGAACACATTTTAGCCACTTCCTACTTGTTGCACTTTTATCCCACACAAACAAACCAACTGCATGCAGGCATATAGTGAATGAAATGCATGACATTATAGCCTCAAAACATAATACATGTATATCAGTTATACAACAAGCTTTGATGACTTCATCTTGGAAGTTACAGAATACACCCCTGTAGGCTTTAGCAAGTAAAGTCAGTCACTCACCTGAAATGAGTTCACTCCTGGCCGTCCTGCTTTCCTCCACTCCCACGTCCAAACTTTCCACTAATTACATGTACAACTGCAGTGTGTCTTATCGGCTCTGGCATACAAGCCTATATTTGTATATCCTCAGTACTGCTGGTAATGCTGTTCCAAACTAATGTCCACAGCAGTATCCACGACAGTGCCTCTCTTCCCACCTCCCTGCTGTAATGGTCACTTTGACCCTTGGCTCAAATGCCAAGGACCCAGTCCACTGTACTTGTTATGCAAATGCCTTGACCACTAAATACCCATGCTTGACCACTGAAGGGGGATGGGTGGACAGAGCAATCTTCTAGCGTTGTAGGGTCATTTTCTATAGAGCGATTGCAATGTGTGCAGGTTATTATACAGCCTCTCTCTCTATTAAAGCTATTGGGCAGCTTTGACCACTATCCACATTGACAGGGCTTATAGGATGCTTGCATCTAAAAACAATAACAACAGTCTGTTAGTGGGACAGGGAAGAGGACTTATTAATAGAACTGGCCAGCATATGAACCCTGAGAGTTTGATGGCATGTATTCTGATGGCACTGCCAAAGGCACTCCACGAAAATGCTTTCAAAACATTAACATAAAACTGGTGCCAAGCTTAGAATTCAAGTTCTATCCAGGCCCTCATGTGCAGGATTTATGCTAAGTGCCCTAGAAAAGGGGGAGGGGCTCCTCTGTTTACCTCGATAGAGACAAGGAAGCTTTGTATGGTGTTTTAAATGCCCATCTAAACAAAAAAAGGCTATAAAAAGGGCATGCTTATGTACAACAGTACAGTACATACACCAGCACCGGTATTAATGGTAGGAGTGCGCTGCGCTGTTTTCCGTGCAACACACACAACTCCACACACAGCTGTCTGTGCTGTAGTAGTAGTAGACGGAAGAGAGAGAAGTCCCCTCCTACTTTGGCATCTATCCAATGTAATTCATAGTTTCAGACACACACACAATAGGTATGCTGCAGCCGCCTATGATGGCCATACACATGACACGCTTTCACTTCTTGTTCTCTCTCTTCCTCTCTCCTCTAGTAAACTTTCGGATTATTTTTCGATGAATTCAGATTTATGAGACGGTCTGCGTTTTGTTTTGTCTCTTCCCCTCAATAATCAAACTCAAACTTCTATAATATAGACTATTCTCCAAAAGAATCTCAGGCTAACATTTGTTGACAATATCAGAAGTGCCTGCTGCAACCGAATAAAATATGATAAACATATTCCTGCCCCTTCATTTCAGGTCTTTCCTCCAGTACCAAAAGCAGTGTGCACCTTCTGAAGCGACATAAACCCTTGCATGAAAAGCCTTCTTAGGTATTCCAAAGTGCCTCCTGTTACGAGCCTTCTTAAAACAGCACAACATATGAAGCAAAATAGTGTTTACAAAGGCAGGGCCTATTTAGGCTTTGCAAACGTAGCTCTACATATGGTCCTAATAATCTCCAAGAGCAAATTACGAGGTACTGTGTATTCACCGAGCTTGCGACTGCATATATCGCAGTTTGTTTGATTCCTGGACCTCAAAAAGCATATTCGTATCTCATGATAAATCGAAGCAAATATACCGAAGTCCAAGCCAGCTGTGTTTATTCCAAATAAAATCCCAATGCATACGAGACTGAGTCGACCCTAGTATGAATGTAGCGGGCTAGACTGGCTGTGTACTGATGCAAAAGTCACAGATTACCTTCAATCTGTCCAGTGTAAATGCCTCCAGCAGAAAACCAGGGAGTCAGTAAATATTCCATACTCTTATGCAAGCCAATCTTTTGATCAACACGGCCTCCATTCATCCCATACATGCAATAAATGCATGCAGAGCTTGCAGAAGACACCAACCAGCCCCTCCACACTACACATACAGCTATAGCTAGCTATGGCAAAGGCACTCTGACAACCGGTTTTCTGTGTCTCCTACCAGCAATTTTCTACCCAAATTCACTGGCTAACCCCCTCCACAGCTCTCTGACCGGCTCTCTCTCTCATTCTCTCACTCTGTCTCTCCTTCATTATACAAATCTCACACACATGCACACACCTTCACATGTGTACATGCACAAGGACCATGCTTTGCTATGGTGGACACACTCACAAAATTATCCCTGCACCCCCTGGAGGCTTTGTATGAGGAAACCACACTAATGTATTCCAGCCTGGAATACCATACTGGACTCCACTGAATTTTTAACCTTGATCCAGTCCTAGCCCCAATATTCCACAGTTTGTGCACAAATTACACACACAAGCTCCTGTTCTGTGTATGAAATATCAAATTCATTAGCTGGGTATTAATAATTTGGGCACGCACATGGAATAAGGTGCCTTCTTGGGCATCATACACAGACAACACACAGACACCCATAGCTATTTATAGCACTCCAACTAGAAGGGGTATCCTCAGCATTTACAGCTATGGGCAGCGTACCCATGCATACATAATGCACCTTTCTTTGTCCCCCCTTTATCTGAAGGCACACTTATTCCTCACTACAGATTCCACACTGTCCCCAGCCACCCCGGAAGTTTCCACTGTGGTAGAGTGGGGGATCCAGCTGCCGTGAACTCGGAGGGACTGACTTCACATGGTAAATAAATCCAGGTCGGGAATGCACGGTTGCCTACGTAACGGGAACTCACTAAAAAGTAGATCAAAGAAGTGCTATTGCTACTCTGGTGATGGCATGTGATGATTACTCTCTGAAAGGACCCACTTGCTTATGCTGAAGAAATCAAGCAAATATAATTGTAAGCTGGGCAAGTCAAAGTGCTTATTTGATCATTTCTCTCTTAAATTTGTGACTGAGCTGACATAACAAATGTATGATCCTTTAATTTTTCCTAATTATATGTAAGCAACATATTTTCTATTTAAGTCCACCCTTTTCTTCTCTTATTTCCCTAATAACTCTAGGATATAACTCTAACGATAGGCTCCATTCATCATAGCCACCAAAAACTGTACTTCTGCCTACTAACTGGTCCTTTATTTTTTCATTCCTTTTTTTAAAATCAACACAAGGACACGTTGGTGTCCATATGCACATAGCACATTAATTTATTTGATATATGATAAAACAGCGATGTAGATAAAACACCTTGCTCGAGGGCATACCATGCCAGGGATGAAACCCCCGACTTTTGCGTCTCCAGTCAAGCGCCTTAAACCACTTAACTACGGCACCTCTACTAGTCCTTTAATTTATGTACAGTTTTGGTATCCCCTCAAAAACTACTGCTCAGATTTCCTTGTTTTCAGCCAGGCACAGAAGCAAAACTAAAAGGCTGTGAAGTTTTTCCCTCCTCAGGTTGAATATTCAACAAAATAGGCAATTAAAAGGCGAAAAATATTCCTGATCTTGGGTCAGTAACGTAAAGTCACACGGCGTCTGCACACGTGTTAAACCAATGGGAGTTCGTTCATGCGACAAGTGCAATGAAGCCCTGTGAATGTGTGATCATTATGATGGGAGCGGTTGGGGCGCAGGTATCCTAGCATCGGGCAGGGTGTAACTTTTACACTTTGCATTCATTTCAAATATCTACACTGAAATTCAATGGAAATCACGAATGGAATATCACATGATCTCACAAATGTATCTTTTTAAGCAAGGCGAACAATGTGAAACTACATTAAACCAGTCTCATGCCCATTTTCTTTTTGCTACCAAAACTGTTCATGGGCTTTAATCGGTTTAATGCCAAGTTTCTATTCACTACAAATTCTATTCGCTACCAAAACTTTACATGAGCTTTAAGACAGACATGAAAGTTTAGTTGGTAACATATTCTAATCTCTTGCAGAGCTCCAAAACAATCTACCAAATGTACTGTAAACCACACACATTCCTTCTTGGCCATTAACAAGTTTCCTGTCATGTTAAGTCAAAGCATGAAATGTTTGGTTTTACTAGAGTACCTACATAAAGAGAGTAGCGACATAGACGTCCTACTTCTTGGGAAACAAAATGGCGTTCAAATTCTTTCTATTTCGAACACCCGTTTGCTTATCGGAATTGAATAGAAATGTTGCGTAACAGGGAAACAAAATGGCGTTCAAATCTTGGGTTGTCGCTACTCTCTTTATGTAGGTACTCTAGTTTTACCATCTAATAGCGCCATCTTTTCACAGGATTTGGGAAATGCCTTTGCATCATATTTTCTCATTATGCAGCATTCTCCCTTGTTAAAGTTTAGAATGTACTTGCTAGTAATTTTCAACATTTACAAGTCATAAGTAATAGTTTGCAATAACACATATGCCTATTTTTTCGAGCAAGTTATTATTTAGAATTCAAAACAGAATTCAATTGATCAGGAAAAACATAAAGATGGCGCTATTCAAATTCTACCAGTTTGGTGTAACTTCAAAACATACCAGTAGAACCCACTATAGGAATATAGGGACAAGGATAAAATATGTTCCAATGAATAGGCTACTATTTGCATGTCTGAAACACGACATACCCCTAACAGATTTCGGAGTCTAAATTTTTGTGGTTTGTTTGTGAAAAACACTGCCCACTGTTTTAAGCCCTGCAAATAGAAATATCCATAAATACCATAATGTTCTTGACACTGTATCAATCATTATGTGTTACGATGAACATACAATATTTAACCAGAAATAAGCCAGAATAAATGTTGAGGAGAGTTGACTAAAGGCATTTACTCAAAGCCAAATACATTTTTCCTTTTATTTTAACAGTTTATGTTGCTGCCATGTCAGGGCCATGTCAGGCAAGTGATGTTCACATCACAATGGATAGCAATAATGTTCTTTTCTATTCTACCTATTCAATGAAAAAGCTACAAATACATCATTTTATACGGTGTGTTGCTGTTCAGTTCTAAAAGCTGCCAATTGGTCGGAATTGACTATTTTCATACCCCCGTGAAGTACTCTGCAGGCTCAGATCATTAAAGTGAAATTTTACAAAATGCCATGTTTTTAGCAAAGCCTAAGTTTCTGGATGTGTTATTGGAGCAATAGAGTCTATGAGTTACAGTCTACTGTCAAGACTCTGCTCTACAACTCTGACTGACAAGACCGGATCCAGAATTTTTCAAGGGGGGGGGGCACTCAGTTTTTTCAGGTGTCTGTTTTTACCCTCCCCCCCCCCCCCCCTCAAAAGGGACCTCATTATTTTCAAGTGTATTTTACCCTAAAATTCTGCTTTTTCTGCTTTTCAATAGGGGGGCTGTGGCCCCCTTGGGTTCCAAAAGGGGGCATGGCCAATTTGGCCACCCCCTGGATCTGCCCCTGGACTGACATGGTTCATGCTCATTGCTCAGGAACTGCTTTTCAACTGAAAGTGTACAAGAGCACTAGTTCTAATCAAGTTTACAAGGCTTACAAACACAGCCATAAATTTGCTGTAAATTACATTCAAGAATGCTGTGAAAACAGTATAGAGTAAGGCATAAAACAGCTTCATAACAGAGCAGATGGGATATGTAAGATAGTGTTAAAGCCATTGAGTAACTTTTTAAAATCTGAGCTGCATGGCCCTACAAACTATCAGTGTAGGTAATATTGTGTAAATATGAAGCCTTTACAATACATTTCAAAAGCATCATGATGCGCTTCATAAAAAGTGAATATATACAAATGACCAGAAACACTAGATCTTTTTTTACCCCATAGACTGCAGTGTTAGGCAAAAGCAGCCCCAGGTTGGATTTGCAAATGGAGGAATTCAGTGATAGATATCTTGATAATAACATCTTATATTTCAAAACCTATATATTCCTGGCTGTTAATTTACCCTTCTGAATATCTTTAACACAGACATCAAAATTCAACAATTTACTGAATCATACCTCCACAAAGTTACCGATCCCTTTAAGCCCCCGGAGTACAGAATGCTACATGTATGTGAACATAGCAGAAAAGGGTTTGATCACTGAAAACTACAGGCACTTCCGTCGACAGCAATGCCGTGCAGATCAGCTCTTACTATACTGGGCTTTAATAATCCTGCGCTATAATTAGGTATACCCGCACACCTACAAAGCCCCGAAACCTTTCAAGCGCTATTTAAGGATCAGAGACGTTTCTATTTCCATCCATCCATGTACATGTATCTTGCCTAACAGCTCGGAAATGAAACTTTGATCAGCGATAAGAAGGGTAGAAGGAGTAAATTAATGTGCCACATCTGGACTTGGACATAAATTACATTAAAAACTCATGAATGCATCAAACTTTAAAGGTAATGAACAGTAGTGGTAGCAAAATGAAAGTTGGCATGAAACTGCTCAAATATAGTCTCATATGTTCGGCTTGCATGAAAAGATGCATGAGTGAGATAATCTAGTACTCTATTCACGATTTCCGGTGATTTTCACTAAAACAATTCAAATGATCGTATATCAACCGTTATCTTATACCCTTGCTACGGACCACCTACTCCGACGCTGTCGGCTCAACGGCGCATAGCGGTTCGCACACACTGTTTACAAGTGTGTGAATTTTGGACGCGGGCCCGCGCTGATAACTCGAAGTATCTTCCGTTGATACACGTATTTTAGTCATTTCTAAACAAATATTTTTCAAAAAAAGCGTCAACTATGTTCGAAATTAGTCATTCTATATCAGTTCATGTAGTAATTTTCATTCCACCTAACAAAGTAGTTAAATATTCAAAGCGCCACCTTTCCCACTACTGCTTATTACCTTTAAAAGAAAATGTCTAAAAATAGAGAAAAATCATCTATAAGTAATAGTTAATTGACTACACTGTAAAATAGATCTATACAGTTGGACCCAATAGTTTACATACACCTAGAGTAGAAAAGCAGTTTCCCTCCCATTTTACAACTTTTATTACCTGAACTATCATGAATCGCATGTCTGTGGGTTATTTCATTTGATGTATACACTATGAAGAACAAACAAAACCTGTCTGATCTCATGAGAAGTGGAATTACGAATGAGTGAAGTCGCGAAAATACTCTTAAAGGGCAAGTCCGCGGCAAGATGAAGTTCATTCCAATAACAAGGGTAAAATTTTCTGAATAAAACTGAAAATTTGATGAAAATCAGATGAAAAATAAGGAAGTTATGAATTTTTCAAACTTTGCTATTTTTCGCAAAATGGTTCTTGAACAATTGATATAAATATTGAACAAATGAGATGATGTCATATACCCTCGCTATTCTCCATATAATCTATACAAAACAATTTTCATTTTTTTCACTAAAACTACACTGAAAACTCGTCCATCATGTCTACGAGTATTAGACTAAATACAACTTTGTAAGTATGTAAGAGTATTTAGGACAAATTTGAAATTTTGATACCGGTAACTAAAATATACCATTTTTGGCATTTGTTATTGAAATGAACTTCATCTCTTCCTGGACTTGTCCTTTAAAAAAAAAAAAAAATTCAACTGGTGTATGTAAAATTTTGGGCCCAACTGCACCATGGTTGGTTGGACAAGCAGCCTCTGCTACATGCACATGTATGTGAATGAATAATAATAATAACGATAATATACAGTTCCTGTACAGCGCATATCACATTATGATATAACGTCTCTATGCGCTTCCAGAGGACTTGGATATTATTGCCCCAGCTTTAGCCTGGCAGCCTTTTACAGCGTGCAAGCATCTCAAGGAATGAATTCCTGCCAGGTACCCATTCACCTCACCTGGGTTGAGTGCAGCACGATGTGGATGAATTTCTTGCTGAAGGAAATTAACACCATGGCCGGGATTCGAACCCACGACCCTCTGATTATTGAAAGACGAGAGTCAGAACCACCAGACCACGACGCTTCCACAATGTGAATGTGGAATGAATGTGAAACAAGGTTTTCATTCCGGCAACAAAAAAAAAGAAGAAGAAGAAGAAGAAGAAAAGGTCTTGATCAGTCAGACGGTCAGACCAGCCTTCTGCTTATTCTAAAGATGGTATGAAAGTGCCATTATATTTCTGCTATAGCCATACAGTACCTGTAATACATATCAGAAGGACATTATCATTTGGGGTACAGTAGGGTCATAGAAAAGGGGTCCCTGGAAAGCAATTGACAGACATGTACTGGTACAATCAGAGCCTGAGGAACACAAGGACTATCTATGAACTGCAACACTATCAAA
>CM057169.1:13736596-13778036 GCA_029962745.1 Echinometra lucunter | reverse complement strand
CTGCCTGCTCAAGTTGCATAAATTTGAATTGATACCCCTTGCTGACAATCTGTCTGCTCCCATGGGTAATAATGCGGTCATGTTGTGGTTCAGCTGGAAGATAAAAACTATGATGTCAATGTATCAAGCTGTCATGAATATATCCCGTCCCAGCAAGCTCAGCATACAGTACAGTATGTGAGGTGGACTGAGCCCCTACATCTGCTGAATTTCTTTACAAATGTAGCCTATGTATACCAATTTTAAGAAGACATACACATGTCGTCCCATAACATTGATATTTAGTAGCAATTGATACACATACACATGTTGTCCCATAACACTGATAATTAGTAGCGATTGATATTACAATAAAATAAATTACTCAAATATAAAATAAAGCTACATGTACCACGAAGGCTATTCACCGGCAAACAGTAGACAGTCTATAGTACAAGACTGAAATGTACATTAATAAACATTTTTACACATATTCTATATTTTACATATACAGTCACTGAAAAATTGCCAATTTAGGAAGCCTCAAAAATCCAAATGTAAACATGAACTACTGTACATTTTGTTCTGTAGGTCTATTATTTTTCCATTATTACAGGATTTGATGCGAAATCAGTTGAATCTAAAAACAATAATAATGCCATGGCTGCAGAATAAATCTGAATAATTTTCCACTCGAACTGAACAATTTTCCACTTAAACAAAAATAAGCCCAAGCATGCAATAAATGGGTTTGTACAGTTGACTGAGATTGAGACTGACACTATTCATAAACAAAACATCATTTTAAGTGAGTATTGGTGTAAGGAAATGTCATTACACACGATATAACATGGACTCGTGGAGGGAATTAACAGGGGGAAAAGACAGCTCTGTATTCACAGCAGCAAAACAATTTTATCAATTTCATCCATTTCTAAACTCATTATTCAGAACTGTACATGGACAAAGAGGGTGATACTAGAGTTGTGTAGTCTTCAAGAATATTTCTGCTGTTATTTTCTTTTCAAAGCAAGAACAAGCATGCCATACTGATCTACAAGCCCGCCGGGAGCTCTTGCAGCGCAGAATATATGCACATCTAAGGTTCTGCGCTTTATAAAGTGATATATTATCATTATTAAATCATTGTACTGACCAAGAAGGATGAACTCAAATAATGACCTACATGTATATACATACAGCTTCTTGATATTGACCTACATCTAGCTTGCATCTCAACTGACCAATAAAACTACAAAGTCTTGACCCTTTCAACTGAAATCCCAGTTCACTCTTAACCCATTCGTGACGGGAATTATTTAAAACCTAATTTGATCAGCTTTTATTCTTCAAATTGGCAACACCAACATTTTTATTTTATTGCTACATTTTTCTTATTAAACATCATGTATCTGAAATGAATATAAATTGACAGAAATTATGATGAGAAGTCAAAAAGTTGCCAATTTGCAGGGGAAAACAGTGATTTTAAACTTTCTATCACATTGCCAATTGAAGGATTTTAATGCTTATTTTCCTTTAAAAAATTTTCAGCATCAAACACTGAATATTGACGCAACCAAAATGGGTACAGTTTGTGTAGAATTTTTTTACTCTTTCTGCTGATGTATTTGGTATGATTTTTAGGGCTTTGCATCAAAAGATATTAGGCCAAACCACAAAATGTGGACCTCTGTCACGAATGGGTTAATTACCGCAAGCGATTCCCAGTAAAATCACCAACAGACCTCAATTCAAGAGTCGTGAACTCAACCCACTTTGTATACATACATATATATATGGACTATGGTATCATTTTCCCATACAGCCAAACAATCATTTTTTAATATGTTTGGTGGAAAATTACCTGCTCAGATACATGTAGTATATGTACTGCATGAGATGTTTTACCTGTTGAAAACTATGCCCGAGATGAGATAAAAGCTATGGTTCTACGAAAAAATGTATGTTAATACCAAAATCAAATTGTGCTCAAACGGACAAGTCTGTGCAGTAAATAATGCCTGATCCTTTCATGTATCTATATTGCAAGGAAATCGCTTGAAAGCACATCACAGAAGCAGCACGGACCGAACAAAACGTGACCCACTTTGGAATGTAGGGAAATTTCCAGTAAGAGAGATACATGTATTTCACATCTTCTGTGAACTCACCCAGGTCAGTTTAATTATTATGTTGAACTGATCTAAAACTACCAAACAACTGGAGGATATATATGTAAACAATTTCAAATTATTCTGGGTCATTCCTCAAAATGAAATTAGTAGGAAAACAAGTAACAATTCAAAATAGGCTTTAAATTCATTATCAAAAAAAAAAAACAGTAAAAAAAAAATCCATATTATCTGGAGACAAGGCTAATCTGATGGTATACTGCACCCAAAATTCATTAAGATGGAAATAAAAGGAAAAAAAGGGAAGACTTGTCCCGACAAGCTCTGTCTCATCAAATATGCTGCTGAAAGGAGGCCACCCTTTCACACTGGAAAATGTTTACTATTATGAGAAGCATCTCTTTCATTTGACTAATTCAATCTTGTTTTGGCAACTTACGCAATCTGTATTCTTATACTCTCACGTGAAATGAAAATGCATACATCTTTGTCAAAATACTTGATTAAAAACATACACAGTGTATATTGTATTTGCACAATTTCCAGGAAAAACAGATATCAACAACATGTATTTTCAAGAGCGTTTTTAGATTTTTGTTGTTTGCTATATTTTCATTTTATCTGGAAAACACCTGTTTTCTTTGAAATCAATGTTTTATGCAACCGTTCAGATTTATCATTCTGCCATAGCCAAAAAAAAATGGACAATCGGCTTTATCATGTGAGGGTTGCAATATCTATTCAGTCCCCATATATATATATATGTCCATTTGTAATTCTATCTTTATTTAGGCTTTTTCAACCATGTGAGATGGTTGTCAGATATGACTGATAACGATTAGAATTAACTTATGCCCATACTTAACGTACCTTAACTTAACGATAAAAATTAGTCAAACTCACAAACTTTCATTTTTTTTCCACAATAAAATCATTGAAAAAATGGTGAGTTTGTGAGATTGATCAATTTTATCATCATCAATATAGGTACATACATGCATGTTCATAAAATTATTGTTGAATCATCTGTTCATATCTGACTAGCAATTCAACAAAAAACAAAAAAAATGAAGAAAAATAATAAAAAATGTCAATAAAAGATTTTTTTAAGGCAGGGTCATAAGCACTTCACAATAGACTACCATTAACACCAAAGATCATGGGGCCGTATTCTGAAAACTGTTTTATCTTTAATCCTATTTTAATTGTCATAACAATCAGAAACAGGGTGCGCCATTGGTTCACACCACTCATCCTGTGTACTCAGTCAATGAATTGACCTCGTCCCACAAAAGTGACAATTCTGGGCTTTTACTAAACACTCGGGTCGCGTTGCGCTGGAAAACACTCGGGTCACTACTCGCTGGGTATGGGGCACCAAGTGTTAACTAAGTTATTTGGTCCAAAACTGCACAATTAAGTGTGAAAGGTTCACTCAAAACTTTATTTCTTTATAGAATTCATGAACAGTGAACCATTTCATTACAAAATGAAATGCAACAGACAATTTTGCAACAAAAACCTCCCCAATATGAATAAACAGACAGGATTTATAATTATGATCTCTCATTAAGTCTGCTATATTCACTTCGCCCGGGACATTGACTTTGTTTCGTTACGAACACTTTGTGCATTGCAGAGGGCGGGAGGATCAGTTTACCAGAATATGCCTGTGGGCGTGGCTATGGTTTGGTTTTACTGTACACTGACTGTAGTTTTTGGACCGAATAACACTTGGCACACTATACCCAGCGAGCCGCGACCCGAGTGTTTTCCAGCGCGACGCGACCCAAGTGTTTAGTAAAAGCCCAATTCTGTACCGAAACTACATAGCATGCTTTTCTGTTGGTAACTTGACGGCATGCTGTCGACCTACGAGTCTGACAAGCATCAATTTTCTTCTTAAAATTCACAATTTTCAGTTCATTCATCAGATATGAAGCAGAAAGGGGAAAATTGAGAGCCTCACGAACATTGCTGTAAAATCAAAACTTTTCTTCTCTATTTTAGAAGATCTAAGTCAATGTATTTCGCGTTTGCGTTGGCAATTAGTTTCGCTATTCAAAACGTCGTTTTGAAATTTGAACTACAGGTGGTTCACACTGTGCACTTTTGACTTACGTGCTGGTCCATGTGCACAATTTTGCACAGTTCAAACCAATCACGAGTTCGCCTTCAAAATTTATTATGACAACTGAAACTGTGAAGATAAGATAAAATATCAAACAATTTTCAGAATAACGGCCCTGGTGTGCTCGTGTGTGTGTGCGTAGTTCCATTCCCCCACTCCCACTGCCCATTAATTTAATAGACATTAGCTGTTTTTGTTTAGTTGTTTGTGTTTTGTTTTGCTTCAGTATATATCTTAGGTGCATTTTTTCTTTGCCATGTGTAAACAAAGCTTTTAGATTCAAACTGTTCCAAATTTTCTCTTAGTCTATAAAGTTAAAAGCTCTTTAAAACTAGTTTAACCTCTGGAGTTGAGATGTATGTATGCTGAAATAAACCACAGCAAAAAACAAGAATGTTTAGCTTCATTGCACTTTACATTCTGCATCTTATGCTGCACATGTATGGGACCTTTGTTGCATCAACCAGAGAGTACACCCCCCCCCCCCCCCCCCCCAGCCCCATTTTGATTTATTTATTTTTCATTCATTTTTTTTCGGGGGGGGGGGGTGATTTTTTACTATGGCATGTATGAAAAAGCCTGTATCTAGGGCTGTTACCGAACCGCCGAACCGAGCGGAAGTTCGCCGAACATGGCACTTCCGAACAGGACCAAACCGAACCGAAGTCAAAGGCCAGGTTCGGAAGTTCGGCAGTTTATAACACAGGATCATTGATTCAGCCCTCGGTGAAGACTTTGTCTTGAATTTACTATGCTAAATGGGAGATACACCTTTGATTTATTAAAAAATTAATACATACATTTATTGGTGGGATTTCTTTTAATTCATCTCCTAAAAGTTTTTCTTAAATAAAAGATAGAAAAACACTTAATACAGCTTGTGTCTCATTTTTAATGGATTCTGATAAATTTCATAATATTTGGGACCATGAATTCTAGTTGTTTTCCCCCAAAATTATGTTAAAAAGCTTCAAAATATGCCCAAAGATACTCACGATTGTAATCGATCGTAATAAGGTTGTGATCGATTAACAATAATGATCGATCATAATATTAAATAAATATTTTTTAAAAATTAAAAAAATAGAAAAACACTGCTTTATTGATAATTTCTTTTGATATTTTCGTTCCTTTCCTTTATTTCGATTTTTTTGAATTTTCTCTTGTTTTCTATTAATCAGTATATGAAAATTATCTTTCCCTTTCATTCAGAAAATAAAATAAATAACAAGGAATCATGCAATAAATGCAGTAACTATTTTTTGTCATACAAATTATATTTATAACAAACAGTGACTTCTGGGTGCAGTAAAGATAGAGAGGGTTCTGATGATCATTTGTTATCGATGCACACCCTTTTATTTTTTTTCATACTGTATTACCGAACCCCGAACCGAACCAAAATTCGGAAATAAAAGTGCCGAACCGAACCGAACCGAACCGAACCCGAACATGATGCTAAATTTACAGCCCTGTAAGGGTAGAGTGAACCAGTTAAGCATATGGTTATAAGTTTACAATATTGTAAACTGGTTTAGTAAAAGGTTCACCAGTTTTATGTAGGGAGAACTGGTTTTGCATAGGGTAAAAGTTTTGTGACGGGTGAACCAGTTTTTATGTACGATGAACTGGTTTTGCGCAGAGAGAACCCAGGGTGAACCCAGGGTGAACCAGTTTTGTGTAGAATGATCCAGTTTCGTGTGGAGGGAGCCAATGTGAGAAAGGCTTATGTTGTAGCTCATGAACTAGTTTTGAGTGAGGATAACCACTTTTGTATAGGGTGAACCAGTTTGGTGCAGGGTGAACCGGTTTGGCATAGGTTGAACCAGTTTTGTGTGAGAAGAACCAGTTTGGTGTAGTGTAGGGTGAACCAGTTTGGTGTAGGGTGAACCAGTTTGGTGCAGGGTGAACCAGTTTTGTGTAGATTAAACCAATGTGAGAATGGGGACACCAATTTAGAGTAGGAAGAACCAATTTAATTGGTGGGTAAACCATTTCATTGTACGGTGAACCAGTTTAGGTACAGCATACGAGCTAGACAGCCCATGAGCCATACAACCATGCAGCCCACAAGTTATAAGGCCCACAAGCTAAACACTAAATGAATAAGGCCCATGAGCTAGACACTAAGAGAAACAGGCCCACGAGCTAGACACTAAGAGAAATAGGCCCACGGGCTATACGGCCCATGAGCTACACTACATGTAAATAAAATAGGCCCACGGGTTGGACACTAGGCAAATAAGGACCATGAATTACACACTATGTCAACAAGGCCTAATGTACTTAGTGTCTAGCTCGTGGGCCTGTTTTGCATTGTGTCTAGTTCATGGGCCTGTTTTACATAATGTCTACCTAATGGGGTGTATGTCTCGTGGGCATATAACTCATGGGCTGTATGGCTCGTGGACCTTTTTTGATGTCTAGCTCCTGGGCAGTATGACTCGTGGGTGTCTAGCTCATGGGATGACAATGACCCCACCAGTTTTGTGCGGGAAGAAGCATTTTAGTGTAGGTTTAGCCCATTTACAGTTGTGCGAAAGCACCTCTACATGTAGTAAACCCACTCTAGAACTCACTCTACCATGGGGCAGTACCAGATGTATCATCAAGCAATCACAAATCTCATGTAATTTCATTTTTCACAAACTTCTGTATAATGGATACACTCCTTTCAAAGTCTTTCTACCATAATAATGTCAGGTATAAAATCATCAACTGGATCAATTCAATGTTACGAAAGACACTGTTTACACTCCCTTTCTAGAGCGCTCCAGCGGGAGCAGCATGCACTGTGAGTAGAAGTGGTCTGCAGAGAAGAGAAAATCAAGTAAATATTACAACCTGACAAAGACAAAAATACAAGATGATATATAAAAAAGCAAACAAACAAAAGCATGTATTGACAATCGGGAAGGCTCATACAGTGAGACTACACACGGAAAGTTGGACCTGCTGACATAAAATGTGCTGCCATAGCAACAGGAGCCGTTCCTCTAACTGATGCTGGAGCACTCTACAAAGTGAATGTAAACAGAAGTGGTCCACGACCTTCCATCCTTGAGAATCGTGCCTCTGGAGCATTCCACGCTGGAGCGCTCCAGAAGTGAGTGTAAACGGGGTCAAAGTCACTTGGGCGAACCAGGAACCAGTTTCGTATGACTGGTGTTAAAGAACTTCTGGTGAACCTAGCCTAGAATTAACTCAACCTTGTCTGACTGCAGGCAATTATTTCTGAGTTTTTCATCTAGCAAAAATCATTTCAGAGTTCAGACAACAATCTGATTATCACAATATCTAGACATATGCATGTAGGTCACATTTTTTAACACAAGTGTAGGACTTTTACACCACATTTGCATAACTCCTCATTCCCAATGTTATTTCAAAAAGTCACTTGTACAAAGCAAGTTTGTTTTAACAAAAGGTTAGTGTCAACTTTCAAAGAGTCATTGTTAAGATGATAATATTGTAACCAAGATCATATTTTTGTTATCTAAATAGCTTTTAGAATACAACTACGGATGAATACAACTACATGTAAGGGCAGGTCCAAGCTAATTGACCTGTGACGTACGGGACAGATCAGAACATATAAGACACTCTAATTTCAAAATAAGATGCACAAATATTAAACTTTTCAAAGGTTTTATAGATTGTTATGACCTTTTGCTAAAATGCAAAGAAATTTTCAATGTAGGTCCTTGTATAAGGTTTTATCTTAACTGATATGCAGCGTGACGTACAGGACCAGAGAAAAGTTGATTTTTTCAAAAAAATAGTCTGCTTCAAAAATCTTCTGAATTTTTAGAGACTGGACTTTTTTTCTATGTATTTTAATCACACATATATTCATCCATTTAAAACAACAGATACAAAAATTCAACTGCCTATCACTGTTATGTAACAGACGCAAAAATGACGGTCTGCTTGTGAAGTACAGGACATGTGACGTACGGGACAATTTTTCCCCATAGAAAATGTACACGAAATAGGTATTTCCTAAGAAATACTGTTATACTACCCTATGGAAATTACATTTTGTTAGTTCTTTTGTGATTACCAGTATAAATATCTACTCATGTTGCAAAACTAAAACTATTAATTTTTTTTTCACTTTGGCAAAGGGGTGCGGTCAAGAAGGTTTAAGAAGTGATAAGCCTAATAGCCTTTGTACATGTCCATGGGTGCATCAAGAATGGAAATCTCATTTCTTTGTGTTTTTATCTAAAAATCACCTAAATAAAGCATTGAGAATGGTCTTTGTACTTTTGAAAACTAAGTTTCAACCAAACCCTCAAGATTCAACATGGTTTGACCTATCTGGAAGAATAAAATCATATTAAAAGGGTCATTCATTATGAAACAATCACAAATCGTGCCCTATTTGCTATCTTGAAAATTGAGGTTATAATGCCATATTTAATCATTAAAATCTTGTTATGGCATTGTAATGGTGCTGTAAATCCATGAAGATGTTCTAATAATGTCCTTCCATGGTTACAAACTACTTTAAGAACTATAATGAATCATTATCTGATACCAATTTAGCCCCACATATTGATGCCTTAATAGGTTATTACAGTTTTCAAGAAATTGTGTGCATTACTATACAGACTTGTCCCGTACGTCACCAATGTCTCGTATGTCACATAAGATTAATTTGATTATGTAATAACACTGGATGATAACTGGATTTACTTGACATGATCTTTTGTTGGGTACTGCTATACATTGGACCTTCACAAAGCAGTTTTGAAAAACAATTATTTCTTTCTTCATTGGAATGTAAAAAACAATGCTCAAATTGTGACGTATGGGACATTTGATGTTTTGACATCACCTAATTAGCATAATTACTTTTTTTCAAAATCATTTTTTTTCTACATTTAATGGATGACTACTTATGTTCATCCCAGCATAAAAAAAATTCTAAAGTCAATTTGTTAAGGAAACACAGCAAAAAATGCAATGTCCCGTATGTCATGCTAATTAATATTCATTAAGAATAATTAGCCTAGAATTCCGTAATTACATATGATTCTCCAAAAATACAATTGAAATCAGAAAATTCAGTGTTGTAGCTGTAAAATGACATGCAACTTGTTTTATTTTGATTAATTTGAATTTTTGACTCCAGAGGTTACAAAAGCTTGGACCTGCCCGTAACATGATGTAAGAACCACAGAATATCCAATGTACAGGGAGTGAATGCAAAGAAAGCATTTAAGTGAACTGTAAGCAAGTTAGATCTAAAAACTCTGAAAGGGCACTGGGGAGGGGGGCAGCTTGTGTACTAAAATGTATGACATAAAATCACTTAATATTTCAAATGGAAAATATTCTCATTTCATCCTCTGCAAGACATCACTTTACTTTCCTTGGAAATAAAATTTTAGGTCAAATTTTTGGAAATCACTGTAAGATCACAAAGCCTACAATATAATTTAAAACTATTAGTATCATATATTTATGCTTCTACCTGTAAGAAAAATATATGATCCAACCTATTAGACTGTTAGAACAAAGTTTTTTTTAAGGGAAAAAATAAATGTACAGTATGCATGAAAATCAGATCACCAAGCTAGAAAATGCAATCTGATTGATACACTTTTTTTCTAGAGCATGATGCTGACCTTGTGAAGTCTGGGCTCCAGACAAGATGGCATTGCCATCTAATTATAATTTACTGGAAAATGAGATCGAGATCTGTGATTTTCTTTTTTCCATTCAGCTTCTATTTAAAAATGTAAACTTTTATTTTAAAACATTATCAACATTGTATACTTGCATGAATGCACAAAGGAAAATATGATTATAGGAAAATTAAAGCCATTTCCCCTAAACCAACCATACTGCAGATTTCTTGAGTGAGGCGAGTGCTTGTGCACAGAAATTGGAGCAGAGCAACACAAAGAGATTAATATTGCCTGCTCAAACAAGAAAGGGGACTGGCCTGCAAGTCTCTAGAGAGGGCTCACTTCAGGAAAGCTACCACACACAATGGAGTAAAAGATATAGCGGCTCTTAGACCAATTGTGAGAAGACTTTCGCAATATACTATGTTGATAGACATTATGATAAAGCATCTTTTCTGCACTATTTTCATGAATGCATTAATGGGCAAAGCAGTGCTAAAGCTATCGATTGCCTGATTGCAAAGAATATACCTCAGTGCTTTTCTGCACAAACCAAAAAGAGAAAGAACATCCTATTAATTAGGTAACAGTTAAAAAGGAAACAGAAATAACACAATCTGCCAAATGTATTCCATAAAAAATAAAAAATGCAGTGTTTGTTTGAAAATTCCTCTTAACTTTACCGTGACTGACCCCTTTAAAACACAATCTAAATAGGCAACAAACATGACACAGACTCTACAATCAAACTTTTTCTTTTTCTGTCAGTAACGATATATCAGTGCTGGTGCAATTTTTGGTCAGAAAATTATGGGAACAATTCCATCAATTAATACTTTGGTTGCACTAAGTGTCTCTTCTGATTTTGTGTTATAAAGATCAAGAGCTCCACTTGGAGACCATTTTATTCGACTCTGCCAACAAAAAAAGACAGAAATAGAAGAAATCTCATGCCAGTTATACTCTAAGCCCCATCACCATTAGTTAAGTTTAAAGAATAGCAAGCAAATTCTTTTCTGGGTAAATCATACCCTTTTCATATAAGGAGTAGAAGAGTGCTAGTAAGAACACTATGAGTACCAGCATCAGCATCATTCAATTCATTCTTCATGCAGACTTCTTGACCCACCTAGTCCCGACTGAAAGCTCATTCCTCGTAACGTGAACGCTATCCACACAACTTGACTATTGGTATCATTATTTATTTGGCACTCAGAGAAATCAAGAAACAAACAACATGTACATACAATTGAATAGAAGGAATATAATAATTTTGTAGACCCTTGCACACCCATCCAGGGTGCCGTTGCATAAAACTTGCTATTATAGTAACTTTGCCATCAATAGTAACTTTCATGGAATACTGGATTTTGATTGGCTGTTGAGCATTGTTACCATGGTAGTTACCATTGATAGCAAAGTTACTTTAACAGCAAGTTTTTATGCAACGGCACCCAGGAACATGTCAACTAAATGGCCATGGCCCACAGGCCTTCCTTCCCACACCCTGATCGGGTGCATTAGAATCTTGATGCAGATTAAAATAAACCCTTCACGGGTTCACTGTATGTTTTACAATCAGATGGCGGTAAAATCATCTCACAGCATGGAATTTTTAGGCATGCCATGTGCGCAACCGCCAAAACAGATGCACTCTAGCTGCTGTGAATAGGACAGGTAGCATGATTTTAGATGCAGGTCGAGTCAGCACCTGTAGGTCCAGATTAAGTCTGAAGTTAAAGAAGAATGCAACCCCAGAAATCAGTGTGCTTCCAGTGAATGAAGAAGAACAAGAAGAGCAAACAGTGAAAGTTTGGAGAAAATCACACAATCTGTTCAAGAGTTATGAACTTTGAAAGTTTAAGTAAATCCTTATTATGGCAATGCTTGAATTGGCAACTTTGCCAGCATCTGTGATGTCATCGTGGGCAACTCTCCATTCATTTTGTATACAGAATTTAACATTTCCATTATTTTCAAGAAAAATAAAAAATTCTTTTGAATTATTTTTTTAGTTATGACATGGCTATATCAATTCTGCAAGCATTTTGGGAAGAATTATGTTGATTCCTGACCTGAGATTTCATATAAATCAACTTTTTTGAAAAACTATGTACAAAATGAATTGAGAGTTGTCCACGATGACATCACAGATGCTGGCAAAGTTGCCAACTCAAGGATCCCCATAATAGGTATTTACTGAAACTTTCACAATTCACAACTCTTGAACAGATTGTCTGATTTTGCTCAAACTTTCACTGTTTACTCTTCTTGGTCATCTTTATTCACTAAGAGCACACTGATGCCTGGGTTGAATTCTCCTTTAATACCCTGTTGGCGGAGAATATGAAAAAAAGGTATAAAGATGCCAATAGTGGGTTAGGCTTTTCTTTTTATGAAACAGCATGCTATTTGGGTAAATAGCATGCTAGACAGCCAACAAAAAAAGCCTAGTCAAACTAAAATTATTTGCTAATTCAAGTGAACAGATCCTACAGAGAGACACAAAAGCAACATATGGAAATAATGGCATGCCTTTCTATCATTCAATGGAATGCGTTCCTGGAAAATATTAACAAAGAAGCACATTGTTAAGTTTTCTTCACCAATTACGGCACACCCAAAAAGGCATAAAGCATAACTACAAGTCCACCGAACCTGAAGACAACTAGAACACCATGAGAATCAAAATCTCTATCATAAAAAAAGCATAACATACATCTGTATTTCTTTAAAAATATCCACAAGTAAGAATACCTCTTAAAACTCGATTGTAGAGATTCTTCGCCACTTCACCAACAATCACACACAGCAAAGTACAGCAGAGATAAAGACAGATATACCAAGATTTATATAAACATACACAAAAACAAAATTAATAGAGAATGACACTGCATCACAAAAAATCTACACAAATTAAAATATATGGGACTTACCACTGATAGGCACTGAAATGGAAATACACCATCCCAAGTCCATAGAGAAAGGTTGCATCCTACAAAGAAAGACAACATAAGAAATCAAATCAGCATCATTAGGTGGAAATCATCATAATTTAAAATAGTTGGATATAAAAACAAAACTAACCGGCAATATCGTGAAATAAGTCACCAGTCCATTAACTGCCGTTTACATGTATTTCGTCAGTGCTGGTGACAGCATTCCACTCCCATAGACTTTGTACACAATACGAGTGCACACGCAAGAAGAGAGGTGACAGATTTTACAATTAGGCCAACTAACCTAAATCTTAAACTCACACCATAACCCTAAATATTTTTATAAAACTGAGAGTAGACTTACTGTCTGATCACCAACTTAGGTCATATAAGCAGTTACAGTAAAACCAGACATTTTTTGAGCATAGGACTTAGAGCACACTGCAAACTTTTGCAAGTAGTAGAAAATCGGTGCTGCGGCTCACATAGCTCAAAGCATTCAGTTTCCATGAATCTTGAACATGTTGCAGAATTCAGAAAAAGTTTTGAGAATGACAGAGTTTCATGCTTTATAGTGAAGAGAAAGATCAAAGTGAACAGCACACCACACCCTCCTGTTTGAGTGATTCATAATAACCATAATCCAAAAAGATTGAGGTTTCCATCAAATCTTGACTTACCTTCCAGTATTCACTATCCAACGTGAAGAACTTCTGGTAAGCTGATAGAGCTGTAATTAAGAGAAAGAGAAATGGCAAACTGCCATGCAATTGCTGAAGATCTCACATGCACAAATCGCACGAAGACTGAAGTTTAACAGAACAGGGCTTGACACCAAGAGGTGCCCAGGAAACACGGGCCCTCAAAATTTAGATTTGGATCCCTAAACTTGAATGATTTTAACACAAGGCACAAGACATCAATAGCCTAGAATTTCAATCTGGACCCCTTACCAAAAAAAAAGTTAGTTTGGAGTCTTGTATTATACAATGCAATTACATGCACTTCTTCAGTTACTGTACCATTCTCAAATTTCTTTGTTTAGCACTACATTTGCTATATACATTTTCAGCTTAAGGAACAGTTTGGGATTCTTGGAAAAACACATTAACCACCCCATCTCCCAGCTTCCCACTCATTTCCTTCCATTTCCTTCCATTTCCTTTCTTTTTTTCTTTCTTTCTTTCTTTTTTTTTTTTTTTTTTTTTTGTCTTGGAGAAAATTCCATCCATTTCAAACAAAATAGCTTATTCTAACAAGAATCTATTCAATAGCTTCTGTGACTGAACTGAAAATTGAATGTGCTGAAAATGCAATTGAAAAATTCAGGCAAAATTATTTCGATTCACAGAGACAACAGCAAATAAAATGCCAGGAAGCAAACTTGCTAGGTTATTCTTTTTGTGCACTTGGTGTTGTTTGTCATTATTTCCTTGAAGCCCACACTTAAAACTTTAAGATCATATCAAACACCTAACTCTCTAGCGACATCTACAGTATCCAACAGAAGTGAGTACACCCTTTACAAAATGTTAAAGTTCAAATGTAAATTCTTAAATAAATGTATTACAACTATGATAGAGAAGAACGAAATTCTGTGACTGGTGGATTGATGGGAATTATCTCTTCCATAACAATAATGTGATAGCTGAAGGATTTTGTTTAGATATGTGGCAACAAAAGTTAAGCACACCCTCAAGGGTGTACTCACTTTTGTTGGATACTGTATATTTTTCTTCAACCAGTCTACAAAATAGAGATGAGTAAAAAGAAAAATGCAATGAGGGACATGTAAAGTACTGGTCATACATGTACATGTACATCATTCTTAACTACATGTAAGTTAGTACAGATGGACCAAATAAGCTAGTACTGAAGGCCAATTAGCATAATGGTGAACAACACTAAAATGCTATGAATTTTTCTACAAGACCAATTTGACTTACTGGAGATGTTCTGTAACCAGAAATTTAGTATAAAAAAAAAAAATACAGAATTCTATAGATGTTTGAAAAATGCATTTGAAAAGATGACTGACCTTTGCTGTATTCTCCCAGCAGTAAATGGTAGTGGCCCAGCTTGCAGTAGATCTTAGGGTCACTGACATCCCTTTTCTTGATCTCCTGCTCCAGCTGGGCAATGGCCTGTGTGATAGAGAGAGAAAGAGAGAGAGAGAGAACAGTGAGACAAATTAAAGACAAAGTGTAGTAGAGGGATAGAACAAAGAATGAGAGAGATAGAAAGAGAAAGAGAGAGAAAGGAGAGGAGAAGGAGAAGAGAATTTAAGCAAAGGAAGAGAGAAATTAAGATTGAGAGTAAAAGAAAAAAAGAGCCAAAAGGCAGGCAGGGAAGAGGAGAGAGGGAAGAAAGAGGGGGGTGACAGAGAGTGAGAGAGTAAGAATAAAGAGAGAGAGAGCTCAAGAGAGGGAGAGGGAGAGAGAGGGAGAAGAAATGGATGAAGAGAAAGGATTGAGTTGGGGAAAGAGACAGAGATGAGAGTGACAGAGAAAGAGGGATGAGGAAGTGAAAGGCATTAACCCATTTGTGACAGGAATTATTTAAAGCCTAATTTGATCAGCTTTTATTCTTCAAATTGGCAACACCAACATATTTCTTTTATTGCTACATTTTTCTTATAAAACATCATGTATCTGAAATAAATATAAATTGACTGAATGTATAATGAAAAGTCATAAAGTTGCCAATTTGCAGGAAAAAATGGTAAATTTAACATTTTCATCGCATTGCCAATTTAAGGATTTTAATGCTTATTTTCCTTTTAAAAAATTTCAGCATCAAACAACAAATACTGATGCAACGAAAATGGGCACAGTAAGTGTAGAATTTTTTGTTCTTTCTGCTTATGTATTTGGTATGATTTTTAGGGCTCTGCATCAAAAGTTATTAAACCAAACCACATAATGCGGACCCTCTGTCACGAATGGGTTAAGATGGAGATTGATTAATATTTTCTGAACATCATGGTTAAAAGCAAACATCAGTCAATATCTATCGTGAATTGGTGGTGCATGTACAGCAGCAGACAGTAAAGTACAAGTAGCCGTCCAACCTCAATCTTTCTCTTTTAAAAATATTTCCAACAGAAATTTAAGTGCAGCATTTGGGTTCACATTCTAAAAAGCTCGACACCTACACATCAGGGGAAAAATTAATGAATTTTTTTCCAGGGCTACTTTTTGAGCCCACCCACCAAAATTTCTACATTGGACCCTATGAGAATTTCAGGGGCTCTTTTTTAGATTTCAAGGGGTATTTTTAGCATTTCGGGGGCGAATTCGCCCCGAGCCCCCGTGTATTTTTTACCCTGCTACACATCTGTATAGTGGTGCATAGCTTTTATCCAACACATCACAAAACGAACTCTAAGAAGACACAAAAAATATTGACCATTAAAGATAAAGTCAAGGTCTGGTCAGGCAATTACATTGTGAAAGATACAGTACTGTCTTGTCTTCAAGCAACTTGGAAAGGTAGATTTGCTTTACATAAAAATTGGTATCTAGTGAGATTTTGGAGTCATTGGCACATGCAATGCACACGAAAATGAGTGCATGGGACAACACTCAAATGTTGAATAAATGTTCGGCCTGATCACTTCAAATAGTTTTCGTCTTCAGCATACAAGAGCATTAGAAGAGCAATCCTTATCAGGGACCCTTTTTTCCCTTATGTTCTTCTGACTTAGAAAAGGAATGAGAAAAGCTCACAAGTTATTTTAACCTATCCCAGGACTTAAGCCTCCCTTTCAGTGTAATGTAATTTTCTTGGTCACTCTATTACCAGTCTGGTGTCAAGTTGTGTTGCTGTCATATATGATTTTGAAGCTGTATTCTGCAGCTACTGATACAGACATTCCAGGACAATACCTGACAACTGTGATACATACTTGTTTCTTACTCGCCACATATCATTTCTTACATATATTGTTGAACGAACTATTCCATGTCTACAAGTTTTTTCTCGTACCCTGTCCACGTACATGTGCCACAAATAATCTAATCTTAGTCATAATATCAACCTTGTATCAGCTTCATATTTCATAGACATCCATAAACATCCAATGCAACATCCCCCATATGCCTATCAAAGGCAATTTTGTTTGTAAGTACGCTACAACAGCTAGACTATTCGGTGGAAAAGTGCATTTATTTTTACCCTGCCATGAAATTATTAGCATTGAGAATAACATCATCCACTCAATCACGGCCCAACCAAGCAATGCGACCTGGCCTAGATATGTCCTATTCAAGCCAGCGTAAACAACTCCAAAATCTGCACGAAAACACAGAGGTTCGCCCTGGGCCCTGGGAAGAGCAGCTACAGTGCAGTCTTATGAACTACAGCTGAAACAGTGTGCACAAGTACTCCAGATAGGGCAGGGGCTGTTTATAACACTAACAGGGGTCCACTGCACAAGCCCCCTTCCCCTCCCCAACTTAGCAATAGATCCCACCAATTTCTCAATTTTAAAAGGAACCCCATGCATAGAAATTAAAGTTCAGAATAGTTTACCACTTCCCAATGCAAAATGTTTTGTGGGGCCCTGGAAGGGATCTGAAATTCATATGCATGAAAACACATAGAGGGTTTCATACTGGGCCCTGGGAAGAACAACTACAATGTAGCCTTTGAACTGTAGCAAAGCCGTAAGCACTTAGCATATAAATACATGTAGATAGGGCAGGGCTCCAGGGCCCCATGCGTAACAGGGGTCCATTTAAGGGCCCATTTAAGTTAACTACAAACCCCATAAAGTTCTAAATTTTAACACGGACCCCATGCCCCATGATTTTTTAAAGTTCAGAACAAAGCAACCAGATTCATATGCCGCTCTGCAAGGAATTGTATTGCTATAGTACACTGTCTAACACTTTTCTTCCAAAGCGTTTGCAGTTTTCGGCATGTAATGATACAAACAAAATTGAAAGGTCAATTAGTTCGCAAAGCTACATTATACAAGAACAAACACAACTCTTGACTAAAAAATGTTTGAGATTGAATTTCACAAAGAGAATGCAAACATGCAACATGCACATGTATGAGACAAGCACCCCACTCACATGACCACTGTTGCCTGAGCTAGATATTTTAGTACCCATATACACACTATCGCCCCAGGGTGTTAGTTCCTCAAAAAGGTGGACCTTCATCAACTCGAGCTTAGGAAAAGTTGGCCAATTGGGGGATCGGGGGTATGAGCCCGAACTTCGCTGAAACGACCAATTGTATCCGCATCTTTTCAAGCTCCAGTACTGCACTACAGCTTGAGTTATAGCTCGAGCTATAGCCCCATGTCAGCACACTGTGCATGATGGAATGAATAAACCAGCTCCTGAAGCTCAAGCTGATGAGCCATAGCCAGCTTTTTTGCAAATTAGCCAGCTATTCTGCAAATAGGTCCAAGATTTGAGTGCCATACTTTATAGCTGGCTAATTCCATCTTCATCTGAGAATTAGCTGGCAATTCTCTGTCGCTACAGCATGAACCATGTGACTTTTAGTACCAGTGCGTACTAAAACAGTTTTCATAGTGAGAAAACCATTCTTAGTGCAAGAGACCTGGATAGAAAGTTCAGGGACAATTACAAAAACAAGCCAATAGCAAGACTGTGTCTCGCCCACCCATGACTAAATAACACGAAAGTTTCCCCAAGTACATCCCTAACCAAGTTTGATGTCACAAGAGAGTCTTGCAGGTAAACTTTAATGTTTGACCTAAAATGACCTTTAACCTTTCCATGTGACCTGACGGCACAATAGCATGAATGTACCCCTAGTGCATCTATCACCCAAATGTGGTTGCTATTGCAGCAACATGTGCCAAGTTATGTGTCATAAGAGAGTCTTGCAGGTAAACTTTAACGTTTGAAATAAAATGACCTTTGACCTTACCATGTGACATCCGATGCCACTATAACATGAAGGTCCCCCAAGTGCATCTATGACCCAAGTCTAGTTGGAAAGGGAGCAACGGTTGCAAAGTTATTTGTCATAAGAGAGTCTTGCAGGTAAACTCTCACATTTGACCTCAAATGACCTTTGACCTCACCATGTGACCTCCGACAGCACCACAACATGATGTCACCCCTAGTGCATCTATCACCCAAGTTTGGTTGCCATTGGACCAACAGTTGTCAAGTTATGTGTCATAAGAGAGTCTTGCAGGTAAACTTTAGCATATGTAAAAAGAGTCTTGCAGGTACTCTATAACAATGTGACCTCAAATGACCTTCGACCTCACCATGTGACATCCAACAGCACCGCAACATGATGGTACCCCTAGTGCATCTACCACCCAAGTTTGGTTGCCATAGGACCAGCAGTTGCCAAGTTATGCATCATAAGAGAGTCTTGCGGTAAACTTTAACATTTGTGACGGACGGACGACGGACGGACGGACGCCATTTGGATCCCTTGGTCTCGCCTTCACCTCCTGTGGACGAGGCAACAAAGCTATCCCACCGCTGCCACCAGAAAATGTGATTCAATATTTGTACAGGGACTTCACATGAATTCACACAGCCACTAAGCAAAATTTAAACAGAGAATAACTGATAGTTTCTCATCCCTGCATGCATTTTTTTATAGTTGGTACATGTATATCAAAAATTATATCAACATTCAAAATTTAAAGAAAAAAAATTAATATAATGACGTATATGCCATATAGTGATTTTCATAATCAATACCCTCTTTAAATCATACATTCCTCTCTTGGCGTCTAGAATATCTTTCTACTAGTGTGTGTGCATGGAGAGCTAGAGACTAGCATAAGTAAGATGCTACAATGATGTGAGAAACCAATGTTCAATTTGAAGCACTAGGTACATGTACAATTACACAACCCAAGAAAAAATGCCTACATTTTTCTCTTTTTTTTTCCCAGAAAATTCAGTCCAAAAACTAATGTTTTTCATTCATTTTTTTTTTTAGGTTTTTCTTTTATCAGTACCTTCATTCAAATTCACTAACCACCTCTTCTGAACCCTTAACCTTTGATATTTCCAACATGGTCAAAGTTCATCATGTCCAGCCAGACCACATTTCACTGGGCATGGGAAATATACCTAAACTAGGTCAGACAACTCCAGGTCAAACTCTTGACCAATACGATCAATCAAAGGAGCTTTGCCGTGTTTACCCACAATCCAAACAAAAACAACCCAGTCAGAGACAAGCCTCAAGTAGGAGAACCAATACCACGTACCTCAGTCAACAGCAATTTTGAATATTCCAATATTGGCATAATACATGTATGCACACTCAAGTGGAGGGAGGCTACATCTTGCTTTACTACAGATTGCATACAGAAGAGTATGAGTATATAGACTTCCCAAAATGACAACCCCCCCCCCCTCCCTTCCCTCCCCCCCCCCCCTTACAAACTTTAAACTCCTCTTGGATACACCAGTACAAAGGAGTGGTTGATTTTCGGGTGGGGGGGGGGCATAAACATGCTCTTTGAAACAAAGTATAATACATATGGGGTAGCTGTCCTAGACAAAGAGAATATACATGTATGCATCGTGTCCTCATTATTTCAATTCAGAAATGATTCTTTACAAATTTATTACTCTCGCTTTCTTTACCTCAACAATTCTGAGGTATTGTCTTTCGCAAGTCAGGTACACTGTACATGAAACTATTGCAGGCCAAATATAGCTCATAAATGTTAACATCAAGGCCAGTTGTGCATACAGGGTCCTTTCAAGGAACTTAAATTATGGAACGTGGCACTTTCAAGAGGATTTAAACCTGCATGTATTTAGGTAATGCTCACTGAATCCATATGCTGCAACAACATGTTTGGTTTTCATTGTGTTTGTTTTGTTTTGTTTTGTTTTTTCTTTTTGTTTTATTTCAAATGCAGCATAAATCAATTTTAGAAATATGATGAATGAGATAATGCATGTAATTCAATTTTATTGGCTCTGGTATCTTCCACATGATACATCTACTCAAAGCGTGCTTAGAAATAGCATGGCACTAAAATTACAGGTATGCCATATCTGCTCTCATATAGGGTATGCATGTGAAAGAGAACTAGGCCACCTTTCTGGTTCAGCACAAGAGGGCAGCAAAGCAAGTTTTCATGTGAGAGAAAACCATTCCATGATCGGGAAATGCCCAATTTTGTAACCTACTTATACCCCACTATCATTGATTACAATAAAAGCAGAACATAAATTACATGTAGTAAAAAGCATTAGTGAATGCTTGACCAAAATCCAATAAAGAATACACTAGTCACACTTTCATTTTGCATTATCCTCAGGTTTCTTTAGAGACATCAGTGCCTAACTTACAAGAATACAAGGATAATGCACGGGGTAAATGATTAAATGACCAAAAAATTGAAGTCTTACGCATGAACTTACACTTGTATAAACTGACTAAGGGGTTTAGCTGGAACAGTGCTGAAGAAACTTTGTTCAAAATGTTAAAAGGACTTACACTGTAAGTCAGTGAAAAGGTATGTACTTATTCACTTGTTCCTATTCTTATGTATTTATAGAGATAAAAAAAATCAACAACTGCAAAATCTGCACTGCACGCACAAATAAGATAACATTGCTTAAAATCATCTTTAGAATCAAGTAATTTTCGAATTTATCTTTCAGTCCCATGTACAGATTTTTGTGTTGTGGCCTTTTTGTTTTTATATCTGCTGTCATATAGTTCATATGCCAATGAATAAGGATGAACTGCAGCAAACATACGCAGTGAACTGAATGATAAATAATCTTTGTCAGGATATACATACTTTAATCCCATGTCTATACATAGATTTTTTTATTATCTTTTTAATCTGTTGAACATTGACCAAAGAAGTCAACTGTCACTCTCTCTGACTTTCGAATACCTATAGTTCAGAAACGACTCTTTTTTCATGCCTTAGACTTCAGACCATTTCAAATTTACTCAGCAAATTACAAGTACAGAGAAACCTGTATATAAAGACCGCTCAAGGAAGACAAGAAAGGTGCTCTTTATGGAGAGGTTCCATTTCAATGAGAAACATTCAAGGGAAATGAAAATTATGGTCTTTATACAAGTGACCTTTCTATACAGGTGGTGATTCTTTAAAGCAAATTTGATTATACATGTAGTTTCATCTTGTGCACTGATTTTCAAATTTGCTTGGAGGGTTGCGATTCATATAACAATCATGAACTGGAAATGAATCAAAGCAATACAAAAGCGATCCTTTATAAGCAATGCTGAATAAAATGCAGTCAAGGTTCATCCATTCCAGTTCTGTCAGAGTATATAATAGATTTTTAAAGACAAAACCAGACTCCAAGGCTGGAATTTACAAAAGAGGATCATATTCAAACTATGGTCTATGTGTACAAAATTAGTGTAAATAAGAATAAACAAGCATAGATACTTGTATGTAAGTGTAAGTGATCGTGTAAAAGCGCATAACCTCCTGCCCGTTGGAAAAGAGGACATGCGCATTTTTTACGCTTTTGGAGATTGAGACCATGGTTTAAATCTAAACCTCTTTTGGGAATTCAGGCCCAACTCTCTTTAGATTCTAATAATAAAAACATGTAAACTGTATACAGCAATCTCAACTTGTGGGACCAAACTGTACATTTCACACAGACTTTGTTCATATCTAAACATTCAAGTTGTTCAGGTCAAAACAAGTGACTAGAATATTTCCTTTCACCTCTCCTGCCATAATTCATTCTCCAAAAAAGATTTTTCCTTCATTTCCGACTATCAGTGATTGATTACTGCTGTGGAAAGAAATTTTTTACTGAATCATGAGTTTTGCAATTCTTATTTTTGTTCGTGATAAAGATGGTCATGTTCAAAATCAAAATTCCAAGTCTGCGATCACAGTCGCAAACCTGACCCATATCCATGTTGTTGTTTTTTTTTAATTATTCACTGCACAAAAATTAAGTTTACTAATGCTTTTAAGGTGAATAAAAAAATGTGAAAGTGATGTATGAATATAACCTGTGGATATGCACTGGGAAATGAATTTCATGGGAATAAAATCAAGATTGAAAAATATACCTCCCCCCGTAAAACATACATGGGGTGATGAGTGGTTTCGCCGCACTCTCAAGTAGCCCACAAAATCCTTAAAACTCAATTCTTTTGGGGCAACCACTTTCTTCAGAGTCGCCCTTGCCTCAGCACCAAAAGTACATTTCTTACCTCGCTTTCAGCGAACTTTCTGTTTCAGTAATTACTAGCTTGAGCTAGCTAGCACTTAACACTAGCATTCATAAAAGAGCAATGCATAATGAAAAAAAAAAGAAAAAGAAAAATAATATTAGAGTCACATCACTTTGTCTTGTTATAGCATATATAGTTTCTTGATGTTTTATCAGAAGTCTAATTTCACTAACAATTTTCTGGGGGTCGGGGGGGGGTATGTGTCCCTGATATTTTTTCATTCATTAAATGGAACATATTTTCAGCAGCTCATGCAGCGTAGTTCTCCAATCTCTAATGGAGCTTCAATTTGAATAATTTCTATATATTCATATATTATTCATAACACTCATGCGTGCCATCAATATTGTAATCACTGTGTGTTTTTGATGCTTCAGCATGAAATACTGAAATTGCACACTTTGCCAGCCCATTTAGTTAAATTATCTATTTTTCACCAAATGGTTGAATGCAATCTAAAATTTGAATCCAATCTATGAACATCATAAATTTATTTCCACACATTTTTACAAAACATGGGGCACTATAAATCAAGCATGGACTTTCAAGAAACTTAATTCATTAATGTTTCACAGTGATGCAAATAACTTTGACTCAAAGGGATTTGGAGGTGGACCCGCACGGGCGATTTCGGGTGAGAGAGGAAACTGCACTCAGAGTTTTGTGTCATTAAAGGGGGTACCCAATGCTGAAACAATGTTAGTTCATTTAAAAGAGCATGATTTCATTAGCAGAAAATCATCTGTCGAAAGTTTTTTAAAAAGTTCTGTTGCCAAGAGAACCCCAAAATGTGGTAAGATTTCAGGATATTTTTGACCCTTCAGCTGTGACCCAGTTTCAACTGGGTACCCACATTGATGTCAAAGTGACGTCAAAGTGGGTACCTTGTCGCGCACTTCTAGCAAAATGCGCGCAAGGTATAATACATGTTGTACAGTCTAGCGCGTAGCACAACTGCAATGCGCGAAGCTGGGTACCCACTTTTACGTCATACCTCATACTCAATTTTTTTTTGGTCAGCTCATAACTTTTCATGAGAAAATTAGCCAAAATGCATTGATTTCAATTGAAAATCATCATATTTTTAATGTCATTCTTCTTAGAATTCTATTCTCGATCATATATCAAAATTTTGTTTACCATTGTGTAATCACTTTAAGGACTTTTCGATTTGCAAGTCCACGTAGAGGACTGCTTCGTGATTACATCATTAGAACAAACTGCGCATGCTCCATGTTCTCTAGCACATCCAGTACAAGAATTGAGAACACATCCATGAGGGATTATTATCATTTGGTTTATTATTATTTGGTTTGGCGTCACCTGTGCCTGGGAGACGAAAAGCAAACTGAATCACTGTAACCCTCAGGTCTCTCCTCCCGATATCACTGATTGGGGGTGTGCAGGTGGACCACATACACCGGGGTTTCCCCCTACTCTTATACGAATAGTGCAGTGGGATCTTTAATGTGCAAAGGTAGTGACTCTCCTTTACACGGGACCTCCATTTAACGTCCTATCCAAGGGATGGAGTGTTTTCCACTCTAGCATAGCCTGCATCTATGAAACAGGGGAGGGACACGATAACACACAACATACATAGGCTTCAGTCATCCACCTGGGTTGGACTCGAACCCACGGTCTTTGGTTCGACAGGCAGACGCTTTACCGACTGAGCTTACTCACTCAACCTCAATTCTAGGACGTTATGACGTCATCGGGTCTCAAAATGGATGAAATCGCGAGCCAGGTATGGGAGGGGGGAGGGCCATGACGTCATTGCGTAGTGAACGTACGTCGACTAAAATCAAAATGGGTTCCAACTGGGTGGACATAACGAGTGGATGGCAAGCATTTGGCATGGCCAGAGAACGTGGACTGTGTCCTCTTTCACACAATCGAAAAGTCCCTACTGTCGATGCAAGGAAGTCCATCGCACATTCTAAAACATGTGATTCTTACTGGACCACCTTAGCGACACTTCTGTGAAGACTGCCCTTTATTCTGAATTTCGCATGATGGGAAAGCATTCACATGTACGGTAATCAGCTCTATTCTATTCTAGCCTGGGGAGAGTTACATAATTGTGGCAACAACACATTATGGCTGGACTCCCCAACCAGGACATGTCCATCAATCAGGGGTGAGACAGGAGGACACATCCCCACCCCCCAAACCTTCAAGGATGGGGGAAACAACAGGGTATGTCCCCTTCCCCTTAAATTTCAAGTTGATGACCCCTTTTTCTTTTGCTTGTCAGCAAATTCTTGGTGTATCCTCAAAACAAATATTCGCTCCCCCTCAGATTTTAAGCTAAGGAACTTGGGGGGGGGGGCAAATTTTTGGTGTTATGTCCCCCTTCCCAATTTTATGTTATCCCAGAAATTTAAGCCTAGGACCCTTTTAGATAGAGATCCCCCCCCCAACAAAAACCAAAACAGATCGATGCCCCTGAACCAAAAGTAAACCATGTTTTTGTATTTTAAAATGTTTCATCATTTACACTAAACGTGTCTGAACGTGGTTAAGACCAGTTACAAGACTAAGGACTTTGGATTGGGGAAACCTGAAGCATTTGCGAAGCATTTGCAAAGCTCAATTTTGATCAACTTTGTGCCATCTGATCTTTTATGGCATTAGTATGAAGGGCTTGCATAACAGGTGTGCTGTGTATACAATAAGCCCTTTGTAAATTCTGTGTGATTTCATTTCTTCGTGAGTTCTCAGCTGAATGACCCTTTTAATAAGAACTCTTAATGATAAAAAAATCAATCAATATCAACTTGCTGAAGCCAGCAAAAAAATTGTAACACATACATGTATGCAATACTCAGCTTTCCCTGTCTGATTACAAAATAATGTTGGAAATAATATTAAGGACAAAAAAAATTCCTGTTGCAAACAAATGTAGATGCATACAAAAAATGCTTATAAATAGGCATGACAACACTGATACATCAGAAATCTGCCCAAATCTACCCCCCCCCCACCACCACCTTACAAAAGAAAGAATTATAAACATGCACCTCCTTATCTGTCCAACCTCACCAGGTAAGTAATACCATTCACATTACTAAGATTAGAATATTTCCCCTCTAAATCAGAAACCATTTTTGAACCACTTGTAGTTTTGTGGAAAAGTTTGATAGGTAAAGAATACCATCCACATTACTGTCATTAGAATACTTCCCACTTTAATTCAGAAATTATGATTTCTTAAATGAAAACAATGTTTGACCCACTTACAGTTTTCTGGATAAGTTTAATAACGATCTTTTTTTTCAGTTCATTTTCATTTCACATATTCAACCAAGAGAACAAAGCTACAGAGCATCACACCAGATTTTTTTTTTCAATTTCCAACCCTTGAAAAAAATATTTGTTGGTAATAAACACTTTTTTTTAAAGAGCAGCACAGTAACATCATCAGTTAAATGCAGTTAGACTGATTTGATGTATTTAATTTTCAAAATTAAATAATGATCCTCTATTCATTTCTTCCTACATTAAGAGGTGCAGTTCACAAAAACCTGAAGAAATGAATTCCATGGGATTTAGCACAACAAACAATAGCTCAGATTTCATTAGCTACTTTTCCACTCTATCCTAAATCTAAGTGCAAAATTTAACAAGATTCCAAATGAACTTACATATCACACAGCAACATACATTGTACAGAACTTTTCAGAATCTTGGTAAGTTTCAATATATCATACTACACTGGGACACAAAATTGCAAGACCATAAATAAGAAATTGGAAGAAAGCACAGAAATCAAGCTTTTGGAAATGTGTGTATTGCAAACCCTGTATAACTACAACACTTTTCTCCGGCACTTGACCCTGTTAAGGCCATAACCCTGGATTGAGAGCACTTAGAAACCATTTATGCTTCCTTTTCTCCCCTTCTTTCTGTCTCTTCCCCCCCCCCCAAAAAAAAAAAAGTACTGCTCAGCACACATGCACATTCTGCTCCCTCCTCTATTTAACAATTATGCCACATAAGGACCATTCTGGTTTGAAGATTCGGTACAGGTACTCACAGCATTATACCTTTGTTTTTGTTGAGTTTTTTTTTTTAACTAACTAGAAGTACAATACTACATGTATGATACCTATTTCTTTACATCAGTTAACTTTGCCACATTGTGCCTGGAATAAGTGTACACAGTTTTGAAGCTGCTTTGATAGATCCTGAATAAAATGAGCCTAAAATATGACTACTTTCCTGTACCTGGAAGTGAGCCAGCCATGTTAAGGACGAAGAATATTTTAGAACTGAATACAGAGTAATAATGCTTGCATTCAGAATCTTCCCTAGGTAGGACCTACGTAGGTCCCCTCTGCTCTGAGATGCATAAAAAGTCACAGAGTTTGAAAGAAGTCCCTCTACTATAGCATGACAGTGTTACACACTGCTGTGAAGAGACATTCAGAGGCATAATGCAGACATGGCAGAGCAGACCAAATGAGAGGGGACTTCATTTTCATATCGCAATACCATGGCAAAAAATTCAAATGAAGCCTAGGGAAAAGAGCATATTTATAATTCATAAATCTAAAATCTGTCAATTAAATCATCCAACGAATTGCATTCACTATAAAAAGACCTCTAGCTTTTTTGTTTTCTTTATGAGGTGCTATAAAAGCTTTCGTTTTTATAGATACATTGCAACAATGATTCTAAACACGCAGGACTAAGCAAAACCTTCGCACACACACTACAGAGACAAGGGCAAGGGCGTAGGACGATGGACGTGCGGGTTCGCGCCGGTTATGTACGTTCCCCATTCATACATTTTAACAACATACCTTATTCAGCATGGCCTTTTTCTGGGCTCCCTCTTCCCCCTCCGTCGTCATGAATCCAAAAAGTCGGCTGAAATATAAATCAAAATAAATAATGAACGAAAAAATTAAAATTACACGTACATTTCATATTTGAAAAATAAAAATATTTCCATTTTTATGAAATGTTCAGTTGGCTCACCTATCGTAGGCAGTCGACAAATCTACTTCAGCTGGAATGGGAGCATTCGAAGTCATGACTTCTCCCACTTGTTCGGACGTCATTTTCCAACATTCTAGCTCAAAATATTCACTATCTACATCTCCAGAATCACCGGAGGAGCTGGGACATGTTGAAAATGAAGCGTCTGGCTAATTAGGAGTAGTCAATTTTGGTTGAAGTTGCAAAGCTTCGTACGGGATACTCGTACATGCACACAAACTCTACAACTCCCCTACCATTGCATTTACAATATCCACGCTCGTATACGAAACACTTTTGTAACGCTCATGTGTATTGGCTAGCCGTCAGTCACATGACCGGCTTTCGCAGAGGGATTTTGTTTATCAGTGCGATTCCTTTTTATTCTCTCTCTCTCTTGGCGAACCATATAGGGTCTAATATATTTCTACTACATAAGATATACTTGCTTATCATCCTACTTAAAATAAATTTTCATCCTATCATATCTTCTCTTCACGTATTCAGTCCATTTTCAAACATGCGAAAATCACTTCCAAATCTATCACACTCGAATTGGCTGAAAGTATAACTGTCCGCGGTTACATAATTAGCATGTGCTATATCTACATCCGTTCACAGCTTTTGCTTTGTTTACAAACAAAGGGTGTGACGCCCCGATATGGAGTTATATCCGCCTTACTTCCCGGAACCCTCTAGCAGTAGCAGCCGTTTCCTTCATGATGCCCCTTACACCAAGGCCAAGCCTATAAATTATGGCAGGTGTCGCCGGATGTATTTCCATTCCATATCGTCTTGCACGGATACCCATACAATATCGCTCTCATTTTCTTTGAAGTATAAGAATAAAGAAAAACCACAGGCAACTATAAGTGCATGAATTCTAAACTGATGCTAGCTGGTTTTATGTTGGGAAGGTCGCCGAGTTTTATATTCACAGGTGCACCCCCCCCCCCCCCCTTTCTGGCCCTGACAAAATTTGTGTGCCCGTGGCTGCTCAGGTTTTCTCAAGAGAATATGACATCGAAGGATAAGGAGATGTAGGTCGGAGTGATCCGAATCAGACCAAGTAGATAAAGCATAATATTATGTTGTATGAATTAACGAGGATAATTCTTTCAAAGTTTGGACATTGCAAAAGAAATAAGGGGAAAAAAAGATGATGAGGTGTAGTTCCGTGAAGTTAGTTGCTTTGCAATAAAAAAAAAATCACGTTGCCGTCGCGTCATATTGTAAAGTATATTTTCCCCATTTTACTGTTGCCAGAAGCCATAGCCTAAAAGCCATTTAGTGGCCTACCTTAGATTTGCAATTATGATATCCGGAGATCAAATCCTTAACAAAAGTAATGTTCTCATTAGGTTGAGATAATTTTGTTTGTTTCCATTTGTTTTAATGTGAATAACGGTGATATTGAATGAATATTACAGTTGTCTTTCCCGACTGGCTGAAGTCCATTGGTACATTTTTTCGCGGTAGGATGGAAGCACATTTTTTCAGCGAAAGACATAATCTCTGCAATAACTGTTTATTTGTTTATTTTTTCGTCACGGTTTTTGTTTGATTTCTGGTTGAGAAGCGCATTAAGCAATATTTTCTACTGGATTTTGTGCTCTATGATTAAAAGCAACTGTATATTGTAGGCTATTGTAGGCAACCCTGCCTCCTCGCCCCCCCCCCCCCCCCCCGTCCCCGGAGAATTCTCGCCTAGAAAACCGAAGGAGAAGAAGATGAAGAAGAAGAACAACGACAACAACAACAAGAAAGGGGAAGAGGGGGGGGGAGGAGGAGGAGGAGGACTGAGGAGGAAAGAGAGAAGATCAGAATAAAAGCAGACAGAGAAGAAAAAGAAGAGGAAGAAGAAGAAGAAGGAAAAAAGAAAGAAGAAAGGGAGAGAGAAAGAAAAAAGAAAAGAAAAGAAAGAAGAAAGAAACAAAGAAAGAAAAAGAAAGAACCCCATATTATTTCTACGAGTTGACCGGGTAAGTTAACCAAAATAAAATGCCCTATACGGGATTATTGCCCTATATTCGAAGGATTGGTTTCCAGTGTGTCTTATATTGTTTGACATCATAATTGTAATGATGGTGGTCGAGGGGATAATTATTGTCTAAGGAATACTAAGGAGACCTGCTAATGACCATAATACAATAACCAATCTTTTTTCTTTGTGTGAGTTATCGTGTATTCCTTGTACCTTGTGTTGACCTTGCGAATGGTGCTCGAGGAACTGAAAGAAATACATTTACTGGTATGAAGTTTGCTTAATGTAAGCATGAAGCAGGAAATGGTGCAACTCTTATTCGACTGTTGTAAAAAGAAAGTTTGAAATATGTATATTTTAGAAATTGAGAAAGAGATCAGTCGCCCGGGATCAGTCGCCGACGTGGTCGCCTGTAAATCACTTCTCAAAAGATGGCGTACTGTAGACAATGGAACAGTGCTGAATGGGAGAGGGGCACACACGCAACAAAAATCTTCACTGTGCATTTATGATACATAAGAAAATACCCAAAATCTGTATTTCTTCCATTTTTTTGTATGCACAAGATGGTTGATATTCGGGTTATATGTCTAAATTGATTTGAAGAATCATTTTCTACCATTAATTTGATTTTCGCGTGCCTCCTTCATGGACAATATGAAACTGTGCATGACATAATGTGTTGGACTACACAAAAATAACACGATCAAAATTACTTTCGAAAAATCAACTCAAGTTCAATTTCAAAGTCCTATTGTACTGCCCATCATAATTCGGATTAAGCCATTGCAAAGTCCGCACAATTCTAAAGGCGATAGACAGGGCTATTGAAGTTGCCTTAAGTTGATTTTTCGAAAGTAGTTTCTGTCGTGTTTGTAAAACAAAATCTTGGTTTTTAGCGTACTTTGCCAGTGTATTAACCTGGACATGAACTTAATCGGTTTTGCACATTGTTAACTTTATTTACCTTTTTATTAAAAAAAGGGGGGAATAACAGAAAAAATGTGCTAAACGATATTACCTAATGACTGGACGAACTAACTGTAACTTTAGCGTTTTTCAAAAATCAAAGGGTCAAATGATAAATTTTATACACGGGAACAATAATTGAAATAACTGAAGAAATAACTTTCTTCATTGAGCAAGTAATGTCCGACCAAAAGATGACCCTCTGTTTTTCATATCCTTTTTTAACGTTAATACTCGAAATTTGAGTCGCCGCTGCAGCTCTAATCACCGGCGTAAATTCACTTTGAGGAGTGGGATGATCGATTTTTTTTCTTTCGATCTCACACTTAAATATAAACACACAACCTCACACACCCGCACAGACTCCCTTACACACATTTTAATATTTATTTTGCAAGCGAGCCAAAAATAACCACTTTTCTGATATTTAATCGCATTTTCAAATAGAAATTCAAAAATATGATGGTTGTTTATGACAGATTATCAAAAATTTTTATACTAACTGATTAATTAAAATACATTTTCTTCCTTAAAAAGAGGGGAATATTTGTACATGCCACCCCCCCCCCACTCCAAAAAGTGGGGGGATATGCCCCCCCCCCCTGGGATTTACGCCAATGGCTCTAATCAATGCCTGAATTATTCCTTTTTTTACCGTCAAGTTAAAGGTCTAATATTATAGAGACTGAAGATGTCATGCCCAAGTATCATAATTGCCCTTAAAATGTAACGTTATATGATGGAATAGCTCTTAGCTCCTAGCCCTAATTTCCTTATTGGATTGGTAGTAAATAAATCTATCTTGTAAATAAATTGTTATTTTGTGTGTGTAGAGGATGGTCCAGGCAAGCGAACGGGTCATCCCCTTCCAGAGTTTTGACAAAAATAATGCCGGGAAATTGTTGAGTGTGTGGTATCTATAATGTTTTCATTTCTTTTTTAATTAGAGATCTTATGACCTTCGAAAACTGTCTTTTACAAAACGTAAATCGTACTTATGACTATAGGATAAATAGTTTAGAAAAGAGAAAGAGCGATAAAGAAAGAAAAGAAACTGTTTTGTTCATGCGATTGCTGTTCAATATTTTCGTTTTTATTTATGCTAGATTCTTGTTGTTACTTTTATTTTTACCTCTGAGCATCAGTAATTTCGTTGCATATATATTTTTCTTTTCATATTTCGTTAAAAATGTATTTACATATTCTAGGTTTATTTGTTTTTCTTTCCGCCTGATTTTATGCAAATTCTTAATTGTTTTTATCTATTTTATGTTTGTGATACATAATATGTTTTTAAACCTCATTCAAAATTTGAAATATTTATGTATTTTATTTTGTTTTGATTTGTACTTGTAACTGTTTGATATTTGAATTCATATTTCATGTATTTTATTGTTTTTAATTGTCACACGGCCCCTTTGAAAACCAGCCGAGAAGCTGAACTGGGCTTTTACCGTGTTTAGATAAAGAATACTTAATTAAGTATACTTAAGAAGTATGAAGAATTTAGATATGCAGGAGTAAAGGACATTTTCATCAAAAAATATTACCATTTGATATATGAATGCTTATTTTTAATCGTAATTCCATAATCGAAACCGTCCAATTTGTGTCTCCCGGCATCTCTGATGGTAACTCGATAAATATACAACTCTCTTCAGGGGCGGATCCAGGGGGAGGCCGAATCGACCGCGGCCCCCCCCCCCTTTTTTTTTAAAAGCAGAAAAAGCAAAATTTTCGGGTAAAACAGACACCTGAAAAAGCCGACTCCCCCCCCCCCCCCTCCCCCTTGCAGGATTCTGGATTCGGCCCTGCTCTTCTTCATTTTCTCCTTCTTATTTTAATAACCCTGAAGATAATATCGATTGTTTCTTCTAATGCGGCGTTAATTGAAAATTGATGAGAGTTCAATTTTGGTTTTCAAGGAACAAAAGAAGTATATACCCTTGTCTATTGAGCTGTTGCGCAATCCTAGTTCAATATTGATTCTATCAGTATAGTTCGTCCGGATTGGGTATTGAAGTGGTCGTTGAGGAAATGTTTATGGAGACAGAAGAAATATCAATCAAGTTGCTTCCATTAACCTAGAAATAAGAATGATTGCATATAGTTTTATATTATCAATCTCGCTTAAAGGTAGTAGCCCACATTTGCAAGTGGCACCCAATCTGCACAAAAGTTTCACTTTCGATTTCTTTAAGCCACAGAAAAACATTCGTAAAGTTTTAGAGATCATTACATTCCTGTTTTGGATTGAGAAGGAAATATCCAACACAAATTTTCTCTTATTTTATTTGTTTTGTACATGGTAAAGGCGTTTTCCTGATGCTTTAAGAGTAAAACCATTCATTTTTCAATTATTCTTTGGAATATTGTTGTAAATTTGATAGTTTTACATAAATATCTGTCATTTAAAATTGAAATTGGCTTATTTCTCTTCAAATTCTGAAACAAAGTTGTGCAAAAGTGGCTACTATATCTTTAAAGCGTCTGAATTTTCGAAAGAGATCTATTTTCATCTTTTTTTTTTTCATTTATTTCCACAATTACAACAAATAAATTTTGCAAAGACTTTCACATTTCAAAATCATTATTCAATTTAGTAGGTACAGGTTATCAAATAAATGGTAAGTATATCAATAAACAATGTTCGCCGTCTTCGGGAGGAAACCTTAAAAAGCAAAGCTCGTGAATCAGGTTCCCAAATATAAATATCACAGTATCATTGATAATAGCAATTTTTAAAAAGCCTTAAAGGATACGCGACACACGATAATTAAGAGTGAATTAAGTTAAAATTGATATTCACTCTCTGAGGGGTGACCTCGGGGATCACTCAAGGATTTTGAGTGATCACTGAGGTCACCCCTAAAAAAGTGAATATCACAATAATTACTCTTAATTCACTCTTAATTCATTCTAAATGCACTCTCTTCTGAAATTTACCCCTAACAGAGTGAATGCATTCACTCTTTTTTTTTTTCTTTTTTTTTTAAAGAGAGTAGGGAAAGTTGGGGGAGGGGAAATGGAGAGGCGAGATAGAGTAGGAAGGAGTTGAGAGTATCTTTCTTGAGACTGGGTGAAGTCCTAAAAAGGATTGTAAAGTTGAGAAGGCGTCGAGGAGAGAAGGCTCTGACCAGATGAATGAGAAGGCGATGAGGAAATATGACTCTACGTTTCGGACAGCTTGACTGTCCATCATCACGTAACCCTAATACAACGCCTATAGTGTCCGTTGTTTGGTTAGTTTATATATACACCTCACATTGTTATATCTCAACGCAAACAATAGTGACACAGCAAAGACAACCTTTAATGAGGCAATTATAGGAGCAGACGACACTTTGACTGCGATCGGAAGCTATCGATGGGCCAGTAAGGATCGCGGGAGATGCCGTCTGCTTGAGAAGGTTGTAAATTTTGATTCAGGAATTCAGAATCAATTCTTATTTAGTTTTTACTCTAGGGCCTGGTCAAGATCAAGAACACTTTACATTACTTTGTCGTCTCTTTTTCTATTTTGTTGCTGACTCTACTCTCCTAAGCGTATAAAGCTTACATGGGCTCGAGTCTGACGCAGAGGTTCGTCTATATCATTATTACTAGAAGTATCACTGAGTGAATCCATTGATATAAGAGGGGTCAAACCTACTACCACCGGACCACAATGGTATAAAGCATTAAGACTGAGCAGAGAAACTATGGAGTACCTGTATCTTTTCCGACGGTAGTGGCATATTTTGTGATAATAACTATTTTTCTCTACATTCTGAATTATGCTAAGAAATCTAACATTTGAAAGGTTGACCGTTTCTGGATGTCTACAACGAATTGTGGCCTTCTGGAGAGAAACGTGTTCAGTTGTCTCCGAGAAGTGTTTAATAAATGTATTTTGATTGCGTTCAAAATTAATCAACTGACAGTTTACTTTGTTAGAGGCAGAAACCAAGGAACATTTTCTTGTTAACACGCCTTGAATCTTGAGGAGCACATAAAATTTACTGAAGTCCACGAGTTTGGAATCACCTTTACGCACCACTAAAGCAGACCCAGTTTTACTTCATCTTTTCAGAGGATGCCGATTAACGAGAAGATTTTAGAACATAACTAAAAAAAATCAAAAAAAAAAAACAGCCTTTTTCGAAAAATTAGAGAGCATTTTATTCTAGAAGAAGGTGACATTTCACAGGAATGAAAATGTTGCCGCTTCCAAACCCAACCCGCGGTTATGGCAAGCAGGCATCATGATGTGTTGTACTCGACATTTGAAGAAAAATATCTTCTAGTTCTTCGTTTTTGCACGGTGAGCAAATCTACCTTCCCGAGGACAGATAAAGATTTAAAACAACTGCGTTAGAGGGTCATCTCTCTTGGTTTGCTTTATTATTATGACATTGATATGAGCAAAGTCGAAACTGAATTGTAAAAGAAAATTTGAAAGAAATCAGCGAATTTTGCCGACAAGAAAAAATGGATCACAGTATCAGCGGGAAGTGTTACTGGCTTCTTTGGGGGTTCCTTTTGGTAAGTGTACATTGGTACTGATGTCAATGGCAACTTGTTATGTTGATTGACAGTTTATCAAGTCCTGGCGTTACATTCCCGTCTTTTTAGCACTTTAAATCTTTGCAGATTCTCGATACTGAAACAATTCATAATACAGACGTCAGTGGCGTAATGAGCCAAAATATTTTTTTTTGGGGGGGGGGGGCTCAATCTTTGCGAGGAGCGAAGCGACCAATCCTGAGGGAGTGTAGCGACCGAGCCGGGGGCACCCTTCCCCCCTCACGATACGAAGCTTTTTCATTTTTTCGACTTAAAAATGTGCAATCTGCAAAACCTGAAAAGGAAATTCCAACCTCAGTTCAGTTCAATTTTTATTTTTTCTCATTTCCAACATAAGAAGTAAATATCATGAAAAATAAACATTTGAAGTAGAATACATGCAATATGAAACATCAAATTTGATGACATGTACTATTATGGATAAGCGTGTCATGAATCTACCGACGGGAAAAGGATTTTTTTTCATGAATTTGGAAACATGATTATGAAAACATGCAGCCCAAATAATCTTCGCAAGTTTCAAACAAATGCCAGGATTACACAAAATAATTTATTACTTATGATAATAATACAGACAAAGACGCTATGAAATAAAAGGGACGCGAGGGTGTGATGCGGTGGGGTACCAGGGTTTCACTCCCACAGTGGCGTAGCTAGGATTTCATTTTAGGGGGCGGGTAGTGAGTACGCGAAGTGTGTGAATCACTTACTGAGCGCGCAAAGCGCGCGCCCTATATAGGGGGGGGAGGGTGCAGGGAGGGGGGAGTTTCTGACGTTTCTTTGAATTGTTCCTTTTCTGCTCCCGCTCTTCTTACGTTCTCTTACCTTTTTCTTTTCTCGCTCCCGCTCTTTTTCCTTTGATTTTTTTTCTTTTTTCTTTCTTTTTTTATTGGCGTTTTGGAGGGGACGACCGCCCCATAACCCCCCCCCCTGGCTACGCGGGTGCACTCCCATGGTAAAGGAGCTTTTTGCAATATTGATTGTTTGCAACTCTGTAAAAGAACGCTATTTGGGACTACAAAATTTAAAGCCCGTGTCTAGTTTTGGTAAATCTAAGAATATTCATTATCAAAGTTTGAATCCATTGTCAGATAAACAGATAAAACCAAGTGTTATTATCATAAAACACATTAGTATTGATATTATGCGTGTTTTCTGCCTTGCTAAGCATGCTATTTGGGAAATTGTGAATGCGTTACTTAACAGTGCAAAGGGAGTCTAGGGAGAAATAATGAAATTCGCTTGATATCACTAATATAAAATTGAAAATAAACCATGGTTAAAATTTATTTGGGGGGCTGACGCCCCAAGCCCCCCCCCCCTCCAGTACGCCAGTGACAGACGTTATTCTACAGATATTAAATGATATCTTTATGAATATTATGTTGCTTTTACGAATGACAAAGGCAAAGTAATAGGAACATAATGGAGAGTTTACCACAACTTTTTTTTTTTTGGATGCCAAATTGATGTCAGATCACAATTTGTGATTGGCATGCATGAAAACAACAAATTGTGGCTCATTTTCAACAAATTGTTATCAGATCTACTGAAAATTGAATAATAGATGTCACAATGCTACTCTGTTCATCCCTACTTCCCGGTTTCATCCAGTTCTATAGCAACCGATTTGTGTACGCATGCAGTGGATATCAGTAAAGACTACCAGACAGACTTTTAATTAGTTACTAATTATCAACTTGATGCTTATTCTTCCACAAAGACTACTGATGAAAATCAATACTGGAATATTGATTTTCGCTTTTAGCACTGGAACTCCAGTGTCTTAGGGAAAAAGAAACCATCGTTATTCGTTGGAGATAATTACTGACGTCAGCACTTTTAATACAGCAAAAGATAGATTAATGGATGCTACGAGTGATGAAATTCATAACCTCGTTTTATTATGACGATTTCACAAAAGTGAAATGGCTGGAGACAATATGCCATGCAACGATGGACTTTAAGGAAGCAATGAAAATTGAACAATTAACAACAAACGAAACACTGCTCATGCTGAAATTTTCTCTTTAAAAAAAAAATTAAACCCACAAATTGGGGAAAAAAAACATTTCCTCAGCGATGTATGACACTACAAAAATGGCATATTTTAGGAATTCTTTGACTAAAACTTTGATTTATGATTTCCTGACAAGCCTTTATTATCAAGGAACATGTACTCTATAAGCTCAAAAAGCCACATATCATGGAAATCATTTGAAAAATGAGATGAGGAACGACATTATTAGTGAGATGACAAGAGTAAGTCTGAAATGAGTTTACAGGTTATGATGGTTTTGAAGTTATGGGCGCTTGTATAGCACTGATTTTAAATTAGTATTATTCTTACTGGATGTCAACATTAGTTTTTTTCCAGTGTTGAACAATTTTCTTTAAGTCGGTTTTGTTTAGATTCTAAGCCGAACTTCACTGGCCACATGTATAAAAATATTCAATATTACCCCATAATAATACAATAATAATAACTCTCCTTTACCCAGGGTAGCCACTTCAGCTATCAGCTGATCTCCAGCGGGCCCTGCATAAAATATTGTTATTATTACCCTTCTCCATTCCATTATGCCGAGCGCCTGGCTAGAAGGCAGAAGGTCCCATTTTTGTAAGTCTTGGTATGACTCGGCCGGGGATCGAACCCACGACCTCCCGTTCATGAGGCGGACGCTCTATCAATTGAGCCAACATGCTCGGTTTACCTACATTTTCTTTTCATTGAATAGATTGGTTGCTCCATCCCGCTGAAGGCCCAGTCGAGTGACTCTTCCAGCTCCGATGTTAGTCCGTCGGCTTCGTACTCATCCACGACCTCGTCTTCATCAACCTCATGGTCGTCGTGTCCAACTTGTTCATCGCCTTCCTCGTCTTTGAGTTCGTCATCGTCTTTGTCTACATCTGCATTATCTTCTTTGTCTTATTGGTCTTGGACATCTTCAACATCAGATTCATCGCCAAAATCCTCATCATCGCCCTCGATATTAGGTTCGTCACCGTATTCATCATCCACATCAAACTCGGCGTCATCGTGGTCTTCTCAGTCTGCGACATTTTCTCCGCCGTCTTTGTCGCACTCATCACTATCATCTGCATCATCTTCATCACCACAATCCTCATCATTGTCCTCATCGTCGCTAAGAAGTTCGTCATCGTATTCATCGTCCACATCGAACTCTGCGTCATTGTGGTCTTCTCAGTCTGGGGCATTTTCTCGGCCATCTTCATCGCATTCATCGCTATCATCCTCATCAGGTTCATTATATTGGTCTTCTCTGTCTGATAAGTTTTCTCCGTCATCATCATCCCGTTCATCTTCATCGTCATCGCCCTCGTCGTCATCGGATTCATCATATTGGTCTTCTCGATCTGACAGAAAAAATCGCTCACTGCCTTCTTTACTGTCTTCATCATTGTCGTCGTCGTTCTCGTCATCCCATGAAGCTTCGTCTTCACATTCGGAATACCATACTCATGTTTACGACTGTGAGTATCTCTCTTAATTGCAAGAAAGGTCACAAGACATCCTTTAAAAGGTTCTTGTAAAAGTGCATTTCGCACAAGACTTTTACCAAGAACTTTTTAAAGATTTTAAAAAATAACGAAGGAAAATGGTTTCGGAGTGGTACAGCACAAGTTACAACCAATTGCAGCTTACAGTGAAATCTGTTCAAACAGATATTATTAATTCAAATGACATAACATCATCGTTATTCAAAACAATTTGGTTGAAATGCATTACCAAATACATTAAATATCATATTACGAGATCTGATTTACTCCACTGTTAATATCAGTGAAAACAGTGGAGTAGTGTTGCTATGCCCAACCCCCCCCCCCCCCCCCCCCATCGAATGAGGACAAACTTAAAAGAAGAGAAGAGAGAGAAAGATTGAAAAGGGGATTGGAAAGGCAACGTCGAAAGAAGATGATACCACCCGATCCTCCCACCCCTTCTTCTTTCCTCCTCCTCCTCCTGAAGAGGCTACCCTGGGTAATCAAGACATATTAGTATTATCTCTTCTTCTTCTTCTTCTTCTTCTTCTTCTTCTTCTTCTTCATTTCGCCCCTCAATTGTATAGACTCCTGCCCTATAGTATCAAAAGACTATTAATATCTGTCTCGTTTGTGTTTGTGTTTTTGTTTTTTCCTGTATGCAGATGCATGCTCGTGGGCCACTTACATTATAAGTGCGGTTCCCGAAGCTATGTAAGTATAATTCTAATTTTCTTGATTAATTAGTCAATCAAAATACAGTACTGTAATTTTTTCACCAAGGTTTATTATTGAATCCCCCGCTCTCACTCCTTTTGACTTTCTTTCTCATAATTCCTCCCTCTTCTTATTACCTTTCCTACCTCTCTTTTTTCTTTTTCATTTCCCCATCCCCGCCCCTCAATTTCTCTATTTCATTTTTCCCTTCCTCTCTCTCTCTTGTCACTCTCCTCACCTTTCTTTCTCCTTTTTGATCTCTCTTTATTTTTTCACTCTCCCTTTCAGCTGCTTCCGTAGGCCCCGTTTCATAAAACTTGTTATCAGTATACAACTGCCACATTACTATGACAAATATGCTCTCAGCCAATCGGATGCAAGGATTTCAGTAGCTTATCAAAGTTATTGCAACTTGTTACTGATAACAAGTTTTATGAAACGGGGCCCTGACTTCTCTCTCTTTCTCTCTCTCCTTCAACGTACACACAGTGCCGGAGCAGGAGGAGAAGACAGTCTGAAGGGTCCACCAGACGCCTACCCATGTTACACCACCGTCCCTTTCACAGCACCTTCATTTTCGTACATAATCGTAAGTATACACCTATCCCCTCCTCCTCTTCCTCCTCCTCATCCTCCTCCTCATCTTTCTGCCCAACATTTTCAACATTTTCTGACTAGTTATACAGACTAAGAATAAAATTCAGTTTGCACCCTTCAAATGCAACACTGCGGGAGCTCCTTTTTTGGGTACAACTTTGCACCCTAAGAAGCATTATACACCGTTTAGGGTGCAGTGAGCTGCGTTTTGCACCCTTAAGGGTGCAGAGTTATACCATTTATAGGGAAGATGCGAATTTGCACCGTTTTGAATGCAACAATAACCCTTGAAGATGCACCTTTAAGGGTGCAGACGGGCATTTTCGGGTGCAAACAAGTACAGAAGGGTGCATCTTTGCACCTTTTTCACGTAGGGTGCAAGATTGCACCCCAAAAGGTGCTGCCAATGTTGCATTTAGGGTGCAAACATTGGCAAAATTGAACCTTTAATTTTAAGTGTGTATTCATTCATGTGTAGGGTAAATATTCTAAAGTATATGTAACTAAAATTTATGATTGATAATACGATCTACACGATAATTTACGTTACCGTCAGCATACAGTCATGTTTGATTTGACTGTATCAAGCCGAGGGCCCTACCATGCAGAGCTTGAATCAAACAGAAATAAAGGATTAAATGCTATTTTATGCCAATGAATCATCAGAAAAGGTGGTCGGGACAGTGATATGGGAGAATTTGCCCCCTTCAAATCGCTGACAAATGAAATATTGAATAACTCCCTCTCTCTCTCTTTTTACATCTAATTTCCCCCTCTCTTCTACCCCCCCCCCCCTCTCTCTCTCTCTCTCTCTCCTCTCTCTCTCTCTCTCTCTCTCTCTCTCTCTCTCTCTCTATCTGTCGCTTGCCTTCTCTTTCTTATTCTTTCTTTCTCTCCCCCTTTGAAAATACAGTTTGAGATCCCAGAGCTATTGTTCGTACGACGCATTTTGGTCTACATGCAGCGAGGTATCGAGACCCCAGAGTATATCATGGCCTATGATTACGACGAGGATGGCTTCGAGTACGTTTGGGAGATCGACGAGAAAATCGTCACGGGGTGCGATGCTG
>CM057169.1:13701740-13736096 GCA_029962745.1 Echinometra lucunter | reverse complement strand
TTCTTATTCTTTCTTTCTCTCCCCCTTTGAAAATACAGTTTGAGATCCCAGAGCTATTGTTCGTACGACGCATTTTGGTCTACATGCAGCGAGGTATCGAGACCCCAGAGTATATCATGGCCTATGATTACGACGAGGATGGCTTCGAGTACGTTTGGGAGATCGACGAGAAAATCGTCACGGGGTGCGATGCTGGTATTTTCTCTGCAGAACTGGATGTGAGTAGAATATTTTTTGCTGTGCTTTTTTCTCTTCTTTTTCTTCTCCTCCCCTTTCTCTCTCTCTCTCTCTCTCTCTCTCTCTCTCTCCTCACTTCGTCATCAGCTCGACACAGACACGTGATAAGTTTCGTATTCGGCTAAAATAAACCCAATAAAATATTTTTGTTTATTGATTTACATTGTTGCATTAGGCCTACTTTATATTTCATCTTGTGATAAACTACTTAATTAGGTAAGATAATATCTTATGTTTATTTTTATGATTATGTTCTTCTCACTTATCTTGTTATGTTGTATGTTTTCTTGTCGATAATCCGATTTATTGATTTGCTCTTATGTTTAATTGTTTTACTAATGTTTGTTTTACATTGTTTATGTTACATGTATGTCTTTATATATGTATCTGTTCCGGACCCCACGGAAGACCAGCTCTCCCATGTTGGTTTAGCTGAATGTGGGCAATCCACCGTATATTTTGTTTTTATGCTTTTTATACGGAAATGACTACTACTACTACTACTACTACTACTACTACATTATAAATACCATTGGCGATCGTATATGACTGCACTTTTCGTTTGAATCCATAGTTCCATGAATTCCCGACTGATACCATCGCCATCACATTCAACGGAGACTGGAGTTCTGAGGGAATAGAAGTGGACGCCATGCAAGTATATGGAACGCGGTGTAAGCTTCATACTTCTCTTTGTTCTAAAGCCCATCGCACACGAGTCGTGATTATTTTTTTCATTCAATAGAGTGCATGCCACACTAAGCAGTGAGCAACAAGGCCCCGATAATGATAGTGACGGCTTCAGCGCAGCTGCGCCTCAGTTGCCACTGTCCACATCCACTGGTTCATGCATATACATGTATGTTTATTTTGCTCCTCCGTTCATATCTACCGATGATAACAATTTCCTCATATTCGTGAAATATGGGGAAAATATTTATCAAACTGCCAAACTAACTCATAAATCCAATATGAATATATAATTGTTTATCATGCTTTCGCCCACCCTGAAACTAACAGCTGCCACTTCATATCATTGCCCAGGGCCGTACCGTACGCAGAATTTTTTCCGGGGGGGGGGGGGGGGCAAGACGCGTAAAAATTTTCGAAAAAGCTCAAAAGCGAGGGAGTGAAGCAACCGAGCTGGTCACAAGGGCGCTTTTGCACTTTTAAAAGTGAAATTGAGGGATTTGGTGCACACTTCTTATGGATTTTGTGAAATTTTCAGTAAAAAATGTAAGTTTTCAAGTTTTCAAAATTCAACCCCCCCCCCCCCCCCCCCCGCTGCGCACGGCCATGTCATTGTCATATGCTAATACTGTGTCGGTTTGTCGCTCTGCAGCAAGTCCCTCCAATGTCCGTATCGTGGAGGGCGGTTCACTTACCAAAGGGCGGATTGAGGTCTTCGACCCTGAGGAAGGTTACTGGGGCACTGTCTGTCGAAGCGGTGAGCTGAACAATAGGACTGGCGAGTTACTTGCGGATCACCTAGGCCAAAGTGGCTTCCAACGGTTCAGTGATGATGGGGATTTTCCAGCAAGCATGTATGCGGCAACAATTCGCAATCCAAAGTGTTTTTCCTTTGATGACAACATCTTGGACTGTTTGGAGCAAGCAGGAAGCTGCGACATCTCAGATGTTGGCATCGGTTTCACACACAGTAAGGGTTCCTTCAGAGCACCCTTCCATTTTTTTCTCTTTGCTAAAACTATACAATAGCAATTTAAATCGTCCTGATTTGCCATGTTGCAACATGTTTTAAAAATTAGAGTATGCCTTTGGCAGACCCCCTAACAGTCATAACCGTTGACGACCTGTTTGTTTAATGTGCCTTATAAAATGGATAACTGAGATAGTGGTCGAAGGAAAATGCTGTTTACGTAACGATTTAACCAAAAACATAGAGTGTTCAAAGAAGGACATGACTAGTGCGATGGTCATAAAACAGGTTAACCTAGTTATGATAAATTGGGCCTGAGCGCTGTTAATCTTTGAACAGTCAGTGGGCTTCAACTACGCGCTCCTTTCAATAGCACCTGAAACAATGTAGGGTCTGAGCACTCATGAAAAAAAAATGTTATTAATTAATTTTCCAAACGCCTTTCTTCCATGATTCCGGCTTAACTTTTATCTTTCCTCTTTCTTTAATGTATTATCACGCGACAGGTTCTTTGAGTCTTTGCGAAGGGACTGGTGTAGAAGACAGTGAGAGCTATTGCACCTGTCACAAGACAAAGACCGTCTACTACAATGGTCTCTGCCTGGGCACGAAGACAGTTTGTTCACCTTCTGTCATTTCGGTCACTGGGGACATCGATGCACACCTGTATACGCCTCCAGATGAAAATTTAGTGGATAGTTACGAGGAAACGACGACTGGAGAATTCACATCTCCCACATCACAAGGTCAAACAACGGCTGAAGTAACAACATTTGCAGAAACGACGGTCTTCACGTCTCCCAGGACACAAGGTGAAACAACGGCTGAAGAAACGACATTCGTGGAAACAACGGTTGGAGAAACAACGTTGGGAGAGGTTACCACTGAAGTAACAACTGCCCCTGAGACTACTTTTGGAGAAACAACGGTGTCCAAGACCGCTCATGGAGAAACGACAGGGGGTGAAGGTACTATTGAATTTGTATGCATGGTTCCTTAGAATATTGAACATAACAACCCGAAGGCTGAGTTTCATTCAGTTTACCATTTTAGTAAAGGTTGATCACATAACATCTAAACGATTCCATTATTCCATAAAGGTAATGAGCATACATGAAGATAATAATGTTGTAACACATTCTTAAAAACTTAGGCAGATACGTCTGATCTTTTACATTTCTATTGGAACTTGACGATGAGAGAGAAGTTGTAACGAAAATTTCAGAACGAGTGTTTTGAGCAGGTTTAGAAATTTATAAGCTGGAAAATCAAAAGATGAACAATTCTGAAACAAAGCAATTTTCAGTAACAATTAAGAATACGTTATTTGGTAGAAGCATAAGCGACATGCCTGCAGTGGTGTAGGCCCTAATATCGCAAACGTATCGTATTTTAAAGTAGCATCTACTTTCTGTCGCAGAAACGACGTTAGCAGTTACCACATCAGAAACGACGTCAGGAGACAGTACCATTGGAAAAACAACGTTGGGTGAAGTTAAAATCGAGGAAACAACTCTGGGTGAAATCATGACCGAAACAATGACCTTGGTCACTGCATTATCTGAAGGAATCACAGAAACCCTGTCCATTACTGACCAAACACTTCTGCCAGTGACAATTGTCACCGTAACGTCTGATCAGGTGGTGACATCTGAAGTTGCCACATCTGAAGTCCCCAGCGTTTGGACGGGTGATGACTCGTCTGGTTTGGAGCCTATGAATGGTCATGGATACGAGGGGAACCTGCAGAGGGCCACTACAAAGCACTGTGCCAGTTTGGATTGTCCAGGGAACCTTCAGTACAGCGGTAGGTTTGCCTTGCCCTTTCTCATGTTAAGATGGTTCGGAGGAATTTGGACATTGCAAGATATATCCGTATATTTAGCCAACTAAATCAAATGAGATCATATCAAATCAAACCAAATCAAACCAAATCAAATAAATTCATAACGAATATATTCCCTTTACGATCCTGCTGTTGTTTCGGATCAGTGGAGTTTCGCTCGCAATTTTGAGGAGGTGGTTAAGGCTATGGTCACAAAGCCCAAAATCAACCTGCTCGGCGGGCGGGTGGCGAGTTTTAGTCAATTTCGCCCGGTTATCGAGCAGCGGCTGCCCGGACACTGCTGTTATTTTGGGCATCGATCGGCCTCCGCTAAAGTTTTAGCGCTGAGTTAAATTTTCGGCGGCGCCTGCTGACTTTTCACTCGCCGCCCAAAAATACGCTCGGTGCCCTAGCGGTCACTGCCCGGAGACCCACTTAATCGAGCGGTCGCCGTCAAGCGATTTAGGTTAAACATTCGAAGACGCTAGATGAAAAGCCTGCCTAGCTGTTTCCGCCTGTGTATCGCTAGGAGATCGGTCGGTCACCGGTCGGCTAGTTCAAAATAGATTGGCGTCTGGGCGGCGCCTATTTTTACCAACATCCTCTGCCAAGCCATATGCATGGCGCAGCTCAGCCTATGGGCTCGTGGATCTCGCTGTCGTGGTCGTTGAGGTGGAATCAACGGCATCGTAGACCTCGTTGACCGTCAGATGCAGAGCATAAGCGCTTTTGTTGATAGCCAAGGGGTAATCACATAATACCCAGGTTGTTCGTGAGAAATTCCCAGCAAAGACCGATGGCCACCGCCGAAGCACCTACGGGGCACCAGCAGATTCCCCGCCGATCACCGGCCAGCCGCCTGGCGATTTCTTAAAAATCGGCCGGTGGCAGGTGGGAGATCGTGCGGGAATCGGTGGGTAATCATTCGGTCACTGCCCGGACGCCGCGCGGAGAAAATCCCCCGATTTCGCCAAGTTTTTACCAAAATCGACCGGCGACCGATAGGAAATCGACAAGACATCGCCGGGGCATCGCTGGGGTTTTACAGTCCGCTCGACTCCTCCAAAAATCGTTGGGCGATGCCTAAATTCCAGCGGCACCCGAGCAGGCAGCAAATCGGTCGCTCACCGTTGGTTTTTATGACCTTAGCCTAACAATTCACGGTTGAGAGAATCTGTATACTGTCGTTTTAAAGAATTTCTGTTCCATTTATTAAATAATTTCGTGACGATGATGATACACAGTCATAATGCTTTTAAGATGTGCTAATCATATTGAATGAAATCATTTGTTTTGACCGATTTTTGATTATGTAGACCGCGGTGAACTCTTGGACCTCAGAAATGCATCCGTATTGTGTTCGACCTCGAAATCCAATCACGGTGCCCAGAACGCCTTCTTACAAAAGCTCACCTCCAATCTCCTGGACTATGATTACCTGATGGACAACGACTTCCTGCGGGATTACCGAGATTTTACCGGATGGCGTCCGGCTGATGACGACAGCCAGCCGTACCTCCGAGTGGACTTCGAGATGACGGTGACTGTTCAGGGGTTGGTGATTCTAGGAGGGCAAGGCTCTCCTGCTCACGTGACGTCGATGAAGGTTGCGTATACGGACACGCGGGAGTATGCATGGAAATACTATCAGGAAGAGGGTTCTACCGAGCCAGTGGTACGACGACTCCACGTACTCTCTAAACAGACCGTGGGGGAAGTTTCATAAAGCTGTTCGTAAAGTTACGCATGACTTTACGAACAACTTGAATATGAAGTGCCAAATGTAATGCCCAAAGTTTTTCCCGACGTTTTAACGAAGAGTGACTGCATTTCCCATAATCTCAATTAAATTGTGGCAAAAAATGTATCTCGCACTAAATATATGTTTGTAAACAAAAGTAATGTTAATCTACGCCGGTATATTTCACTTTTATGTGATGCGATTTACAATGATTGAGAATTCCATTTGGTTTGCCATATCCATGTCGTTCGTAAAGCCATCGTAATTTTACGAAGAGCTTTATGAAACACCCCCAGAGTGCAATTCCAATATTTGTGATCATAGTTGGGATCACGTTATTTCGGAGTGAATTCCACAATAAAAAGAGTGAGATATTCTTCAACTTTAATAGAATTTGCTTTAAAGATATAATGTAAATGACTCATTTCGAGTGGATGCCAGTAATTGACGCAATCCGTAATAACTTTCGTGAAGAAAATCAGAAACGGAAGAAACTTTTTTGTCCATTACCTTAATAGTTAAATATCAGTACCGTCGTATATGTCCGGATAGGTAAATAGATATTTTTAAGGCACTCCTAGAAGACGATAGTTATGAAGTCTTCCTGTCCAATATCAGATAAATCTTGCAGTAAATTTGATTTTCCTTTATCTCTATTTCATTCGGTAGGTTTTCGGACTGGATTATACACCAGGTTATGCTATCCTTATGCTTAATCAATGGCATGAAGCGACGTGCCTGATATTATTACCGCAGTCGTGGCATGCCGAAATATGGATGCGAATATTTGTTCTTGGCGCAACTTATGAAGGTACAGTTCAATATTTTCTGTCTCTCCTGTAAATTTATATTTTTGATGATCCTTTACAATACAGCGGTCTTTAGATGAATACATGAATCAACAATAGTCATGCTGGAACTACCCAACCTTTGTCTATATGGAGTCCGTATGTCTGAATACTTGGCCACTCTTTCAAATATTTCGAATTTACCTGCTTAATGACATAACTCTGCTCCCGTCATTTTTATAACTTTTTACGAAGTATTAATACACTGTTATATAGTTTTTGCGTCTCATTTCTCCGAATTAAAACAAGCTTAGGCCTACATAAATTTTGCTACAAACTATCTATTCTCTTTGTCACTATTCTCCTGCTTTCTCCTTACGTGGTACTTGTAAATTCTCTGTCGACAGGTAAAAATGATATATATTTCCACTTTCTCCCTTTAAATGGTTTCCTCTTCACCTTTTAATTGTTTCTAATACCCCCCCCCCCCCCATCTCTCTCTCTCTCTCTCTCTCTCAGGGAGCCCAGTCCCGTTAGGCATGGAAAGCGGAGAGATTGCGAACGTCCAGATTTCGGCCAGTTCTTACCTCGAGGACCACGCTCCGTGGGAGGGGCGTTTGCACGGCCCCTCGGCCTGGTGCGCCAGCCTCGAAGATAACAATCCCTGGATCAGAATCGACCTCTTGACCCGTGCCCATATTCATAAGATCGCCATACAAGGCCTCGTCGTCGCGTCCGTCGATCACCCCGGGGCGGCGGGGTCGTACCCGGGGGAAATACGTGTGTCTTCGAGCCCCGTTGAAGATGGACCGTATATCGCCATGACGATAGAGGTGGGTGATTATAGGTCTGTCGGAAGGGGAGGGGGTTGCAGAGGGTGTGATCGCAACCCCTTTTCCTCTTGACAGAAGATTTCTATTTTTTTTGGGGGGGGGGCGGGGGAATTTAGGATGTTTACCTTTAAACATTTGAATATAGATCTCTGCCCATAGGTTCCAACAAAAAGCACCCCCCCCCCCCAAAAAAAAAAAAAAAAAAAAAAAAACTTCGAAATCAAATCAAATCAAATCAAACCAAATTTTGTGACACAAATTTCAGAATGTGAATCGTAGTGGTATGAGTCTGTGTGCTAATTTCCCGAAGGACTCTGTTCCACGTGTGTTATAAGTTTTAATTTATCACACACGTAAGAAGACTTACAATGGGGCCCTCTACCCCTACCTGACTGCTTCTTTCCCATAGTGCCTACATTAATCTGTTCATATTTTAGCGACAAGGGAAAAGTCCAAATGGTGCAGCAGATGTACAGGAATTCTACACAACCTATGATCCCGTCGCCCGGTACATCAAAATCAGAATAAAATCATCGAACACTGCCTACAGTTGTCTCCGGGTCGAGATATACGGCTACATGAACTTTGGTAAGTGGAATACCAAACGTGACATCATCATTTAAAGGTGTTAGAAACATTCAAAGAATAATGATTTTTAAAAAGTATTTACTTGATAATCTCATGAGCTACATTATTATTTTGATCCGTGCGAAAGCAATTATACTATTAAATGTGTTTCTTTTTTATTGTTATTTTTTGACGGATTGAAATTTACATTCATTTCCTTCAACAACATAATCTACAAAATTCCAATATGTACAGAGAAGGTGGCGAACACCCGGGAAGCGAAGCTTGTGTTGGGGACGCCGAAGACAAAATGACAGTATCAATAAGAACATGTAATGTTCAAATACACATGCATTTTTGACGGTAAAAAATGAAGGAACTTACTCTTGTATATAATACATTCATTATGTTTGTAAAGTGTAAACCTTGTATTCTTTTATTGCACTCTTCTCACCGTTGTGAATTCTTACGTATATAATGATATTTTTGCATTATCTGGCTTTGAATGATTTTACGAATGATTAATAAATTAAGATCATATATTTATATTACTTTCCTTTGTTTTAAATTTGTTATGAATTGCCTTTCTTTCTTGTAATATTTCAGTTCTAAGTAATTACCTGTCTGTAATAGTTCAATTTTAATCATTCACCTGACTTGAATTATATTTTCTGTTTTTCTTTTTTTTTATAAATTATCTATTTCTTTTTTCCTTTACCTGTTTACAGTCAGAGTCATGTATGGAATTTCATACTTTTTTTTATTTGCTTATGTTTACTTTTTTAAATTATTATCATTATTATTATCATCATCATTATTATTATTATTATCATTATTATTATTATTATTATCATTATTATTATTATTATTATTATCATCATCATCATCATCATCATCATTATTATTATTATTATTATTATCATCATCATCATCATCATTATTATTATTATCATCATCATCATCATCATCATCATCATCATCATTATCATCATCATCACCATCATCATCATCATCCTTATTATCAATATCACTATCATTATCATCATTGTCACATGTTCCAAGTCTATAATGTTACTTTGTCACTTCCCTATATTTTGATATTTGTAAAGCGCTTAAAAATTCAGAAATACAAGTCAAAGTACACTGTTCTTATTACCATAACTAACACAATACTGCGACATTTGCTCCTGCGATATTATTGCTCCTGCGATATTGTTGCTCCTGTCTTGATATCTCCGAAGACATGGGGTTAGGGTTAGGGTTTTGATATGGGTTTAGGGGTTGGGTTCAGAATGATATGAGGATTAGGATCAAGGTTTGTGTTAGGTTTGGGATTAGGTTTTATATTTTACTTAACGTGCATATTTTCCATGGGAGCAATTGTCGTCGGAGCAAATGTCATGGAATCAATTAACACAAATAGAATATTTCTATTTCATTGACTGACTTAACTCCTCCAAGTTGGGGTTCCCTCCTGACTTATGATTATTTGAATGCATAATATCTTTGCATCAGTCCATTTATTAAGTGATGTACTTTTTTTTACTATAGTTTCTATAATTTACAGTAAACTCACGTTTACTTTTTGTTAATTTGTTTGTTTTTTGCTTACTTTTAACAGAGCTTTGGCCAGATTTTGATATTTCTGATCTTGACAGTCACATCGATTATGCAAACATTGACGATATCCGATTAGAATGCAGTTGTCTTTGGAACCGTACAGTAGAGAACTACAAGCAAGGTGAGGAAATTCAATGACGTGTAAAGAATTTCTCTCTCTCTCTCTCTTCCTATAGTCTTTTTTTCTTCCCCCTCGTCCTCCTTCTCTTTCATCTTTTTCTTCCTCCTCGATTCTTCTTCTTCTTCTTCTTCTTCTTCTTCTTCTTCTTCTTCTTCTTCTTCTTCTTCTTCTTCTTCCTCTTTTCGCTTTTACTACCTACTTTTTTCCCTTTGTCTAAAACGCCCTTTAGGCGAGTTCTTGGACAAAAAATGGCAAAGTTTTCGATAAGACCATCCCATAATATTGATACTGAAAGCTTTCCTTGCTGGTGCAGCTACCTTTTTTTCTTTAAAATGTGGAAAAAATCTTCTTTCCTCGGCAGTCTACCTAATATTTTCCTGACAAATTGTCCCGCGTCTGTCTTTCATTACAGATTTCTTCTTAATCTTGAGCGGTGATGAAATTGTTCACGAAATGTGCCCGGGACAAAACAAGCAAGGGGACACCTCCTTCGTGACACCACCTTCGGAATGGCCAGATGAATCCTCGGGTTTCTTTTCCTTTTCCACGGGCTCAACAACGGCGCCTGTCTTTACAGACATTTACAGCGAGGAGATTTCGTCTTCGGCTCCCCATGCTGTTACGTCATCATTCACTTCGTGGCTTTGTCCTGACGTACCCCCGGACGCCGCGTTTACATCCACTGTCATCTTTCGTGAAGTTTTGACCATACGTGAAGGTAGTTCCCGTTTCCGACTCGAACATAATCGCAAAGACCGAAAATTGAAGAGGAATATGAAGAACTCTAATATGCCGAAAGCACGTTGGTCGTAAAGACAACAAGGTGCATTTTTTTTTAACCGGGGGAGGAGCAATTCGGCCTTTGGGTCAGGGTTTCTGCGTAGAAAATTTTGGGTCTAACATGTATCCCGAAGACCTGGTGAAATCTACATTAATGCTTTCATCTCTCTTTTGTATAACAAGGAAATATTATAGTTTTCTTATTAATATTGAAATTATCATTATTACATGTACTATTATCATTATTATCATGATCATGATGATCAGCATCATCATCATTTTTATTATCATTATCATCATTATTATCCTTATTATCTCCATCATCATTATCAGTAGTAGTAGTCGCCGTATAGTCAAATATGCTTTAGCGACCACCTGTTTATAAGGACCACATGTATGAGACAACAATATTATTTTGTTTACCTTGATCATTGCTTCTCACTGAAATGTATTGAGGGAACGTGTAAATAAATATCACTGCTCATAAAGACCGCCATTCTTGTCTCTCTTGGGTGATCTTTAAACACTTCGAAGTGACTGTATCATTACCTTTTTTTTAGCAATATCATCATCATTAATTTCGTTATCATCATCATCATCATCATCATCACCACCACTTCAGTTACGTTTATTGTTGTGATCTTCAACAATATTATTAATAAATTATAACAAAAAATACTAATTCTTATATTCAACAGATAAAAGCACATGCGAAATTCAATTTCTTCTTTTGTTTAATGCCGTGCGACCGTACAAGTTGAACGCTTTGCGAGAGAGTGCTGACAAAACTTTATGCCGGATCGTGGACTCATTCAGACGAGGCGTTCACAACGGATTATTTTCATAATTCTTATTAAGAAAAAATAATTATTAGAAAACATCAGTAATACCCTAACAACTTAGGTCGTGCGAGACTTAATTACTTTCTTTGCGGTGACGACCGTCCAAGTTGGACTCTTTTCGAGAGAGTGCTGACAAAATTTTATGCTGGATAGTGGACCTATTCAGACAAAGCGGTCGTAACTGACCATTATCATGATTACCGTCGAACCTGCGTATAAAAATCATCCAATACAAGAAAGGCAGTCTTTATGAGCAGATAATCTTTCTGACTGTAAAGGATCCAATATATTTCTATGAGAAGGACTGATCGAAGGGAAACAAAATTTGTAGTCTTTATAGACGGGTTATCCTTCTATAAAAGTGGTCCCTAATGCGGGTTCGACTGTATCATTATAAAGAAAAAGAAATTGTTACAAACATTAATCATCGTTTTCTCATATCTAATTAAGGCCGTGTGAGAGTCAATTACTTTCTTCGCGGGGACGACCGGACGAGTTGGACGCTTTATGAACGGGTCTTGACAGAAGTGTATCCCGGATCATGGGCCTATTCAGACGTGGTCATTGCATCGGCCCAGGGCTCGCCCGGTGGTTCTCCGGGAAATTGGACAGAATTTTACATCGATCGTGAATTCAGTGAGAATTATCGAGTAGGTCCGAGTTTGTTTGTTTGTTTTTTTTTCCGAGCGGTAACTGTAATAGTTTGCTAGGGATCAATTTGGAATTCTAATGAATTATTTTTTCCCTTTGTCGGCAAATTTTTAAAACACAAGAACCTTTTCGTATTTTTGTTTTCTGTTTTTACTGAACAGAAAATTTTCAACAGTGTATAAACTAGCAAAATCAATTCAAACCGGTATATCAATGGCGCAGGTACATCACTATGCTTATTATCTATTCAGCTAGTAGTATGTTAGTTAACATAATCGTCAATATGGCTATCACCATGAATGATGCCATTACCATTATTACAATTAATATGTCATTGTTATGTAACATTTTATAACTATTAATGCAATCATTATCGTTATAACCAAGATTCTAACCATAACAATAACTGTCCTAGCATCATTTGTGATATATTGTTGCCAATCTCTTTAAAATAGAGACCTCATTATCATTTCTTTTAATTCATCACTCTCCACTCCTATCAGTTGGTTGCAGAGTTCACGGTCATCGCCGATGGGTATTCTCTGGTAGCGTTTGAGCCGGATAGTTTTAACTTGATCTCAGGTATTCATCTCATTCTACCTATCAGTTGAACAATGTACAATACGAAGGGACATATCCAGAAATGAATCGACAAGAGGTGGTGCTAAACTGCACAGAAACCCTTCCCATGGCCGTACACAGCGGGAGCAGTTGCCCCCATCCCCCCCCCCGAAATTTTCAAGACTTACATTTTTTTACTGAAAGTTTTCCAAAGTCCACCAAGAGTGTGCGCCAGAACCTTCAATTTCAATTTAAAAATGCAAAAGCGCCCTCGTTACCAGCCCGGTTTCGTTTCCTCGCTTGCGTGTTTCTTCAAACATTTTACATATTCTTATTTATTTATTTATTTATTTATTTATTTATTTATTTATTTATTTATTTATTTATTTATTTATTTATTTATTTATTTATTTATTTATTTATTTATTTATTTATTTATTTATTTATTTATTTATTCATTTATTTATTTGAATAAATCCATACAAGCAAAAAAGATCAGCAAACATGCTGTTATACATCAGTGTCCTGATTACAAAGTAAAATGCAACACAAATGTGCAAAGATAATACATGAAGTAATGTTCGGAATATACTTATCAAATAAAACAAAGAAAAAAAAACTAATAAGCAATCTATGCAGTAGTAAAATATATCAACTAATATATGAATATATGAATTTTTGCCCCCCCCCCCCCAGGAAAAAAAATTCTGTGTACGGTCCTGATCCTTCTAAGAGGGAATGGGGAGGGGGTACGCTTAATGAATATTATATTGCTTATACTTCCTTGTCACAATGCTGTTGAATATTAAAGGTGTTTGCTGTGTCTTTAAGACTATTGTTTCGCCAATGCTGAACACCACCATTTCGTGTGAGGATGATGGTAAATAATCATGAAATTGGCTGGAGGTAATAGGGCCTGGTGATGTTTCCAAAATTGTGGTGGCATGGGTTCGAATCCCACTCCTGACACCATATAACAGTGTTATGGACTAGCTGGTGCAAACATAACAGTCTTTACAATGTCTGGTATAACTAAAGCGGCGCAACCTGGACATTTATTAGGAGGATAAACAGTAACTGCTAAGTCTTGCAATGAGTAGGCACGAGATGGAGAGTGACAGTCTTGTCTCAAGACATTTGACTTGATATCGTCGGTGTTCAGGGTTCACACAGAGAAGCGTGTAAGTGCTAGTAGTACAGCTAGTAATTGCTTAAATAGAATTCAGAGGAAGGAAAGTTATTTCAGAAAGTAATCTCAGGATTAGTTTGCCAACAGGATATGATCTTTTAACTTGTTTTCTAAATGCTTTTTCAATTTCAAGGATTCTATTATCTGTAACTTGCTACATCTAATTTCCAAAATGGTACTTTTTAAGAATGGAACAACGGGTTATCCCCAATGAAAAATGAATGCCATTTAACCTGATGCTCCATCTCCATGTGTTACAGAGAGTTTTTCTGACGTCAAAGAGAACACGTTGGGGATGAAGAACTTGAATATCTTAGATCGCCAGATCTCGTCATCGAGCGAACGAAGTGTTGACACACCTGCCACATCTGGCCGCATGAACGGCAATCATGGCTGGTGCCCCAGCGAAAATGACACGAACCCATGGATTCAGGTATTTAAATCATTTGATTAATGCTACGCACGTTTTTTTTTTTACATTATTTATTATCAAAAATGGGTTATAGCTTGAATATAGCGCATATCCTGCATGCAATGTATGATTGACACATTCTCTTGAGTCCGATGACAGTTTCTATCAATTGCTATCTTCAACTCGGAATCCAATACTTAACCTATACGTAAAACCCAACTCGAGCCTTAACCTTACGTATATCTTTGATAGAATGAACCCTTGTTGATAAAAAGTACCATGGTACCCAGGGTTAAAAAACGCTTATATTTGAACATTTACCATCAAATTACCATGATTGTACCATGGGTATGGAGTGGTAAATGTAGATTAGTGTCTTTGCAAAGGCATTGCTATACAGCGCTAAAATCCAAGAATCTCAAATCTCTTTTATAGTCGAGTCCCAGTCCAGTGTCAGACTACTACACTGTAAAGATACATTCAAAATACAGGAGCAGAAGGCAATCTTTTTTTTTAGCCGTGTGCTCAAAATACAAGAATCCGCTCTCAAAGGATAGTATCATTAAAAAAAAAAAAACACCTTCTTTGGATCATAATTTCGAATAGATTCAGCTCCAAGGCAAGAGATTTCCAATAATTACTCCAAAAAAGTTTTACACACTCTTGAATTTTATTTAAGAGAGTACATTTCTTAACGAAACAGTGATTATAACATAAAAACAGAGACCTAAGAGGGTGTAATTCTACTTTTTCTCTCTCTCAGGTGGATATGGAAAGGGAGATTTACTTGAATGGAATCATGCTCCAAGGCAGAAAAGACAGCAGTAAGTGGGTCACCGCATATTACATCCGGGTCAGCGATAATGGAAACACGTGGCGGTACTACGACGACTTGAATACCCCAACTGTAAGTGAAAATAAATCAGTAGCAGCGTAAGAAGAAGTTACACATTAGATGTGAATTGTTTAGACCTCTATTTCACAGGCAATGTGCTGATCATGCCTTTCTTTAAGCCAATGATGCATTTTTTTTTCTTGTCAACACTATTTACTTTTACTGCCACTGCCTCTCTTTAGTTCACTTTTATCTTTCTGATCATGAGGAAATCTATCTTTTCTGGCTTTAAAACATTTTCTCTCTTCTTTCATAGATCTTTAAAGGATCCTGGAGTGCCGATTTAGTTGTTGTGCAGTCGTTACCCAATCCAATGTACTGCCGATTTGTTAGAATTCATCCTGTCGCAAATTACACCTATCCGTGCATGCGATTTGAACTGAATGGAGTGAAAACAGGAAGTGGTAGGCCTACAACTTTTTCCAAATGCCATTATGTCCATCTCTGGAGGTTTCTTGAGATTTTGAAAATGGTTTATCTACTGAAAACAAAACGCATACAAGAAAAGGTTCAGGACAAGAGACACCATCGTATGTACTTATAGAAGTGATAAGCAAAATGGTCTGGTTTAAAAAAAAATCATTCGTTATGGCAACTTTTCCACCTGTCTCTGGTTTGTCCAAAGAAAAGGAAAACAAAAAAGTAAAGAGGTCATAGAGAAGGGAAGGCTATCAGCATTAGATTATGAACATAATATATCTCCCACAGGAACAGTTACAGCCCAAGTACCGAAAGTCGAGGAGCTCTTGATACTGCAACAATTTTCTGCCTTCTAAAAAAAAAAAAACTACCTCTGATGGTTCTTAAGAGTAAGGGCAGCGAGACCAGCATGTTGGTCTCACAAGACTTTCAACAGCTGTTCCTATGGCTAATGAGAATGCATGTCATTTGTCATGAAACCAGTGTGAGCTTCTGGTCTCTCAGGCTGCTAATCTTTGGGATGGTTCCTTCCCAAATATGTAGCTACTTTTAAAATAACCTTTGACGTTCTAGTCTGCAAATGGTATAAAAACTCTGCCTCTTTTTTTTTTCTTAAAGCTGTGTCCACAACAGAACTTCAAACAACGGAAACCATCTCCCAGACAACACCGTTTGCGACCACCACTGCACCAGCGATGACATCCAACTCTTTAACGAATGCCACAAGCAGCAGCACCGGGTCAATCACGGCAGCGGCTGGTCCAACGACCCATGAGATGACAACATCTCCTGTCACCACAGTTGATCTGATGTTCCCGCCATCGTCATCTCAGCCAAATGGGACAGGTGGTAATCCTTCCAATCTGACATCCCCTATGGCCACAGGCTCCGAGGAAATGACCGCCGAGCCATATGCTGAAGTACCCAGTCAGATAGTTCATGCGACAAAAGTAAGTATAGTATCAAGTCAATGTACTTTTGTCCGTTGGGCCAATGATGGTTCAACAATGACAAGCTGAAGTTTGACCAAGTTATTGACATGGAATTGTCAAAGCAGACAATGCCCACCACTGCTGATGTTGTCCCTACATAGTATTGCTAACGACAACGTGAATACTAGTCAAATAGTGTCCTTGCCAATTATAGCCAATACGATAATGTTGGTTGTCGATCAGTAAATGTTTAACCCGGGTAAGCGAGAAATTTCTGCCTAAATTATGTTTCAGTAGGGCATTTTCATGAGATATCAAGTTTCATGAGATATCAAATCTCACAAGAATGTAAAATCATGAATTCAAAAACTTTGGCTGCTTCAATCATAATTTTGTTTTATATTTTTCATGTAGGATCATATCTCACAAAAGTTTTCTCTGAGATACTTTCATGTTGAGTCAAGAATAAAAGGGGTTCAAAATACAGCATCAATTGCTTTAGATATCCAATTTGAAATTTCCAGGGAAGAGTTTTCTATGTTTTTAGGGTAAAGTTGAGAGTATAAGTATAGAAATGCTTGGCACCAATTGCTAAAGATAATCAAGTGTGTAACTATACTATCGTCATGATCGTTGTTCATATTACATCCAAGGTGGATGATGTCTTCAATGCTGTCACTGACCCCAACATCACAGTGTCCTTTGAAACAGCGTCCGCAGCGCTCAACGTTGTTGACAACTTGACCCGTCAGTCATCAGGGCCATTGAACAAAGATGATATAGAGAGTATTAAGGGAACCTTGTCTGCCGTGTCTTCTCAAGCTGCCTCGACTAAAGAAACGGCTAAGGTCTGTCAAGTTTAACTTGTCACACTCCACTTGACATAAAGCACAAAAGATATATAGATTTTAGACCGGAATATTATTGGTAAAACGACTTAAAGATCGAATGAAAATATTTTCATTTTTATGATAAATATATTCTATATGCCATGTTTAATTTGCAATATTAGTGACAAATTATTTCCGTTTGGGAACAGTAAAAACATTAGTATTAGATTGAGGCAGTTAGATGTAGTGTTGCTATAATTCATTTTCAGTCTTGTGAGTATATGATGCACAAACTTAAAGTTAAAGCATTTATGGTTTTAATTTTGATTTCTTTGATAGCAATAGCGGACTCAGAACCCGAGAGGTCAGAAAGATATTTAAAATGTTGCCAAATGCTTATCAATACCAGAAGTTAATAATTCAAGTTCAAACTCAATTTACAACTTAAAAACAGACAGAATGAATTAAAACTTACGAATTTGATTGAGGCTTAGTTTTTCAGTCTCTTCCACCATGTTTTTCCCGCCACTGAGAGAACCAATGTCGGCCTAACGATGAATACGGTCTTCTTCTTGTTAATAGACTTTCTTGGACGTTGTTGCAAGCATCCTTGTACCAAATGACACTTTGACGGATCCTGATGCAACATCTAATGAGGTATTAAGTTGTCTGCACTTGCAAAATATTCTGTTTTACTATTTTACAAAAAAATATATCCCATCAATCAGCATAAAATAGAAGAAACAACTTATCAAAACACACACAAGTAGTGATGTATAGACAGATCTGCTTACTAATTTTATGCATATTTGTTGAACAAAAGCTCCCCTAGACAACTGAGAAGCTTGCCAGATGGTTGCCCGACATAGCACCAACTAATGAATGCAAACTGGATTCCATCTATTCAGATGCCATTATGTACAAGACCTGAACTGAACAGTTGATAACCAAGGGTTTTGGAGAGAAATGTGCATAAATTTGAATACATTAGTAAACAGGTCCACTCCACAAACGTATGTTTATCATAATGAAACTGAATAGAAAAGTCTAGTATGTCCATGAAACGAAATCACAAAGAGTCATTCCTTTCCTTTGACAAAAGGGAATGAAGCATTCTTCATGTGAAATAACAAAAGTAGAATAAACCATTCATGTAGAAAGACAAAAAGGAGGCATTTCTATTCAAATTCATTATTATGATCAGAAGGGGACTATGGATTACAAGACATAGCCAAGACAGGTGTAAAAGATGCAGTTCCACTTTAAATTGTTGATCAGTTGAACAATAAATGTAAGGGCATTTTTCATTAATGAAATAATCAAATGCTATCACCTGGCCCAGGCATAATCTACTTTTTCAATTGATTTGGAAAGATGATTAATGTCACGTTATACAAAGGGAAAAGTGCTAATTGTCAAAAATAAATGTATTCAACTTGACTTTGATATTATTTTAACCCAGCATTGTTGTCCAGTAATTAATTGATTTTCATGTTTCTACCATGTAGAATTCAACTTCTCTGAAGAAGCATGCTAGCAGCATTATGGAACTTGTGGAATCATTTGCTACAGATGCAGCTAAAAATCTCTTGTCAACAGCCAAGAAAAAGGTTGTCATACAGAACGATGACTTAGGTGAGAATGGGGTTTTTTGTCTTTAATACTGGACAGATTTTTTTGCTAATTTCTAAATTTCTTGTCATAATGACTGATAAAGCTTCTTTTTTTTTGACAGTGCAAGAATCAGTATGTGTTTGTTTGTGGGTGTGTGTCATAATAATGATAATAAAAATGAAAATAATAATGATTATAATAATAACAACAATAATTCCCGGTAGTAAAATACTACTACTACTACTACTACTACTACTACGAAGGATAATAATAATAGTGGGTTCTTGTATAGCATTCATGTCTGTTCCATTCGACATGCATGCCTAGTGCTCCAAGTGACAATGCCCATGCAATTGATTACATTTTAAACTTAAAGTATGGTATATTCCTGAAGATTATATTACTATGGAGAGCTTACTAATGCTAATTATTATTATTATTATCATCATTATTATTATTATTATTATTATTATTATTATCATTATTATTATTATTATTATTATCATCATTATTATTATCATTATTATTATGATTATCATTGTTATTATTATTATCATTATTATTATTATTATCGTTATTATTATTATCATTGTTATTATTATCATTATTATTATCATTATTATTATTATTATTATTATTATCATTGTTATTATTATTATCATTATTATTATTATTATTATTATTATTATTATTATTATTATCGTTATTATTATTATCATTGTTATTATTATTATCATTATTATTATTATTATATTCCCATCATGACAAATGATTACTTAATTCTTCAGAGAGTGCTACAGTCACGGTGTGTGGGTGTGCATGCGTGGATGTGTGTGTGTGGGTGGGGGGTGTATGAAACGTTGCTTGGCAGCTCTTCACAACAGACTGAATCACCCTTCTAATGACTTGTTTCCAATTTCTATTGACAGTGTTGCACTTAACGAAAATTTCTCCAGAGGATATCGAAAACAGCACCGACCCGGTGTCTGTGAGTGTGAACTCAAGCACCAATGAACTTCACTTTCCACCATCTGTCTTCAAAGGAAAGAACAGTAAGGCAACTCAGGGACCCATCATATCTTACCTGAAAGGGAACCAAAACCCTGGTGAAAAATCAATTTTAATGAAAAGATGCAGTGGGGTGTGTCCAAGAAAAAGTTGGGAAAATGAGGATATGACCCCTTTCTACGCTTTTACCTCACTTGGTCGCCTTGCTCTCTAGCACCACATTAATGTGTGTGTGTGTTCTCCTGGAGAGATATACCCTCTGACTGCATGGAATCTGACTGCATGGAATGCATAGTCTTTTTGAAACATTTCATTTCATTAAATTCCAAGCAAGATGGAACTTGCTATAGAAAGCCTATAATAACTCTGTGAACAATAATATTTAACTCATACTTCTGTTTAAGCAAGAAAATATAATATCATTATCATCAACAAAAATCATGCTTTTCTACTTACTGTAGCACCAAATTGTCATTTGTATTTTATGGATCCCCCTTAATCTCAAGCCACAGGGTGTTAGGTCCTCAAACTTTTGATGTATATATTAACTTGTGTCATTTTTATGAAACAAATAAATTGAAATGAATACATTTAACAACTGATATGTGTGTATGATTTCTTCCCATTCGTTTTTAGTCACCATAAGTGCAGTGGTGTTCAACGATCTTCATCTGACGTCGTCATCTCGGCTTAATGGACTCCATGACAATGACACATCCACCAGCGTAGGGTCAAAGATCATGTCAATTCAGGTCGAGGCAACTGATGGGTCCAACATCACATTCAGTGCTGAGGATCCTGTTGAATTGGTCCTAGAACTAAATGCGGTAAAGCCTTAATGAAAGTAAAAAGTGTACTCTTCCTGCAGATTCTGGCATCCTGCCCGTCATAACCTTAATCCTAACCCAGCCCTAATCCACCAAAAGATTAATGGGTTCTGTTACCATTCGTAAGATTTTCAGGGTTTGTTCATTAGTTCCATTGCTTTATAGTCCAAATATTTGTCAATCCTAATATTTGTCCATCCAAAATTTGGTCATTTCTATGGGTAATCTGTTTTCAGAAAGCAGCAAGTTAGCTTTGGTATGCAGAACAAGGTACAAGACAGCACCAACTTTGATCACTGAGTGATCTAACATTAACCTCAAAACCTTTCAAAATGACCAAGCTTGGGGAATAGTGTGATCTCATTATTTTCTTTAATTCACTTCTTATTTCACTTTCACCAGGATGCAAACACAACGAACACTCAATCTTTGTGCGTCTTCTGGGAATTCCTTGAAGAGTAAGTTGTTCATTCAAAACAATGACCCAAAATCACAAAGGAGGTTTATTTTGCCACTCTCCACCCAGGTGTAAATGGGTACCGGCAGGAAGGAATTCCTTGAATGCTGTGAGCACTGAAATTGGTAGCCTAGCTGAGACGGGGTAATATTGGAGCGCCTTGAGCACCTCCTCTGGTGGATATGTGTGCTATATAAATATCCAGTGCCACGGTTTCCGTAAATATGATAAGTGCAAATAAGTGCAAAAAATTGCAAATTAGCATATCAAAGTGCATTACTGCCTGCCCAATGGACAAGAGAACATGCACATTCTACGCTTTTGGAGGTTTAAAACAAAAGTGTGGATTCAAACCATGGTTTAAATATAAGCATATAAACCCCTGTTGTGAATTTGGGCCGATGTGTTCACTGCAACATACTGTAATGACAGTACTAAACAGCAAATTATAAGCTGGGTTATCTGAGAATTTTGTTCAAACGACTGTAAGGAGCATTTTTTGGACAAGAGAGGCCTAATACTACCTCTGTTTTCACTTGGTGACTACAGTGCTGCTCACTAGTAGACTCTTTTTATTCGAAAAAGATTTTATGAACCTAAAGTGAAATAGAAACATACATGTACACTTTGAATATTGGCATTCATTACACCAGTATTGTACATGATTTTAGGCCAACAAGTGCAAAAATGCTTCAGCCAACAAATAAATGTTTAGGAAATGTGAAAAAAAAAACCACATTTTCAAAGCTTAAAATTGATAATGAACTATTGTCAATTAATAATATACATTCTTATTTGACGTGACTTTATCAATAAGAATGAAATCTTGTATGTGTCATGTTATTGGTAGAGAGGACTCTGGAGGGGTGTGGTCAACAGCTGGTTGTCATAGGAACCAAACCCAAGGAACACAGATCACATGTCATTGCGATCACCTGACTAATTTTGCCATTCTACTACAAGTTAACCCAAATCCGGTAGTAAGTATTAATTAAAACCTTAAATCTAAACTGCTCCACAAATGTTTTTGAAAAAACAACATGTGCAATTTGGAATATTCACGAGTCTGTTCCATAATTTTCTTTAAAACACTGTTAGTAGAGGTATTTTACCACAGAGCACTCTTAAACTCTTTAAATAGAGGAAATTGAGAGTATACATTGCCACTTTTTTCTTGTCAAATTAGGGCCTATTTGTGCGAAAATCTACAGATGTCTCTGTAAAATAGGGGTCATTCTGACATACTGGAATAGTCAAGGGCCGGTACTCTGAAAATTGGTTATCTTTTATCTTATTTTAATTGAAAAAGCAATCAGAAATAGGGTACGCCATTGGCTCACACTGCACACTTTTGACTTGCATGCTGGTTGATCTGCACAATTTTGCGCCATTCAAACCAATCACAAGTTCACCTTCAAAATTTGTTGTGACGATTGAAAGAGTGAAGATAGGATAAATGATACAACAATTTTCAGAATACCGGCCAAGGAATACATATTCTATATAGATATAATGTAGATGTAAAGAGTTAATGTTCCATGACTCCCTTCTTCACTCCTCTTTTCTCTCTTCTTTTCCTATCTTATGATTGGAATGCCCCAATTAGCTCATTTCTGCAGTGTAATGAGTTCATATCTTCAGAAGATAGCAGTGGCAATTTACTCTTCTCTTCCTCTTTTCTTCCAATTTTCTTTTTTTTCTCCACATGAATTTGTCTATCTTTTTCTATTGGTTTGTATCCCATGACAAATACTAGTAGACTGTGATATAAAGTAATTCCTTTAGTTAAAAAATTATCTCCAAATTATAGAAAGAAATAAAGAAATTATTGTGTGATCCTTTCTAGTCCTCTCCACCATTTTGATAGGCCTAATCCTATTCTTATCATTTAATGCAAACAGTTCTTCGAATTTCTCCTCCCCCTCCCCCCCCCCCTCTTTATTTCTGTCCCTCCATTTCCCATCAATTTCAATTTTCTCCCTTTATGAGTTTCCTACTTTTCTTTTTCTTTATTTTATTGAATTAAGAAAGTTGTTCAAGTAGTCTTTCAAGCTCTCATTCTGCTAAGTCACATTTTTTAAAAATCAAAATTATTTCATATGTGCTTGAATGTGAAATCAGTCACACACCACCAAAATACTATTTCTATTTCATTGCCTACTTTTTCTAATCATTCATGCAGGTACTATCCCTTGCTCATCGAGTCACATTAGATATGCTAACGTACGTTGGTTTGGCCTTATCTATAGCAGCTCTTGTATGCACACTCACCACCTTTGTTTTGCTCAAGTAAGTATTATGGATAGTTAAATCTGATATTTCCTTTTTCTTGTTTTCCTTGTCATATGTCAAGTATATACACATGTTTTATTTTTGATTATATGTCTGTATCGTTTGATTATGTATTTTCCATTGATGGTTAAATGGTTAAATGGTTGGTTACTTTACCTGACTGCTAAGAAAGCATACGTATGCTTGTTAGTAAGCAACCAGTCCGTATTAATCGTAATCCACCTCTTTAATCATTAACTTCTCTACAGGTTGATGAAATCCCAACGTACCATCATCCATACCAATCTTTGTATAGCATTACTCTTTGCTCAGCTCCTATACCTTATAGGAATAGAAAGAACAGCTTCTAAGGTAAGATAACCTTTTTTCCACTATAAATTTGCACTGAGTCTAAACCAAGCGTGAATCACGAGTGCATTCCATATCTTTCTCCATTCAGTCAGCGGGTTGATGTATACAGATACATTTTTCGTTTGTAGATTGATTGCAACCAACTTTTGTTTTCTCTTTGTTAAATTCTGACATACGCTTAGAAACAATGTATTAAGTGCAATATAAATGTTACATAATATTATTATCATTATTATCATTATTATTATTATTACTATTGTGGAGTATAAGTCAAGAAAGAGCCTTCTGCAGGCCTCTCCATGTGCTGATAGTCATAGTACGTTGTTCACATTTTAAAGGCACTAGCCTGCAATATTTTTTCAGGATTTTCTTATGCCCCCGCCCACTGAGGGTGGTGCCAGAGGCATCATGTTTTCGGGTTGTCTGTCATTCTGTTGGTCCCGCTTTTTTGTTAACGCAATACCTTGAGAATCATCTGAGGTATAAAACTTCAAATTTGGGCTAGTATGCATCAGCATGGGAAGATAATCTGATTGGATTTGGGGTATCTAAGTCAAAGGTCAAAGGTCAAAGGTCACAAGGTAAATGCTCAATAGCTTCATCGCATGTCTTGTGTGCCTCAAAAAAATATGCAGGCCCATCTGGCAGATGGAGGGATTTTCCGCAAAATTTTGTCATAGGCCAGGGACAGAGAAGTGTACAAACACACGTGACCAAGGCTTTAGTAGGGGATCTCAAACAGAGCAACAGCCTATCATCATGGTCTCTCTGCAGTTGCCTAACTGGTCCAATCTAGTGCAATCATCAGATGGGAAGACAACATTGTCTAATCCACCCATCCCTCTGACTCTGCCAAAGCCCCTGACTACCTTTCCCCTCATCTCTCTCCTAACAAACAGGCAGTATGTACTACCATTGCGGTGATACTTCACTATCTCTTCACATCTACCTTCTCTTGGATGCTGATGGAAGGCGTGTACATACTGATGCAGTCACGCTCGGCCTACGGGAAGGGAGGCAAAACATGGATGTACATGCTGGCAGGATGGGGTAAGAACTATGGGGAACAGTGAGGGGAGAAGAGAATGGGATAAAGGAAATATCAATGGGAGACATGGTCTTTTGCAGCTGGGGAGGGGGGCAGTCGCCCCCCTCCAGAAATTTTCAAACCTTACTTTTTTCATTGAAAATTTTACAAAATTCTACCCAAAGTGCGCAATAGATCATTCACTTTGAAAAGAGAATGCGATAAGGGGGAGGAAAAAGAAAATAAGCTTTCATCAAAATAATGAACTCGGTTTTAAATCAACAAATTTCAGAAAGAAAACAGTCATTGTTTAAAGTATTTAAGTTTTTGAACAGATAGATAAAAAAAATATATCCTTAGGGATGTGTGTTGTCCAATTTTGGCAAATATTCTGTCACAGACCAGAAAATAAGTCATATCTTCGTGAAGCTATTTTCCATTTACTTTGTCTTTTCTACTTTAGGTACTCCTGTCATAATCATCGCAGTCTCTCTTGGAATACGCCTAGATGGTTACGGAACAGATGATTAGTAAGTTTGTATTCTCCGCTTTCTATATCATATTTGAAGCTTATTTGAATTGTGTTATGCATTTAGTGCATTATGCAAAAGGAAGATGAATTAACCCATAGAGGTACAGTGTCACCTTTAGCTTTTGCAGTTTCTGTTGGTCCAGAATGTTGGGCAGTACATATCATACATGAGCAGAAAAAGAAAAATGCACTGACAAATTTGAGCTCATTCCCATCGCTGTATGGTGTGGAATTCTCGAATTAGAGAAGTTTAAGTGCAACTAATCATTAAACTCTTTAAATTGGCAATGCAGTGAATAATATATAATCACTATTTCTGTGTTCAAATTCGTAATTTCTGATTCAATTTTACAATTATATTTCATTTTGGTTTATGTTATATCCATATTTATTTTTTTCAAGCTATGTAAACGTGGAAAAAAAAATTTGTATTGCCAATTTGAGGATTGAAGATGATTAATTTTGACCTCAAGAAAGCTCTGTACTGCTATGGGTGAAATGATTATGTTTCATAACAAATGATGATTATATGCTCTATAATTGTGTATTGTACAGAATTGAATCCTGCTATAATAGTTGATGACATCCATAATACTTGATTGACGGAAACGGGTCTATACTCATGTTAAAAGGATATAGGCACATCACCAAGTTATTTACACAGAGGCAACATGCAAAATTTACCACTTAACATTATTTATGCTTTACATTTCAAATGCAATATGATATTCATTTAATTCAGACAAATTGATAAAAGCATTTTCATGTTAATCTTTAAAAATTCCAGTTGTTGGCTGTCAGTTGAGAATGGATTCATGTGGGCCTTTGCTACCCCTGTTCTAGCAGTGTTGGCTGTAAGTTTTTTTTTTTTGTTCTTCATCATGTTATTACTTCTTTGTGAGAAACTGTATATTGAAATGATATATTGATACTAAATGGCTGATTCCATGTATATATGCATGTGCATGTGTACATTTGTAAATAAAGACAAGAGCTACACTAATGGTGTATACAATATGAATCAAATCTATTATCTTACGCCATTTTTTTACAACAGTTCAACATGTTTAACAATTATTTCAATTTCTCCTTTCATTGCTTTTGTCATTTTTGTCAGATCTGTGGTTAATAGCTTTCAAGTGGATTTTGAGTAAAGATTGATTTTCAGATAAGAAATTTGAGTATGATAGCATTTACCACTATCCCCCCCCCCCCCCCCATGTTTCATCTGACCTTTTCTTGATTAACTATGAACAAAATCAATATTCCTTGTATTTGTAGATGAACACCATAGTACTTATCATGGTAATCCGCGTATTCATGGCACTCAAGGCTAACTTGGACAAAACGGAAGCAGAGAGGTTGAGGTAGGTGTATCGGGGAATTATTCCCTGCAGAAAGTTTTAGTGTAATTAAAAAATAGATATGTATTACTATTATTCATTACAGATTAGTAAATCGTGTTCTTTATATTCATATCCCAATAGGACAAGTGCACTGCCATTTCCACTTTTCCAACCACTGTTACTTTTACGTGTTTTTTCAATAATGCATAACACATTGTCTTGCATTATTTACTTGACCTTGTTATTCCATTATCTTCACTGTATGTACGTATATCAAAACGATTTTTTTTTCATTACAAAACTTGGTATATCATAGTGTCTTTAGTGTATTGTATCATATATTACTGTAAAACCTCATGTTAAAAGAAATTATTGGGTAGAATTGCACAAAATATATAAGTATATTTTTTATCTCTAAACAGGGCCGGTGTCCGAGCAGTTCTACTCCTCCAACCATTACTAGGTTTTACATGGGTTTTTGGTCTCCTGGCAGCCTATGACCCTTCGCTCTTCTTCGCCTACATGTTTGTTATCTTCAACTCTCTGCAGGTGAGCATGACAGTAGCATGTCCACCACATGACAAAGGAAATTTTAGTAAATTATGTTGCATTAACCCATTCATGACAGGAATTATTTAAAACCTAATTTGATCAGCTTTTATTCTTCAAATTGGCAGCACCAACATTTTTATTTTATTGCTACATTTTTCCTTTAAAATGTCATGTATCTAAAATGAATATAAATTGACAAAAATTATGATGAGAATGAAAATTATGATGGCCAATTTAAGGATTTTAATGCTTATTTTTCTTTAAAAAATTTTCAGCATCAAACAACGAATACTGATGCAACCAAAATGGGCACAGTTTGTGTAGAATTTTTTGCTCTTTCTGCTCATGTATTTGGTATGATTTTTAGGGCTCTGCATCAAAAGATATTAGGCCAAACCACAAAATGTGGACCTCTGTCACGAATGGGTTAATAGTGCATTAGATGAATACTTCAATGTGCTCTACTTTGTTACGATTATTAACCCTGATCACTGGCTTTCTAGCCCACTCACGAGTGTGCATTATCTCCACTCCTCATGGAGCATTCCTGCCCGTTTGCACCATTCACATGCATACATTCAGGGCAATGGTGCAAGCAGTCACATTCGCTTTCGGTAATCCCTGCAGGTACCCATTTGCTCCTGGGTGGAGAGTGCCAATTTAGATGAATGTCTTGCCAAAGATGTTAAGTGCCGCGACAGGACTCAAACCATGAACCACTCCATGGATGTATCCACTAGATCACTATCATTTGTACGTGACAAAGGAAATGTTCCCCTCCCCCTAATCCCTAAATTCGAAATTCAAAGGCACAGAGAAAAAATCAATACCCACAATTGTTATTATCATTACCACTATTATCAAGTATTTAGTGTCACCTGGGCCTGGAAGGGGAAAAGCAAACTTAAATCTCTGTGACCCTTGGGGTCTGTCCTCACGATATAACTTTTTGGGATGTGCAATTGTACCACTACACAGGGGTTGCCCCCTACTCTTCTTCAAATAGTACAGTGGGTTCTTAACGTGCAAAGGTGGTGAATCTCCTCTACATGGGGCCTCCATTTAACGTCCTATCTGAGGGACAGAGTGTTTTCCACAGAACATAACCTGCGTCTATGAAACAGGGGAGGGGCATGTTAACACACAATGCAGGCTTCAGTCATCCGCCCAGGATCTTTGGTTTTGACCCTTTATACCAACTGAGCCAACTCATCAATTGTTGATTTAATGGCGATTGTCCACTGACAATCGAATGATAGTTGTCAGTATATTTACCGACAGATTTCTAGAGGGCACAACCACACCATGTCCCCCTTTTAAACCTACTTCAGTATTCCTGCAGTAGAAAATGGGAGTTTGTCAGAAATTTTGTCTGCACTGTATCCTCATCTCTCATCTGCCACTGAATGTGTCTACCTGATACAGATATGCCCACGTACAGGTTCACTTCTAATCAAGAGCCTTAACAAGGCTCTGTGATTAAGACCTTACGTGGCCAAATCTAGTATAGCACCACAAGCTTTGATTCTGTTCATTATCACTGACAGTTCATCTAGCATTCTTTCGTTGATACCAGTCATAACACTTCTTTTCTCTTTGATGTTATTTCATTGTCAAATGGCTGTTTTTGCATTTCACAGGGGGTTTTCATTTTCATCGTCAACTGCTTGATGAATGAAGAGGTAAGAAGATACGCTTGAAAAATTTAAGATTTAATTTCTTAAACATCCTTTTTCTTGATTTAACATTAGCACATCAATATCATGTTCAGCTAAATAGTTACAGATTAGCTTGAGTGTAGTACAGACTTTTTTTTAAAAAAAAGATATTCAGTCTCACACAATTTTATAGGAGGAAGAAAGGAAAAATACTTGTGAATGTATGACTAGGAATGTACATGTATAGGGTTTATTTGTCAGATGAAAAATAAAACACTATATATATTTTTTTGGGGGGGCGATTGCTTGTTTGTTTTTTTACATGTCTAGATTTTCTAGAAAAATATACATTCATGATGCCAAATAGAGTAGCCAAAAACATATATGTACCAAGAGGGCATCCCCATTGATCCACCCCTGTAACAAGAAAATTAAAAGTGTTGTATTATTGATATCAATCTACTAATGAAACCATCCTAAGTTTAAAAAAAGACCACATTGTGATTATTGTTATGGTGAGAGCTTAAATCATATCACATCACCCATACAGGTAAAGAAGGCTTTCAAGACCAAGTACCATCGATCTGGGGGCCGGCGGCGCAGGAGGTCCACACATACTACCCAGATCTCCACTACAGATACCTCTGTGGCATTCAAGACCACTAGAGCCTTTATGGACAGGACCAAGGCTACCAGCAAGTCCAGTAAAAATTCTAGTGTTGCTGAAGGGGTGAGAAAACTTTAGGCCTCTGCCCCCCCCCCCCCCCCCCACCCCCTTCCCTCCTTACAGCAATCCCACTCCATACATAAAGAATGTCTTAACTACATGTAGTGGCATTTTTTCATTTTATTATATTAAGAAGAGGGGAATCTTGAACCAAGATTTTGAGGAATTTATTGATACATATTTCATAAATTCTTACCACAGGAAGGTACAGAAGTGCTTTGAGGCAACCTGTTAGTTTTGCAATAAGTGGATTTTTCTTTTTTCCCTGCAGTTGTCCAATGCAATAACTTCTGGGGGTTTTAGTAGAAAAAGATGATGTTTATGAGAAATGAAGTTTCTAAAATATTACAAATAGAAATCATGCAGTGCCACAATTTGTCCAAGAAAAATACATGTATATGTTTATATTTTGCCATCAAGTTTTGACATGGTTGGTGTCTTGATTGATGTAGTTTTCATGTGTTTTTTTTTTTTAATGATTTTGTTGCTTTCACAGATGGATTTGTTTGTTAAGGGAAGATGAGCCTAATTGAGTAGTCAGGGTGACATCTGACAGAGTTGAAAGTTAGAGGGCCTCAAAGATAAATGATGATAACTAAGAGTTGTGCTTTATTTATTATGGATGTTATCATGGAATGAGTTGAGAGCTGATAAGTTTTGGTTGCCATGGTTACTTATCAAAATATTCATTGTCTAAGGTGGACTAGTTCTAGTACTTGACCAAATCACACTCACAAATAATCACACGTCCAAGAGTGGAAACAGTACAATCCCTTTTACATTCAAGAACTCGAGGCCTTTTCACTTAGATCAATGGGAATTTATCCTTATTTTTCATGTTTTGCCTTTGATCTTGTTTTCCATATTTATACAGCTGGCTCTCAAAATGAGGAGTACCAAAGTGCAACCACTATCAGGTTTGTAAAAATGTGAATTTTTTTGTTTTCTTTCTTTTTTTCACATCTTTCAATATTACTCTCACTCTCTATCTCTATCTCTTTGCTTTTGTTTTTTGTTTTTTGTTTTTTTGTTGCTGTTTTTTCCCCATACATTTTTCCGTAACCATTTTATCATCAAATGTTTTGTTGCGATCTCTTTGTCTGTATCTCCTCTGGTTGGGGACCTTTCCATTACCTATTCTTTCATTTCATCAGTAAAAACACATATAAGATTTTAAATGCAAAATTCTTCAAACACTGAGCTAATACAGAATATTGTTATCCTTGTTTACACCATAAACTTTCACATAATTTCTTTTCAATTTTACAATTCCAAATTTCAGATGACAAGGCCTTCACGAAAATGTGAAGAGGATGATGGATTGGATGATCAAAGGTTTAAAATGTATGCCAGCAAGTTTTAAAGTTGCAGCTCTTTTCCAGCAACCTTAAAAACTGCCCTTTGATGAGCACAATTCAGTGATAACTGAGCTGGAGTATTATACATTCATACCTGACTGGGTACAGAAATATGTACATCTAAATTAATGTAGTTTATGCTTCGAACTTTTTTTTTTCACTTGCAGATATCATGTTGTATTATTATGGATACATGCATGTTGTGTAATACATCTTTTTAGTGTATAATTTATTTGGTTATCACCATAACCCTCTTAAAAAGTAACTACATTGTCATTAAATTGTATATTTGTTATTTAATGTCTTATTAGAATCTAATAATTATATCTTGCATCTGAGTAATATTCTACTTATTTAAATCTATATTGTTTTTATCAATAGAAGTAAATCAAAGACAATTTTCCAGTCACATGTTATGAAATGTATTGAATATAGATTTGAATGTTATATTTCATCATATTTCAAAATGTTTACAAAGTTTTACACATAATTCCACTTCAACTAAAAGTTTTACTGGGCAAGCGGATCATCAATACAAACCGAGCAGTGATTTCACAAGTTGTAATGAAGAATGTAGAATATCTGTAGAAATGTGCAGTGGTATATTTTGATTAAAACAAAGAAAGAAGTGATTTCCAGTCTTCGTTTAGGTATTATTAAAAAGTAAAAGGTTATTTTCATTCTTGTAAACTTCTTCAGTATCTGTTTACATCTGACTTTAATATGCATTAATTATACATGTACTGTTTAATATTTGTCATACTATTATAACCTTTATGTATATCTTAAACTTACTTTGTTATACTTTAATTATACTCTTAAAAAGGCTCTATTTTTCTAATTCTGTATATACCAGAAAGATATTATATGATCTATGTATTACTGTAGGTTACATGAAACAAGTCCGGATTTGTCTAATAGATTTTCAGTTGTAGGGTGAATCGTTTAATGCAGTCTTTCAGTCATGTGATGATTGCATGAACATGGTATTTGTTAAACAATATATTAAGTAAATGAGTATGTTTTAAACTTTTCTTCATAGGTGTGCATCCCTCCATGAGTTTAAACACCTTTCTCTTTTTTCGCTTCTTCAAAAACTCTCTTCCAATGCTCATGTATTAAGCAGAGGCAACACACACCTCTTTTAAATAAACAACTAAAACCAAAATCTCCTTATAATTCATGTTAGAATTCATTTAATTCACATTTCACCTATGAATAACCAGTTGCATATCAATAATGCCAGCACATATTATGTGCATTAAAAAAAAGGAAAACTTGTACAACATATTACAACACTCCTAACTCTCTCATCAAATACATAAATCTCTAATATTTTCCTTGTTATTTGCACTATCAGTGTCAAAAGAAACAGAAATTAAGTTAAAACTGTGAATGATGTTTCCCCAGACTATTTATATACAAGGCTCAACTGATTACAAAATAGCTGACATCTCCCCAGAGCAGAAAAAAAATGGTGCATTCTTGAACATGTAGTAGCATGTGCTTGAAGCTAAAAGGGTCTTAACTCCTTTGTTTTGACAGAGTTAAGGTCCTTCTTGCTCTCAGCTGATGATATCATAAACTTACATGTACCATAAATAAGTATACCGCTATACTGTATGGCACTATGGCTTCATGTTGACAACAAATTTTGGAAAGAACTGCTTTTCTTTTCAAGAATATTAGTATACTTTTAATGTTATCATTCTGTGAAATTACTGCTTATTCTTGTTTGAAATGGTCTGAATTAAATCCTAAATTGTGCATAAAAGTCAAGTTTATTTTTCTATTCTAATCAAGGTTTGTTTCATGTTTACTCTTCAATCAGGGGGGGGGGGGGGGGTGTAACATAAAAAAAAGTACAATCAATCTTACGATTGATATCAATCGTAAGTCTATGGCAAACCATGTACTAAAGAGATACAATTGATTGTAAGATTGATTGTATCTCTTTTCTTCATCTCCAGGGTCTGATTGGTAAAAGGACGTAACTAACAAATTATCACTAACCCTGATATACATATGTCTATACAACCTCAAACTGATGTATGTTCTACTTACTGCCCAGAAAGACATTATCTCACACCCCTTACAAAGTGAGCTGATGTCCTTTACGCTCTCAGCAGGGAATATCTATTAGTGGACTTAGCATGCTGAATATTAGTAAGCGAGTGAATGCGTAAACAGGAAAGGCACTGCTTCATACCCTTATGAATTTATTATAAAGTTAGTGCCTTTTGGCTTTAAGCATAGGATATCTGCAAGTGGATCTAAATCAAATCTTCAGCAACCCACTCTCCTTGCAGGTTGTGTCAAAGAAACGTCCAACGGGTATTATTACCGGTAATATTAATACTTTTCAACAAGATGGAAATACATGTAGCTGGTACCTTGTTTAAGTATATAAATATATCACCTTGTTTTTTAGTATGAATGTAAATACATGTTCTTGGAAACTATGTTTTGGGGCCGAAGATTTATATTACTGGACCTAAAAATTGTAACTTCATAACCATAATCTATGCAAATGAATGAGGTAAGAGTTAAACAATTTCAGTAAAAACAAGACATTCTGAAAGTAAAACCACACACAGTTTTACTTGGGAAAATGAAATGCACACATACATATTCACATTACTAAATAAAGTCAAGAATAACAATATAACAGAATTTTTTTTCTCTCTAAGATAAATGGAGGTTTGAACCTCAAAATTTTGTGCATTCTACCTCAAACTCATAGCGGCAGCTGGAAGTTGACATCTACATGGGCGTCTTTCGCTAATCCAACAATGGTGGACAATTTCACAACCTGACAAGGAAATAAAAAGAAGAAAAAAAATGGGCAATAAATATCATTCATCAAGGATAAAGCTTCATGCTGCGGACATGGCCTCCACTGAGGAAAAATTGACAAATTCATCAGTCTATGACTTACACATATCTGACCTTGGACTTGATCAGAGTGTATTTTCAGTGCAGTCATCAACCAGCCTATGCCCCCCCCCCCCCCTTGAAAGACCAATGTAGCATACCTTAAGTGCACAAAGGTACATTGTGCTTGCCCCTTCAATATTTGCACCAAACAGGCACCGGAAAAATCTGATAAAGTTTTTTTCTTGTTTCCTTTAATTCCCTGAAATCTCTCCCCCCCCCCCCCTCACACAAGAACAAGGACAAGCCATTCCTCCAAAATTATTGCAGCACAGTTAGAGAAACCATCTTTTCTGCTTCATCTAGATCATCACAGGCAAGTATCATGAGATCACTGGAGGCTATGATGGTTATGATTGCGCGAAAATTGATTTGTGACCCCCCCCCCCCCCCCTTACAACAACCTGCATCTGCCCCAGCCTGAAAGCATTGAATTGCTGAGGGGTACATACCATCTTTGCTGCTTCATCTAGATCATCACAGGCCAGTATCCTGAGATCACTGGAGGCTATGATGGCTTTGGCTTCTTCAACCTGGGTGCCTATGAGATAAAATGAGATAGAATAACATGAGACAGGGACATAGTGAAAGGGAAAAAGAACGAGAAAAGGAAAGAATCAAGCGAGACAGTGATAGAGGCAAACAGATAAAGAAACAGAAAAAAAAGAGATGAATAAAGGAAGAAAGAGAGAATAAAAGGAAAGGAAACAAGAGAGAAAGGGAAAGGGAGAAGGAGAGAATAAAAGGAATGGGAGAAAGAATAAAGGAA
>CM057169.1:13536828-13701240 GCA_029962745.1 Echinometra lucunter | reverse complement strand
AGAAGAAGAAGAAGAAGAGGGATGATAATAATAGTGGGTTCTTGTATAGCACTCATGTCTGTTCCACTCGACATGCCTAGTGCTCCAAATGACAATGCCCCATGCAATTGATTACATTATAAACTTCAAGTATGGTATATTCCTGAAGATTATTATGGAGAGCATACTAAATGCCTATTATTATTATTATTATTATTATTACTATTATTATTATTATTAATTATTATTATTATATTCCCATCATAACAAATGATTACTTAATTCTTCAGATAATGCTACAGTCACGGTGTGTGGGTGTGTGTATGTGGGTGTGGGGGTGTATGAAACGTTGCTTGGCAGCTCTTCACAACAGACTGAATCACCCTTATAATGACTTGTTTCCAATTTCTATTGACAGTGTTGCACTTAACGAAAATTTCTCCAGAGGATATCGCAAACAGCACCGACCCGGTGTCTGTGAGTGTGAACTCCAGCACCAATGAACTTCACTTTCCACCATCTGTCTTCAAAGGAAAGAACAGTAAGGCAACTCAGGGACCCATCATATCTCACCTGAAAGGGAACCAAAACTCTGGTGAAAAATCAATTTTAATGAAAAGATGCAGTGGGGTGTGTCCAAGAAAAAGTTGGGAAAATGAGGATATGACCCCTTTCTACGCTTTTACCCTACTTTTTCGCCTTGCTCTCTAGCACCACACTAATGTGTGTGTTCTCCTGGAGAGATACACCCTCTGACTGCATGGAATACATAGTCTTTTTGAAACATTTCATTTCATTAAATTCCAAGCAATATGGAACTTGCTATAGAAAGCCTATAATAACTCTGTGAACAATAATATTTAATTATACTTCTGTTTAAGCAAGAAATATCATATCATTATCATCAACAAAAAAACATGCTTTTCTACTTACTGTAGCACCAAACTGTCACTTATATTTTATGGATCCCCCTTAATCTCAAGCCACCGGCTTTCTTGGGGATGTTAGATCCTCACACTTACGATGTATGAAATGAATAAATTGAACAACTGTTATGTTTGTATGATTACTTCCCATTCATTTTTAGTCACCATAAGTGCAGTGGTGTTCAACGATCTTCATCTTACAACATCATCTCAGCTTAATGGACAGCATGACGATGACACATCCACCAGCGTAGGGTCAAAGATCATGTCAATCCAGGTCGAGGCAACCGATGGGTCTAACATCACATTCAGTGCTGAGGATCCTGTTGAACTGGTCCTAGAACTTAACGAGGTGAAGCCTTAATGAAAGTACAAAGTGCACTCTTCCTGCAGATTCTGGCATCATGCCTGTCATAACCTTAATCCTAACCCAGCCCTAATCCACCAAAAGAGTAATGGGTTCAGTTACCATTCATAAGTGTTTTCCGGGGTTGTTCATTAGTTCCAGTGCATTGTAATCGTAATTTGTCAATCCTGATATATGTCCATCCCAAATTGGTTATTCCTAAAGATAACCTGTTTTCAGAAAGCAGCAAGTTAGCTTTGGTATACAGGACAAGATACAAGACAATACAAAATTTAATCACCATGTGATATAACATTAACCTCCAAACCTTTCAAAATGACCAAGCTTTGGGAAATGGCAAAAACTCATTAATTTTGTAATTAATTCATTTCTTGTTTCACTTTCACCAGGATGCAAACACAACAAACACTCAATCTTTGTGTGTCTTCTGGGAATTCCTCGAAGAGTAAGTTTTTTTTTACAATATTTTTTCCCTGCACAAGAATTTCATTGATTTTCATTTGTAACCAATCAACAAACATCTTCAATGTAAATTACATTTATAATATATAAATTAATTCAAGATACTAATATTTGTTAAACTGTTGGGTTGACAGAAGACAAACATATTTTCAATAATGCGTTCATGGAATCCATGAAAAAAAAGAGAAACAATACAAAAAATACATACATGTATTATTGTTTGACAGTATAAAAGAGCAAATTATTAGTTGAGTTTTCTGAGAATTTTGTATAAACCATTGTAAAGAGAATTTTTTGGACAACAAGAGAGGTCTACTACTTCCTCTATTTTCACTTGGTGACTAAAGTGCATGCTCAGTAGTAAACTTTTTATTCGAAAAAGATTTTATGAACCGATAGTGAAATAGAAACATGACACTTTTAATAATGCCATTCATTACACTAGTATTGCTACATGTCTTTAGGCCAACGAGTGCAAGAACAGACAAACAAACGTTTAGGAAATGTGAAAAGAAGCACATTTTCAAAGCTTGCAACTGATTTTGAGCTATTGTCAAATTGATATAAACCACTATGATTTGACTTGACTTTATTAACAAGAATGAAATCTTTATGTGTCACGTTATTGGTAGAGAGGAATCTGGAGGGGTGTGGTCAACAGCTGGTTGTCATAGGAACCTAACTTAAGGCACACAGATCACATGTCATTGTGATCACCTGACTAATTTTGCCATTCTCCTTCAAGTTAACCCAAATCCAAGGGTAAGTAATAACAACCTTAAATTCTTCCAGAATTTCTTTTTTTTTTTTAACAACATGTAAAATTTGGACATGGGTATATATATATATATTTACGGCTCCATTCCATTTTTTTTTTAAATGCTGTTAGGGGTATTTTACCACAGAGTCTCCTTAAACTCCTTAAGGTGGTTGAAATAGATAAGTTTGGGAATAACATTGCCACTTTTTTGCAGTCAAATATGGGCCTAATTGTGTAAGAATCGGCGGACATCTTGTGTAAAATAGGGGTCATTCTAACATAACTGGAATAATCAAGGGCCACTGGAATGCCTCAGTTAGCTGATTTCTGCAGTGTGATGTGTTCATATCTTCAGAAGATAGCAGTGCCAATTCATTCTTGTCTTCTGCTTTTCTTCCAATTCTCTCCTTTTCTCCATTCGAATTTGTCTTTTTTTCTGTTGATTTGTATCCCATGACAAATAAACTGCAATATGAATTTATTCCTTCTTTAAGTAAAAATTATACAAAGATTGTTTTCTTTCTGTGACTCTTTCTTCCTCTCCACCATTTTCACAGGCCTACTCCCATTCTAGTTATTTGAATGCAACCAGTTCTTCAAATTTACCCCTCTCTCTCTCTCTCTCTCTCCATTTCTCACCCATTCGAATTTTCTCCCTTTATGAGCTTTACCACTTATATTTTTCTTTATTTCATTTCATAGAGTGTTGTTCTAATAGCCTTTCTAGTTCTTATTCTGCTAACTCACAGCTTTTTATCAAAATTATTTCATGTGTGCTTGAATTCTAAATCCATTATACACCACCAAAAATACTATTTCAGTGCCGACATCTTTTTAATCATTTATGCAGGTATTATCCCTTGCTCATCGAGTCACATTAGATATGCTGACGTACGTTGGTTTGGCCTTATCAGTAGCAGCTCTTGTATGCACACTCACCACCTTTGTTTTGCTCAAGTGAGTATTATGGATAGTTAAATCTGACATTTCCTTTTCCTTGCTTTCCTTGTTATATGTCAAGTATATATACTTGTATGTTTTATTTTTGAGATTATATGTCTGTATCGTTTGATTATATATTTTCCATTGATTTGCCTGTAAACAGAACAAATATTCATATATGGACAATAAATGATGAATTGATTTATTCTCCTACTTCTTTGTTCTTCATACAAAACACCCTCCTCCACCTTCCTGTAATTTTTAATTTTCTTTCTTGTTTTACACACTTTTTTTCTTCATCTTACTTCATTATTGTCTTTGTTGATATTGTTACTTTTATCATTACCATCATTGTCTTGTTTATTTGATTAATCAAATGGTGAAATGGTTAAATGGTTGGTTATTTTACCTGACTGCTAAGAAAGCATACGTATGCTTGTTAGTAAGCAACCAGTCCATACTAATCGTAATCCACCTCTTTAATCATTGACTTCTCTACAGGTTGATGAAATCCCAACGTACCATCATCCATACCAATCTTTGTATAGCATTACTCTTTGCTCAGCTCCTATACCTTATAGGAATAGAAAGAACAGCTTCTAAGGTAAGATAACCTTTTTTCCACTATAAATTTGCACTGAGTCTAAACCAAGAGTGAATCACGAGTGCATTCCATATCTTTCTCCTTTCAGTCAGCGGGTTGATGTATACAGATACATTTTTCATTTGTAGATTGATTGCAACCAACTTTTGTTTTCTCTTTGTTAAATTCTGACATACGCTTAGAAACAATGTATTCAGTGCAATATAAATGTTACATAATATTATTATCATTATTATCATTATTATTATTATTATTGTGGAGTATAAGTCAAGAAAGAGCCTTCTGCAGGCCTCTCCATGTGCTGATAGTCATAGTACGTTGTTCACATTTTAAAGGCTCTATGCCCCTGCCCACTGAGGGTGGTGCCAGAGGCATCATGTTTTCAGGTTGTCTGTCAGTCTGTTGGTCCCGCTTTTTTGTTAACGCAATACCTGAGAATCATCCGAGGTATAAAACTTCAAATTTGGGCTAATATGCATCAGCATGGGAAGATAATCTGATTGGATTTGGGGTATCTAAGTCAAAGGTCAAAGGTCAAAGGTCAAAGGTCACAAGGTAAATGCTCAATAGCTTCATCACATGTCTTGTGTGCCTCAAAAAAATATGCAGGCCCATCTGGCAGATGGAGGGATTTTCCGCAAAATTTGTCATAGGCCAGGGACAGAGAAGTGTACAAACACATGTGACCAAGACTTTATTAGGGGATCTCAAACAGAGCCTATCATCATGGTCTCTCTGCAGTTGCCTTACTGGTCCAATCTAGTGCAATCATCATATGGGAAGACAACATGGTCTAATCCACCCATCCCTCTAGATCTGCCAAAGCTCCTGAATACCTTTTCCTCATCTCTCTCCTAACAAACAGGCAGTGTGTACTACCATTGCAGTGATACTTCACTATCTCTTCACATCTACCTTCTCTTGGATGCTGATGGAAGGCGTGTACATACTGATGCAGTCACGCTCGGCTTACGGGAAGGGAGGCAAAACATGGATGTACATGCTGGCAGGATGGGGTAAGAAATATGTGGAACAGTGAGGAGAGAAGAGAATGGGATAAAGGAAATATCAAAGGGAAACATGGTCTTTTGCAGCTGGGGGGGGGGCAGTTGCCCCCCTCCAGAAATTTTCAAACCTTACTTTTTTCATTGAAAATTTTACAAAAAATTCTACCCAAAGTGCGCAATAGATCATTCACTTTGAAAAGAGAATGCAATAAGGGGGAGGAAAAAGAAAATAAGCTTTCATCAAAATAATGAACTCGGTTTTAAATCAACAAATTTCAGAAAGAAAAACAGTCATTGTTTGAAGTATTTAAGTTTTTGAACAGATAGATAAAAAAATATATCCTTAGGGATGTGTGTTGTCCAATTTTGGCAAATATTCTGTCACAGACCAGAAAATAAATCATATCTTCGTGAAGCTATTCTCCATTTACTTTGCCTTTCCTCCTTCAGGTTCTCCTGTTGTAATCATCGCAGTCTCTCTTGGAATACGGCTAGATGGTTACGGAACAGATGATTAGTAAGTTTGTATTCTCCGCTTTCTATATCATATTTGAAGCTTATTTGAATTGTGTTATGCATTTAGTGCATTATGCAAAAGGAAGATGAATTAAATGATTATGTTTCATAACAAATGATGATTATATGCTCTATAATTGTGTATTGTACAGATTTGAATCCTGCTATAATAGTTGATGACTTCCATAATACTTGATTGACGGAAACGGGTCTATACTCATGTTAAAAGGATAAAGGCACATCACCAAGTTATTTACACAGAGGCAACATGCAAAATTTACCACTCAACATTATTTATGCTTGACATTTCAAATGCAATATGATATTCATTTAATTCAGACAAATTGATAAAAGCATTTTCATGTTAATCTTTAAAAATTCCAGTTGTTGGCTGTCAGTTGAGAATGGATTCATGTGGGCCTTTGCTACCCCTGTTCTAGCAGTGTTGGCTGTAAGTTTGTTTTTTTGTACTTTATCATATTACATTACTTCTTTGTTAAAAACTGTATACTGAAATTATAAACTAAAAAACGAATTAAAAAAACTCCGTAAACCAAAGAAATTTCACAAAAATTTATATATTGATTGAAATTATATATTGATATATTGAAATTATATTGAAATTATATTGAAATTATATTGAAATTATATTGAAATTATATTGAAATTAAATTGAAATTATATTGAAATTATATTGAAATTATATTGAAATTATATTGAAATTATATTGAAATTATATTTATTGAAATTATATATTGATACTGAATTGCTCATTCCATGTATATATGCATGTGCAAGTGTACATTTGTATATAAAGACAAGAGCTACATACAATATGAATCAAATCTATTATCTTATGCCATTTTATTGTAACAGTTCAGCATCTTTAACAATTATTTCAATTACTCCTTTCATTGATTTTGTCATTTTTGTCAGATCTGTGGTTAATAGCTTTCTAGTGGATTTTGAGTAAAGATTGATTTTCAGATAAGAAATTTGAATATTATAGCATTTACCACTACCCCCCCCCCATGTTTCATCTGACCTTTTCTTGATTAACTATGAACAAAATCAATATTCCTTGTATTTGCAGATGAACATCATAGTACTTATCATGGTAATCCGTGTATTCATGGCACTCAAGGCTAACTTAGACAAAACGGAAGCAGAGAGGTTGAGGTAGGTGTATCGTGGGATTATTCCCTGCAGAAAGTTTTAGTGTAATCAAAAAATAGATATGTATTAATATCATTATTCATTACAGAATAGTAAATCGTGTTCTTTATATTTTTATCTCAATAGGACAAGAGAACTGTCATTTCCACTTCTCCAATCACTGTTAGTTTTACATGTATTTTCAATAATGCATAACACATTGTCTTGCATTATTTACTTGATCTTGTTATTCCATTATCTTCACTGTATGTATATCAAAACGATTTTTTTTTTCATTATAAAACTTGCTATATTATAGTGTCTTAAGTGTATTGTATCAAATATTACCGTACTGTAAAACCTCATGTTAAATGAAATTATTGGGTAGAATTGCACAAAATATATAAGTATATTTTTTATCTCTAAACAGGGCCGGTGTACGAGCAGTTCTACTCCTCCAACCATTACTAGGTTTTACATGGGTCTTTGGTCTCCTGGCAGCCTACGACCCTTCGCTCTTCTTCGCCTACATGTTTGTTATCTTTAACTCTCTGCAGGTGAGCATGACAGTAGCATGTCCACCACATGACAAAGGAAATTTTAGTAAATTATGTTGCATTAATAGTGCATTACATGAACACTTCAATGTGCTTTACTTTGTTACGATTATTAACCCTGATCACTGGCTTTCTAGCCCACTCACGAGTGTGCATTATCTCCACTCCTCAGGGAGCATTCCTGCCTGTTTGCACCATTCACATACATCCATGCAGGGCAGTGGCATAAGCAGTTACATTGGCTTTCGGCAATTTCACAGGTACCCATTTGCTCCTGGGTGGAGAGTGCCAATTTAGATTAATGTCTTGCCAAAGATGTTAGTGCCGCGGCAGGACTCAAACCACGAACCACTCCATGGATGTATCCACTAGATCACTATCATTTGTACGTGATGAAGGAAATGTTCCCCTCCCCCTAATCCCTAAATTTGAAATTCAAAGGCACAGAGAAAAAATCAATACCCACAATTGTTATTATTATTACCACTGTTATCAAGTATTTGGTGCCACCTGGGCCTGGAAGGTGAAAAGCAAACTTAATCTCTGTGACCCTCGGGGTCTGTCCTCGCGATATAACTTTTTGGGATGTGCAATTGTACCACTACACTGGGGTTTCCCCCTACTCTTCTTCAAATAGTACAGTGGGTTCTTAACGTGCAAAGGTGGTGAATCTCCTCTCCACAGGGCCCCCATTTAACATCCTTTCTGAGGGACAGTGTTTTCCACAGAACATAACCTGCATCTATGAAACAGGAGAGGGGCATGTTAACACACAATGCAGGCTTCAGTCATCCGCCCAGGATGGACTCAAACCCACAATCTTTGGTTTTGACCCTTTATACCAACTGAGCCAACTCACCAATTGTTGATTTAATGGCGATTGTCCACTGACGATCGAATGATAGTTGTCAGTATATTTACTGACAGATTTCTAGAGGGCACAACCACACCATGTCCCCCTTTTAAACCTACTTCAGTATTCCTGCACTAGAAAATGGGAGTTTGTCAGAAATTTTGTCTGCACTGTATCCCCATCTCTCATCTGCCACTGAATGTGTCTACCTGATACAGATATGCCAACGTACAGTTCACTTCTAATCAAGAGCCTTAACAAGGCTCTGTGATTAAGACCTTATGTGGCAAAATCTAATATAGCACCACAAGCCTATGATTCTGTGCACTATCACTGACAGTTCATCTAGCATTCTTTCGTTGATACCAGTCGTAACACTTTTTTTTTCTTTGATGTTATTCATTGTCAAATGGCTGTTTTTGCATTTCCCAGGGGGTTTTCATTTTCATCGTCAACTGCTTGATGAATGAAGAGGTAAGAAGATATGCTTGAAAAATTTAAGATTTAATTTCTTTAACATCTTTTTCTTGATTTAATTAGCACATCAATATCACGTTCAGCTAAATAGCTACAGATTAGCTTGAGTGTAGTACAGACTTTTTTGAAAAAAAGATATTCAGTCTCACACAATTTTAAAGGAGGAAGAAAGGAAAAATACTTGTGAAAGTATGACTAGGAATGTACATGTATCTAAAGGGTTTATTTGTCAGATGAAAAATAAAACACTACATTTTTTTGGGGGGGGGGGCTGCTTGTTTTTTTTTTTTTACATGTCTAGATTTTCTGGAAAAATATGCATTCATGATGCCAAATAAAGTAGCCAAAAAACATATATGTACCAAGAGGGCATCCCCAGTGATCCACCCCTGTAACAAGAGAATTAAATGTGTTGTATCATTGATATCAATCTACTAATGAAACCATCCTAAGTTTTTTAAAAAAAAGATCACAATGGGTGATTTCAAGTTCGGTGTGCGGTGTTGGTGTTGGTGTTGAGAGCGTGGAAAGGCTCCTGAACCGAGCTCCAACACCGACGGTCAGTTTAGAGGGACGATACCGATCACCTTATCGATAGCTCAACACCGGGTGACGTCATACGCTAAAGCGAAAGATCTCGACGATGAAATCATTTTCCCCTCAGAATTTCTAATAAATCTACATCTTATTGGATTCGAATTGCATAATCATTTGAAGAATCCAAGGGGAAAAATATTACTCTTCCATGGGAAATATATGGTTTTGATTATACCAAGTTGTTTTGACTACAAAATAGGTTTAACCACCAACATGTGACGAGTGGCCGTAGCAAAGAGTGCCGCTGCTGTGCGAGGGACAAGCAGCAATAACATTATGATTACAACACCAACACCAACACCGTACTTGAAATCATGAATTTCCCGATCCCTAGGGGCTGGTGTGTGTGAATGGGGAAATTGCATGTACATCGTCAACACGAACCGTGATACTCAGTTCAGCAGACGACATTCAACACCAGCGGACAACACAGACTACCGGAAATGCGTCAAATTTTGCGAGGTCAACCTCAACACCAGCCTGATTTCAAGTTTGGTGTTAAGGCTGGTGTTGGTGTTCTCACAACACCAACACCAGCCTCCAACACCGTACTTGAAATCACCCACTGTGATTATTGTTATGATGAGAGCTTAAATCATATCACATCACCCATACAGGTAAAGAAGGCTTTCAAGACCAAGTACCATCGATCAGGGGGCCGGCGGCGCAGGAGGTCCACACATACTACCCAGATCTCCACTACAGACACCTCTGTCGCATTCAAGACCACAAGAGCCTTTATGGACAGGACCAAGGCTACCAGCAAGTCCAGTAAAAATTCTAGTGTTGCTGAAGGGGTGAGAAAACTTTAGGCCTCTGCCCCCCCCCCCCTTCCCTCCTTACAGCAATCCCACTCCATACATAAACAACGTCTTAACTACATGTAGTGGCATTTTTTCATCTTATTATATTAAGAAGAGGGGAATCTTGAACGAAGATTTTGAGGAATTTATTGATACATATTTCATAAATTCTTACCACAAGAAGGTACAGAAGTGCTTTGAGGCACCCTGTTAGTTTTGCAGTAAGTGATTTTTTTTCCCCTGCAGTTGTCCAATGCAGTAACTTCTGGGGGTTTTAGTAGAAAAAGATGATGTTTATGACAAATGAAGTTTCTAAATTATGAAAAATAACAATCATGCAGTGCCACAATCTGTCCAAGCAAAATACTTGAGCATGTTTATAGTTTGCCATCAAGTTTTGACACAAATCTCTATTAATACACGATGCTTTGTCTCGGATGTGACATGGTTGGTGTCTTAACTGATATAGTTTTCATGTTTCCTTTTTGTTTGTTTCTTTTGTTGTTTGTTTTATTTTTTAATTCTGTTGCTTTCACAAATGGATTTGTTAGTTCAGTTAAGGGAAGATGAGCCTGATTGAGTACTCAGAGTGCCATTTGGCAAATGTTGAAAGTCAGAGGGCCTTTAAAAAATCAATAATGAATAGCCAAGAGTTGTGCTATATTTAATATGGATGTTGTCATGAAACGAATTCAGAGTTGATAATTTTTGGTTGCCATGGTTACTTATTAAAATATTCATTGTCTAAGGTGGACTCAGTTTAGCACTTGACCAAATCACACTCACAAATAATCATGTGTCCATGAGTGGAAAAAGTACATTTCCTTTTACATTCAAGAACTCCAGGCCTTTTCACTGAAGATTAATGAGAATTTATCCTTATTTTTCATATTTTGCCTTTGATTTTGTTTTCCACATTTATATAGCTGGCTCTCAAAATGAGGAGTACTAAAGTGCAACCGTTATCAGGTTTGTAAAAATGTGAACTTTTTTTTGGCTTTTATTCACATCTCTCATTATTGCTCTCACTGTCTATTTCCATCTTTCTGCTCTTGTTTTCGTTTTGTTTTTATTGTTTATCCCCATACATTTTTCCATAACCATTTTATCATTACGTCGCCTTCCCGGAAAAAGGCCGTCATCGACCTTTTCTCAATTTTCCCACCATTTTTTTTCATTGCAGAAATGGAAAAAGCATGTCATAAGCTTTCTTCTCGTACCATTCTCGAACCTCAATTTGACGTCATTATGACGTAATGAGCCAAAAAACAAAATTACGCGAGCACATGAATTGCTCCTCACTAAACGTGCTTACACGCACAGACCGATTTGCAATAGCGTCCCTTTTCTGGGAACTATTGCACATTTTTTGTTCCCGGAAGAAAGACACTATTCTTCGCTCAACGTGTTTACGCGCATAGACCGATTCGCATTAGCGGCCTTTTTCCGGGAACTGGATTTACGTACTCGTGCAGAAAGCCGTTAAGGATTAAATGCTAATGATTAGAAAACCTTTAGAGTTTTTTAAATAAAAGCACAAAATATCATTGAAGAAAAAATCTTGCTCTGTCAGAAAGTTTGAGAGTTAGGACGGAAAAATAATATACTAGCTGCTAAAAAGCTCAAAATAAGGTCAAAACTTCAATCGCGTTTTTCTTGAAAACGTACATTTCGCGCACGTGCGCGTTAGTGGCCTTTTTCCGGGAAGGCGACGATTAAATGATTTTTGCAATCTATGTCCATATCTCCTCTTGTTGGTAACCTTTCTTTTAGCTATTCTTTCATTTCATCAGTGTAAACAGATATTAGACTTTACATGCAAAACTCTTCAAACACTGCACAAATACAGAATATTGTAAGCTTTGTTTACACAATGCACTTGCACATAATTTCTTCTCAATTTTACATTTTCACATTTCAGATGACAAGGCCTTCACAAAAATGTGAAGTGGTTGACGGATTGGATGATCAGAAGTTTTAAATGCATGCCAGCAGGTTTTAAAGTTGCAGCTCTCTTTTCCTCCTCAAAAACTGCCCTTTGATGAGCACGACTCAATGACTCAACAACTGTGCTGAAGCATTATGTAGCAGTATCCGACAGGGAACAGAAATTTGTGCACCTAAAGTAATGTTAAAGTAATGTAATTTACGCTTCGAACTTTTCCCTTTTTTCACTTGCAGGTATCATGTTGTATGATCAAGTGATACATCCTTCTATTGTATGATTAATTTGGTTTTCACCATAACCCTCTTTAAAAAGTAACTACATTGTAATTAAATCATATATTCCTTAGTTAATGTGTTATTAGAATATAATCATATCTTGCATCTCAGTAATATTCTAGTTTAATAGTTAAATCTACATTGTTTAATCATGTTTTGAGCTATAAAAGTTAAGTTAAAAACAATTTGGCAGTCTAGTACTTAATGTCACATATTATTGAATTTAGCCTTAAATATCTTGGTGGTATATCTAATTATGTCTTTAAATGTTAACAAAATTTTCATTCCAGTTAGAGATTAAAAAGTAAGTGAATCATCAGTATCAAGTTTTCATTAAAGCCATTTCACAAGTTTGTCCGGAAGAAATGTGGATATTCTAGCTCTTGTCATGTGGAAACACATAGTAGCATCTTTTGTATTAACTTAAATACAAAGAAATACCAGTAAGCTATTTCCAGTCTTAACTGAGCTATTATTAAGGATAAAATTATTCAATGCCCATCATATGTTCGGTATTTATTGCATCTGATCTTTATGTGGTTGTTAGATTTTAATTATACTCACAAAAGTGCTATTTTTCTACTTTTGTATATACCTGAAAGATATCTTAGAATCTTTTCAACTAATGTAGGCTACATGAAACAAGTCTTGATTTGTCTAATAGATTTTAAGTTGTAGGGTGAATTGTTAACAGTCTTTCAGTAATGTGATGTTTGCATGAATATGTTATTTGTTGAGTTTTTTTTGCAAAAGGGGCTAGATCCAATTTTGATGAAAACTGAGTTGTTGATATCATAACATTGTTCAACCATATACTCGTCTTTTGAACGAAAGTCTTAGGCTAAATTTTCAGAGTACTTGTGAAAAAATGCATTTTCTAATTTCACTTCTTCATAGACGCCTATACAAAATCTGATAAACAAATGTGATTTTCACTCTTCACTTGTTGAAGGATATTAGAGAAAATTGAGTATTTTTTTGAACTGTTATAAACTTTTTTTTTTTTTAATATCGGTGTGCATTGGTTCATGAGTTTGAACATCTGTCTCTTTTTCCCCTTCCTCAAACACTCTCTTCCAATACTAGCGTATTTCAGCAGAGGCAACACACACCTCTTTTAACATAAACAACTAAAACCGAAATATCCTTATAATTCATGTTAGAATTCATTTAATTCATATTTCACCTATGAATAACCGGTTGCATATCAATAATGCCAGCACATATTATGTGCATTACAAAAAGAGAAACTTGTACAACATATTTCAACACTCCTAACTCTCTCATCAAATACATAAATCTCTATACTTTCCCTGTATTTGCACTATCAGTGTCAAACAGAAAAAGAAATTAAGTTAAAACTGTGAATGTTTCCCAAAACTATGTATATACAAGGATTAATTGATAAGAAAATAGCAGACATCTTCCCCACCAGAGAAAAAAAAAATGGTGCATTCTTGAACATCTAGTATTGCGTGCTTAGAGCTAAAGGGTCTTAACTCCTTCTTGCTCCCAGCTAATGATATCATAAACTTAGGTCTGGAAATACCATAAATAGGTATACCACATGTATACTGTATAGCACTATGGCTTCATGTTGAGAACAAAGTTTGGAAAGAATTTCTTTTCTTCTAAGAATATATATGTACTTTTTTAAATGTTAATCATTTCATGAAACTACTGTTTATTCTTGTTTTAAATGGTTTGAATTAAATCCTAAATTGTGCGTAAAGTCAAGTTTATTTTTCTATTCTAATCAAGGTTTGTTTCACGTTTATTCTTCGATTAGTGCTGACTGGTAAAAGAACGTAACTAACAATTATTACTAACTCCCATATACATATATCTATACAACTTCAAACTGATATATGTTCTACTTACTGCCAGAAAGACATTATCTCATACCCCTTACAAAGTGAGCTAATGTCCTTTCCGCTCTCAGCAGGGAATATATATTAGTGGACTTAGTATGCTGGATAGTAAATGAGTGAATGCGGAAACAGGAAAGGCACTACTTCATACCCTTAAAAATTCATTACAAAGTAAGTACCTTTTGGCTTTAAGCATAGGGTATCTGCCAGCGGACCTAAATTAAATCTTCAGCAACCCACTCTCCTTGCAGGTTGTGTCAAAGAAGTGTCCAACGGGTATTATTACCGGTAATTATTACTACTTTTCAACAAGATGGAAATACATGTAGCTGGTACCTTGTTTAAGTATATAAATATATCACCTTGTTTTTAGTATGAATGTAAATACATGTTCTTGGAAACTATATTTTGGGGCAGAAGAATTGATATTACAGGATCCAAAAATTGTAACTTCATAACCATAATCTATGCAAATGAATGAGGTAAGAGTTAAACAATTTCAGTAAAAACAAGACATTCTGAAAGTAAAACCACACGCAGTTTTACTTGGGAAAATGAAATGCACACATACATATTCACATTACTAAATAAAGTCAAGAATAACAATATAACAGGATTTTTTTCTCTCTCTACGATAAATGGAGGTTTGAACCTCAAAATTTTGTGCATTCTACCTCAAACTCATAGCGGCAGCTGGAAGTTGACATCTACATGGGCATCTTTCGCTAATCCAACAATGGTGGACAATTTCACAACCTGAGAAGGAAATAAAAAGAAAAAATAGGCAATAAATATCATTCATCAAGGATAATGCTTCATACTGAGGACATGGCCTTCACCGAGGAAAATTGACAAATTCATCAGTCTATGACGTACACATATCTGACCTTGGACTCAGTCAGAGTGTATTTTCAGTGCAGTCATCAACCATCCCATCCCCCCCCCCCCCCAAGAAAAAAATGTAGCATACCTTAAGTGCACAAAGGGACAATGTGCTTGCCCCTTTGATTTTTGCACCAAACAGGCACAATAAAAATCTGATAAGCTTTTTTCCTTCTTTTTTTCTTTTTTCTTTGAATTCCCCAAATCTCCCCCTCCAACAAGAACTTGGACAAGCTATTCCTCCAAAATCATTGCAACACAGTTAGTGAAAACTACATACCATCTTTACTGCTTCATCTAGATCATCACAGGCCAGTATCCTGAGATCACTGGAGGCTATGATGGCTTTGTGAATAATTGATTTGTGCCCCCTCTCCCCCCCCCCCCACAAAAAAACAACAACCCTGCATCTGCCCCATGCCTAAAAGCATTATTTCGAGTTGTGAAGAGGTACATACCATCTTTGCTGCTTCATCTAGATCATCACAGGCCAGTATCCTGAGATCACTGGAGGCTATGATGGCTTTGGCTTCCTCAACCTGGGTGCCTACGAGATAGATGGAAGAAAAGAGAAAGAGAGAGTTGAGACAGTGACACACACAATGGCAGAACAGTTAAACAGTAAAAACCAGGCATAACACGAAGTGAAATGAAGAGAAATAGAAATAGAGTAAAGGCTTGTTCAGATATGATGTGACCCCCCCCCCCCCCCCCCCCCCCCCGCGACAAACCCCAAGGTTTTTTGGGTAGTAAGTGAATGGGATATAAGGCAGCAGCAAAAAAAAAAAAGCCAAGGCAAGAAGCAATTTTTGCCTCCCAATGGCAAAAAGCTGAGAAGCAATCAAATTATCAATGATGTCATGAGTTTGCCTGTGCAACTTTTTGACAATGACGATGACGAAAAATCTCTTTCATTTGAGCGTTGACATGTTAACGCGCTTTCATCAACGTAAGGGGCATGGTTTGCTGCACCGTATCGGAGCACTATAAAAAACCGTGGGGATTTGTCGCGTCGTATCTTAACAAGCCTTAAAGGCATGAAAGAGACAGAAGGTAATCAGAGGATGTGAGAGAAAGAGAGAAAAAGAGCGAGAAAGAAAAGAGTTAGAGGGGGAGATAGGGATATAGAGGAGATGAGAGGCAGTGGAGAAATCAGAAGGAATGAGAAGGACAGACAACAGAGATGGAGATAGTATACAAATATACTTTGCCTTGAGAGTTTCTGGTTAAAACTATGGCGCAAGAGGTGACTCCGAAATAGTACTATTCACTGAGGGGCGCAGCCCCGAAGTGAATGGTACTATTCGAGTCACCGAGGCCCATAGTTTTAACCAGAAACTCGAAATTATGGCAGAGTATATTTGTTTTATATTTTGGATCAAGATTTATATGTATTTGTACATGAATTTTATTTTCTTATTTTATATTTTTCTTGATTGATACACGGCCCCATTGTAAATCAGCCAAGTAGGTGAAGTGGCTTTTTACCTTGTTTATTAAAATAAATCATTCAAATGACACCAAATCAATATTCTTTATTTCATGTTTATGTCTTATTGAATGCCTTAATGGCACTAAATGTAGTACGGATAAACTGCAAAGTGATCGGAAATTGAGAAACGCAGTAGCCGTGACACCGCGAGAGTTCCCCATGGTGCGCACTCGAGCTCTCGTATGCCCCACTGAATTTTCATTTCGCGCATAGATTTTGCGTACTGTGACGTCATTTCACAAATAGTATATACTATTTGGAAAATGTCGTCATAAGAGTGACGTCATTTCCCAAATAGTAAACCTTCATGCCAACATTCTGAAATAGCTGAAAATACCAATGATCACGTGAAGGTCTTTAAGCCAATCATGAAAGGATAAATTTCGGATCCAAAATATAATAAAAGGTAAGACAGGCAAGGACGAGAGCACGAGATAAAGAGTGCATTTTAGAAACGGATTCAGTCGAGCTCTTTTAAGGATTAAAAGAGCAACATATTTTTCGGGTGACACAATACGCTCCCTCTCAAATTTATCTCAGAATCAAATTTTGTTCATTCAGAGCACTTCCAGAATTCTAAATTGCTTTCACTTCTACATTATGTTATCCTCATATGGGGTGTTGCAAGAAGGTTGCAATCACTCGCAAATAATTGCTAATTTTGAAACAACCATTCTGACTGGCCCAGGGTCTGCCCTTTTAAGAAGACATGCATGCAACAATGATTTTGATTGGCCAGTGACAATCAGTTGCCACCTGCAATCGATTGCAACTTTCTTGCAACACCCCAATAGAGTTAACACGGGGACCAACCCGGGGTTAACAGGTCTAAAGAGTGAAATTGATTACACTGAGACTATTTACCCTGTAACCTGACAACAATTGGTACTTTGAGACTGAGTTCATTGGCAGCAGCGATAATACCCTTGGCGATGATGTCACACTGCATAATACCTCCAAAGATGTTAACCATGATGGCTTGGACCTATAACAAAAAAAAAACAAAAACATGCTAATGACAATGTTAACATTCTTTTACACAGCACCTTTCCAGTTATTACTTCTTTTTTTTTTCTTTTCACCCTTTCACAGGGTTCCTTTATTTATCAACATGATAAATTTCACAAAAGATCAATACATGCAGTATATACATGGTTCTCGCCAGTACATAACACCCATGGTTCCAATACCATGCGTAAAGGGTTTCAGACAAGGAAGAACCATGTGTGAAATTGCTGCACCATGCGTGGCAACAAGGGTAAAACTATATTGGAGTATACTGTATATTCCTAACAATAATGATAAATGTCACAGATTGTTTTGCTTTTTGGCAATGTATTTTTACTTTTATGCCATTAGTAGACAATTCCTGCTTACCGAGAAGTATTTTTCATCCTTTTACTATAGCATATACTGCCGCCACACCTAACTTTAAGGCGTTATTCCATAAAACTTCCGAAACTTCCACGCTTTGCACAGAGTGGGAACCGTGTGTGGATTTTTTTTCTAGTGAGAACCCCGAGTATATACATATATTTTTCCATGATTTGTCATATAAATTCAAACAATAGAGTATATCAAAATATCCTCCACCGCACAGCGATGTATTGGATAGTTTGAGAAAACTTTGTATACAAATTCTACAACATACAAACAAACAAGAAAATTAACATAAACTCTCAGAAACATTTGATGAAATGAAACCATTTTTTCTCAAAATTATTTTGTTTTAGATTTGTACTGCATGTATATTTCCATACCATGATAAGTTTTAATAGCTGTCATAATTCTTTCAAACTGTGGTATCTGATTTTTACATTTCGCTGAAAAGATTTCTCTTTTTACATTGATTAAGATACAGTTATTTTAAAAAAGTGTTGTTACGACATCCATTCCATCCAAACAATTTATTTTGGTGTGTGAGTTTGTCCTTGGACTTAATAATCAAGACACTACACATGCTTCCAAACTGCCCTTCAGTTTATCATACATACAATGCAAACAGCATGAAACACCATTTACTGAACCGTACCCTTCCCAAATTACCTTGCTATCCGATGTGATGAGTTTGAATGCCTGCTTGACCTGGTCAGCTGTAGCTCCACCTCCGACATCAAGGAAGTTTGCTGGTGTACCTCCATGTAGCTTAATGATATCCATGGTAGACATGGCTAATCCAGCTCCATTTACTGCAGTTATATTGATCAAGATTAAGAATGAAAAGAATTGAGATTGCCTCATACATTGAGGTTATACTCCCAATACCTTGAGGTCATACTGCTCATACCTTAAAGGTTGTACTGCTCATACTTTGAGGTTATACTACTCATACCTTGAGTTATACTGCTCATATCTTGAGGTTATACTGCTCATATCTTGAGGTTATACTGCTCATATCTTGAGGTTATACTGCTCATATCTTGAGGTTATACTGCTCATATCTTGAGGTTATACTGCTCATATCTTGAGGTTATACTGCTCATATCTTGAGGTTATACTGCTCATATCTTGAGGTTATACTGCTCATATCTTGAGGTTATACTGCTCATATCTTGAGGTTATACTGCTCATATCGTGCGGTTATACTGCTCATACCTTGAGGTTATACGGCTCATATCTTGAGGTTATACTGCTCATATCTTGAGTTTATACTGCTCATATCTTGAGGTTGTACTGCTCATATCTTGAGGTTATACTGTTCATATCTTGAGGTTATACTGCTCATATCTTGAGGTTATACTGCTCATATCTTGAGGTTATACTGCTCATATCTTGAGTTTATACTCCCCATACCTTGAGGTCATACTGCTCATACCGTAAAGGTTGTACTGCTCATACTTTGTGGTTATACTACTCATACCTTGAGGTTATACAGCTATTACCTTCAGGTTATACTGCTCATACCTCCCTGGAGTCTTAATTGCAACAGCCTCAGAAGTCATGGACCTTATTATGTCTATTATCATTACTGGTACCTGTTGAAAAGTACCATTCTGGAAATACACAGAAAAATCTAAACTATCAGAGGCATGTCCAAGCTTTTTGTTCCAAGATTCAGTGATTTTTAAGAAAAGAATCCTACAGTCCTCACCTAAGCAACCAATATCACCATCCAAGCCAATGTAGTTAAGGTTGTACTCTGCTGCGGATACCTCCCTTGAGTCTTCTTGTGACCAGTCTCTCAAATCATGAATCTTCTTCTGTCTGAATGCAGCATTGTCGTCAAAGTTGATCTTGGAGTCCATACAAAGTACTGCACAAGAATGGAAAGGACAGAGAAACTCACTGTGAAGACGAGGCAATAGCCATAAAGTGTCTTCCCCTATTTGCATGCAATCATAAACTCACAAGACCTTTGACCCCCAAATAACAAGGAGATCCCTATAGGGCATCTACCATCCAAGTTTGGTTACAAACAGGCTAATGGTTGCAAAGTTACCGACCCCAGTAGAAACTTGCAGGTAAATTTCAACATTTGACCTCATTTGAGCTTTGAGCTACATGCATGACCTTTGAACTCCATATAACACTGAAGTCCCTGTAAGGCATCTACCATCTAAGTTTGGTTACAACAGGAAAATGGTCACAAAGTTATTCAGGTTTCATAAGCATTACGGATGGATGGACGGAAAGAAGACAGACACAGCTAAGGATCCCTTGGTCTCGCTCCACCTTGGTGGCTCCACAAAACGTGCACAGTTAGATACATTCTTCTTATTAATGTTAAACCAGAAACTCTTGCTTACATGAAACATACAACAATTTTCCAAGTGGTTCAAATTGCATGCAACAGATAAAAGAACTAATACTGACAAAACCACTGATTTTAACAAAATCGATCTCGGATTCTCTCTCGCTGAAAACAAAGGAAATACTTACCCTGGCCATCGCTGTCCTCGACCAGGGGGTTGATCTCAAGCATAGTGGCATCGTACTTGATGAAGACATTATTATACAAGTTCATAAAAGTATCTGCTGCCTGTAGTGGTAGGGAAGAAATAAGTAAGAAATGTAAAGATACATTTATCATACTTAAGCAATACTTTCAAACATGTACATTAATCCACAGCAGTACAGGTTTTTTTTTAAACTGTCTAAATTGATCAGCTTCCCTCCTGAAATAAGCAACAATTATTTTCATTTTCCACTACTAGCACATGATGTAAAAAAAATGCAAATGTATGTAACAGTACCAATTTTCATTCAAATTAGAATATTTAAACCGTCCTTGCAACTTTGCATATGAAAAAAGTGATTTTATATCTTACACTGCGTTGCAAATATTAGAAAGTTTTATGATTAGCTCCAATTCCATCCCTCTTATTTACAGACAGTACAATGTACTCCATTAGAAATAGACTCATCTTTGTTTTTGTGATTATGGCTCTTTCTGCTAATGTTTAAAGTGTTATTCCTAGCATTCTCGATAACAAATCAAGGCAAAAGGGTCATTAAAAGGAGACTTTGCCATGGTTTAATGCATTAACCTGTAACAGTATGTAAGCAAGGACATCTGGGCCCCCATTTTATAAAACTTATTATCAGTAACAACTGCCACATTTCTATGACAAATGTGCTTTCAGCCAATCAGACGCAAGGATTTCAGTAGCTTATAACAGTTATTGCAACTTGTTATTGATAACAAGTTTTATGAAATGGGGCCCTGGTCCATTCAGAGCCAGAAGAACATTAATTATGAGTTACTAATTTCATTATCCCAAAAAATGATCACCACCCTTTACAAAATATGGAGCTCCGATTCCCCCTGAAAGCAAAAGCTGTTATCAACATTTATAAAACTAAATACCATGCAAAAAAAATAACTTTGTCTTATAATCTTGTATTTCTGGTATGCAAATTTGAATTTCTGTAATTAAAAATTTTGAGGATGTGAAATGAGACAACACAGCAAGAGAAACTAAAAAAGATCAGGGCCTCGTTGCACAAAACTTATCAGTGATGTAACTTTGCCATCAATGTTAACTACCATGGAAACCTTGAATTTGATTGGCTGCTGAGCAGTGGTACCATGGTAGTTACCACTGATGGCAGAGTTACCATTAATGGTGAGTTTTATGCAAAGGGGACCTGAAAGGATTATTACCTGCGGTATAGCTTTTTCTGGGAAGCCCATGAGTTTGGCTACCTTCTCTGCTTGTGATCTCTGAATACCTGCAATTTAAAATGTCATTGTAATAAAATAGGAAGTCTCTGCAAAGTACCCGGTATGAAAAGAAACAAACAAATGCAACATTCTGTGGTATTACAAGCCATACAAAACTTTTGAAAGAGCTGGGAATGATGTAGCTCTGGAAAAAAATCAAACTGCCCAAAAAGAACCATGGTAGACCCTAGCAACCCTGCACACTTATTTACTGAAACCCTATATATTGTATAATGAAATACAGTGCAAAAAAAAACAAACTACTACTTCACCACTTCACCATCTTAAAAGATAGAAAAATTATAAAGTGATGCTTGTGGCAACAGGGCTGTAAGATAAAACCCTTTTTCTTCTTAGCTTGCTTTCTTCACACGCTCGTCTATTTTTGTTAGTGAACCTCAATCTTTCTTTTATCCATTTTCATTACAATTCATCATCTATCTGTTCCTTGACCTTGGCCTTAGCCTTGGTCTTGAGGGTTCAAAGCCTTGGCCTTGAGGGTTCAAGCCTTGGCCTCAAGCCTTGGCCTTAAGCCTTGGTCTTGAGGGTTCAAAGCCTTGGGCTTGGCCTTGTGGGTTTGGGCCTTGACTACAACATTGCTTCAGATCTAGTCATATCTCCTACCTTGTACAATATCAACAGGTTCCTTGATGATAGCATCTGGGTTCTCTGCTGCAACATCCTCAATGTTCACACCACCCTGTGCACTGGCAACCAAAACTGGCCCCTGAAAACCAAAACAAATTCAATGAAATGCTGTCTTTGGGAGTTTTTTTATTGCTTTAGTCCAAACCAGTTAGAAAACAACTTAATAATCACTAGGAATGAATTGCTGCCAACACTACCATAAAGATTAAATGTTTATATTTATCAGTTCTGCTGTTTACTTTATAAACTTCAATCAAAGATAAAAGAGGACATACTCCTATGTCTTGCATAATCTCCAAGCATATCTCTAGATAGTGAGAAATTCCAGGCATACTAAAAACCTATTAGAAGAATCTATTGATAATCAGACTTTGCCTAATATTTGATGGCTCACAGAAAATTAATCTATCGTTACTTTGTTTCCGAATTTTCACCCTTTCTATGCTTCTATTTTTCTTTTTTTTTTTTTACTTTTAAGAAAAACATACTGGTATTTCTTCTATACCAACAGATGGTGAGTTAAAGGTCGGTCCCAGACGTATATTGTACCAGATATACCTCTGCAAAAACAAATACACACATGTGAATGCCTGATCAACGGGGGAGGAGGGGGGGGGGGATCCATAGCTTCAAGGGAACTGATAAATAATATCTTACATTAAATGCTCTCTCCATTGTGATAGCAAAGTAGTATTCTCTCCTAACATACATCCTCTCACAGATTAGAACCTGTAAATGAACAAGAAGGAGAAGAAAAAAAAAAATTAAATCTTCACTTTACACATATTTATCAAAAGATATGCTCAATAAAGCTACAAAATGATTACATTACCTTCAGCAGAGCTGCCACAAAGGACACTTCAATTTCTTGCTATAATTCTTTGGATCTTGTTACCAAAACATCTAGACAAGTTATCCCTTAGAGAGATGATACTACTAGTTTCTAGTAAATATATTTCTTATCCTTGGCATATCCTAGACAATCACATTGGCTTAGCCTCACAAGTAAGGGCTCCTCAAATTACAAAGTCACAACCTGGGCCCCGTTTCATAAAACTTGTTATCAGCAACAACTGCCACATTTCTAAGACAAATTTGCTCTCAGCCAATCAGATGCAGGAATTTCAGTACCTTATAACAGTTATCCCAACTTGCTATTGATAACAAGTTTTTATGAAACGGGGCCCAGTCGCACATAGAATGGTGATTTCCTGAAGTATACCCAACATTTCAGCACAATTGTCCACTTACTGAGTTACAAATCCTGCCCTTCTCCCCTGTCTGCTTGGTGATGAGCTTGTTACCGATCATCTGGGATGCAAGGTCTTTGACCTCTTCAGGGGAGTAGGCCAGCTTGACCCCTCCCTTCAGACCACTGGTGAAGGAGCCCTTCCCCCTCCCACCGGCCAAGACTTGGGCCTTGACAACCACATCTCCTGACCCTGTATAAGAAAAATGTAGCACAACTTAATGCTTAATTTCAAGAAGGGCTGAAATGTAGCTAATGTGATCATTATCTAAAGTACAAGACCTCAGGGGGGCATTTCATCAACATTTGTCGTTTGACAAGCTGTCAGATCTGACATCTTTCCTTGATTTTGATTGGCTGAGAAGCATCGTTACTATGGCAACTGTAGGATAAAACAGACTTTGTCGGATAAAACATCTGACAAGTCCTTTCATGAAACGCTCCCCTGATATGAACATTTTTACACATTGATTATGGAATACAAGCACTTTCCATATAATCTCAGTTACAACAATTATATGAGTGAAATTTATTATCAAGCCCTTGGGAAAAATAAAACCGATGAAAGACAATTTAAGATTTGTCAGAAACAGAACTATTTGTGACTGATGTCTACAATTCAAACATATCACACAAAACAAATTATTAACAAGGGAGAAAAATAAGGCTAATTCTTCTCTTTCTTGAAAGGTTTAAATTTAGTACCTATCATCTATAATACATCTACATTAAGTATTCTCTGTTAAAATTTTTTTTTCCATTTACATTAATTCAAGTGTTAAGGGTATTTTTGGCCTATGGTTTATCTGGGTACGAGTATGATTCTGTCATTTTTACACATTACAAATACCAAAAGACGTTAAAAGATGGGAGTTACTGCTACCTTCTTTGACGTTCAAGAATTGAAAAGGATAGAGCAACGTCGATCTGGCGCTGCTCAGTGGCTGCCGGGCCAACGATCAATTGGGCAAAAAGAATTTCCTTTCTCGGACAATAAAATTTGGAGATTTTTCTTGTTTTTTTTCATCCTCTAAGTACTCGCTTTGATGTTTATTTACCTAAGCTCTTAGCAATCTCGTAGGCTCTCTGTGCCGTAGTAGCTACCTCAGCCTTGGGGATGGGGACACCAGCCTCCTCAAGCAGCTGATATCCCATGTACTCATGAATTGAGAGGTTGCGATGCTGATCATGGTGGTGAGGCAGCACTGAGCTCGTCTCCAATACCTTGAATATATATAGAAAGAATAGGAATTATTTGTCTCATATGACCTTATCAACTGGAATATGAATATGCAGAATCCTTCTTCCTAAACCCATTCGTGACAGAGGTCCACATTTTGTGGTTTGGCCTAATATCTTTTGATGCAAAGCCCTAAAAATCATACCAAATACATAGCAGAAAGAGCAAAAAATTCTACACAATATTCGTTGTTTGATGCTGAAATTTTTTTAAAGGAAAATAAGCATTAAAATCCTTAAATTGGCAATGTGATAGGTTTAAAATCACTGTTTTCCCCTGCAAATTGGCAACTTTTTGACTTCTCATCATAATTTCTGTCAATTTATCTTCATTTCAGATACATGACGTTTTATAAGAAAAATGTAGCAATAAAATAAAAATGTTGGTGTTGCCAATTTGAAGAATAAAAGCTGATCAAATAAGGCTTTAAATAATTCCTGACACGAATGGGTTAAGTTGCAAAGCTCTGGAATGATCTACCCCAACCAAACACAGACAATAAATCCAGTACAGTATTCAAATCTGCAACCTTTAACAAGTGAACCAAATATTACAATCCTAGATAGAACCAAATCTCCACAAAACACTCTTGTCAAGCCCCATGTTACACTTCCGGTTATAGTACCTAGAGGACCATTCGGAAGTGTTCAACGCATGGTACAAGATACAAAGTATACAAGGAAAGAATGAAGAAACACAAGCCTTCTCCAGAAGCTGGTGACCCATGTGTTCATTGATTGAGAGATTACAATGCTTATCATGACGATGAGGCAGCACTGAGCTCGTCTCCAACACCTTGAATATAGAAAGAATAAAAATTAGTAGTATTGTATGACTCTATCAATTAGAATATGAAGAAAGCATGGAATTAGTTGTCTCTTATGACTCTATCAACTACAATATGAAGAAAGAATGAGGATGGGAAGCGCAAGCCTTCTCGTGAAGCTGGTAACTTATTCATGAATTCAGAGATTATGATGCTTATCTGATCACAAGGGTGAAGCAGCACTGAGCTCGTCTGCAACACCTTCACAAGGACCATCGCTGAGGGCAGCAGATGATCAACCATTACTGTGGTGTCCTGCCATAGAGTTACATACAACAATGCAGTGCTGCAGAATGTAGCACACAAAGATTACATACACACTATATGGGGACACCGCAGTTATGGCGCTGCCCACAAACTGCAATTCGGATTGGTCTATAGAAAGAAAGATCATAGGAATAAATGTTCCTGTACGGCTCTATCAACTGAAACATGAAAAAAGAATGATGGGAAACGCGAGCCTTCTCGAGAAGCTGGTAACTTAAAGGTAGCCCGTCCCTTTTGCAGACCCAATTCTGAAAGTTCCCTGACTCTGTCTGAAACAGCGAAAAAAAATACATGAGGGCTCGGGGCGAATTCGCCCCCGAAATGCTCAAAAGAGCCCTGGAAAACTAAACAAGAGCCCCTGAAATTCTCATAGGGTCCAATGAAAACTGTAATACAATGTAGAAAATTTGGGCGGGTGGGCTCAAAAAGTGGCCCCGGAAAAAAAAAAAAAAAATTTTTTCCCTGCTCTGTCATTATTTGAGAGAGAAAGGCTATATAACCTATCTCTGAAACTGACAAAGCGTGAAATTTGGTTTTAAGGAAATAATCTTCAATAATTCATCAGAGCCTTCTTTTTTCGTACCACGAAAAAAAGACCTGAAGATTCGAGATAACAAAACAAGATAACAAAAGGATTTGCGTTACAGCGCCGCTATTATGTACGCTACGTGTCGTGGCTGCGAGCTGCGCACGGCTGAGCTAGCTAGCTATATACAGCTGGCTGCGCTACAACTGCCGTGAGCTGATCCGATTTGCTTATTCGAGGTTGGTAGCCAGATTTTCATAATAAGCAACGTATGACCGATCAAATGAGCAGTATCAGAAGGGCATATCCTAAACTCATGCCAAGTTGTATAGATTTTCGTAGATTTTGCAAAAGGGACGGGCTACCTTTAAAATCATGTATTCATGAATTTGGAGATTACCATCCTTATACGAGGGTGAGGCATCACTAAGCTTTTCTTCACCATCTGTAGTACCTAAAGTACGAAAGGAAAAATAGGAATGACGTATTGCATACCTCTACCAAATACAACATGAAAGAAAGAACTTTAGAACAGGAACTGAAGAGCAAGGATAGATATTAGATAAGCTAATTTCTTTGCATTTGTGTAATTACGGCAATTCTCGCCATAATTTTGTTGAAAACATCTGCAAGAGCGCTTGCATCTAGTCACGCATCGATGCGCATGCGCAAGTTAGTCCCCATTTTCTATCTGCATTTCAATGGACGCCGGGGAAACGTAAACAAGCGGTGAGTTTTTCCAGATACCCTACGATAAATTTATATCTAAAGTTCGGTTTTCGTACGTCCGATTTTTAGTCCCAAGTGTCAGTCGGGTTCGTGATGACCACAGCCGATAGTTACAAGGCTGGTGGTGTCCTTGGCCCATAGGAAAGTGATTTTCCAGGGGTTGTTTTGAAGTGCCAAGATGCTTGCTATGTACAAATAGGGGGTAAAAGCACTGGACGTCAATGGGGAGTAATATAGCCTTGGCTTTGGGTTTGTTTGTTTTTTTACTCCCCTGATGTCCCTGAACTAATTCGGCCCCTATTCTCCGGGTTTGCCATTTTCAGAATTACCAGCCCTGGTCATGCTGGTATTCATGCAAATTAAGCATGCCATATCCAGAGTGCAGAATAAAGGTTTACAAGTTAGAACAATGTTACCAATACCGGAACTCAGCCAGCCGCAATCCATCACCCCGTTTTCATGCACTGCCGCGGCCCCTGTTGACTACCTCGACGCCACCCTGGCGCGGCCCTGCCCATCCCACCGGCACAGTGATTGCCATTGCGCCGGTTGCGGTTTACTATTCTAATCTTGACTCACAGATAGACTTTACAAGAGTATCATTTGCCTTATTACACTTTTAATCCATGACTAGTGGAATGTATGACCATCAATAATACAACATATGGATTTCACAGTACACAGTCATACCTTAAAAAGACGAGGAGATCCTCTTGCTTTAGGCAAAACAAATTTGCCGAATTTCCAAATGGAAGCTGCCATTTTGAGGCCTAAATGTTCTTCAAATTTTATAGCGCCACCTTGTGTCGACGCCTTGCCATTCTTCTTCTTATCAGGTATCCTTCATAGTTGAAGATCTGACAGAAAGTTTTGAAGGGGATTTTGTTGAAAGAAATTAATCTTGAATCATTTTCAAAGAAACGAAAAAAGCAAAAAAAAAAAGGGACATATCTTGCGTTTTGATAACATATGAATTTCACCTTTTTTTCCATGTTTATTTTGGTAAAATCTAAACCAAAGTAAAGAAACTAAATCCATTCAAAACTCACTCTTCTTGGATATTCATAACTTCTTGAACATACCCGTACTTGTCTGTATCATGAGTGTTTTCGTGTCTTTGCCTTGGACTTGGTTGCCTTTATCTTGGCCTTGGCCTTCAGGTACAAAGCATCCAGAAAATACAAGGAATTTTCATTACATGGTGATTTTCAATTTTGCAGGCCCCCTTTTTTTATAGTTTGGTTGCTTTAGGCAGTAAAATTCTTCTATAAAGCTAATAACAAAATCGAGAAATATGCTTTATGTCAGATCTGTATCCAAGTTTTTTTAAACGTTCAGTGAATTTTTATATAGACGATGCTTGCAAAATGATTAATCAATGGTGACCACGTGATTAGATCTTTGATTGTGTGTAAATCATGAAAAAAAAACATCTTCCAGTCGTCTGTCTACATGGAATGCTGATGCCCCAATTTTTTCTCCTGGATGTTGCTCCTCCTTGTACCACCCAAAGTCAATCCAAATATAATTTTTGCTTGTCTTGCAATCATAACAAGAATTCCTCTTATTATTACTTTTATTTGTTTACTATTTATTATGATCATTATTATTTATTATTTGCATCATGATATAGTCAGTGGAATAAACATAACACAAAAGGCACATGAGACAATAATGGCAGGGGTAATATTTTTCACCTTTAAACATAGCAGTAATTTCTCCATTGCGGGAAGAACAATTAATTAGTAGATTGGACTTTTAAAAGGGCCTTACATTGTCATTTAATTATTTGTATTCCGCTTGGTTGCAAGGCAACCTAGCCGGGGGGGGGGGGGGGGGGGGACACTTTCATTACAAGTTGGACACCATGGACTTTCAAAATGGACCCTAAACAAGTAATTATCCTTCGATCTCAGAATACCCTAAACAAGTATTTTGTCATGTTTTCCCCACCCTAAACAAGCATTTTCAAATCAAGCTGTTGTAAAAGTATACCCTTTTTTCTGATTTTTGCAATATACCCTTTTCACTGTATGCGCGTACATCGCCTGTCCGTGAAAACAACCCTTTTTACGCGTTTTTGTGTATGAGCATGGTGTCCACCTAGTAATGGCCGTTGCCCCCCTCCACCACCCCCCCCCCCCCAGCAATAACCATTCCAACAAAAACCAGTAATAGGTTTAAAATGCTGTATAATGAGAAAATTAGCTGAAGAAAAGCTGAATAAAAAGTATGTATATAAATCTAAACTTATCTGTAAGTTAATGATGCATATTTTAGAACAAAATACAGAGCAAGGCAGAGTTTACATTGAAAAAAAAAATTGCAAGCTCCAAAAGCATCTTCAGTGGTAAAAACAATATATTTGCAAGCAACTGTCTTCTTCCATAATCAAGATTCAAGCAATAAGGACTAACTAAGCAACATCGCGCACTCCCCCATCCTCCTCGTTTGGTTCCAGATGGAACGTTGAGGAGTATCTTCAAGAAGAAGAAGAAGAACCAATAACTTTCCGAATATAGAGCAATGATAGGCCTATTCAAATAGGTATAACAAGAAAATTGGCTGAATTGAGGTGGAATAAAAATAAGATATATTATAATAATGAAGTTGATCTGTAAGTTAGTGATGTATTTCATAATAGAATACAGTGCAAAGCAGACTTTCCATTAAAAAAAAAAAATTAAAAGAAGAAAAAAATATTCATGCAAGCTCCCAATCAAGCACCTCTCATAAAGAAACAATCTTCTTGTGCTCCTCATCGAGCATCTTTCAAAGATAAAAACAATATGATGTGGCATCAGGGCTGTCAGCTAAAGCCTATTTTTTAGCTTGCTTTATTTGCTCCCTCATCTCTTTCCATCATGTTTCTTTTCTCGCTTGTGTGCTTCTTGTCTTGATGAACTGAGTTTTGTATTTTTCTTGTTTTCTCTTCTCGTTCGTCTCTTATTTCTCCCTCCCATAAATAGCACCTTTTCATACTCTCTACATCTTTATATCTCTTTGTCTTCCGATATCTTTCCCTCTTTACTCATATCATTCTGTCCACAAATCCATCTTTCTCCTGTCATCTTATTTCCCCCCCCCCTCGCTTCTTTCTCTCTCTCTCTTATCTCTTTCATCTCTCTTCTCTCTTTTTTCTCCCGTCTATCTCTCCTCTTCTCTCCCTTGTCTCTCCTCTCTTTTCTCCCTTTTGTCTCTCCTCTTTTCTCCCTTTTGTCTCTCCTCTTTTCTCCCTTTTGTCTCTCCTCTCTTTTCTCCCTTTTGTCTCTCCTCTTTTCTCCCTTTTGTCTCTCCTCTCTTTTCCCCCTTTGGTCTCTCCTCTTTTCTCCCTTTTGTCTCTCTCTCTTTTCCCCTTTTGTCTCTCCTCTTTTCTCCCTTTTGTCTCTCCTCTTTTCTCCCTTTTGTCTCTCCTCTTTTCCCCTTTTGTCTCTCCTCTTTTCTCCCTTTTGTCCTCCTCCTCTTTTTCTCCCTTTTGTCTCTCCTCTTTTCTCCCTTTTCTCTCTCCTCTCTTTTCTCCCTTTTCTCTCTCCTTTCTTCTCCCTTTTGTCTCTCCTCTTTTCTCCCTTTTGTCTCTCCTCTTTTCTCCCTTTTGTCTCTCCTCTTTTCTACCTTTTGTCTCTCCTTTCTTTCTCCCTTTGTCTCTCCTCTTGTTCGATCTCCCTTTTGGTCTCTCCTCTTTTCTCCCTTTTGTCTCTCCTCTCTTCTCCCTTTTGTCTCTCCTCTTTTCTCCCTTTTGTCTCTCCTCTTTTCTCCCTTTTGTCTCTCCTCTCTTCTCCCTTTTGTCCCTCCTCTTTTCTCTTCTATCACTCTTCTCTCTCTTTCTCCCTTCCATCTCCCCTCCCTTTTCTCTCTTCTATCTCTTTTATTTCTCTCTCTTCTTTCTTCTCTCTTCTCAGGCTCACTCTCTTTCTCTCTCTCTGTCTTCTCTACCTACTTTCTCTTACTCTCCCTTTTCCACTGCTATTAGTTTCACTCATTTCTACTGTACTAATTGTTTTACCTTCCCAGTCCTCTATGTTTCTTGCTAGTGAACACAATAAGAGTGTCATTTCTATTACAATTACATAATTATTGCCCCAAGGTACAACAATGCTTATATACAATAGTTATAATACCCTTTATTTAAGAATGTATAAAACAGTAATATACAGAAATATATATTTGTACATTTCACAAAATTACATAATCCAAAATAGTACATTAAAATGGCATCACGCTAGAAAGGTGCATATTTCTATATATCAAGCTCCACTTAAAATGCGATTGTACTTTACAAGTACTGACGCAAATTGATAATATTCCTCCAAAAAAGTACAGGAATTGTTACAATATACAGTGCAATACATATTTTTTTGTATAATATAAAAATAATAATTATACATGGTTGAAAATTTACAGTCTCTTGAAAGCCATTGTATTAATTTCATCAAATCACAGCATTAACCATTCACAAATTGGCAAATAACGAAAACGATGAATAAATACACAAACAAACACTTAAACATACGTTCACTACTTTGCGAATGTTCAGTTGAGTTTGATAGGGGAACGAATATCAACTGACCATTTCCACAAAAATAAATTAAACAAAGTATGAAAGTAATAGTTTGAAGAAAATATTCTGTAAGCATGTAGAGTCCCCATTTGTATATATGTATGAAAAGTGACTTTAAAAAAAACTCAACCTATCATGGCATCTGATAATCATTTGAATATATTTAGCTTCCTAACTTCCTCATATTTTCTTGTTTCCCCTTATATTTCATTTTCATTCAAAATAAACTACTGGAAAGATACAGGGCCGCAAACATTATACTCCTCTTTCAGGATTTAAATTTGTACTGCACTGCCTAGAGAAACTTTGATTTTAAACATAGCAGGCATACATACCTTCATTCAAATATTTGATGCACTAAAAAATTGTTTCATATTACATAAAAGTGCTTCATATTTTGCAATCATGATTAAATAAATCCTTTATATATACTTCAGCCATGTCTTCTTACTCACAATTCATGTAAATAAGTTTTCATCATCACAAATAAAAAATGTATGGCACCACAGTTACTGAATAATACTTACTTCCATACAATATCAAAGTTTCGAGGATATCATTGAGCCAGAATAACAAATAAAAACCTAAAGACATTTATCAAGTAAAAAGTACTGTTTTTAGTTTGAATTATGTATGCATATCACCCTTTGGTGTTCATACAGTTTTCACTTATTCTTCTTTTTGCATTGTGAAACTTTTGACACCACCCACCAAAACAATGAAATTTTCCAGAAAATACAATAAATAGAAAATAATATTTTAATGAAAGTAAAGTTAATTAAATTGAACTTGAATTAATGAATAACTGATTAAATTTCTTTTAAAGATATTACAAGTAAATTGAAATTACAATAAAATTTCAATGAAAACTTTACTTATAATATGTCACAAATAAGTATCATTTTAATCTAATTACAACCAAATTGTACTTACAATAAATTGCCAATTAATATGGCAAAAGGATAAAAATATATATCAAATACTATGGATAAAATCATCACTTCGGTAAATTTGGCAAAAATGGACACACCCTACAAAACATTGCAATAAATGTTTTCTAGAAGACTTGCCTTTCATTATCTGTTCTTCCATCAATTGAATAGCCTTTAACCAGGCACTGTGTTATGGAGAGATTGAGCTCAGGGGAGTTTGCCCCAAACATGCAACAACAAAAAAAATTGCCTTTGCAATTGGTCTGTAGAAAAAAAAAATGATCCCACTCAAGGAACACTTATATATTTAATCGAACTACATCAATGTCACATTTCAAGTTTTGACTAAAACACATAAGCAAACAATTTGCCTGTCAGACAAACCCAATAGTAAAATGGGATCCTTAAAGCCTCATTCATACACAATGTGTTTCACAATCTCAAAAGCAAATGGCCACAGTCAAATTATGGGGCATTAGCGTAGTTGCCTCATAAATTTCTATCGTAAAACAGAGCGCATACTTTTTTTAAAAACCCTAATTTGCAATTTATTCACATGTACAAAGAAAATAGGGTCACTGTGACTGAAAGAAATTGAGGTATCATTTTTTTAAAATCATGCAATAGGCTCAATTCTAAGGTACTGGGGAAGATTTAGTCTTAAACATGCAGGTAACAATCAAACAATTGCTCAGAGACTTTTGAATGACAGATTTCTTCAAAGAATGTCGAGATCAGCCACTTATTTGCTCTTCATGAAGCAACCACTCCTCTGCAGCAACTCCATCCTGCATTATGGTCTAGAGGTGTGAGCCAGTTCGCTCCTGGTCCAAGGTAAAATGCTCCTGCTGCATTAATATAATACTATGATTCTGTTGCATTTCGCACCAGTCTAATACGAATAAGATCTCGATATACAATGTCCCGAGGTCTGAGTTACACAATACTATGGCTTTGTCCCTGCGCACATCAATATAATCATGCGAATGGGGCTAGCATAAAGACAGTGTTTCTTTCACACATACGGGTAGATGTGACACAGGTCACAGTTTAGAAGTAGAATGTCACAAGTGCAGGAAGACTGAAAGACAGAGCATCACCAACGTCACGAGCAGAGAGCCTGAATGAAGCGACGTTGCTGCTGCTCTCGTGTCTTGTTTTCTTGTCTGTACAACAGAGGGGTCGGTGGCAGGTCTGTACGGCACGCGTTTCGTTGGACTATCAGGATCTCGCGTTCTCGTCTCGCCTCTTGATGATGTGGGCTCGAAACTGAAATCTGTTTCCTTGGGTGTAACTGCAAAGAGGAATGAAAAAGGAAAAGCGTCATATGAATATTTAGGTTGCAAAAATGGTAGGGGTATGATGTTCTACAGTATATGTCAACTAAAGCAGTCCATAGGATATTCTGAAAGTCAACCAAATCAGATCAAAAATATGACAATTTTATCGCAGGGTATTTATTCATTGTTAAACCTAAATCTTGCTTGTCTCAATCAAAACCGGTCAGACTCAATAAGCAAACCTACCCTTACAATATGTTTTGCAGTACACAAACATTTTTTAGAATTTTACTGATACAGTACAATCATATACAACTAACAAGTCATTTCTATTATTCTTGCAAAACACTATTTTGCAAGAATAGCATTATCATAATGAAACTAACCTTCAATGTAAGTACAAATTTCACATAATTACGGAGACCTAACAAAGCTCAAAAGTACCCGGGTAAATCTCACATCATGATTCATCAATTAAAACTACTCAAGGGATAGCCCCCTATACCCAACAAAAATAGAGTATTTTTCATGATTCCTACCTGTGGTATAAGAGAACTGAGGAGCAGTTGTGTTTTCATTGTCATCACCCGATCCACTACCTGACATATCGCCACTTCCAGAGAAATCGTCAAAGCCGCTCCCGCTGTAGTAGTCTCCGCTACCAGGCATTGGTAGCGTGCCAGCATCTTCTATTGTACTCCTCAAGAATCGCTCTATGATCTGGAACAGAGAAATAATGTAAAAATAAAATTAATATATATGTTATATGAAATTATCAGGTAAAAACAAACAGAATAAAATCAAAGTCATTAGAATTTTGTTCTTCTGTAATTGAATGAAGCAATTCATACTTGAAATTTATGAAGAAATGTATGAATGAATAAATAAATAAATAAATGTATTAAATAAGATGGATATGGTTAGATCTTTGGTTAAAATAAATGCTGTATATGCTTTTTCCAAAAATGATATTTCAAAAAGATATTATCCATGCAAACCTGTCAAATACATTTTCATGAAAATAACTTCTGTTAATATTGGTAGAGATAACTACATACTTCACAGCAATGTAAAAATACAACACAGTAAATTGTTCTGTTCTCAGCATATACTGCCCCGGCAAAAAGATGTAAGTTAACAGAAGATGCAATATTGCAACAGCGCCACCTCATGGTAAAGGATGACCAGGCACAGAATTTAGGCAACTAAGAATGTAAGGAACAATCAAAGATGAAACCATAAGTTGAAGAGGAAATAATATGATTTTCCAATTTCTCTTTGCATAAATAACTGTACAACGCAAGTGAATCAAAGCACATTCAAGGTTTTATGAGACATGGACATGTCTAAAATTCTGTAGTATTGCATATTACATTGTGTGTGCTTATATCAATTCTTATATATGTATTTTCCTATTATTTTCCTTTGTTTTTCTGTGGCGTGTCTACTATACTTATGTGTATGTATATTTTACACTGTAAATACAACTGTCATGTGTATCTTATGAGTGAGAAAGAATAAATTGAACTTGAACTTAAATTCTGTACAACACAGATTGAATTATGTTAAGAGTATTTAAAAAAATTTATAAATACATTTGATTTATTGTAAATTTCAGTGGAAATCCAAAATAGAATCATCATCACAACTTTTAGGATGAATTTATAGAGTGATTGTATCTCTATATGTTAAATATGAGAGCTCTATTGTGTTATAATTTCCAAATATTTTAAGTGAAAGGTCCTAATGCCTCTAAGAATGTAGGAATGAAGTGATTTAATCAGTTTCATTGTACTCAAAAGCTGTTTAAATAAACGGAAATGTTTCCTTTTCTTTGAATGAAAGGAGAAGAGACACTGACAAAATTGGGATTGACTATATTTTGTAAAACTGGGGCAGAAAAAGCTGGTCCACAGAAAGAAAACAATGAGGAACACCTCAAAGGCATGTCATACACTGGGTTTTAATGGGTGTACTGCAATAAGGGTCTTAGTGCGGCTAAGCAAACGAGATCAGTGCGCTTAAAAACCCATTCTTATCAAGGGGCCTCTGTTTGACTGGTAAATAAAAGAGCTATTCAGGGAGAAAGTTGGGTGGAAGGAATAAAACTAGCTGAAAAGATTGGAGGAGGGAAGGGGTGGTCCACAGGCACAACATAGGAGTTTGTCTGAATATATGGGTGTTCAATGGAATTAGGAGCTCTGATCTTAATAAATGTGCATTATTCTCTGGTAGCTAGTTTTCTCTGAAATTCACAGGCATTTGGAAGCCATCCAGAGTTGTCCAATGACCAAGACTGATAGTGGACTTCATTTACAATTACACTGTGCTTAAATAATCAGCTTTATATGACCCTTTTCCAAAATGCAAAATTATTCGGTTCAAAGTGACGTTGAAATTTATTGGGTATCGTGCAATATTCTTTCAAGCAGGTTCATTATGGATACTAGTACGTCAGTTCATCTTAACCTGCTAACTACTGAATTTTTTTCATTCCCATCAACTTATCACAGGGGTGCCATCCGGTTTATTTTTAATAGTGCATAATTTATATACCTCTGTTCTATGTTCCAACTTGTCCATCAGCTGCAGCGCATTCAGAAGTTCTCTCTCTCTTGACGTCAGTTTGACTTCAGGATTATGTAACTGCGCTGCGAGTCCATCTTCAACAACGATCTTACGATAACTGCAGTAAGGAGAAAAAAACAGGAGATTGGGAAATCGTAAGTATCTGTAGCATTTGCAAATAATGTAACTGTACAGTTTGAATACTGAAAATTTTAATCAATCAGTCAAAGACCACTTGTAAAAAAAAAGTACAGAAAGACCACCTGTCTTTAAAGACCACAATTTATGTTTTCCTTGAATTTTTCCCATTCAAAAGTGTATTAAAGGAACCATTCCATGAAGACCATCTGCTCATAAAGACCGTTTTCTTGTCTCCCTTTGGTGGTCTTTAGTTTCACTGTATATGCCTAAAGAGAAACAAAACTGCAAGAATAAAAACTACATGTAGAAAACTGATTCAAAATATCATTTTTGTTCAACTTTATTTCAATTTCAACAACTGAAATATCTTGAGAGTGGACCTTACATGTACCAAGATTATATATTCTTAAAGTCAATTTTATTCACTATACACAAGAGAAACCTACCATAGCAGCTCTGGTAAAAGTGCAATGTTTGTCTAGGAAGCTGAGCTATCCATTCACAGTTATGCACAGGTACATTGCAGAATCCTGTCATCAAGCTGCACAAACCATGTCTTGTATTTTGTAAAAATAGAGAAACTATGATTTTTCAATAAAAAATACAGTATGTGAACATCCCCTCTTCGAACGGGAAGGGGAAAGATATCCAATGTCATCTTCATCACAAGGACGTCATAGATACTGTATACACTACAGCATTAAGTGGTGTAAACTCCACATTTATTAGGACTTGACGGGACCACTTAACACGCTAAGCGAGTGTGAGGGCACACTTCTCAACAACTCTCAAAGACGTTTCGTCGGGGAGACGTCAAAACCGTGATGAAAGGACGGCGCAAACACTAGGCAATGGCTCTTGGTCGTAATTAGTTACAGTTAGGCTTTGTGGTATGTGGGCTGGTGAATGTTTACAGCCCGTTTCTCCTTTCGTCGGCTTCAAGCTGGAAGACCTCTGTATGTTTAAAGGCTTATTGAGTTGACTAGGTGAGATAGAGTGGGTATCAGAGAGGAATAGAGAGAAAGTACAATCATTCTAGGTTTTGTCTTGGTTTTTGCACCATAAAAGCTAATCTTATATTGTCTATTGGAAAGAAAACATAGACTGTGGTCCTCTGGCATAAGCAATATTCGCCTTAACTTGGAAATGGGATAATATGTGCAGCCTCTACCCTCCTCTCCCATATCGCAGTTAAGACCACTTGGATACCACTTGGATACCCTTCTTCCATTGCAACACCCTCTATAAGAAAATTATGTTTAGGACCAAAACAGGCAGATATTGCCAAATTTATACTTTGTAAATGATAACAAATTTATTCATAGAGGAATGGTTTGGGACACAATCTGCACAAGAATACTGGAAAAGCTGTAGTGTGTGGCAGTTTCAATTACTCCTTTATTACAAAAATACTCTTAAATGAATCAATGCATAGATGTTAACTTGCAACTAAATTGAGTGTCAACATAAACACCTGAAAATAACTACATAAAGCTCTGTAGTTTCTCTATCTTGACACCATAGGCAGAAATCATCAGTGAAGGCATGAGACAGCGCAAGTGCTCTGCAATAGCTAAAAGCAAAGGAACTGACTGACTGTTGGTTACTGATTGAAAATTATGAAAAGGAAAAGAGAGAAAGTGGGCAAACAACACAAACATGGCAACAAAGAAAAGAAAGGGGGAAAAATGAAAAAAGTCAAAGCATTTTCAATACTGTGATACAAAGTCATCTTTTGTCAACGGCCCTTGCCAATCTTGTTCATGTTTTCAGAGATAACAGTGTTTCCACAGACCTCAGTGACAGGTTAGGAAAGTGAAGTGGTGTTAGCAATTTTCACTGCTGTCCAAGTGCTGCCAGACACCTCCCTGTTCATACTTAGAATGACTATACAACCTGTCTTGAGTCTTGCAAAGTACCCCTGGAAGTTATCAAAATGCTTCCAATGTTGAATGGATGCTACTCAGAACTTCAGAAGTGTGAGTAACTTAAAATTTTTAAATCAAAGTTGTGAAGGGATGAGACAGCCATGCATCTAAAAAGTGGGCTTGGTTCACCAATCATTGCCTTCAGAAGAAGCAAAGTATATGTGGGACAGACAGACAGAGTGACAAACAGATTCAAAGCCAAAGGGATGCCTAATCACATCCTCCAATGCACCCAACTTTATCTTGGAATTTCGGGGCATATAGATCCCAAATTGACCAAAAAAGTTATTCGGAGCACTGCTTAAGCATTTCAGAGCACAGACTGAGCAGGGTCCGCCCACTTGACCGAAGGCCCGTGAGACCGAAGGCCTGCGAGGCTGACTTTTCTCATATCATATCGCTATCAGTATATAAAATAATTATGTCTCCTTTAGCATGTTTAGTCCTCGTTTCCGGATGTCACATACCTTCAATGAAAAACTTTCCACTGCCCTATAATACTTGTTGAAATACCTTCTGGCACAGGAATTGGTCAGAGCGGTGTATGATAGATTACAATTTGCTATTTTGGGCCTTGCGGGCCTTCGGTTTCGCGGGCCTTCAGTGAAGTGGGTTGTCACCGACTGTGCCATTGTTGAGATGTTGCAACATACGGATGAAACTATTTTAAAAAGTTACATCAGATCCTAACACTAGTCTTTTTTCATCAATCACTTATCAACTGTGCGCAGATTTGGGACAGAAAGATCTACATCTGAACAGGGTAAAGCATATTCCCCCCTCCCCCCCCCCCCCCCCCCCCCCCCCCCCCCACCGGCAGAAAGGGGTGGACGCACTTCAAATACATTCCTCCTTCACAAACACCCCCAAGACAGAGGGAATGTTTTCATATCGAGTGCAGTTCAGTGCGAGGTGAACTGTATGCCAACAACAGACCAGGGGTTGATTAAAACACTTTGTAAAACTGGAGAACTTGTCAGAACACAAAACCAGTCAGAATATTAGGACCCAGATTTCAAAATTTTTGTTACTCCCTTCAGAGATTTAAGTACACTGTATACTGTAAATTCATCCAATATTTATCATTTTACATGCCCTAACAAATCAGTGTTACTGCAATAAATTATAGAGATGAATATGCTTATTACTGTACTATCAATTTGCAATAGCTTTGAATAAATCAAATATAAATGTTTGTCCTGGCAGTTCATTCAACTATTCACACTAGATCCTCTACTTGTGTCAAAGAATATAATTTCATCCTTGCCACTTTGCAGCAACCTCTCAAAATATCTGCTATCCCCTCCATTCTTCCATTTACTGTAGAAACCAAATTCACTTGAAAGTTTGACCTGAATGAAAAGAACAACACAGTATCCACTATCCAATATGGTTCATTCTCTCAAATAGCCTCCAATCTCCTAAGCTGTCATTTGCCAACGTTGCAGATATTAGTCTTTATTTCTGCCATTGTTCTGCTTGGAGAAGCATCCAATTTGAGGTCACGCTCACAAACCAACTCCAACTGCAATTATAACCATTTCACTCCCCTTCGGGGCTATAATATCACTTCGCATCAGTCCCAAAGATTTCCTTGACTTCCCAAAACCTAATATTGTGCCATTTTTTATTGGATGGCCATGGCATTTATGACATACTCCATCACGGCTATTGTCCCGTCCTGTACACGGGCAAACATTAAAGCACCAGGTCGCCAGTCCAAATACTATTTTTTCTCTCTCACGTCAAGATCTGGCATGGACTGACACTCGTACCCGCGAGGCAGTCCCCGCCGTCCTATTAAAATGCAAACACCGAGAATCATGCTAATTGTTCATAGGCAAACACCTTCAGCTGGTAAATCAATATTCTTCAATACTAAACAGTTTTCTCTCTCATCAAATTAAGATTTTTTTTGTCCTGTCCCCTTTGTCCACTTTTATATTGGAGAGGGGTTGTGGGAGGGGGGGGGGGCTTTAAACAAGTTTTTGATAAGAATTTTCACCTTAGGTTAACTTTACTTTAGATGTCAACACAAAAAAACTGTCAAGAAAAAATGATTGAGCTACACTGAATCTAAAGGTGATGAATGGTATAGCAGTATCCTTCACTCGAATCACTCCTGTTTCATAGATGTACTATAATGGTACAGGTCCGAGTTTTGCTTTATGAATGGTCACAATGGTGATACATGTATATTATACCTCACAAGATTCTTCTAGATTTCGTATTTACTTGCTGTATAAAATGCGTGTAGAGAGCTTAAAGAGGGCTCATGTAGCTTAGTGAAAAAGGAGCGGCACAAACAGTCACGTCAGGGACCCAAACTATTCAGACAACTGTATGCATTTTGTGTTCTTTACTCGTGTTTTTCCTGCCAATACATTTTGCAAGCTACCAACTGATCTCATTCTGCCCGATTCTACAAATAACTGAGTAACGCCTTTCTGGCTGCATGATCTCCTTTCAACTTTCTAGGAAACTTTCTTCCTAGAAAGTACGCAGGATGCTAATACTGCATAAAATCTAACGTACCGTAGGTTGGACAAAGCCCCCTTCAGTGGTCAGCATGTAACAACTTATATGACGTTCCTTCATACAAGTCAACATTAATAACGAGCTTAACTGTTTCATAACTTTTAAACATCCTCTCAATTTATTTGTTTTGATATGTCCCTTATCCTCTCTTTTTTTTTGTTTGTCTGTTTGTCTGAAAGTGACTGTCTTCAACTGTCTCTCTGTCTCTATTCCCCCCTTTACATTCTTATTCTCCATTATCGTGTCATTGCACAACCACTGTATCATCGCTCTTTTCAAGTTTTCGGAAAGATAAAATAATTTTCAGGGCCGTTTCATATAACTTGTAATTGATAACAAGTTGCAAGAACTGTTATAAGCTACTGAAATCCTTGCTTCTGATTGGCTGAGAGCAAATTTGTCATAGAAATGTGGCAGTTGTTACTGATAACAAGTTTTATGAAACAGATACCAGAAGGACTTCCTGATAGTCTGATGACCCTTGTTTTTTGTTTTTTTTTTTAAATTCTTCTTTTCATTTTTCTTCCATCCACCTCTCTGTGTGTGTTCTCACCAGGGCTCCGATTCAGACATCAGAATAGCAAATGGCATGCCAAACTGCACCTTTTCGGGCAATAAAACTGCAATTTCACTCAATTAATCTGGCTTAGGATCCCAACACCATGCATAACCTTCCTGCCTTCAGAAAAGATATTCATTCCAAAGCCCTTTGTCATGCTGGGACATTGCACTCCTTTTGTGGCCTTTGTGTGCGGGCCTGACCCGATCCCAAAGAAAGTTTTCCGTGTTAATTAGGCTCATAGAAGACGGCTAGAAAGATGGCTATTCAATCAGGGAAACGGCTTTCTAAACAAAACTACTACACCCCAACAAAAGGTGCAAGCCAGAGACCATCTTTTCTATTTATCATCATGCCTCTTCTTCCAAGACATACCAGGACAACAAAGGATATCAACAGAACCCTCTTGTGCTACCTTTGCTTGGTGAAAAGCAATGGGATGGTCATTAAACAATAAAGGATGATCTCTTTCAGAGGGGACGGATTAAGAGGGGAGATGTTGGGCCTGATTAGGTAGAGCATGATAAGAGATTTGTAATGGCTTGAATGGGTGTATACTCAAAGCAGAAGAGGAGCAAAGAAGCTTTGGGCACTTTCTTAAGTCAAGATCAAAGTGAGTTACCGAGCTGAACTCCTTCAGTTTGAGAGTGGACATGTCCAAAATTGCCAAGGAAGTTTTCAAAGAGGGGACATGATCAGAAGTGCTGTCGAATATATGATTGTGATTGCAAAAACCGATAAAGGTTATGACATTATCAAAGTACTGCCACCACTTTATGAATTAAAGTAAAAGGCTAACATTGTGAGAATTAAAAAAAATCTCATTTTGCTACTTGACAAAGGTATAAACACAAGAGTTATACATGTAGTTTAAAAATACCAGTCTGAAAGTTTCAAAGTATAATGTCGACAGAAAGTATTTTTAAATATTAAAAATGTAAACCAATGTTTGAAGAAAATATAATGGTCGGTTGCACAGACTGGACATAAGGAGCGTGCATGTGCACAGACTTCACCTGAACAGTGTATGTGTGTGTGTATGCATATCATGTATAGTACAGTGGTGTGTGTATGTGTGTATGCATATCATGTATAGTACAGGAAGAGAAATGCAGCCAACGTTTTTTTTAACTGGTTGAAAATGCTCCTCTGGTTGTTTGTCTCATGAGACCACAACTAATCAAATCGTTGTTGTGTCTTATTAACAGTTTTTCATTTGAAATTATGGTTGGTTTCAGGGTATCTGAGTACAAATACAAGTAATTCATACACATGTTTCATCTTAGTTTGAGAATGTTTTAAATCAGCTGCTCACAAAGTTAGCCAATGCCTTTAAAGCAACAGTGAACTGACCCTTATTATGATCTATTTACAACAGCGCCAACTTACGGCTACTCAAAACCAGAAACTCTTAGAAACATTATATCCTTTGTGGCTTCTCATGAATTTCTTTTTTAACAGATTTTAACAGATGTTACTCAAAAAATAAAGCTCTCATTGATCAGAATAGAGCATGCTGGGAGCAAAAAGGGGACAAAATCAGTAGTTTAGGACTGAGAGGGCGCTATTTCAAAATCCCATACAAGGGCGCCAGTTTGCTCTGGCTTTAAACCCCAAAATGCTTTCCATTTGATACCACACTCATTATGTATCAAGGAAAAGTTTTGAATTATGATCATGAGCACTATACAAAGTATAATACATTTTCTTATTTTCTTTATATTTTAGCAACTTCAATTGCAAATATCTCAAATTTATACACACAATAAAGAATATATTGGTTTATGCAACTCTTCAATGCTTGATAGAAAATCCAAGATACTTTGGCTCATACAGCATGTGAATATGATGTGCTACATCACAGATTTTAGTATCTTTTGGTTGTTTCAAGTTAACCCATAGAAGTACAGAGCTTTTTAGAGGTCTAAATTAATCATCTTCAATCCTCAAATTGGCAACAACTATTATTTTTTTCCACTCTTACATAGTTTGAAAAAAATAAAATAGATATAACATGAACCAAAATGAATTATGATTGTAAACTTTAAGCAGAAACTGCCAATTTGAACGTGGAAATAGGGATTATATAATACTAACTGCGTTGCCAATTTAAAGACTTTAATGATTTGTTACATTTAAACTGTTCTAATTAAAAAACGCAACATCATACTGCATTGAAAATAGACTCAAAATTTTCAGTGAATTTTTCTCTTTCTACTCATGTATAATGTCTCAATGCCCAGCACTCTGGACCGACAGATACTGCCAAAGCGTCTCCTAAAGGAGACACTGTACGTCCATGGGTTAAGAGCCACTACTCGGCTCATGATGATTACTTTCGGAAATAATACTCATGCTGGTGACGTACCTTATCATTCAACAAAGAAATAACAGAATCACTTGCTTATTTTTATTGCATAAAGAATATGATAAGCATTTCTTGTTTGCCTATTTTGTGGAAACAGTACATGTATTCAGGACATGTTACCAAATTGAAGGCATGATTTCATGTTCTGACTGGCATTTAGGGTTAGAACCCTTCAAGAACCCTTCATAATTCCCCAAGGGAGTCTCCATTCATTGCACTATTACAGTACTTCAGGGTACATTCATGTAGCTCCTCCAAATAACATTTTGCTTCTTGATCAATTTTAAGATAGATTTGTGGTGTTCAGCAACCTTCATTTTGAATGAAAATTTTAAGTTGTGCCAATAAAGATTTTCAAGTCCTTTGTGATGGATGCCTAACTTTTCTTCATAAATCCCTACATGTCTGCATTCTTCATGACTTTTAACGATAGGTTTTTTTAAAAGTGTGTTGACTGAATTGATTCATATTTGAATTGATTTACTGCCATTTTCTATCAACCTTGAAAGTCAGTTGATGGATGAAAGCAAGTCTTACCTGATACAGAGCCATTTCTGCATCAGTGACAAAGGAAACAATTCCCTTGTCTAATTTCATTGATTGATATCAATCAAGATTGATAAACTACTGCCCTCTATTCCTGACAGGAATAATAAGAATCGCTTTTGAATCCAGAAGCCTTTCCTCTGCGACTCAATTCAGCCTAATGGCACATTTGACCTTCATCTAAGCACCAACGATTCTAATCACTGAATCAATTCAATTACGGAGAAAATGATTCAACCTTCGTGTCTAAGCTGGGTTGCCTTTGTCTTCTGCGATGAACAGTTTCAAAGGAATTCTTGATGAATACCCCTTGCAGAATAAATGACCAGTCTTGCTTGCTTGCACAGAGGGTGCATAGCATGTGGGACGGTAGTACAGGAATCTGCACAGGAGAAAACTTGAAGACTTTGTACTATGCAAGCAGGCTAACTCGTAACACACAGTATTAGAATTGTAAAATCCACGTAGGGCAAAGCCAGCCTTGCAAAGATCAACAGTGAGATGATAGGACAGTGCTTCCCATGTGAATGCACCAAGACGGATCTGGGACCTGATGAATTTGGAAACAGTTGTGCAAAGATTCCCAAAACTAGAACCATCCAAAGGTAGTGCAACTCACCTCAAAAAGAAGTCACTGGACTAGTTTTCAAGCTCCAAAATATCCTTTACACCCCAAAGGGAAGGACTTTAATTCAAAATTTATCGATATCCCCATCAGTCGTTCCACATATTTCCATACAACAGAACGTACCTAATAACAGCAAGGAAGTCTTTCATCAACCCCCACACCTGTAAATTAGTGCCATGAAGAAGTGTATCAGGCCAATCTTAATGTACATTTGTAACTATTTCAAAATGGAAATTTGCTTCCTCAGGAACCCTTCACATGATTCACAAACTCTTCTCATCATACAACCCACTAAATTGCACAGATAATACTCTGACCTAGATATGAATAATTTCCATTTTCATCTCTTTCTTTTCAGCAGGTGCAGAACTGTTTAGAAAATCCACACATCCCATGAGAAAGCTTGATGGCTCAGAGGTTGAGTGGTTGACACATAATCTAGAATTCCCAGGTTCAAACCAAGTCCATGCGCTTAAAGCCATTTGATACCAAGTCCCTTAAAGAACTGAAATTCCTATGTCTGCTTATCTGCAAGCACACTTACTTTTGTAATGGCAAGATGAAATAACTCATTAAGAATAACACTACTATTCCAAATTATACCAAAATTTTTACATGAAATCTGCAGTGCCAAACAGATACATGTACTTATTGACTTCAAGTTAAAATTAATCTATATCAAAATCTTAACAATTAGACAAAAATATAGGCAAAATTGCCAAATTTTACTATTGGACTGTTCTGTTTCTTGCTGTGAGATACATGTCATGTTTATTCATCTTTTCTAATCTTTTGAAAAACTTTTGCAACTAAAGATTTAGTCAGCTGCCCCATACTCAAACCCACCTGGCAACAAACAAAAGCCCCCAAATTCTAAAAGCAGAATTTTTGATGACAAGCTCATGAAACTATTTCCACACATATCCTTTTCAAAAAGAATGGAGAAAAGGAGTTGAACTAGAGTTGAAATACCACCAAAGCCTCATTAAGACACAATACTTATGCTACAAATTGGCAGAGTGTATTGAAGTATTCATCCAACCACATCAGCTCCCTATGTCTCTATTGAGATAAAAAGAGGAAACTGTTTTCTTTCGGTGGATGAAGTCAATACAAGACCACAACAATCATCAAACTAAAAGCATTCCGAAGTGAATATGAGGCACTCATGGAATCAACTTTACAGCCCCCCCTCCATTGAAAAGCCCCCCCTGAATTCAAAAGCCGGGGCTTCTGAGGGGGATTAGAAGTAAGCACTCTGGCAAGTTGCCTGCCTTTCCGATAGAGGAAAATTAATTTTCATACCCCAGTGGTTGAGGGAAAAGACGCGCGCCGGAGATCATTACAGGTCCCCGTTCACCTCTCCCGACCCGTGGTGAAATGGAGAGATTTGATCCCCAACGACAACAAAAGCTCAGCTTCGGGATCCTTTCAGAACCATCACAATAGACGGCATATTCCCCACCAGTTGGAAGAGATCCTTGTGGTTTTCCATTTTTTTCCCTCTCTCTTTCTAATTCTTTCCACTCATTTTACACGAAGCATTTTTTTTTTCTGGTGCCTAAACAAGTTGTACTTAAACATGTAGGGACAAAAAAGAGGATTATCAAAAGATTTAGACTTATGTTTTCTTGTGATTATTTTGTCCAGAGAATTGCCCCAGGTTCATGGTCGTGCTCCCGTGATCCTGTGGGTTTCTCCTCTGACCCCTTCTAGGTTGGATCATTAGGTCCATGGGGTTTGACATGTATATGTGCATAAACCTTGTAAAGTTATAAATACAAGTCATAGTACAAGGGACCAAAAGTTCAAGCATTCCTGGGTTTAAATCACTATTTTCCTCACTTGGCCAAAGTTTCTCATCACAGTTTTAAGACAGCAATATTTGGTATTAATGATGTAAAATAAGAATAGAGAAGATGTAAGAATTTGTCACTTCCTAGCTCCAATCCTCGACCGAATGTTAAACCGAACCGCAACCATAAGGCTTAACTGAATGATGTACTAACCCTTAGAATCCTAATTCTCTCAAGAAGTCACAGCAGTGGATGTCTGAGCAAGGGTCTAGTCACATTCATAGGGATTCTGTACAATCACTGGACTGTACTAATTCTTAGAAATGTCTATGAGTATTCTCAATTTTAAACGTAAAAGCCAACAACCATTTGTCACAAAAGACCAGCTGACCAGATGAAGAAGCAAGAATTGGACGGAAACATCGCAAGCTAAAACAAAGTACATGTATCCTTTGTCTATAACATTTGAAATTGCAATTCCTTCAACCTAACCCTAAGGCTAAACTAACTGCAGCCCTAACTATATACATTTGACTGATAAATATCACAGGCAATATCACTGGAACAAGTTTCGCAAACACCAAGACTTTCTACTTACACTCCTTGCGTTTCTCCAGTCCAGCAGTCTCTGTTGCTGGCTGAGGCCATGTTTCCCTGGGAGCACATCAGCACAGGTAAGTCTCTGAAGACACTTTTGGAGCTGTCCAGATTTCCTACAAACTGCAGCAACAGTTGATCCAGAGGTACAGCAGGGTTAGGAGCGATGGGAATATTTCCTGCAGGGTTGTTCATAGCAAAGTCATTGTATGGGGAAGGTCTTGAGAGGGGCGGAGGGCCACACGTGATCACAGCCTGGGAAGAGAAAATGGGAGACATGGACATACAGAACACCCTGTGACGTAAATGATTATCAAATGGAAATATAACAAAATTACCAAGGAGTCACTATTTTTTCAAATAGCCGTTAACATATACAAGTAACTGACCAAATTGCTAAGAGCATTATCACCAAAGTCACTGAGTTCATTTATGATTCTGCAATTCCTTCATTATGATCCTTTACATGTTCATCTCTTATTTTATCCAAGCTCTTTTTCTGTTCAAATCAATAGCCTGTTCAGTCTTATGAAAAGTAAGTAATTTGATATTTATGATGATCTTATGACATCAGAAATGGAGAAAACACTGGTATTTGCATTATAGTAGATAAAGTCACAAAATTTTGTTACCAAAAAAGAAAAAGCAATAGACTTACAGCCTGGATGATAGAGTTCTTGTCCTCTATTGCCCTTGTAATGGCAGCCATGACTTTTTGGTCCAGACTGTACATAGCTGAATGAAGGTCATACTCTGCAGTCATACTGACACGAACCAGGTCCACAACCGCTGCCACATACTCTCTCCAGTAGAGGTCCAAATCCATGAAGTTGGCCAAGCAACCTTTGATAACATTGAAGCAGAACCCTTGACAGGCTGGAACTCCAACCAACGATTGGCACTGTCCACAGTACCTCATCTGCATCAGGGCGCGGGTGCAGCGCCTCGTCAGGTCCATGTTCTCTGTCGAGTTCAGCACCTCCAGACCAAGATTGACTGTTCCAAGGAACATCCGAGCCACCTTCAACGACTTCTCCAGGGTTCTTGCTAGGTCGCGGTGCGCAAACCCAAATGGCATGATCACAGATGCTTGGTTGGAGAGGCAGTCGCGGTACCGCGAGTCTAGCCGCGTCACTTTGCTGTTGATGTGGCTAGTGTAGATGTGCGGGAAGAGAGTGTCGAAGAACCTCGATACAGTGTGTTCAATGTTCACGTCAAAGCCATGTAGATAGTCCAGCAAGGAACCAAATAAATCCTCTATGGGACTGTTCATGTGGATGGCAATACTTGTATACAATGTCCTAAAATGCTGCTGAATCCTATCTTTTCCATAGTGCAAAAGATCCTCAAACTCCGCTGAAAAATAGGAAAAGAGATCACATGATAATTATTATGAAATGTAACATGTATAAAGGTTCATTAACAAAACTTACTATTGATAGTGAACATCATGAAATCTGCCAAGATTATTAACAAAGTCATCTCCACCCTTTTTCACTGCAGAGATTGAGTAAAAAAAAAAAGGAAGCTTCTTTTGCGTATACCAGCAAGTGGAAACATGTTAACACAACTACAAACATTTTTGTAGATTTGCAAGATAGAGTTCTTGAATTTTGATGCTCAAAATATTAATTGGTTTATAAATGTTCAATCAGACACTTCCAACAATGGACTTAAGGCTTGTTAAGATACGCAGAGGCAAACCACTTTAAAAAAAGACTGTGGCAGTTTTATGTGTACTATATGCATGGCAAGTAGTTACGAATTATGCAACACAAGTACTACACAGGCATTAACCTGTGTGTTATAAGATACATATATATGTGATGGATGGGCAGTGTGTTTCAAAAACCACTTTTCAAGTGGTCTACCAGTGAATTTCTGAACAAGCCTTTAAAAGTAGGCCTAACTTTTGTTACAGCCTGGTTTTCAAATACACAAGCTGTGGGAACAACTGGAAAGGCTAAGTGTCTTTTCCCGTTTCCACATCTAAAAGTTCACCATGTCCTTGAAACATACATTTAATTATCAATGCTCCTAAACATAATAATAGCATTTCCCCAAAATTCATGGGACATTACCCAACTACTGAAGGACAATGTTGATATATTTTTTACATATTTTTTTACTGAAGAAGAAAAAAATCGTATTAGCTACAGATTACTAATAATCCAATCGGAAGGGACTATTTATGTGTATATGCTACTCAGAAGTGTAGACTATGATACAAATTAGACCATTCAACAACAAAAATCGTACTAATGATGATAACATGAAGGAAAATTTCATAAAATCAAAAGGCAAGGTTACTGTATGTAATGAAAACTAGCATTGTGGTGAGGATGTTGAAATTCCTCATGTATGGCAAGTGGCACATAATAAAGAACTTTCTCTACACACAACAACTACACAGCCATTCCCTTTTTCGTGGAGCCATGTTTGCGTAAGAAAAAATCATGCTTTTTTTCTACCAGCTACCAGAGGCCATGATTTAAGGGGTTGTTGGAACGAATGGGACAGCGCAGGATGGTTTCCTGGGTATAAGGTGTCCATGAAATGCCCCAAGAGGGTGATTGGGACGTTACAGCAGTTACCCTCAGCCAAAGAAACAACTTAAGAAGGCATATTTCTGTCCACTCATCATAAATATGTCAGCGAATAATCACGGCAACCGAGGAAGACACTAACATTTTTTGTTCACCATGGTGAAGAGTTTACAAATATTTCCTGAAGCTGGTGAAAAGCTCTTGTGTGTTTTGGCAGCACAGTTTGGGAATGGATATAGCATGGACACTCCAGCTACATGTAGGTTTGGCAGAAAGATTGGTTGTGAAGTAGAAAAATTGTTCTGGTGTCTAGAGAGTGAAGTAAACTAGATATTACATGTTACCGACCATTTACTGGTTAGAAGTAGGTCCATTATTTTCATTGCTTTTATAGGAATTTCCCATATTCACAAAATATACAGACCTACAGAATTAGTCCATTCTGAATTGTCCACTAAAACCATTATGTTTCTTTCAGTCTGTTGAGTTCTGAGAGATGGCAAGTGAAAGATTCCATGATAAGAATTATTTTTCATTCTATCCTTCATACTATGATTCACATAATTACAAAATATATGAACAATAATATGGTGTAAACCAAAACCCCAAACTCTCTTTACAAGTCAATAGTATTTTATTTCTAGTTCTTCAGGCTAATCAAAACTTGTAACTGTCATTTACATGTGCATTACAATACACTTTCACTGCCTTTTCATTTTCCACAAAGCTTTTTATTTTCATAATCAATGTCTGCATGAAAATCATAGCGGTCAACTAAATATCATATTGCAAAAAAAGAAATGATTGAAATAAAATTCTACAATGGTATTATCAAAACCTGCATGAAATCATAGCTGTCAACCAAAGATCACTGCATGAAACTGATTGAATAAAATCCTACACCAGTTACAACTGGCTAATCATTTACTGACGTCACTGGAAGACAAAACATAATTTCTTCCGCAATAAAAACACAAGAAATTAGTAATTGAAACGCAGGACTGTCTAAAGCGAAAGTATCTGAACAGAAAATGACTTTGACAAGCCTCAGTTTGGGAGACAAGAAACAAGTTTTTTGCTAAGGGCGTGTGCATGCGTGGAGAGCAAAAACAAAGTCCATGATCAGGAAACATAGCAGTGTGCCCTAGCCTACAAGTCTGGCCGCCAGGAGCGGTAAACGACACCAAAATGTTTCTGAATCAGTAGTGAGCTATGCCAGCTCGTTAAAAAATACAGAGGCACTGTTCACATTATGCAATTTAAGCTGTGGCATCCTCTTTTCTTTGTGCCTTTATGCATGACTCCTCAGAATGATTGAGTAAATGTGAACACGGAAAGGGGCAAGAGCTCTGGGCCCCCGTTTCATAAAACTTGTTATCAGTGACAACTGCAACGTTTTTATGACAAATTTGCTCTCAGCCAATCAGATTCAAGTATTTCAGTATTACTGATGACGATTTTTTGAAACAGGGCCCTGATCAGTCAAAAGAAAGTTTGTACTATTATCTTACTGTTATTTTTGACACTTTTCACAATGCTGAGGTATGTGCTTTTGATATGACACCTGCCATCAAATTTGATTCTGTCAAGGTCTATACTGTACTGCTTGTCCGATGGTCATGCAATACACAAAATCTCATACTGTGAGGGATTTCTAAGGTGTGAGCCACAATAAAATCACATTAATACAGGGGGGGGGGGGGAGGGTCAAACACAGACTATCAACATGTAACAAAACAATTATTTTCACCCAAATCTTACTTCATAATCAAGAAGATACTCACATAAAGATTCATACTAAAGTGGATTTATAATCATAATTCATAATATCAATTTCATGAAGAACTTTTAAATAATAGGTCTAACTGTATCAATCTGCCAATATAAAATAAACAAATCCATTTTTTTTCAACTGCATGACATGCTCTATGGATTTTCCATCCATTAAATAATATCAGGTTTTGGTACACTGAATGATCATGATGACAGTGTTTTCTTATTTTGGTATTGTTAATTACCCCAAAGGCATTAAGCCGACCGAGACTGATGCATTACAAAAATGATCAAAACTTTGTAAGAGGTTAGCACCTTGACCGAAGCTCTAAATTACGCTTGTGAAATTGTTGTGTTACGAACTGTTTAGAAAATTGATTGACTTACAATAGGTGTCACAAAAGATATCACATTACAGATTTGAGATCTGTACGAGTCATTGATATCACCTCCTGACTTGAACATGACCTCATCTAAGGTCATGCATTTGAAGTCAAGACTACAAACTTTCTAAAGATTTGATTGACTTGCTCCCACTTACATTAGATTAAGAACTTTGTTTACTTCACTGACCAGAGATTGTTTTTTTTTAACCACCTTATCTTATGTCCGACTATAAACCTCTCAAACTTTGGTTAACTTACAAGAGATTATTTTTAAAATTCATATTATCAATTACAGACTGGCCCAAGTCACTGATACCATCTCCAAGTTTTATCACAACTCCATTTAAGGTCATGCTTTTGGACTACATTACATTCTAAAAATTCAAAACCATGTACAAACTACACATAAGAGATTGGGGTATGTCACTGATGCCAACTCCTAGTCTGAAGTTCTGAACAAGATTTGAACACAACCTCATCTGGATTGGGTGAAGTTTGGAGTCATCTAAGCCCTAAGGCTATCCAGCCCAAAAACAATCAAATCAGCGCTCAGGGGTCGTGACCCCATACCAAGTTTTCCCTCATGAAAAACACAAGGATGGGGGCTGAGTCACTGACACTGGGCTAATGGCAGCCTCATTCATCTTGCCTAAGATGGAATTTAAATTGATTCCCATATTTATCCAGGAAAAATGACACAGAAAAACATCCCTATAAAGTGGATTTTGTTACTTTTGTCCTCAGATTAATCTTTTCAATCTCCACAGACCGAGGTTAGCGAATTCTTTTTGTCTTGCGCAAAATTCATGATTCAGCATTACGATTCTAGTACCGCAAACATTTCTAAAATACGCATTTAATGCTCCCGGTATCATTCTGGTGAGCTTTTGATAGGAGTATTTGATGTCATGCTCTATGCCTTTTGCTTCTTAACTGCATTTATTCTTTCTCAGTATCCATTTCTCTTTCATTTTGCATTCTCTTTGCCTACATCATTCCTCCCCCTCCTTCCCGTCTTCTGTTTCTTTTCAGTTTTAATTCTCTCCTCTTCTCTCTTTCCTTCTAATTACATGCTTTTTTTGTCTAATTCTTCCACTCCCTTTTTCTAAGTTTCGAAAATTCTTTCATTTGCAAGAAATGATTCAGTGAAGGATAATGTTAACGCAAATAAAAAATACATTGACACACCTCCCTCGTTAATAATGGATCATTTTAATCTTTTCTCCATTATTCATCTTCAACCATGCTCTGGTCTCTCTCTCTCTCTCGTTCCCTCTCTCAAGCCATACCATTCTCTGAGCTTTTATAAATAACCCCCTCCCTCTTATATTCTCTCTATTTCTATAGGGTAGCGGATCACTGATACATAACTAATAAACTCTCGTTCATGATAGTGACCTATCCTGGGTCGAAGCAACAATAGCGGGCCAATATCCATATCACCCCTGCCGAGAAATGAAAATAAATTTCAACAACGGGCGACAAAAAGTATACCGTTCCAAGCATGAGTTTCCTTTGAGGGGAGTGTGAGCAAGACATTCCATTTGGTGCCCGAGTTGTGAATTTCAGTGTGTTGCCGGTCCACACTTGTTGGAATCGACACGCAAAGGACCAAATATATGGGCTACCAACTCAGTAAAAAAAATGGTAGGAAATGAAGATGATTTGAAGGTAGTTAGGCAAGGAAACCATTAATGTATAAAATATAGGCTTTAAAAAATTGTGAAATGTATGCCAGAGTAAGTACAGAAGAGTAATCAACACGCAAAAAGGCCAAATACATGGGCTTCCAAAGCAGGAAAAAAAATCTTGGACGAGATGAAAATGGTTTAAAGGGAGTAAGCAGGTTTGGAAACTATAACGAGAAAATAGAGGCCTAAAAGTCTGAATAAAAATGATGTTGTAAAAACATCAGATGGTCATTATTATAGTGATATATTTACCAGTACTGGTAATAGTTGCAAGCCATTTGGACACTTTACTCTTTCTAGAGCAAGTATGTCATGAGCACTCTGTAGAGGCAGATAGTGTGTTTTACAAGGAGCCATCATCGTCATGAACATCTCAATTTTAATGTCAACCCATTCAACCAAATTGGCAACACCAACATTTTTATTTTATTGCTACATTTTTCTTATAAAATGTCATGTATCTGAAATGAATATAAATTGACAGAAATTCTGATGAGAAGTCAAAAAGTTGCCAATTTGCAGGGGAAAACGGTGATTTTAAACTTTCTATCACATTGCCAATTTAAGGATTTTAATGCTTATTTTCCTTTAAAAAATTTTCAGCATCAAACAATGAATATTGACACAACCAAAATGGGCACAGTTTGTGTAGAATTTTTTGCTCTTTCTGCTCATGTATTTGGTATGATTTTTAGGGCTCTGCATCAAAAGATATTAGGCCAAACCACAAAATGTGGACCTCTGTCACGAATGGGTTAATTTCTCTACAGTATCAGTCTGTACCCAACAATGACTTATTATAATTTCCCATACTTAATTTAGTGTTTAAATCTTTCAGTGTATATCAGAATATATACATCTGCACCTTCTCTTTACCAACATCATATCAATAAACAGTCGAGTGAGTATCAAACCTTATTACCATCTGGTGCAGATAAAACACAGAAATAATCCTTCCAGAAAAACTTTCATGCTTGAGCAAATTGAATCTTAAGCCTTTGTATGATTGATGTGGTTTTTGTGACTCAAACAAGTGATAGGCATGGCTTGTTAGCATGTGGTCATAAAAAGATTGTTCTTTATTTGATTTCCCTTTTTGCTTGAATAAACCCACCTGTACTGGAAACCACAAGCATGATTTCATTCATATTTCATTTCTTCTTCCCTCTTTTCATTCACTAGTCATTCCTTCCAAATCCTCTGAAATCTATGACACTTGCTATCTATCGTCTCCTTCTCTCTTCCTCTTTTGACCATTTTGTAATATTTGAGCAATTCCATTTTATTTCATTTTATTTGAGCAATTCAGTTTTATTTTATTTTATGTTATTTGAGCAATTCAATATCATTTTATTAATTTTATTTCATATTACATGTGCAATGAACTCAAAGCCCCTCCCATTCTACCCCCCCTCTCTCTCTCTCTCTCTCTCTCTCTCCATTCTCACTATCTGTCTATTCACCTATCTAACATACACAATTGATTGTTCTGCTCAAAGATTAACATAAAGAAACAAATAAACCATAACAGATGACTATACACCTATCTAACCATCCACTATCTACTAATCTATCTATCAATGTCTCCCCCAGCTTCATGTCTTTTTTCTGTCCATCCCTCCTTCCCCCTTCTATCTTCTCTTTCCTCTTCAGTATCTTGAATTAATATCAAATTTGTCATATTATAACCATCATTCATCTATTCACCACTCCCTCAGTTCTCCTCTTTTCTCTTTTCTTTTCAAGCTTTCCTCGTTCCCTTTTTCCCTATGCACAGATGCTTTACTGGTAACGTGAAAAGGAAGAAAAGTACAATACCTGTTCATGAATATCACTTTGCAGACCAGTGACAATCTGTGTGCTAAATATCCCCCTCCCCCCCCCCCCCTTTTTTTCTCCAAACAGAAATCATAGCACTTTTGTTTATAGATCGCTGATGCATTTGAAAGGGAATATTTACACGACTATTGTACTATTTTTTTCCCAATGATATCCTCCACTAGTCAAGTGTCAGTGAACAAAAGACCCCCTTTCCACTATATTTAGTCGTACTGTTGAACTTTAAAGGCACAACTTAAAATAATATATTCATTTTTCATCTTTTAGTTGAATATTTGCACATGGCACAGGAAACACTATTCCCTTTATATATATTAATTTCTTTTCTCCACAAGCTTAATATTGCACATATGTTGAAGAAGTCCTGAGGGTGCAAAGTTGAAAGCATAGATTGTTTGCCATGTATGTACTACACAAACACAAATTTATGATTAATACTGAAGTTTGATGCAAAACACAATTTTCTTTAAACATGGTTTCCATAACTGCAACTTTAAATATAATATTTTGATTCTTTTGAGAAGTATGTCAATCTTATGAAGGTAGAGTTATCTTTCTGCCAAAATTTCTATTCTAGTGAGTTATCATATCAAGGGACAGTTGGGCCAAACTGCTAATTTCTGAAATGGCAGTTTCCAGAAAAATACAAGCATGAATGATTTACTTTCACAGAAACAACTCTATAGCTACCAGAAACTTCATTTAAATATAGAGAAGCGATTGAATTCAACCTTCTTTTTGATCAATAATCAACAATAACATTCATTCATTGGTATTTTTCCTCTGTAAATTGATGTAAAACACTGTGAAACAACAGAAAGTTTGTACGAGCACTATATGAATATAATCATTGTAATTGTAATTGTAAATGTATATGGGATTGTCAGTCAAAAGTTGACTCAAAACCATACTCCCTCCAAAATACATAAAGAAAAAGACCATAATGGGAAAGATTGCAGACAACAGCAGGGGTTGGCCTAAACTTTTGGTGCTATTCACAAAATCTTTAACCCCTACCTTAAGAGAAGATTTGAAGGGATAATCTCGGGAGCCATCAGGATTAGTAGAAGCTTATTACTCATGCAGTATATAGCATCATTCTACAGCTTAAATTGAAACCTACATAATCCTGTTATGCTATAGATCATTACTTTGGGACAATCTCTACAACAATAGGATTTGCTACTCCACTTGAGCAATTTTACTTTTTGGAAGTATCATCATTCAAAATAATCGAAGTTTTACCTTTCTGCAACGTAGAGACAACATCAATTTGTACATGTAACTCTATACACAAATCTACATTTCAAAATGTTTTCCTGCCATACAGCATATCATTTTGGGTTCAACTGTAACTTTAATGTTAAAAACGGCAGAGTGGAACCGATTTTTTTTTTTTTACTTTATTAGAACATAATTATACTGGAGTCAAGGATGAAATTTAAGAGGTTCATACTGTATATCCTAAAGACCACAGTGTGAATGGAGCCCTCAAATTATTATTGGATAATGCTTTTCTTTATTTATAAAAATGCTAAAACTATCTGTAGGACAACGGCTCCCATTGGAAGGATCTCCTGAGAACTTGGCCCTTATAGACAGGTTCCATGGTGCTTTTGGCCATCATACATAACATCCGCTGTGTTGGGTTTTTTTTTTTTAATTTTCTCTGTGTGTGTGCTTCTGCATAGGTGATGATAGAGATCTTGTCACTTCTTGTCATGACAAATCCACAAAGACAATTACTACTATACCAAACCATAGCGGTAGATAAATCATTCTGGCCTTTATAGGCAGGTTCCATAATGGTTTCGGCCCTTATACATGTACATGTAGGTAGGTTTTGACTATGGTTTTCAAGCTTCTGAAGAGGTGATGATGGAGATTCTTGTCACTTCTTGTCATGATGAGCCCACAAAGACAATCAAATATGCCAGCCACAGAGGTGCATAAACCGCCCTTGTGGGTAAGAGGTGGGTAAGAGGTAGCCAATATTGACCAAAATACTGTCCCATGCACAGACAGAATGTGTCCATTTCTTAAACTCTATACTCTGTACTCGTATATGTTCTTGTACACATGCATGACCACAGGTTCTCCAAATGCCCACAAAGACTTTCTTAAGTTTTTCCAAGCTCTTCTAAAAAAATTCACCCTCTAAGAGGATTTAAACTCCTTGAGCATATCCCCTATACATGTACAAGGACTCTATTTTTTCTTTTTGTTTTATTTTTAGTTTTTAGAAGAGATTTGTGTAATTCATGGCTGCACAATGTCCAGACTCGGATAAGCAGGATACCCTGGCCATGGACCTACAACACCATCCTTGCAGCAACAAAGAATATGAAACTACTTTAGCATCATCAATGATATACTATGAGAACATTTCAAGCACAATAATTAATGAAAGCAAAGGTGTACATGGGGTAGGGCACTTCTTTAACATGGTACCAGATTCTTGAGACAAAACGGTCATAAATGACTCATCGCTCACCAATGACCCAACACAACATCAAAATCCATTTACTGGGTAATAAAATGGACCTATCGGGATGGCGGTTTGGCATGCGTTCACACCCGGAGTCAAGAAACACTGCTTTATGTAAACGGATGATTATGACCCATCCAGGTATGTAAGCACAGTTAATAACAGTACTCCTGTGCCAATACAAAAATGTATGATAGAGCAGAAAGATTTCTAACATGTTTAAAGGCATTGGCTAACATTGTTATGATTTTAAAAAAATCTCATTTTGTTACTTAAAAATGGGATAAACATTAGGGTTATAGTGTAAAAATACCAGTGTGAAAGTTTCAGAGCATAATATCCACGGGAAGTATTTTTAAATATTAGAAATGTGAACCAATGTTTGAAAAATATACTAGGGTCGGTTGCATAGACCCAACATAAGGAGTGCGCATGCGCACATGACTCTCCGGACCGCACTGTGTGTATTGACGTATCACGCGGCGGAAGGCAAATAACGGTATTTTTGAATTCGCGCAAACGGTCCTCTTAGTTCAGTGTCTCTCGAGACGAAAGCTAATAAAATCGCGGTTTGTGTCTAACTTACAGCTTTTCCTTCCAAATTATGGTTGGTTTCAGGGTTTTTGAGTATAAATACAAGTACTCATACACATTTTTCATCTTAGTTTGAGAATTTTTTAAATCAGCTGCTCACAAAGTTAGCCAATGCCTTTAAATGAAGTTACGCTGTCAATTACGCATCTAGAAATGGTGCTCTTAACCCGTAGACTTCTGAATTCTCTTATTCCCATTCACTAAATACAGAGGACACCAGGTTCCAGTAGGCAACCAGTTAAATGGAGGGAATCTACTTGAAGATTACAAAGTGTTGTGGTTCATTATCATGAGACACATCATCTACTTTAACAATTCACGAAAACAAATTTACACAGTGTAACCCCCTTTTTTTTTCTTTTGCTTTCTATAATAAAAGATGTTCTTGTTTGTTACAACTGTTTGTTTCTGATAAATTATACATGTACAAAAGTAGAATAAAATGTAAAAACACTGGAAATAATTCAACTGCCATGAAATTAAGAAGTCAATGTTTTATTTTTCATGGTATATATCCAACTTCACGCAATTTTCCTTTGTATTCTGTGTAGAATTTACATAATTTCTCACCTTAAAAAAATCAAAGCACAAAATAATATCCAGTGTGAATAAGCCCTGACAAACTGTTTGAAATACTGCATTGTTGATCTGTCATAAATTCCCCTTCTTGAAACAATCTTCTGGTTCCACTAAACCAACTAACCAAAGCAAGGCACAGATACTTGACAAAGTCCAGACCACTTAGAACAGAGGGAAGTTTCTCAGGGGTTAACAAATATTCTGTGAGGGTCATGTGTACAGAGAAAGCAGGATTTGAATCCTTTACAGAGCTATTATGTTATTAAAAAAAAAAAAAAAAAAAACACCAAATGAATGAATTCAACATGACATTCCTCTCTTTTAAACATAAATAGTTTAAAACTAATGCATTGCAGATACTTTTCTGCAAAGTTAAAACACTGAATACAAAGATTCTTTTTAATGTATTGTGCCTTTAATTGTTTTCTATATTTTCTTCCAGTTCCATAAACAACCCCCCCCCCAAAAAAAAATCTTCAAATTCTTTCCCTTCCATCATAAAGATACAGATCTCCAAATAAGGAAAAAGAAAGGCAATATACTAAGATTTTGGGACAAAATCCAACTCATGAATACTTCTTATACAAATGCAAACATAAAAACTAATGACTATCATAAAATTGTTTTCATGAGGAAATGGAGATATTGTATTTAAAATCAAAATATCAAGAATTGATTGTTAATGATGTGTTCTACATGAAAACCAATTCCAAGATTAACCGTAAAGGCAGATAGACATCGCTCTAATAAACAGGCAATAATAACAGCATCAATTATTTATCCTATGTTCCAATCCTAAAACTATAGCCTTGATGAATTCTAAGCCCAGTCACACAAGGTTAACCAACTGATTTAGGATTAATCAATCAATTGCAGGACAATTAGTACAATGGATATTTAGCGAATGACTGCACATTGCAGTGATCACTTACAAAATAGCAATCAATCGCTACCTAGTCTTTGTGTTACAGGGTGCAGAATCATCTACCAGCACATAAAAAGAGAAAATATAGACAGCAATGCTGCCCTGCAATAACAAAAGGAAGCAACTATGATTATTTTCAAAATTGCCTGTTTTTATTATGGGTACTTTTTGGTATGCTTTTACATGATGATGAAGAAATTAAGGTTACATGGCCCCCAATTCCTGAAATATATGCATATCAGAAGAACTCCATAGATTTCCATAAAACAGTGACATATTTTCTTTCATTCTACAAAAACTCATTCTACAGAGTTCCTTCCATTTGCCATTGGACGTCAGAATGTTTCTTAACATTCTTCTACAGCAGAAGAAATGTACTTGCTATCACCAAACATCCATGATGCTTTGCGTGCACATGCAACGCTGCTTTCAAATAACTCACATTCTCCAATCCCGCCCCACAGTGCATTACGGAATTCCCGCCTAATGTACTTTCCTCTAAACAAATCATCTGGCACTCTGGCAAATATGTGCCAGTGGGGGTTTGAATTTCAAAAGTTCCTCCATTCTTTCGTATCTCGGGGCAGATCTTAAGCAGGGCTACCCGATCTCTTTCGGCAAATATTCATTTTGGAACCGAGGTGCTGAAATGCTGTGAAACATTGTATGTTCGCTATAGTTTTAGGGCAAACATATTTATCATAAAGATCTTTTTTCTGATTGCCGAGTTGGAGAATTATTGAACAGTGTAGCTCCACATGGTGGAGGGGGGGGGGTAAAACAAGCCTGTGCCCCCTTTTATAAGCCCAAGTGACTTACATGTGTACAGTGTACTTTCAGTATGCATCACAAAATATGTCCCCACTCCCCAGTGTGTTTTTGTACCCCTCTTAATTCATAGTCCTCACAACCACAAAAAAGCAATGACCGTTTCAAATTCTTTATTTCATTTTTTCCAGAATCAAGCCACCCCCCCCCCCCCCTCCCCCTTCTTTACAAAATGTTGGATCTGCCCCTGACTCAACATAACTTGAATGAAAATCCACTGTAATGAGTTGGGACCATACATGTACATTGTAATCTTTCCTGAAGTGCTTATTACGCACAAAGGTTGTGGCATACACCTAAATTGCTTTATGGTTATTTTCTATTTCATTGTTCTCCCAAGCATCAAAAAGTATGAATAAATATTTCATCTTCTTTCACAGGGACAGGATTAATTGAATTTACAAATATTTGCTGGTACTACATAGGAAAAGCAAAAGGTGGTGACTTTGAAAAAAATGAGGAATGACCACAGAACTGATAAATAAAAGGAAGACTAAGGTATTAAACTACTATTTATTATACATGTATGCTGGGAAATAATCTTGCAAACACAGGATGAAAAACGTAAAGATGTGGGCTGTAATTATCTACCATACATGTATAGCAACTAAACTAAATATTTCTGTATTGATTATAACTTCCACATTATCTTCTAAAATCACATTGCAAATTCTGAATAAAACGCTAACTGTAACATGAAACTTGCCACTTCGACTTTCTTATACGTCATGCTGTTAAAACTGATCATTAATATTGATGATGCCAACCAACTATTGAGGTCATTTAGCAGTTACCTAGAAATATAAACTGCCCACTGACATGCTCAAAAATAACCAATACTTGTAATTAGCGACATTTTGCAGGTACTTACATAGAGGGCAACCACAGGATATGAATGTCACATGTAGACAATTAACTCAAGAGCTTTGCAAATAACCACAAAGTGCATAACAGCATTTACTATTCTACTTTCCCCGATGAATGCAAAAGTCCAATAACCCAGGTAAAATCATTTACATTGTCAGTTCCACAGGGGGTGGGTGCAAGATTTTGCAAAAGAGGGACATAATATTCTGAGAAATCAACAAAAATTCTGACAAACAACAAAAAATAAAAAATGCAACCGAGAAAAAATAAAAAACTGAATAAGCAAACGAAAAATCCCAAAACAAAAGAGGGCTACCAGATTTAGGGTTCTTTTTTGGCGGGGGGAGGGGGTGGACTTACAGTATGCTACATTTGCGTGGGTTTCGGGGAGGGGACAAAGACTGTAGTGCTCCTCTAAATGTGATATGGAGAGGTCCTACTCTGTTGCATCTAATGACAGCTAGAAAGGCACTAGAAAGGCATTTAGCCTGCTTTAAAGTATAAGCTAACAACCTTTTGGCTCTCAACAAATCTATTCACCTTCCATCCACCCTGTGTGATTACCCATCAATTAATTATCCAATTTGTCATACTACACCCATCTGTTATGAGAGTGGGTATGTGAGAAAGGGTATAGCCTTTCAACCTGTCATCATCCCTTCTGACACAGATCTTTTATAGGCCTACCCCCTTCATACTGATGGTTACACACATATGTTACGAGAGTTATTGGGAGCATTTCATCAACATTTGTTGTCTGACAAGTTGTCAGATCTGACATCTTTCCTTGATTTTGATTGGCTGAGAAGCATCGTTACTATAGCAACTGTCGGATAAAACATCTGACAAGTCCTTTCATGAAACGCTCCCATGGCCTTTTGGCTAGTCATCTTTCTCTTTGACATATTTTTTTTATCGGCCTAAACCCCTCATACACGTACTGATGCTTTTTGTCTGTTTAACATTATGACACCTTCTCAAATAACTGTTTTAAATGGATTCATTATTCTTGCACAAATTCATTATGATTTTGTGCCAAAATGTTTTTTGATTAAAAAATTTTGTTAAGCCATCATTCACTTTTTGTAGAATCCATGAGATCGCAGGGCCACCGGGGAGAGTAGTACATGTACATAGTACTGAAGAGGCTACCTGGAGTAAACAGGACATATCATTATCATTATTACTATCAATAATGCCTCAAAGAAAATGTCATCTCATTCTTGTTCAGGAGTGCAGATTAAATTCACACTGCTGCTTTCATACTTTCCTGACAAAGCAAACCAAACTATTAAAACCAAACCAAACTATTCAGACTAAACCTAACCAGTCCAGCATATGGTAGGGCAGATGGGTGGGTTATGTCTACAGCATTTGATGATTCTACATCAGGAAAATAGTTGGACAAATTTTATTTTCACGGGTAATCATGCATTCTAACTGGATTAGACATCATTATTGCTATCAGTAGCGTTTATATGAGTTAAACGTTCAACTTTTCATCTTCCAAAATAATGATAACTATAAAACAAACAAACAGACAAAACAACCTTTAACAACACAGACCTAAAATAAAACAAGAGTATGTTTGTTTAGGAAGAACGCAGGACAACCTGCCCTGTAACAGGTCCACAGGAAGCACTGTAGCTAAAATAGTGTTGGGAGATTTTTCAAATGTTTATGAAGTCATGAAGACAGTTGCCCTTCGACTCGAACTTGGAAGGTCTTGGATCATGTATCATACATGTATCTTGAAAGGGTATATCCTCAGTTACAAGTTAGAGTCAGCTGACAACTGCTTATTAGCTACTTGAAAGAGGATGTGATGTTACATACTGGTATGAAAATTAAGCAACATGAAAATAAGTAAATTAATTTTATGCTACCCCACAGATATTTAGCGTATAAACTGTACAAAAATAAATTTGATTTCCGTTCCACGCGATTTTTTCTTTCGCGTGCTTGATAGACATACAGCTTAATTCATTTGCTTGTAGTATTACAAGCAAGTGAATATAAATGGACACACATGTAACATGATCATGATACAGTATATGATGTTTAGTCTGATTCAAGCTTTTGCAGTGCTACTTTATCAACATATTACAATGAAAGTAGAATCTCAGATGTGTTATTAGACAAAAGACCTAGGACTTACTGCATTTTTTTTAAACTTCCAGTACTACTTAACCTGTTTGTGCAAAAGTCATGGCCATAACTACAATGTCACAAGAAGGCCTTGCAACAGGAAACAGAATTCTATCTTCCTATGGCTTTGGCCATCATATTTCTCAAATGAAGGTTGTCATAACTCCAAAAGATGGGGAAAATGTGTCATTCTTCTCTTTTTCTCCATTCATCTCTATACTCCTCAAATTTATTGTTTATTTACATCAGGGGCAGTGAACACATATTCAGCAAACTTTCAACATGGGTGACCGCTGGTGATGACAGACATGAGACATACTACATGTAAGCTCTGGGAAGTCCTGGCATCAAAACCAAGATCCAGGCAAAGCCGAGATTTAGATAAAAATAATCTATTCATGACAAAACACATACAGCCTTAGAGCCTAAAGCAACTGTGAAATGGTATATTCAAAAGTGCAACTTGTTTATTTTCTTTTTCAGAAATTATCTTCTTGCATATTTTTGTGCTCCAAATTTACTGATAATCCCTCACACTTTATTGAAATAAGGAGACCACCTCACCCCAATACTTTCAAGATTGTCAGTGCCATAGTGTGTATATCCGATTCCATTTACATTTCATAGTATCAGTGAAAACAGTTTTTACTGGGTGAAATGATAGCCACTGGAAAAAACAACTGATCTCTAAAATAGTTTCAGGAAATAAAAGACCAGAGGTGAGAAGGAACATGAAACAGCCAAACTGCGACAATTGAAGGATGCAAGAAATAAGCAACACTTGAAAAATGATAAAAGGACCGGAAAGCAGTAGGGATATGAATAGGAGATAAAAACAGACAAAAAGAGACAGAGGGATAGTAAGAACTGGTATGATTGACGGAAGGATAGATAGTGAACAAGACACACTTTGTTCATTAATATTTTAAAGTGGCCATGAGCCATCAAACATCATCACAAAAAGCCTGAAAAAAATAAGGCGTAGCCTGTTCTCTGCCCCTTTTCATCATTCCTTTTCAATTTTTTTTTACACTGGGCTGCCATGTCCGGGGTTTGACTGTCCGAATGACATTAGGGATTAAGATGACATGGGTAAATAACAACCAGTTAATTTGGCCATGTGACCATGAAATGAACAAAGCCTGTCAAACGATGGCGCTCCATAAAGGACTTAGAATAGCTTTCGATATCAAGGAGAGAAAAAGAAATGGCAAATTTGCGCGTAGGAGGTTTCAATTTTTTTCAATGGAATGGTAGAGAGAAAAAGAACACACAGGCATGTTTGGTATAGATGCGTTGTGAAGAAAGAGAGAAAAATGACCACTTGCTTGGAAAGGGAAAAGCCGAGGCTAGACACATTTATGACCGGAGGCCGCTGCTTAGGAACTATGTGGATTGAAATAAGGTCTGAATAGGACGTGATAATAGGAAATGGTACAAAAGAGAAGCTACTAACTCTAGAAAATGGAGCCAAACTAAATGCAAGTAATTGTAATCCCTTACTTGGGGCTAAAATGTTGATTATCGCGGCAGGCCTTGAGAGCCCCACCATTGTTCTTTGGGCAGTTGCCTTTCTGGTAATTTTTCGGTAACAGTAAATTGCACTCTGCATTGTTTGGAATTTCAGAGAGGAAGCTTTGAATGAAGGAATTCTGATGCTGTATAATACCCTTTGGAAGAAGCAAGAAGAAGCAAGAAACTCACCCCTTTGGAAGAAGCAAGTGAAAATTCACAGGCGGCTTCCGTCAGAAGCCAACAATCTCTCAAAGAACTCATTAATTATCAAACAAAATTTCCATTGCTTGATAATTGTTCATGTTCTGACACTTTCCTATGAACCACTTCATCTTTCAATTTGATAGTATATCTTACTCTCCTAGCATGGTATATAAGCACTTATGTATTTAAGTACATAAGTACTAAGTATTTATGTCTCCTTTGCTCAAGAATGATCATGTATTTCTCAACATATTTTGTGTGTGTTAATGCTCTTCTCGTGTGAATAGCCACAAGATGGGCATAGATTGAGACAGAGAGAGAGGGGGGGGGGCGGCGCGGAAAGAGAATAGGGAGAGATCGGGGGGGGGGGTTGAAGGAGAGAGAATTGGCTTTGGAAGAAGCAGCAAGAAATTATTGGGAGGCACAGAGATTTTGCTATATACATGTACACTGTATGTTACAGGATAGAGAGAGCGCAGGGGAGAGAGAGAGAGAGAGAGAGTATTAATCAGTATAGTCTACATTGCCAGACAGATCAACCACACTAATCCAATCAAGCATAGGTTAATCCAATCAATAAACTATCAACACCATTCATACCCCAGGGAATGAACAAAGCAGCTCCTTAGAAATTAAATAAACACCAACCCACAGAGGTGAAGTTTAGGCCTGAAATTTTCTCCCTCCAGGCAAATATTTTTGTATCTCCAGCAAACATCCCCAAACCATAAACATACGTGTATATGTACCTGTAGGGCCAAGACTCTTTGTTCATGCTCATGAAGCCCATATTTTTAGTAGACAGGGAATTAACTGCATGAAAACTGTTTTTTTACTTTACAATTTCCTCCCGTTCAGGAGATTCACATTGTAAGAAGAGGCATCAAAAGAGGCCGGTGAGGATTAAAAGCACCGACAATTTCCAAGTACAAAGAGAAATTTGATACAAATACATCCAATAGAAAAAAATCATCATGATCAACCAATTTAACATATTAAAATGTTAAAACATAATAACAATAAAGCACTGGTGTATAGATAAGTTAATTCATGAGCAAAGATGGATATCTTTCTGAGGTAAAAGCAACTACATTGCAATCTTTAAAAAAAAAGCTTATTTATGATGGGGAATTGTCTAATTATAGCCAAATTGTTTTAATTTAATACAAGCTATAACCTGCCTTCTTGTTCTCATATAGGAAATATACTGAACATCTTATTTATCAACAAAAAGTAAAAGTATACCAACACATCTGTTTCCAAAGTCCTTAGATCTAAGCTCATTCCAGGAAACCAATTTACCTTAGGCAGGTAAACCACATGAATATAATTTTAAAACACTGGGCAGCTCTTTCCTCATGGAAGAATTGAGGCTACTAATTCTGCCAGCCTGTGAAAGTTGTAAAACATTATTTTTCCGAGAAAACTTTGCATAAGCAGTATTATTTTCACTCCATGATAACTCCCAGTATCATATTTCTTGGATTAAGCTTTCCCACAGTTCACAGAGAAGTCATTGGTACTATTCAGGGTTCAATACTCAATATACATGTAGGCAATGAAATAAAGTACAGAGACTGCCATGAGAATAGTCCAGGAAGTCAGCTTTGAAATGCTCAAAAGTAGATCACCAAAAACACTCATTTGCGATATAATCTTTGGTTGAAGGAATTGGTTAAAATTGTTATGATTTTAAAAAATCTTGTTTTGTTACTTGAAAATGGGATAAACATAAGGGTTATGGTGTAAAAATACCAGTCTGAAAGTTTCAAAGTATAATATCCACAGGAAGTAATTTCAAATTTAAAAAGTGTGAACCAATGTTTGAAAAATATACGAGGGTCGGTTGCACAGAATAGACATAAAGAGTGCGCATGCGCGTATGACTCACCTTACCGTACTGTGTGTATTGGCGTATCAAGCGGCGGGAGGCACATAAAGGCATTTTCAAATTCAAGCAAAGTGGTCCTCTTAGTGATTGTCTCGTGAGACGAAGCATAATAAAATCGCTGTTTGCTTCTAACTTACACTTTTTCATTCCAAATTATGATTGGTTTCAGGGTTTTTGAGTACAAATACAAGTACCCATACACATGTTTCATCTTAGTTTGAGAATTTTTTTAATCAGCTACTCACAAAGTTAGCCAATGCCTTTAATCTTAATCCAAACTTTAGTCTATTGATACATATACATGTAGGTGGATGTGTAGAATTACACATGATGGTCTCTTGCAGTACAATGGTTAAAAAAGCCATAGAGAATTCAGAAATACTATCACAGTTTGAACAGATTCATCCAGGGGCCCGTTGCATAAAACTTACTACACGTATAATAGTAACTTTGCTATTATAGTAACTCTCCATGGAATACTGGATTTTGATTGGCTGTTGAGTGTTGAGCATGGCATGTTGCTCAACAGCCAATCAAAATCCAGTATTCCATGAAGAGTTACTATAATAGCAAAGTTACTATTATAGTAAGTTGTATGCAATGGGCTCCTGAAGTGGAAAGAAAGAATGCTCGTCTATTTAGACATTTTTGTTTTTTGTTTCCCCTTAAACTTGTTTTGTGCTAAAAACTGGAAAAAAGTAATCTGTACACAAGGCCAAACACATAACAAAAATACATTTCTTGTATACATTATGTGGTCTTTATAGACAGAGACAGACAGATTTAGTTGTAATATTGATATACTGTAAATGCTATTATTTTTCACGTGATTAAATTTTCATGCTGAGCAACCCAAGAACATATTCCGAGGTTGCTGCACAATTTCTAACTTGCAAAAGTGCAAGACTTGATTTGATTTGATATTTCAATGCATATGAAATTGAGCTAATATTTTTGCAAGTACTAGAATTAAAGCTTGCCGAAAATAGGGTGAAATCCGCAAAAATTAATGTCCCGTGAATATTTCTGCATTTACAGTATATAGCGGAAATAATCTTATCAAGACTTACTTCTGAAATCTACAGCACTGGATGCTAAGGTGTACTTGAGGAACATGGTGGATGTTTGCAGACTGGTGCGGTAGTCCAGCCTGGCTTGGTTGATGAGCTCCCTCTCAAGGGATGCAGTACAACAGGACATCCCTGTCCTACACACTTTTAAATCTTGAGCTGCAAGAGAAATATTGATGATAAAAAAGTTAATGTTACAACGACAAATACATGTACATGTATAGCTATAACATTTTTATACATTTGTTATATGATGATGATGAAGGCTTCTTGTAAAGCACCGGTATCCGCCTCAGCTGGGCGCTCATGGTGCTTGCTCCAGAACGTCTCACAAATTTCAGCATTTAGTGTCAAATTCACATAGTTTATTTCCAATGTCCTTCGTTAGCACAACTGTTAAGTTTGAGATGACTTCACAAAGTTCACAGCCAGGAACAGCTAAGTCTTGAGTGCCGATATGAAAGTTGATAGAGACTCAGCATTCCTAATAGACTGAGGAAGGCTATTCTACAACTTTGGTCCAGAGAAGTAGAAGGCTTCTCTATATATTTCTGCATCTCTATATATTTCTGCATCTCTATACACTGTATCTATATTAAAACCATAATGTAATTGGGGGGGGGGGAGGGGAATGGTTGTTTGAAAAAAGGGCATGGCCTCTTCGGAATGCGGTGCTATATTTTATGTTTTAGGCCGAATTTCATTTGCTATATAACTGTATATGAGCTTTAAATGGTATGTCCCTCTGGCTTACAGCATATACCTTAACGTATGTTATGTGTAATATGACATTACATGTAGTTATTAATGCCAGCAATTGACAGACAGCATCATGCATGCACATGTAATATTCATGAAATTCATTTGCCTTTCTCCTTTACAAAAGACTTCATTATACAATGGCATAGTACTATGATTTATGATTTGGAATCACCTATCATGCAGTTTTATGTACAGAGGCAACACAGGGAGAGAAAATAGAGAAAGATATCAAGAGAACAAGTGAGAGGGAAAGAGAGAGAGAGAAAGAGAGAGAGAGAGAGAGAAAGAAAGAGAGAGAGAAGGTGCCAATATCATCACTTTATCACTATGAATAAAACCCATCTCCTTTTGTGCACACATTTATGTGGCAGTAGATTTCAATTTGGTCGGACACAATTGAGAAGTAATATATACATTCCTCTCCGAAGCTCTAAAGTGTCAATTTTTAATGAAGCGGATATGTTCCCATGCGCTGTGGGTGCGAAAACATGTAACCTGCCCATTGAAATCAGCAGGAGATGAATGCATAAAGGGGATTTGGGGGACTTATGACAGAAATGAAACACCCCTCAATAATATCCCACTGGGAAGGTTTCCTGTAGACTATTTTATCCATCTTATTTCACTGATTACAAATTCTGATCTTGTATTAAGTGATTCAAAGCAATAGGGTATTAGGTCGAATGAAACATTTAAGTCAGCACTTTTAAATTGGATCATTTCAACAAAAGTTGTAGGTGACTGTTCAAACACTCTTTTTAACATGACTGTAATAAGAACTATACCGTGTACAAATCCCTAATTTCTATCATACAAATGAATGGATCAAATTGAATTCACTGAATAAGGACAGCAAAGATTTTAGAAACAAAAATTAGGTCGAAACTGCAAAGTGACAACAATTACATGTATAAAGCATACTGTAGGTTATCATATACATGTATACAGTGTATTTTACCATGATGACTACTGTGCAGTAAATGTACCTATCGTTTACTTTTGTTGATTGTTGCAGTGTATCCTTTTTGACATATGCATCAGCTTGAATAAATCAATGCAGAAAGTTTTTGCAGAAAAGTTATGCACATACAGACCCTATTCTTCCCCTTTACAGAGGGCACATAACTTGTCCCTTTTGTCAAAAAATACAAAATCAAGCTTTAAGCAGATTTCTCTCTAACAATACCATACTTTATTTACTAACAATCTGCAGGACTTGCTCTATTGTAAAGAAGACCAGGCTTTATATTGAGAGGATAAAAAGGGGGACAGGCTTGCCCCCCTGAGTTTCCCCCCTGTAAATAGGGATTAGGGAGATCCCCAAAAGGGGAAGAATCAGTTGCTAGGAGATCAATTGTGGCAGGGATCCTATTACTATATTGAAATAACGTTTTGTTTGTATAAAAAACCAAGGGAAGCTGATTGGAGTTGTAGGGGTAAAATTGGAAAAGAAAAGAACAAAGAAAAAGCCAAAAGAAGAAAGCTTTGAACATAACAAAAGAGGGAATTCCTCTCTTTTACATTCAGCCACTTGTTCTTTTCTTTATCCTGAAAGTTCTGCATGGCAGGGAGGGATTTTTGTTCAGTCACAAAAGGTGATAAACAATCACCCAACCTTACTTGAGGATTTTTAAACACTAGTACCGTGTATCTATTCATACATATTTCTGAAGAGCATTTGTGGGACATTACTCTTTACTTTACACATAATATAGCTACACTTATGTTGTTTCTTTCAGTTTATCAGTTACTATTTGTTCTTGAATACCCATAATGAGTCAGAGAAGAGAAAATGACATCAACAGGACAGTACAAAAGTAGAAATATTGTAGACTACATCAACTACCAAGAAACTGAAAGGATGTTAACTAAGACCACTGTACACTATAGAAAAAAAAAAAAAAACAATTTCAATGTGAGAACTGACCATAAACATAAAACTGATCACTTTTTTTCCATCATTTTTTTTACTGGAGATATCATTCAAAAATACATCAATACATAAAAAGCAATATATGTAACAAAAACAATAACAAATAACATCACACAAATGAACTAGAGAGACAAGAGACCAAATTCCAAAGAAAACCCTTCAAGATGATTTGTCTGAACTATCTTTTAAGATCAATATGACAGCTTGTTTGGGGGGCAATGAAGATGAATACAGGAAGCCCCCAGGAATGATGAAGGGGCATGTATTGTACCATGACTAATGAAAACAACCCTGAAGGTTCTTACGTTTTCCCTCAGCAGAGAAAAAAAAAAGAACACAAAGAGGAAAGCACAATTGCGAGGGCCGTCCTATGAAGGAAGAATTTCCCTCTTTATCATGTCTTTTCTCCCTTTTCAGTTGTTGTTCCATCAACTATACTAAGCAGAGAGAGATATTCATGCTTCCCTTCTCTGTAGAGAGGCGAAGACTTCATGCAGGTTGTGGCAAAACAGGCAACACAGAACCTGTTTCTGAAAGACCGAGCTTGCCTGCTGAATAGACCCGAATACAGCAAGGCAGCCATGCAGGGGGGTTAAGAAAAGGTGAGGGTAGGAATGACGATGGATAACAAAAGGGTGCAGAGAATACAACCATACCAGGTCCTGGAGGATTAATAGAAATACAAGCCCCTAAAAGAAAACAAAACCATAATGTAATGGGGAGAAAAAAATTGTTGTCGGGGGAAAAGGGCACGGCCTCTCTGGAAGCAGGAGGGTTTTTAGTGAGAATGGGACTGAACGAGGAGGGAATGGAAAAGCGTAGAAGGGAGTTGGCTTGAAAAGAGAGGTAAGCTTTGTAGACTGGAATCCAGTAAGATTATTGGGGTACCAAAAGTTTCTTTAGTTCTGCCTAAGCAAAGAGTTCCTGTGATAATACCGTCTGAATTGGGGAAGGCATTTGGGGTTGCTTCGTCACAGAACGCCCACACTGACACCCACAATGGGATTTCACAAATTCCCTTAATATGATTGTTGGTTGAGAAGTCAATCTGGAGCAGCGATCTTCCCCGTCACAATACTTGATAATTTTCTGAGCCAGCGAGAATGAGCACAGGTATTTATTGATCGTTGTCCCCTCTGACTTTTTCTTTGGGGTTGAAATCGAAACTTGGGAACAGCTTGGCCAGTTGTTTTTGTCTTGCACATGACACTTGCTAACTTAATAACCCGTTTTAAGCCATGTAATCCCAATAGGGTAACTGAGCACAGCAAATCAATATTTGGAAAAGAAAAAGTCTTGCATTTTTGGTCTTGCAATATGCCATGTAACTCCCGTGAGTCACGGGCTGTCGGTACAGTTATTGGATTTCGGGTAGGGGGATGGTATAATAGGCATTAATGAAGTATTCTTGTTTTCAATGAGGATCGTTGAAGAGCCAAAGAGAAACGGGTGAATAACTTGAAAAGAGAGTCTGGAAGTTGTTCTGTGAAAAGAATGAAGGTCACATTACAAAGTCTTTAGGACATTCCTTAGGGATGACATCATCCTTCTGTTATCCAATGAAAATGCACTAATCTCCAATTGGATTATGGAACAAATGAAGGTATATAAAAAAAAAATTATGGAGCATACAATTCTACACACATACATGTTCATGTAAATATATATTTTGGATGCTCAACTCTTTGGTCACAATTCACAAAGGTGGTTTAGATTCAGATTTTTATGGTATAAGTGCGCTTGATTTAGAGTATACATTTGGAAAGGTCCAATAATGAATGCACGTGTTTGGCAAAAGGCGCTAAATTCACAATAGCTGCTATGGTTTATTTGAATTTACTCATGATTTATTTAAACCGTTCAAATAAACCATGAGTACAATAATGTCTGGTTTCCTGTGAGTTTTGGTGTAAATGTTGGAGATGAACATGATGAACGATATGTAACAGTTACGTTGTGCCCTCAGCTGTAGGACCCTCGCATCCCGACCACTCTTTGCACAATGATAACAGCACTTCATATACTTTTTGTGCAAACAGAACTCTCATTGGTTTTACATGCCTGTGTGACTTTACATCGCGTGACCTGACCCATCAGAAGTATTTTTCGCCTTTCATCTGTTGAATATTCAGCTTAAAGAGGAAATAACTTCACAGCATCTCAGTTTTTCTTTTATCTTGCTGCTGAGCAACTAAAAACAAAGAAATCTGACAAAAAGTCTTTGAAGGCCTACCAATACTGCAGATAGTCTTTAATGTGGCAACGTTGTGGTCAAAGTAACAGTTCACAAAGGTACAAAGCGAAGTCACTACACATATGGATTGGTAGGGTTTGTTACAAGTTAAACAGAGGATCATTATCAAGACATTGTTTGCCTGCCCAATACAATTGTCATTAGCCCTAAACCAAAGTCAGATATCCTTTATTTCCTAAGTCATTAAAACCTCATTATATTATTGAAGTTCCAAAGTACAAGGGGTTTCATGATATTTAGAAACTGAGAAGGTATTCCTCAGGAAGCACCAAGAATAGATCTAGGAAAACTGGATAGAATAACTGGAGAAGAATTTTTCTTCAGTGAAGTAAAAAAAAAAAAAAGGCATTTCAAAGTAATAATAGAACTGAAACGCTTTAAAACAGGACTAAACACTAAAAAAAAGAGGTCCAGTACGTGTGACCCAGCAAATAAACTTTATTCTGGAAACCCCCAGATTTCACTAACAGAGCCAAATACAACCCGACCCCCAACTGTTAAAACCGACCAACACCAAAGCACAGAAGTATCTAAAGGGCATTCTGAAAATATGAGAATCACTCTGAGAAACGTGCTTTATGGGTCTTTGAGCTGCACATTTTTTCATTCGTTCAAATGACATGTACATGTACATGTAAGTTATCCAGGGGTGTGTTTCATAAAGCTGTTCATAAAGTTACTCATGACTTTACGAACGACTCGAATATCAAGTGCTAAATGGAATGCCCAAAGTTTATCCTGACCATTTAACAATCTCAATTAAATTTTGGTAAAAAATATACTTCACAATAAAAAGGTTGGTAAACCAAAGTAATGTTAATTTACGTCTGCACAGTTCACCTTCAGCTGATGCAATTTATGATTCCATTTGGCTTGCCATATTCAAGTCATTTGTAAAGTCATTCGTAACTTTACAAACAGCTTTATGAAACACCCCCCCCCCCCCGATGGAAATTAGGATAGATGTCCAACATCAACTACATGCAGACAAGTGAATGTACATGGAGCCAAGCTGCCAACAGCAAGATTACAGTAAAATGCCAGTAGTCAGATTTCTTTATGTTCCATATTTATCACTGATTGCATTATTTTGTGGACTTTAAATATATCATTCATGAGCTCAAGTCGATGGAACATTGAGCCATATAGTTCTGGCGACTTTACAGCATCAATTCTACTCTTCTTGAAAGTTCCATCTATCTACCAACAGGATGCCCTAAATGGGGAAGAGATCTAGCTTAATGCAGGATTGTCATTTTAAGTGGGCAAGCATATGACATTCCTTTTGAAAAATGAGAAAGGGTATAATATAGGGACATTTGTCTTCATGAAAGAGAGAGCCGGAGACAGGACTAAATGGCGATCCCTCAGGGCTCCTTATCGCGAGGAAATTTATCAAAGCCCATTGTGCGTGCAAGGCTACAGAGAAGAAGAGAAGTGCCCCTTAAATGGGCTGAAATTTGGGGTAAATACATAGAGAGGGGTGGTTTGATGGGGGATGGAAAATTTGACTGCAAATGAAAGCAAATGTCATTGTGCTACCTTGTTGACGGTCATGTGATAATGTGTTTGCAAAGGATGTATTTAGATACCGGTAAATTAAACAGAACATGGATGTGTGAGTACAGGAGGGAAAAGAGAGCAAGGAGAGGGGAAATGAGAGACGGGAGAGGGAGGGAAGGCAAGAAGGAAGGGAGGGGAGGGGTGAGGATGGGAGAAAGGGAGAAAAGGACAGAAAGTGGGGAACGGGACGATAGGAGACTACTAGACTGATTAATATTTTTGAACACAGAGCATCAGGGGAAAAGAAGGAAAACGAGGAATGGTGACAAACAGAGGAGAACAGAGAAAGACACATGATAGTAAGATGAAGGGAGACGGAGGGAAGGCAAGAAGGAAGGAGGGAGTGAGGGTGAAAGGGAGAAAAGGACAGCAAAAAGGGGATAGGAAGAGAGTGGATTGATAAATATTTCTGAAGATGACAAAACAGAGAAGGAAAAAAGAGAAAGATAAAGACAGGGATAGTAAGATGAAGGGTTGGAAGGGATGATCATGGAACAAGAAGAAAATGCACCTAAAAGAGAGGGGGGAAATACAAGCAAAATAAAGGAATCGAGTACAAAAAAGGAGAATAACAGAGAGGGCAGATGAAAATTGGGATGATGGAAAGTGCCTGAAAATAATCCCATAATGGAACAATACTTATATTTTTGATGTGCCTACAAAATGCCATGGGTGAATATAAGGGAATTCTAAAAAGACTTTTTTAAATAGTAAATACAATACCAATGACAAATATTATGAATTACAATATGTCTCTGAACTTGCCCATGCAGGGTTATATAAATTTGTTCTGATTCACCTCAACAAATAATTCATTCACAATTCAATGCCATCCCCAAGAAAAAGCGACATTATTAATTTCAGCTCTAGATATTTCTATACAGGACATGACTAGAAAGACAAATTTGATTTGAAAGAATGATAATTTATATAGGTAATGCATCATCTTAAAAATACCATGCACCATATATCTTTCTGCGCCAAGCCGCCAAGTCCTGTATTATACCATGTTGTCAGAAAAGACATAACGTGAAACTTTTTCCACATAAATGCATCTGCTTTGAATTTTGAATAAGCTCCTTTACACCATATCTCAAAGATTAGTTTTCCTTGAGGCAACTTCTAACAATTCAAACAAACTTATTTTTCATTTTTTGGTCCCCTTTTGTGGAGGGTTTTCTCACCTGCTTTACGATCTGAAATTCTGATGGTTCGCATCAATCAATGCTTTGTTATCACAAAGTGTGCTGAGCAAAGATTCTACCTATTCAAGATCTCTCACAACAGTCCCGCTAACTTGAATTGACGTTGACAAGAATGCATTTGTCAATTTGTTCACAAATTAATGCATTTAAATCTATTTCTGTCGCTAGAATCGCTGACAGATCTACGAAAGTCGGTCACAAAGGTTTCCTGCGTGACTAGCAAATGCTGGGAACTTTTCGATCTTGGATTGTAGGGAATGGGCCTAGGAATGGCAGCATAAAAATGTTCAGATTTTTCTCTTTGGATTCAATTGTTAAATCTGTGAATGCACAGTGCAATGTACATGTATGTTCATGAGTGTCTATTGTAATTTGTAAAACTATCCCACATTGAGTTTGATAAACTCCTACTGGTACCATCTCATTTTGCACCTTTTACGTGTGGTATAGCTTGAAAACAATCTCTTCCGTGTGAAATGTAGACCATATAAAATGAGGCGATGACATATCGAATTAAAGTAAGTGTCTGCAAAAAGAGATGAACAATAAAAAAAAAATTAGATAAGTTTAGACCAGTTTTAATGTGGCCTCAAGTTGAGGGCATCTGCTTAAAGAGTTAAGGATTTTGCTGACATACTTTCTGAAGGTCAAAACCATGTCCTCTGCATGAAATCAACCAATTTATATGAAATCAACCACATTTCCATTGTCTCAAGTGTTGCCCATTAATGAATTTTTAAACATTACGCACTGTCTGTGGGTGGATGTAGGAAAGGAAACCAAGACAAATGCAGTGAAAATATAAACTTCCAGCTGGGGTGGCAGTACAAAAAACAGAGAGAGGAAAAACCAGTCTGGTGGCCAATTCAACCAAGTGTCCTACATTCCCTGCTGATTCCAAACAGATGTGGGTTGCTACCAATATCATGCAGACCCTCCTCTGTGTGTACTAGAAACATTTCCTTTAGCAGTTTAGTGGAAGACAAAGGGTTTTAAATACACTCTTTCACCAGAAATAGGATTGAATCATATATGGATGACTTTATGATTCGTAACGGAAAAATGTGGATGGCTCTATCACTCCATGATCCAAAGGAGAAAAGCCCGAAAAAAAGTGGAGTGTTACCCAGATGTTCAGGTAAAGTTTATGAAAAGTTGAGAATCTTATACACATCTTTGTGGCTGTCAACAAACATATTTTGTCTGAAAGAGTTAGTTATTCAACACAAGAAGCAATGTCATGTTCCATCGATTTTTTTTTCCTTTTAAATTAAGCTATAAAAGGTTGATTAACCTGAAAGAGTAGGAGTTTCTGGACAAACCATTCAATGTTAAAGTTTTTCCTAATTTAGATTATTTTCAAGGCATTAGAAGAGTAACTGTTTAATATCTAACAAACAATGCGGTTTACCTTTAACTCAAGTATCCACAGGAAAAGGGTTCGCCGTACTCTTACGGGATTACCGGAATGAATCGTAGGGTTCCCAAACAAATGTTTCAGGAAAATACCACAACCAAACAAGATTTGGGGTATTTTCAATTTCTTACAGATGCTACCACCTCCCCTTCCTCCCATCTTCAACCCCCTCCCCTTTCTTTCTCTCTCTCTCTCTCTCTCTCTCTCTCTCTCTCTCTCTCTCTCTCTCTTCCTTTCTCTCTTGCTCTCTATTCAATCTCTTCCTCTTCTTTTCTCTCTTCCTTTCCCGATATATCTCTTTTTCTTGGATGGAATCAAAATGGAAACCACATTATGGAAGCTTCCTAATTGAAACCATTCACTGTTTAGATGGTGAGATTTACTCCATTACAATTTTTTTTCTTCTTGTAGAAATGTATGACTCAGTACAGGTAAAATAAGAGATACATCTGATGACCAAATGTCAGCATTCCTGTAGATGAAATATAGAGCAACATTTTGAAGTATTTCCTCTAGCTGGAAATAAGTTAAAATGGCATGCTTCCCTTTCTTCCATTCTGCCCCTATACTAAGTTCAAATTTCTTTTTCACAATTCATACCTTTATAAAGAGGCTTAAATTTTTTACTTAAATTCCTACTCCTAGATTATATATCATTTAATATCTGTCTATCATGGAAGGTTATGAACCCAATAAAATAGTAGCTCCTTTAAAGTAGACAAGAGTCTAAGTTAGAAGAAAAGTACAGAAATCACCAAAACTAAACTCTTATTACTAGTATCAATTTTGCCCTGAGATAAAATAAAAACAGATGTCTTTCTAATTGTAAGATTTCTAAACTCCATCTCAATTCGCAGAAGAAAAAGGCCAAAGCTCAAAATCTGGGTGGCAGAAGTTTGGTGCACTTGATCATGGAGGAAAAGCGGCGTGGATAATGTGAAAATACCACTACAAATGCGTGTCCGTCTGCACCTTTACAACAACCCTCAAAAAGCTATCATCGCTTGTAATCTAACGTCAGGGCTTGGCTAGGAGTAATGGTAAAATCAGACGAAACAGGGTCGGACGGCGGCGAGTGACGAGGCGGGCGGAGAGAAGTGAAACCCCCACGGCTGCCCGATCGCTTTCACGCTTGTTCTTGTGTCAACTTTCATTCAGGGGCTCTTTACACGGGCGCCTTCGTGTTTTGAAAGCCAAAGTCGGCGGGGTCGCTACGAGGGCGATCGGCGATCGCCTATCGCAGAAGAGAAGAGTACACAAAAACTAAAAAACAGACCGGAATAAGAAACATGAGAAAAAAATGTAACTTACCATTTACTGGAGTTTGAGGTATTTCCGTGTAATATCTAAACTGCAGGCGGCTAAGTTCCGAATATACATTTGTGCAAGTTGTCAATGTATTTGCCCCGCTGAAATTTAGTCTCGAAGAAATAAGAGTAAAAATTGTGGCGATTATGAGTCCCAAGCGATCCATTTTCAGGCAGTCCACTTGAAAAACTGATGACAGAATTATCACAGGAAAGTACTTTAGGGCGTCAAAAGCGGTTGAAAACTTCACAATGAATTACTGCGTACAAGATGAGATGACTTCATTATCATGAACGGGATAAGGACAACATTTCAAAAGCTTTACTGGACTGATAACAACTCCACTTCACACGAAGAAAGCTTGCACAAAGTTCGTGGCCGGGTACGGTTTATGTGTCGTTCTTCCAGCTTCCAGCACTCTACCAAACTCTACCAGTCCCATACATGCCCCGCACGTTGCATGCACGCCGCTGTTCAGCTGCTTTTGTTGTTGGAAGAATTCACGGTCCATTGACTTCGCGATCCGCGAATTGAAACCACTCAATAAAGATTATACCACTTGAGAAGCAGGGGGATACTTTGCGAGGGCTCGAAACATTAACGACACATTATTTATCATGATTGTTTTTTTTTTTCAGCAAAATATTGTTTGCATATCCATTTCATAATAAGATATTACAATTCTAAATCTTTTACAACATGCAATGCTTTCATGATCAGTAACGTAATATTTATTTGCAATCAAATTTACGTAGATACTTTGAAAAGTTTTGAAGGACTCCGCGAGTTAATGAACTCGTCTAATCCATTCATTGATTGGATTGGTGAATCAACCTGTTACTGCATGAGATACTTAACGAAAGCCATGCTTCTTTATCCGCAAATCGATTAACTTTTTTTCTTTCTTTAGCCAGGTTATTATTAGTTTATCGTAATTACATTCTCAACATTATCGTTCTACGAAATACCACAATAATCCTTCATCATAATTATTCAACTAATGTACGTGTAATTCGAACCCACTCGAATAGGGAGAAACGAAAGAAGGGAATTACAGAGGAGAAAGAAGAACGAAAAAAAAAGTGAGAAATATGGAAAGAGGGAAAGAGAATATAGAGAGAAAGAGAAAATATGCGAAGAGCACGATTAGAATTCTTATCCTAGAATGGTCCCGTGATCCAAAACAGGCAAAAGAGAAAAAATATCAACAAAACAAGTTTTTAAAAAAAATAGCAAAGATCAGTGCAGAAAATAATTTGATGCTTTAATGAAAAATGATCCTACAATAATTATGATGATGATGATGATGATGATGATGATAATAATAATAAGAAGAAGAATATTAATAACTGGATTTATATATGGCGCCTTCTCCAGAGAACACAAGGCGCTGTCCCTATATACTAGTAGTCTGTAAACAAATAAATCAGGAAGCGTTTAATATTGTAACAGTAAGTGTAATAGTGCTGTATTATACAAACTTTATAGCAAATTGTGAAGAGATTTGTAAAGAAAATGCGATACCATGCCCATGCGGACTGGAAAATATTGATCTGATTATACAGTGTTCTATTATGTTTTTCCTTTAATAAATGTGATAAAGGAATAAAACATTATTGAGATACAGGATTTATTTCAGTAGTAAAACAAATTTACAACCTGGTAAATTGAATATGAAGCAAATGCATATGCATACCGTACCCATCATAATCTCAAGAACCGCATCTAACAACTTTAAAAGTTTTGAAACTAAAACACAAATATTAAAATTTTAAAAAAAAAATTAAAAAAAATAATAATAAAAAACTTCAAAAGTTTAAAACCTTAATGACTGTATAATATAACTCCCTGAAATAAGCGCTAAAGTTGAAACTCCCAAAGATTATTGATAAAAAGATTGTGAAAACCTAATGGCATTGCTTTTAAATTTCCCCCTTTTCGGCTCGAGTGGAAAGATGAATTATGTTCTTCAGAATTATTGTCATATAACAATTAGGCCTATTACTAAATCGTCACATGCCTTTCTCGAATAATTTTGATAACATGAGAGTGATAATTGCACAATGCAGGTAACTCTTTATTTATCTAAGACTAAGTACGGTATTACCTCATTTTTCTTCCTTCTTTCGTGTCGAGGCTTGTTTGATAATATCTAAATTGGAAGATTGTTATGCCCCTTATCCTCCGCCCCTTCCCCCAACGGCATCCTCCCTTTTCTTACTTGATTTCTTTTAGTTCACTAGCTTATTGAAGACTTCAGTGATGTTCTTTGGAATTGGTACCAAGGAACAAGCCTCCGGAGAAGTGAATAAGTAGAGGACAATACATTCGCAGAGACATGACCCATTAGCTTCATCATGCCCACTTTTTGTTCCTTTTATTTCGACATTCATCCCTTTAGAGCACCGCATTTAATAGCTTAATTGGGCATTGGAACGCTAATTACACGCCGCTTGGGTTTGAAGCGAAACCTAAAACTTTCCCCATTCTCTGATTGGGGATTTAATGAGTAATAGGTCCATGTTACAATGGCCTGTGTAATGTATTCAAGTTCCAAACAAAGACCTGGACCAATATTCATGTATCCTGGACCCTCTACGACACAAAGACCGAGAATAGGCCTGCACTTTCTAAAGGGGGAGTCGTTTATAGTTAATCGCTCAACGCGCAACAATTAAAAAAAGCCTCAGCTGCTCTCCTTGTTTCTATTCTTCTTCTAAAACCACCCAGAACCACTGAAAAAGATTTACTGGGCTCTTTCAGGATGTTCAGTCTTTAAGGAATATCCCTTTTTCTTTCCACATTCCTCATTTTCAATCCCCTTTTGATTAGTCATTGGTGGGATAATTAGTGGATTAGGTTAGTGGTGTATTTGGGGGTCAATCGGCTGATCAAGCTGATGTCCTGTTTCTTTGGAAAGTATATCAGGAATCCTTTATTGAATAGTGGTGGTGGGTGTTTTTACTCATGTTCTAATGAGCTGGAAACATGGTCAAAAGGTAGGATTCAGTATTGTGCTTTATACAAGTACATTCAACAGCATAAAGCAGCTTGCAGTTGATAATCTACCAGAAGAACTTTGCGAGTCTTGAGCGTTGAGATGCATGCCTCTCGAGCTCCCCAATGATAATTTAGATTTCAGCCGTTGAGTAACATTTTTTTTTTAAATTGAAAAATATGATTCTGCATGGCCCTACATGCTATCAGTTTATGTAATACTGTATATCGATAAATGCACTCCGAAAGCATTAACATGTTATGTGCTTCACAAAAAGCAAAAATATACAAGACTTATAGTGACCGGAAATGCCAAAATTTCTTACTGTTTAAGACTTCAGTGTTACTCAAAAGCACACCCAGGAAGTTTTGAAAGTGGCGGTATTCAGTGACAGATATCTTGATAATAACATTTTATATTTCAAAACCTTTATGGTCCTGACTCCTGGCAATTTATATATCCTTCTGAACTCTTTATACAACACAGACATCGAAGCATGCTTGCCAACTCTACCGATTTAGGCGGTATACCGCTTTTCATTGAATTTAACCGACTTTGAAATCTCTTTTCAGTAGAAACTACTGACTTCGATGATTTAATGGACCAAAAGTTTATTCTTATGCCATTCATTAATAATTATTCGTTCTTTCACCCATTATTTATCGCTCTTGGAAGGATTATCTTGTTTTATTTCTACGTACTCTCTTTAAAAAAAAAGAGTGAACGCATTCACTCTGTTTGGGTGAATTTCAGAAGAGATTGAATTCAGAGTGAATTAAAAATGAATTAGGAGTAAGAATTTTGAGATTCACTCTTTATTCACTCTTTTAAGGGTGACATCAGTGATCACTCAAAATTTTTGAGTGATTACTGAGGTCACCCCTCAAAGAGTGAATATCACAATTTTTACTTTCAATTCACTCTAAATGCACTCTTTTCTGAAATTCACCCCTAACAGAGTGAACGCGTTCACTCTTTTTTTAAAAAAGAGAGTAACAAGCAGTGTCATATTAATCACATTTCGAAAGAAAAATATAATTATGTGGATCATGACGCCCATTATTAGATTCCAAATATCGAAATTTTCTAAAGGCGGAATGGAGAAACAGATATCTTTGGAAGCTTTTTTTTTTTCAGTTTTCTTGGAAAAATGAGAAGATTCACTTTCAATACCTTTCAAGATTTCAAAGCTGAAAAGCAAGATTAGTGACATATCAATCACATTAAAAAAAAAAAAAAATTAATGTCCATCATGGTGCCCATTATTAGTTTTCAAGTATTGATATTTTCAAAGGCAGAAGGGGGAAATAAATATCTTTTGAAATTCTGTTTTCAATTTTCTTCACAAGTGAGAATATTCACTTACAATACCTTTCAAGACTTCAAAGCTGAAAAAGGAAATGAGGAAATAGCAGCACCTTTCATTTTCAATGCTTCAGTAATCAATACCGGGAATACCCATAACTTTTTATGGAACTGATATAAAATAATCATTTTCAAACGAAACAATGCCAGAAAATATAGTTCAAAATGAGAAAATAATTATATTCGGCTCTGAAAGATGGGGGCTGAGGGGCTCCCCAGAGATTTTTCAGAGGATTGTCCAGCCGGAAATTTCGAACAAACCTTTTGGAACAAAAGTGTGGAATATGAGTGAAGGCTATACAACAGGCCCGGACAACATGCTGTGTATAGACTTTTCTAAATTGCTCTATAATACATTGATTGACTATTCAAAAATGGAAAATCTGTCGTAATCTTGAGTTTTGAGGGCAGCAGAGGTAAAGGGCAAGAAAGAGCAAATAAAAAAGTTAGCAGGCCACTGACATTAAAGGCTAGGGGCATGGGGGAAGGGTGCTGCGCTATAAAAAGTAAAACAAAAACAAAACATTAGATTGGGTCCAGGTGCTGACAAGCAAAAACAAAGGGAAAAGTCCTCAAGGAATGACAAAGAATAAGAGAATGAAAAGTGCCCGATCGGCTAGAAATTCAATAAAATCCGATGCACTGAGAACGTTGAAGAAATACAAACAATAACTGGAAAAAACCCCTTGGTAATGAAAAGTTAGTGGGGCAGCACCCCAACCCCCATCAGTACGCCAGTGCTGTTAATTAATGACTGATGATTAAGGCATGTTCCTTTCAATAAATACTAAATACGAACTAGTTTATCCACCTGCCAAGGAAAGTCATAATAAAGGCATCCACGTGGATGGAATCCACTTTGCATACATTAACTGTTGCCATGACTTGCGAGCCTCTGGAAAGCTTTTTGAGTTGTCACGGGTAACTTTTATTCAAGAGGTATGCACACAATTTTGAACGGGTAGTTTGGAATGCATTTTTAGAGTGTAGTAGTGCATTACGCGTGCAAATCAACTGAATAAATCCACGACATCAGGGTACGCATTCGTCATTTACGACAGGAAGAGCATTTCATCCACAAGAGCATTTCATCCACAAGTCATCGTAATGGTAAGTTAATTCCATCCATTATATACATATATATTTTAATGTCACATTGTTGACATAAAATCTATCATTCTTAGAAGAGTCTGTCGTGTAGTATTACTTTCATCTGAATATCAATGTATTTCAGATTTCAGATGTTAATTCTTGAAAAGGAGTTTGAGCGTTTGATCCAAATTATTAACCGAGTACACGGGATGAGTGATCCGTAAAGCAAAAGTAACAAATAATCTGGACAGTTTTGAAATGTAACATTACAATGTCTGAGTTAATCAGTATTTTACTAGTGGTTGTGTTTTCATAAAATGCGTCACAAGTGTAAATTTTCTTCCCTCTTGGAAAACTTATGTGAGACCCTAATACTATTCAGGATTTGAATTAGTAGAGAGCAGGTATCATAAAAATTTGAATTTTCTACCTAATAGATGCTCATGCATTTTAAAAAATAATAATACTGCTTTTTATGTATGGAAAATTAGGAACTTTAAATGTTTCATTTTGATTATACTCTTTGGAAAGAAAAAACGTGAATTTCACTCCATGTTCACACCCCATTGTAGTCAAGTGAGTGATCTCTATAATAATCGGCAAATAATCGGCAAAATTCTGCAAAAATATATTTGCTTTTTCCACTGTTAGATGAGAAAATAATTGCTATACGAATCCTTACCTAATCGAGTACACAGGATGAGTGCCGTATACTATGTAAAAACCAACATGGACAATCCACTTTGGTTTTGCGCATACCATTTTCAGTAAAAAAAAATAATAATTAAAAAAAGAAAATAATAATCTATATAACCTGGCATCGTTCATATTGCAGTTTTTATTAATATAGCATGAGTCATGTTCTCTTCTGACATTTCAGCGTGAATGTATCTCAGTCCACGTCGGCCAAGCCGGTGTCCAGATGGGCAATGCTTGCTGGGAGTTGTACTGCCTGGAACACGGCATCCAGCCTGATGGCCAGATGCCCTCAGACAAAACCATCGGAGGTGGTGATGACTCGTTCAACACCTTCTTCAGTGAAACTGGGGCTGGTAAGCACGTTCCTCGCGCCGTGTTCGTCGATCTCGAGACAACAGTGGTTGGTAAGCATTATTTTGACTGTTTCTTCCTTTTGCTAATTACATCAGGGTCTATAATTTGGCATACCTGTAATTCCCCCCAAATATACCGATTTGCCAATGAATTTCTGGGATATCGTCCTCTTTGTGGATAAGAAATTTATCGCTCAGCTCTCCCAATTTTTCTCAAGTCATCATGGTTATGTTTTATTCGACAGTTTAAATCAAGTCTTAAGATAACTATGCTGATATCCAATAGCTGGAATCGCCAAAGAAATTCTTCCTTTAAAGACATAAGTACAATTGAATACCTAGTTTTGTTTTCCTCCAATTTCAGATGAGATCCGCACCGGTACCTACCGTCAACTGTTCCATCCTGAGCAGCTGATCACCGGCAAGGAGGATGCTGCCAACAACTACGCTCGTGGTCACTACACCGTCGGAAAGGAGCTCATCGATATTGTCCTCGACAGGATCAGGAAGCTAGCCGACCAGTGCACGGGTCTCCAGGGATTCCTCATCTTCCACAGCTTTGGTGGAGGCACCGGCTCTGGGTTCTCTTCGTTGCTCATGGAGCGTCTCTCAGTGGACTATGGGAAAAAGTCCAAGCTCGAGTTCGCTGTCTATCCTGCACCCCAGATTTCAACTGCCGTTGTCGAGCCCTACAACTCTATTCTGACCACCCACACTACCCTCGAGCACTCCGACTGTGCCTTCATGGTCGACAACGAGGCCATCTACGATATCTGCAGACGTAACCTCGACATCGAGCGTCCCACCTACACCAACCTGAACCGTCTCATCGGCCAGATCGTCTCCTCCATCACCGCTTCTCTGAGATTCGATGGTGCCCTCAACGTCGATCTGACCGAGTTCCAGACCAACTTGGTGCCCTATCCACGTATCCATTTCCCTCTGGCCACCTACGCCCCTGTCATCTCTGCTGAGAAGGCCTATCACGAGCAACTGACCGTTGCCGAGATCACCAACGCCTGTTTTGAGCCCGCCAACCAGATGGTGAAGTGCGATCCTCGTCATGGCAAGTACATGGCCTGCTGTCTCCTGTTTCGTGGTGATGTCGTTCCCAAGGATGTCAATGCCGCCATCGCTACCATCAAGACCAAGCGTACCATTCAGTTCGTCGATTGGTGTCCCACTGGTTTCAAGGTCGGTATCAACTACCAGCCCCCTACCGTCGTCCCTGGCGGTGATCTTGCCAAGGTTCAGCGTGCCGTCTGCATGTTGAGTAACACCACCGCCATCGCTGAGGCCTGGGCCCGTCTCGACCACAAGTTCGATCTGATGTACGCCAAGCGTGCTTTCGTCCATTGGTACGTCGGAGAGGGTATGGAGGAAGGAGAGTTCTCTGAGGCCCGCGAGGATTTGGCTGCTCTCGAGAAGGACTACGAAGAAGTCGGCGTCGATTCGGCCGAAGAAGAGGGAGAAGGGGAAGGAGATGAAGAGTACTGATCGATTCAAAATGGATACTCCTGAGTAACCAGGGCAGTCTTGTCAACAAACTTACATTTCATATTCGCATCAAAACTTTACAGACAAATCATTTTCCTCTCCTAATCTGTGTGGATGAAAGCGGGAAAGACAACATCCAACATTTACATCATTAATTGATTCGTATTAAATAAAAATTTCTCTGGACATTAGACATTAAATCTAGTTAAAGTACATGTCTGTCTTGCTCTATATAGTTCCGTGTAAGATTTTTTTGGCATCAAGGGAAATCTGTGACTTGTTGAATTTCGTCATGATTTTAAATGCGAGGAAGGGCGAGTGAAGGAGAAAGATGTAGATTCATAAGGAAAAAGATGGGGAAGAAAGCGAGGATGGAAACAAAAGATTGTTGGGAAGGGTAAAGAATGGAAGATAAGGAGGACTGGGGAAGAGGGAGAGGGTTCGGGAAAGAGAACAGCTATGGAAGCAAATGTCGCAGGAAGAATAGAACGTGACCATGGTGATGACAGGAGTGAGAAGGATGGGATGGAATATAACATTGAGAGAGAGAGTGGAAAGAGGAGAGTTTCCAAGAGAGAGAGAGACAGAGAGAGGAGAGAGAGAGAGAGAGAGAGAGAGAGAGAGAGAGACAGAGAGACAGACAGACAGACAGACAGACAGACAGAGAGAGAGAAAGAGAGAGAGAGAGGGGGGGGGGGTAGACAGAAGGAGCCGGAGAAAGGAAGGAGTGAGTCATGTGCCATTACTTTTGCGGACAAGATAACGGCGAATATAAAGAAAATGGGAAGAAAACGAGGAAGGGAAAGAGTGGAAGACAGAGAGGACTGGGGAAGAGGGAGAGAATTCGGGAAAGAGAACAGCTAGGGAAGAAAAGTTCAAAGAAAGAATAAAAACTGACAGGGGGCGTGAGAAGGATGGGATGGGATATAACATGGAGAGACAGTAGAAAGAAGAGAGACTGAAAGAGAGAGAGAGAGAGAGAAAGGGGCATTTATTCACTTGGCATGCTTGGTCTTTTCTGAGAACATGCAGCTCGGGAGCTGAAATTGTTCAGTTTACAAAAATAATAATGATAATAATGATAAGACATACAAATGCAATAGTAATTAACGAAAAAATTTAAAATCAATTAACATTAAAAAATTCAACAAAGACGGAGTTGGAACACGAAATATTACAGTAAAAATAGATGTGTAAATATTTAGATTTATGCTCAGTGGAGCGTTTCATGAAGTGTTTTCGTCAGTGATTATTTTACTGACAACTTTTATAAGCTACGAAATCCTTGCATCTGATTGGCGGAGAGCAAATTTGTCAGTAAAAATCACTGACAAGACACTTCATGAAACGCTCCCCAGAAGTGTAAGAAAAAAGGGTTTAAGAGAATGAGCAAAAAGTTAAAGGAAAGGGGGGAGAGAGAGAGAGAGAGATAGAGAGAGAGAGAGAGAGAGAGAGGAGAAAAGAGAAGGAAGGTCGAAAGGCGAACAACAGAAGAGAGTATCATAGCACGCAGAGGAGGAAAGAAGCCGGGGGGGGGGAGGTAAGAGAGAAAGGGGATAATTGATAGAAAAGAGGAATGGGGATCAAGAGTATAGATATGCATTAAGAATGTTAATCTTGATCACTGGCGTACTTTAGGGGGGGGGGGGGCGTTAGAGGGGTGCTGTCTGTTCCCCTAAATTTTCCTAAGGTCCCCCCCCCCCCCCAATTATTATATCTATCTCTTCAACATTGTCACTGCCTCGCATTTTCTTGATTATCTAGCCGATTGGTCCTGTTTTTTATTCTGTTATTTTTCATTTTCCTTGAGGACCCCCTCTTTTTTTTTTCTGCTTGTGAGCAGCCCCCTAAAAATTTTTGGCTCATTACGCCTCTGATATTGACTGACAAGTACGCTCCTGCTATCATCCATTTCCCCTTTTTTTCATCCCTCCATTCATCGTTCTGGTTTCATCTTTCCTCGTCCCCACCTACCGGTATTCATAAAAGAGTCTACTATAGCATCTTTTCTTGACTTCCGTAGATTTACATGTATAATCATTTCATTTAAAATTCATGTCAAAATGCAACGCTGATCATGAAAGCCAGTCACGACTCATGTAAGCTTTCCGGTCCTAACTCACCTCCCTTTTTGTTCATTTTAAAGAAAAAAAAAACAAATGAAAAAGAAGATGCGAAAAAAAAGAGGCAAAAAATACTGCCGTTTCTCTGATCTTTGCAAGGTATCTCCCTTCGTGGATACGTCTGTGGATGAGTCTCCTTTTCCTCATTCTCTTTTTCTTTCTCTTCTCTTTTCTATCTCTCTCTCTCTGCTTCTGTCTCCTTTTCTTGCTATCTCTCCCCTCTCTCTTCCTCCTCTTCCCCTTTTCTCTCTCTTTCCCTCTATCTCTCCCCTCTCTCTCACGAAATTAATGAATTCTCCCGCAGTGGGATCTTGCACTTTTGTATAGTTTCAAGACTATACAAAAGTGAACTGAGATGGCGCTATTGCAATTTTTTTTGGTCCCCTCAGTATCCTCCAAGTATCTTCCAAGACTCATATCTCTATGATCACTCAAGTAAGACATCAATAAAACTGACACAAAGGCAAAACAAACCAAACAAATATTCCTTATGGCAATAATTTGACAATTACTGATCAGTTTCAAGTCAGTTTCATGGTGCTACTGGGGAAGAGTGAACAGAAAATCAAATTTGGAGCTCATTCGTGTAAAAATTTTGCCTGTGAAGACACTCCACATTCTTTCATGGCAGTATATTAAATCATTCAACAAAAAGATAAAACCTGCATTGTACCTGTATCTGAACAATTTTATAAAATCCAACTTGAGCAGCAGGAGCACTATCAAAAATAGAACACAATCTCCATGTCAAATAAAGACAACTCACAAGAAAACAATAGATAGATTTTCAATATTTATTTTCTTCATAGAAAAGAAAGTCATTTATATTTTCTTATTCTAAAAATACACACAACTTGGAATAAACATTTTTCAATGGACGGATTCTATTAATGATGCACACAGAATACATCAGTAGCTAATATACACAAAATGCAAGATTATAACAATAACAAAATAGTTTATTTATAAGCAACCACATTCTATTTGTGTTCATGACAATCCATATAATTGTCATGATGTATTCATGTACAGTGTATATTGAATGTAACATACTGTTATTTTAACGAGCTGACCAATCTGTACGCCATGCGCAGAAACGTTAATTGAAGGAAAAGGCATTCATAGATTTAGGTGTTTTTTAATCAATGGAATTTGCTTTCTTGGTATAACTTCATGTATCGATATATACATCAAAAGAAAGCTTATGACTTTAATCTTAGAAAGGTGTGTATTACTATGTACAATGATTTAAAATAAGGAAGCATTGGCCATTCGAACATGATTCAACAGTTCGTAAAAAAGGTTTCTCCAACATGCATGTGCAGATATGCAAGACTAGGATATAATCCAATTCTGTATGTAAGTTATTTGAAAATGTAATTTCAAATTCACATAGCCTAATTACAGAGTTCTCAAATGTGTACAAAGCTTCTGATCGATATTCAGTCACATTTTACAGGGGAATGTTTTGTGTTTCTGATACAAAAGAAACAAAATAAATCACCAAGGAATGATGGACTAACAGCAGAATTTCATAATACATTTTAGACAGATGTAAACTAGAAATATCACTGAATAATAATAATACCCCCGCTCTGATGTGTGTGCTAAATTTCATGAGCATCGCTCAAAAAATGAGGAAGTAGTTTCATCCGCAAAATTTCCGATATATTGCCATAAGCCGTTACCATGGCAATGCAATTTCTGACACATGAAGAAAATATGTCTTGCACATCTTCACCACAAGACCAATGTGTGGGCCAAATTTCATGAGCATTGCTCGAAAAATGAGGAAGTAGTTCAATGTGCAATATTTCCCCCACGGATGCACACGATTTACAACGGACAGACTGACCGACAGACGGACTACCCGATCAACTGTATGCGATTTAGGTATACCCTTGAAACTTGGCAGGGGCACCTATCAGATGTATTGATAGGTGCAAGCCTTCAATGAGGGTTATGTGTCAGAGGAGGTATCATCATCACAGAAACAAACTGCAGTTATTTTGATAGCCAAAAATGGAAAGGATTCCAATTCATTCAAAAACATTACCGGGCAATATCCTTATCAGTCAATCAATCAGTCAATCATAGCGATTGACTGGGTAATGCGTAGAACTACTGAAGACGCATCAAGAGGCATAAGATGGACCCTCTTTTCCTCATTAGAAGACCTGGATTTCGCTGATGATTTGGATCTCATCTCCCACACACACAGACACATGCAAGAGAAGACTACCCATCTGAGCTCCTTTGCAAAACAAATTGGCCTTACAATAAACCAGAAGAAAACAGAGGTTATGACACTCAACATCCCAAACCCATCACCAATTCAAGTAAATGAAGCTGACCTTCTAACAACTGAAGAGTTCAGATATCGAGGGAGCACAGTCAGACATGATGGTGGTACACATAATGACATCAAGAACCGAATAGGAGGTGCCGTGGTCGAGTGGTCTAAGGCGCTTGACTGGAGATGCGAAGGTCGGGGGTTCGATCCCCGCGGTTCGGCACTTATGCCCTTGAGCAAGGCATTTTATCTACATTGCTCTTTTATCGTACATCAAATAAATGAAAATGCTATAGGCATTATTGATAACAACATGTGCATGTGTTTTAAAAAAAAAAAGAAAAAAAAAAAAAAAGAACCGAATCAATAAGGCTAGGAATGCTTTTAAAATGCTCAACAATGTGTGGCGATCCCAGCAATACAGCATTAAAACAAAGCTGAAGCTGTATCACAGTTGCGTCCTTTCCACTCTCTTATATGGGGAAGAATGTTGGAGGATGACTGTCAACGACATCAACCATCTGTCAACCTTCCAGACTAAAAGCCTAAGGAAAATATGTAGGATTTTCTGGCCTGAAACAATTTCAAATGAAGAATTGCTTATGAGATGTCGGGCAGAGTATGGACCAGATAACAATGAAGCGGCGTTAGAACTGGATAGGGCATGTCCTTAGAAGAGAGCCCAATAGCATTCCAAGAGTAGCCCTGCACTGGACACCAGAAGGAAGGAGAAAGAGAGGGCGACCTAAAACTACCTGCCGTCGCACTGTGGAAGAAGAGATGAAGGGAATGAAATTGACCTGGGGGAGTGTCCAGAAGACAGCCCCAAATCGCCAAGAGTGGAGATCCTTCGTTGCTGCCCTACATGCCAGGAGGCATAATGGCAGTAAGTAAGTAAGTAAGTATCCTTATCAAATATCAGCGAAAAGATTGTTTCCAAAGTACTTTTAGCTACAAGAATAAAAAAGGTCTTAGACGACATTGTTCTCATAGATCAAATAGAGTATATCAAGGGAAGAACTATAGGAGAAGTGATTAGAATAACAATGTTATATTTTTACATAATCACATTATAATAAAAAAGGATTTTTGATAGTTGTTGACACCATGGGCATCAGTCGGGGGGGGGGGGGGGGGGGTGGGAGACAGTGGGACCCCCCCAAAAAAAACTTTTTAGGATGGGGGACACAACAGGGTGTTCCTCCCCAAAAAGGCGTTTAGATTAATTTGCTATGAAGCATGGTCAAAAGTTCACGCTAATATATTCTGACGTAATAACTCCCATGAAGCCAAGAGAGATGGTTTACAGAGAGCTTCGCAAAGAACTGTATGTTATTGAGGCTGAGGAGAAGTGTGCAATGGCACAGTTGTTCAGAATGTGTCAAATCGAACAAGATGCCAAACACCAGCAAAGATATAGAACTACTAACAAAAGCTATAAGTGAATTGGCTGCTACACAGCAGCAATACAAAGAACTTTTTCAAGAATCTGTGCGAGACAAGCAGCGTTGACTGTCCTCTCAAGAGAGATGCATGAGAGGAAAGTCTGAAGGGAAATAAAGAAGCAGGCACCCCCAACCTCCAACCTGTTACACTTGCAGCCAGCCTTCGCAAGATCCTGCCCCAATGCCAATCCGTCAAACTTGGAGAACCCACAGATGGAGGGCAGTCTGTGGGTGTGAGAAGTCCTGATGGACAAACTGACAAGGATGATCTTAGGAAGTCACTAGTTGATCCTGTGAATCGTGAGAGGATAGTCATTTCCGGACAGCCTTGTTTGGCTATTCTCGACACAGGATCACAAGTGACTAGTGTCAAGGAATTTCATCTGAAGTCATCCTGTCCTCAAAGACTTGTATAACTTTCAGCTTGGACAATTAATGTACAAGCTCAATACTAAACAATTACCATTGCCGCTTAATGATATGTTCGTAAGAAATTATACTACTCATAGTTTTTCACCCTTCAAGCTAGTTTTTTTATTCTACCATTAAATAGAACATCGTTTGCACAAAAGACATTTATTTTTTATGGTCCAAAACTGTGGAATTCTTTTCCAAATGAAATTTGAAAATGTAGTTCACTGTAAATATTCAAAAGGAGACTCGAGATCCTTCTTCTTAAAAAGTATTAGCTTATGTGTATTTTTTACCCAATTCCCTTTATAGTTAGGCAATATTTTGTGTAACTTTTATTTTCTTGTATATAAGTTTGTATATATTTGTTATATACATGTATATATGTACATACATTATCACTGTTTTGCATCTTGAAATATGATTTTTGTACTACTGAATCTCGTTTTTTTTTGTTGCTTCATGCTTTTTATTTCTCAGAAAGATGATTTATAATAATTATTTCAAACAGGGGGCCTACGTCCTATAAGTTCTGCTTTTCAGTCGGCCCTCCTTTGCTTTCAATTTCATGTAATTAATGTATTGTGTAATTTGATCTACATGTATGTTTACATGTCATATAAATATGTAAACTATTGTATATATGAAAAATTGAAAGTGGAAAATAAATGAATGAATGAATGAAGAGCAGCCCAAACTAGCTGAAGTGACGAGTACACTTTATATAGGGAGGTCGAAGGGATGCGTTTTGGAAAGAAGGAAGTAAAGCAAGTCATGTATGCAGATGATATGACCCTCTCTGTTGAAGATGAAGACTCCATAACAAAAGTAATAACGCTGTTAGGGAATTGAGAAATCTCTTCGCTCTCCGAGCAAATAATGAGAAAACAAAAGCTTTTTTGCTTGGCTCCCTACAAGGAAATACTTATAATGTATTCTTTGGTCAAAAAATCAAATTTGTAATTGATTACAGGTGTGATAGTCATTTTCGGACAGGAAAATAATTTTTTTTCCTTCCATGTAGAAGTAGAAGAAATTTGAATCATAAAGTAATACATGTATAATATAAAAAAGATGTTGAGCTGGTAGTAGCAAAGAAATTTAAGAATGATGGGTAATAAACAGTTATTAAATTTGTTTTTCTAAACATCATCCAAATTATAACTAATGTTGCATACATTTGCAATGAAACAATAAGGACTAATAATCTTTGACATAAGCAGTACAGGAGTATGGGAATAAATGTAAAAACTAGATGAATCCTCGACCGTGCACGGTCGAAATTTATGCCTTCGCCATTGCAGATCGCAAGCATATGGCATATTCGTGTTGATTTTATTTTCATGTACATACAAAGACATCTTTGACCTTGACCTGTGACTTTGTGACTTCCAAATCTAATCAGACCATTGTCCCTCCCATATGCATACATGAGCCAAGTTTAAAGGTGAACTGATAGAGTTAACACAAAAACAAGCAATTTTCATGCATATAATGACCTCTGTGACCTTTGACCTTTCAGTGGCGGCACCAGGATTTTAAGGGGGGGGGGTAAATGGAGGGCAAAAGAAAATGTTAGAGGGGCAGGGGCAGTCAATATTTTTTTTTGCGTGTATGGAAAAATCGCGAGTTTTAGTCGCCGGCGTAAATCCACTTTGAGGAGTGGGGGGGAACAATTGAATTTTTGGAAGATTTCCCGGGACGGGACGGGACAGGACGGACGGACGGACGGAAAACCCGAAAACTTAATGCCTCCGGCACCCAATTTTGGTGGGCGGAGGCATAAAAATAATTCCTGATAATGTCTTCAATAATGAAAGACAATTTAAATTTGTTGCCTGAAATATAATTAGAGATAAGCATAAATACCATCTTTTTAAAAATTTCTTTTCTGGACAGATGACAGCAGTGTACGAGTCTATGCCCGGCTTACACAACAGAGTAACAAAGAAGCAGTTCATGGACAGGGCTAGGCACCAGAAGTTCTGCAAAAAGCAGTGTACGAGTCCACGCCCGACATTCACAAGAAAGTGACTAAAAAGCAGTTCATGGACAGGGCTAGGCACCAGAAGTTCTGCAAAAAGCAGTGTACGAGTCCATGCCCGACATTCACAAGAAAGTGACTAAAAAGCAGTTCATGGACAGGGCTAGGCACCAGAAGTTCTGCAAAAAGTAATATTAAGGTTCTGACAGTCTCTGAATTCATGTTTCATTTATTGTAATTGTCGGGTGCTGAGTTCTTCTTAACCGAATTATATTTTTCAGAAAACTGTCCTTATAGGTTTTTTTAAAGTTTTTATTTAGCAAGGGGAAGAAAAACAGAAGGAAAACAAAAGAGATCAAATGGCCACCAATTTTGGACTGTAATTAGCAAGAATAGTACCAACCAGATACCAGAAGAGGAATTGACAAACGCACCTAAGCTTTTAAGTTATCAACTGTAGAATTTACATCTCTTTTGAAAACATTTGTCTTTATTGCTAAAATATAACATAAAATATAAATGTTATTATTGAAAATATTAATATACAGAACCAACAAAAAGATTTACATCCTACTTTCAAAAGTAAAACATAAAAATGCATCTGCAGTTGTGCTTGAAAATACATGCAGGCACAATAATGATATCTTGTATCAAGTGGAACGCGAGTAGGAGACAACTCTGAATAATACCAAATAAATGTAATTTTTAGGGTCTGAAGTTTTGAACTGTCGGGTATGTTCCGATTTTGCAACGATACCACAGGTTGCAGTCTACTTCGACAGTAATAAATGTTATATTGGGGAATCTGATGTACTTAGTGGAACATGCATGGTTCAAGTGACTCTTGAATCTTTATTCGGATATCTAAATGGGATTTATTTAAAATACAAATTTAAAAAAAAAAAATCGCAAAACATTTCACATATATGTAAAAAACAATAATGTGAATATCTAAAATAAAGCCATTTTTCGTGTTCATCGCACATTCGATGGTTTCATCATAAAATTATTCTAAACTCATCATGATAAAAGATTCTGGATAATGGACTACTGTTCAAGGTACATAAACGCAAAACAGCATTAACATATGGACCAACACCACTAATATTCAGCCAGGATGCAGTGGAGCTCTTGGACATCTATGTTGAAGATCTTAGGCCACAAACGTCTTTACATAGCTCACAGGGATGAGAAGAAACAAGTGTTCCTCACAAGAACATGGCTGCCCCTTTTCAAATATGGGGCAACTGATCGACAAAATATGGCAGAAGAAGGGTTACAACAAGAGGCTTCTCCCCTCCTCCATGAGGCAAACCGCTTCATCTAAATTTACCTACTTTATTATCAGAACAAGGATGATGCTGAAGAATTATCTTGGACCAAGTACTGAAATAATGCTTTTTGAATGTGATTATAATGTTACAAGTCATAGTCTACTTCACTTTCAAGTTTACTTCTGCAGGGGCTTTTAAAAGAAACTGTCAACTTCTTCTGTTTCTGTCCACCTCAATTTAGAAGAGCTCCGCAGCCCTTGATGTCTAATACCATTGAAATTACTTTGAAAATAAACTTCCTTTAATTTCCCACTGGTATCGTTTCTTCTTCATTAGGCTCTGAAAGAGTTGGCACCAGCCATTTCCAAATGAGTGGCCCAATTTATGTGCCACAGTGGAGCCACAAAGAGAGTGAACCATGCACCCCTGCTGCATGAAGACAAGATGGAAGAATGCAGCAAATTTATAGCTGGAAGATTGAGGAGGAGAAGAGAAGGGGAACCAGTATGAATTTAGCGAACTACTAGTAGAAGGCGCCATCTTTAAGATGGAGGAAGCCAAGTCCCCAGCTATGTCAGGGGAAAGGAAGACCCAAGGGCTAATCTGTACTCTCCCAAAAGAGGGTGAGATCCTTTGATTACATGTGGACCCAAAAAACTGATAGTAGTTCATGGAATCCTCTACTGTACTTGCTTTTAATAACGAGAGGAAAAATTGCCCTAGTTCTTGAGTACAGACTACAGGTCAAAGAACCATGACGTCACACCTCTACCCTACAGGCGGGGTCACAAAAGCTTTTTGAAGCTATGAATACAGCAACAGTTTCACAATTGGTGCTAAAGTAAATAAGATGAAAATCAACATTGTACTTAAGAAAGAATGCAAATATGCATCAAGGTGGGAATGGCCGTTGTTCAAAGGTAGGAAAGGCAATCATCCAATTGGTCCATCTTTCTGTATGAGTTGGGATGGGTAATTCTATGTAATGGTATACATAACAAGAATCAAGACCTCATTTTTATCGGCGTTGTCTGCATTAATCATCTTTAATGATGGCTCCCAAATGTCTACTCGGCAATTTTCTCAAGTGTGCAGAGCCTAATTCTTGCACTGTTTCTGACTTTTACAATCCCTGATCATTCTACAAACCATTCCCTCAGAAACTTTGCAAGGTCATCAAGTGGATGCAGAAGGAGGGCCTCATTACAAATAAAAAAGTTTGTGATACTTGTGGCTTTGACTGCAAGTAGCAGAAATGCAAGGGCAAGCACCATGAGTACCAGATGGGAGAAAAGCATAATCAAGAGTACACCCTCACCAGGTTCTCCTTCTTCAGGAAGAGCAAATTCCAGTTTGAGAATGTGTCAAAATTTATCGTAACATGCTCCTGCAGAGCACACTAGGAAGCAACTCCATCCAGTCGGGCTTTGACTACAAGCGCACATCCATTGACTGGACAAACTACGTGTTAGACCTCTTCAAGAAGTATGTGGACAAAGGGTACAACAAGGACCAGACATTGCAACTCTCCAGCGAAGTGGAGGATGACAAATCTCTTTTCAGGCAGAGATGTAAGCATCACAGAGGGAACATGAACATTGGGATCAAGGTCTGGATCGTGGGCCTTGTAGAGAAGGAAATGAACCGGCTCATCTTGTACCCTACTGAAAATGAACAGAGGAGACACTCGTACATATCATCGAGTAACATGTCAAGGTTGGATCAACAATCTACACAGATGGCTGGGCCGGCTACGCAAGCCCGAACAACAGAGCTCAGAGGCTACTGTCACTTCTCTGTGGTGCACAGAGAGACCTTCAAAGACACCTATGAAAAACAAAACATAGGGTAAAAGAGTGGAAGTCTGCACCAACCGTTTTAAAGGGGCTTGGAAACACTCCAAAGACCACTTCAAGAGCATCAATGGCACCAGCATCAACAGTTTCGAAGCAGCAGTTTAGACACATGACTAGACAGTACTTAACACAGCTTCTGGAAGCATTTTGTCTTGGTGTATGGTTACCATCATTATGGTTATGGTTAGCAAGTTCACATAGATCAATGGACAAACTTCCAGTCTAAACTTATCAAGAAAATCTGCATCCTCTGCAGTGCAGCAAAATGTAAAAGGTTTTAACAGCACGCTGATCAAATTCGAAAGCGAACACATTCTTCACGACAAGAGATCTTATTGATCAAGGTGAAATATTAAGGCTTGAGACAACTTCCAAGTAAAAAAACAAACAAACAAAGCTTTGCAAAAGGGGTGCAAATTTTCAGGTACAGTGTTACAGGAGAAGATCAAGTTTTCATCAAACGGAATGACCACAAACAGGCTAAAAAATCACCAAAGAAGAAGCATGTGTCTGTTCGTGGAGTTGTAGCAGTGGCAAGCCAAGTCAGAGGACAAAAAAGGAAAGTAAGGGAGTTTGTAACAAGAATCGACTCCTCATTCTAAACAGTGTTGTCTGTGTGAATCATCTTTAATGATGATTCCCGAATGTCAACTCAGCAATTTTCTCAAGTGCACAGAGCCAAATTCTTGCACTGTTTTTGACCTTTACAATCTCTGGTCGTTCTAAAAACTATTTCTTCAGAAACCTTGCAAGGTCATCAAGTGGCTGAAGAAGGAGGGCCTCATTGCAAACAAAAAAAGTTTGTGATACATGTGGCCTTGACTGCAAACTGCAGAAACGCAAGGGCAAGCACCATGGGTACCAATTACGTTGCCAGAAGATGGGAGGAAAGTATGATCTAGAGTATGCCCTCACTAGCTTTTCCTTCTTCAGGAAGAGCAAATTCCAGTTTCAGGATGTGTTAAAATTTATCGCAACATGTTCCTGCAGAGCACACTAGGAAGCAACTCCATCCAGTCGGGCTTTGACTACAAGCGCACATCCAATGACGGGACAAACTACGTGTTAGACCTCTTCAAGAAGTACGTGGATACAGGGTACAGAAACGAACAACTGTGACTACCCAAGTCATCATGTTGAAGTGAGCTCTGCAATGGACACAGAACAAGTTCAGAACACAGAGAACCAAAAGGCAAAATGACTAACTTTGCTTTTTCCCACAGAGTTGGTTCCTTTAAATGATTTTTAATATGTCATTTGCAAATAAAAGAGTTCATCTATTTCTTGATTTAATCAAAAGTTGCTAATACAAATATGTCTTCAGACATTCTTACCTAAATTATCCTGTCCATATCGTACATTCCTCATCTGTGCTGTGAAACAGTTTCATGTGACAAAGAACTAATAAAGTTCACAAAGCATTCTGAATGTAAAGTGCAAGTCCTCACATACATCTTGAAACAGGTGGTAGAAGGAAGGATATATGTTTCTTGTGTTGTCACAATTGGTACCAGTCACGTTGTCAGAAGATGGGAGGAAAGCATGATAGAGAGTATGCTCCTTCTTCAGGAAGAGCAAATTCCAGTTTCAGAATGTGTTACACTGGCAAGCAACTCCATCTAGTCGGGCTTTGACTACAAGTGCACGTCCACTGACTGGGCAAACTACGTGTAAGGCCTCTTCAAGAAGTACGTCGAGAAGGGGTATAACAAGGACCAGCCAATGCAACTCTTCAGCGAAGTGGAGGATGACAAATCTCTTTTCAGGCAGAGATGTAAGCATCACAGAGGGAACACGAACATGGGGATCAAGGTCTGATCACGGGCCTGGTAGAGAAGGCATTGAACTGGCTTATTTTGTACCCTGTTGAAAACGAATGGAGGAGACACTCATACATATCATTGAGTGACATGTCAAGGTTTGATCAACAATCTACACAGATAGCTGGGTCAGCTACGCAAGCCTTAACATTAGAGGCTACTGTCACTTCTCTGTGGTGCACAAAGAGACCTTCAAAGACATCTATGAAAAACAAAACATAGGGTGCAAGAGTGGAAGTCTGCACCAATCGCAATGAAGGGGCTTGGAAACACTCCAAAGATCATTTCAAGAGAATCAATGGCACCGGCATCAACAGTTTCGAAGCAGCAGTCCAGACACATGACTAATCTGTACTTAGCACAGCTTATGCTTTCTGGAAGCATTTTGTCTTGGTGTATGGTTACCATTGTTACGGTAATGGTAAGCAAATTCACATAGGTCACAGGGCAGACTTCAAGTCCAAACTTTTCAAGGAAATCTGCACCCTCTACAGTGCAGGAAAATGTGAAAGTTTTAACAGGAAATTGATAGATTTCGAATGTAAACACATTCTTCACAACAAGAGATCTTATGGATCAAGGTGAAGAATTCAGGTATGAGACAACTTAAGGTGATGGAGAAGACAAAGCATTGCCAAAAGGGTGCAAATTTCAGGTATTACAGGAGAAGTGCAGAGCCAAATTTTTGCATATTTACTGACTTTTACATTCCCTGGTCATTCTACAAACTATTCCTTCAGAAACCTCACAAGGTCATCATCATCAAGTGGCTGAAGAAGGAGGGCCTCATCGCAAAAACAAAAAAGTTTGTGGTACTTGTGGCTTTGACTGCAAGCTGCAGAAATGCAAGGGCAAGCACCATGGGTACCAGTCACATTGCCAGAAGATGGAAGAAAATCATGATTGAGAGTACGCCCTCACCAGGTTCTCCTTCTTCAGGAAGAGCAAATTCCAGTTTCAGGATGTGTTACAATTTATCACAACATGCTCCTGCAAAGCACACTAGGAAACAACTCCATCTAGTCGGGCTTTGACTACAAGCGTACGTCCATTGACTGGGCAAACCATGTGAGAGACCTATTTAAGAAGTACATCGACAAGGTATACAATGAGGACCGACCTATGCAAATCTCTTGGGAATCCAGGTCCAGGATCATGAGCCTGGTAGAGAAGGTGTCGAACCGGCTCATCTTGTACCTTGTTGAAGACTGAATGGAGGAGATACTTGTAGATATCATCGAGTGACATGTCAAGGTCTAGTGAAATGCCTCAGAATAAAAAATATATATATATAAAAATTGGAAGTAGAAAAGAAATGCCTCTTGTTACAGGAGAGGAAGGTGTGCGCAGTCCAGAAAATACAGAAAATCTTAGAACATCATTTTTAAAATGAATATTGAACAAATTTACAAAAAGAAACAAAAACACAGCAACAGTTTTTTTTTTCAACATACCATTTTCATCTTTCATATTCTCCACCATAACAGAATGGCCCGTATCCTGATAGCAGTAAAACTTAACTACAGTCTACAGTTAAGCCTGGGTTTAACTAACTATACTTAGACCTCACCTCTGGTCTAAGTGTAGTTTAACGAATTCTCATGGGTATTCTGATAGCCTGGTTAAACTAAACCCATGTTTAAAACTTAATCCTGGGTTAAATGCAAAGCCAGTGTTTCTTTCTGTGGAGATTCTACTGCAAATGCTCAGTAGGGGTCATCTCCCTCCTCGCTCGTGAAATGGAGATAGAGGCCTCCATGCAGGTGCGGATTCCGGGGGAGGGGAGGGGCTGAGTGAGCCTTGGCCAACCCTGAAAAAAAAAAGAGAGAGAGAAGGAAAAAGAGGAAAAGGGAAAGAGGAGGAAAAGGGAAAGAGGAGAGAAAGGGAAAGAAAGAAGAGGATGAAGAAAAGAAAAGGGGGAAAAGCAAGCCCTGAGAGACAACCCAGATGTCAATGCCGGGGAGGATGCTATTGCGGCATTATAAACGAAGCCAGATCTAGGTTAGACAAAATTTTACCCTTGCAAAAAAAAGGTTTTGAAAATAATAAATAATGCATCATATAGAGCACATATAGAGCATATATTGTTTTGCCAAAATCGCATCCTCAAAATTAATGACCTGTATCGATTTCAGCTTTATCAATTCATGTATGATTTTGATAGAAATAATATGCCATTTATTTTGAAACAGTTGTTTGTAAAAAATAGCACTTTACATAGGTATTATAAAAGGCAAGCAAATGATTATCATTTAACAAAAACTTGAATGGTTTTTGCCAGTAAAACTATTTTTTCAATGGTCCCAAATTTTGGAACTCATTAGAACAGAAATTAAAACTTACCCTAACTTAAATAGGTTCAAATATCTTTTGAGGAAACACTTGACTGATTTATACTGATGTTAATTATTCAATTTGCCTCTTTTTTCATTCCATAACAATTGTATTCATCTTTAATGTACAGTTCTGTTATATATGTGTAAATATAACTGTATACTTCCACTCGAAAGGAAAGCTCTTTTTATCTTGTTTACTTTTCTTCTTTTTTTTGGTGGTAATTTAAGCTCATTTGTATATGATGTACATGCGTTCTGTTAAGTAGTTTTCTCCCTCTCTAATAATTCCTTTGATTAATTAATCTAAAATCAATTTTTCATAATTAACATTGTCATATCATTAATCAATTAGGGAATCTACATCACACAAGCTAAGCTTTTTAGTAGATCCCTCCACTTATTATTTTGTCACCTTTTTATACCATATTCATGCATTCTCTGTGTTGCAGTGTTTGTATATACTTGTACGTATTGTTGTAATGTCATTGTAATGTGGAATCTGAATAAATCAAATCACATCAAAATCAAATCAAATCTTGTATCTGTGATATGGAGAATTAGAAATGCTAATGACAATGACTCTCATATAACTCACAATTCTTGCTCTATCCAGGAAAGGAGGAATCCCCAGCAATGAGACCTGGCTAAAGGTCGGTGGAGATTGGGGAGGGGGGGGGGGGGGGGGTCCTTCACTCTCGAATTACATCCCAACAGTCTACAGGAACACTATATCAGAGGTCTCTAAATTGGTGACTTCAAACTTGTCCTTCGACAATTTCATCTACTGGAGGAAATGCTAATGGTAATGGCTGAAATAACATTCAGTAATTCTTCCAACTTGGAATGGAGGAATCCCTAACAGTGAGATATGGGTGAAGTCTGGAGGAGACTATGGTGAAAAAGTCCTTCAATGCAACATTACATTTGAAAAGTCAAAAAAACACTGCCAACTGTAGTCTCCAGAGCAGCTGACAGCACATTGACTTTTTTTCCTACAAAAGTTTCAACTACTGCAGGCACCGTTAGAATCATAAATTGGCTAAAATTAACTATTAAAAAAAATAGGTGGAGTGGAAGATTTCTAGTGACGAGATCTGACTGAAAATCGGAGGAGACAAAGGGGGGAAAGTCCTCCAAACTAGCCATGCATCTCAACAGGTTAAGTAACACTTTGATAAAGGCGCTCTTTAAAGCTGGTAACAACACATCCACTCTCAAACTAGCTCTTTTGGAGTTTCAGTAATGGGAGAAATGCTAATGTTATGTTCGCCAAAAAACAAACAAACAAACAAAAACATTACTTGCATCTTCTCTTCCTTATAGGAAGGGAGAAATCCCTAATGAAATGTGGATAAAAATGGGAGGGGACAAAGGGGAAATTCCTTCAAACTAGCCATTCATCTCAACAGGTTAAGAAACACTTTGATGAAGGCACTCTTCAAACCTAATAACAGCACATTCACTCTCAAACTAGCCCAGATAGAGTTTCAGTAATGAAAGGAAATGCTAATGTTATGTTCGCAAAAATGAAAAAAAAAATTAAATAGCATTACTGGTATCTTCTCTTCCTTATAGGAAGGGAGGAATCCCAATGAAATTTGGCTAAAGATAGGAGGCGATGAAGGGGGAAAGTCCCTCCACTGGCATTACATCTCCAAAGTCCAAGGAACACTGTAACAATGGTAGTCTTCAAAGATGATAACAGCGCATGGAACCTCAAAAGTGCCTTTCTACAGTCTCAGTAATGGGAGGAAATGCTAATTTTACTGTTTGCAAAATTAAACCAACATAAATAACATTACCTGTATCTTCCCTTCCTTGTATGAAGGGAGGAATCCCAAAGATATTTGGCTAAAGATAGGAAGTAATTAAGGGGGAAAGTCCCTCCACTGGCATTACATCCCCAAAGTCAAAGGAAAGCTGTATACAATATGGTAGTCTTCAAAACAGATAACTGCACATGGAAACCCAAATGTGCCCTTTAACAGTTTCAGTTACAGGAGGCAATGTTAATGGCGATGGCTGAAATAAGATAATTTGAAATTCTTCTAACTTGGATGGGAGGACTTCTAACAAGAAAGTTTGGATCAAAATAGGAGGGGACAAAGGTGGAAATTCCTTCAAACTAGCCATTCATCTCAACAGGTTAACCCATAGCAGTACAGAGCTTTCTTGAGGTCTAAATCAATCATCTTCAATCCTCAAATTGGCAATACAAATCATTTTTTCCATGTTTACATAGCTTGAAAAAAAAATAAATATGGATATAACATAAACCAAAATGAAATATAATTGTAAATTTGAATCAGAAATTGCTCACTTGAACACAGAAATAGTGATTATATATTATTCACTGCATTGCCAATTTAAAGAGTTTAATGATTAGTTACACTTAAACTGCTCTAATTCGAGAACGCCACACCATACAGTGATGGGAATGGGCTCAAATTTGTCAGTGCATTTTTCTCTTTCTGCCCATGTATGATATGTACTGCCCAACATTCTGGACAAACAGATACTGCAAAAGTGTCTCCTGAAGGTGACACTGTACCTCTATGGGTTAAGTAACACTTTGATGAAGGCACTCTGCAAACCTAATAACAGCACATTCACTCTCAAACTAGCCCAGATAGAGTTTCAGTAATGAAAGGAAATGCTAATGTTATGTTCGCAAAAATGAAAAGAAATTAAATAACATTACTTGTATCTTCTCTTCCTTATAGGTAGGGAGGAATCCCAATGAAGTTTGGCTAAAGATAGGAGGTGATAAAGGGGGAAAGTCCCTCCACTGGCATTACATCCCCAAAGTCAAAGGAACACTGTAACAATGGTAGTCTTCAAAGATGATAACAGCACATGGAACTTTAAAAATGCCTTTCTACAGTTTCAGTAATGGGAGGAAATGCTAATTTTACTGTTTGTAAAATTAAACCAACATAAATAACATTACCTGTATCTTCCCTTCCTTGTACAAAGGGAGGAATCCCAAAGAAATTTGGCTAAAGATAGGAGGTGATAATAACAGCACATTCACTCTCAAACTAGCCCAACTAGAGTTTCAGTAATGAAAGGAAATGCTAATGTTATGTTCGCAAAAATGAAAAGAAATTGAATAACATTACTTGTATCTTCTCTCTAGGAAGGGAGGAATCCCAATGAAGTTTGGCTAAAGATAGGAGCTGATAAAGGGGGAAAGTCCCTCCATTGGCATTACATCCCCAAAGTCAGAGGAAAGCTGTATACAATATGATAGTCTTCAAAGCAGATAGCTGCACATGGAAACCCAAATGTGCCCTTTAACAGTTTCAGTTACTGGAGGCAATGTTAATGGCAGTGGCTGAAATAAGATAATTTTGAATTCTTCTAACTTGGAATGGAGGAATTCTAACACGGAACTTTGGATCAAAGTAGGTGGGGATAAGTGAGGAAATTCCTTCAAAATGGCTTTACATCCAAACAGTCCATGGAATAATATTATTGTATTTAAAGGGATTCAGCAACAAAGAGGAAATTCTGATGGTAATGGCTGAAATATGATACATGTAACTCATGATTCTTGTGCATACTTGGAATGGAGAAAACCTAACAACAAAGTGTGGATGAAGCTGGGTGGGGACAAAGGGGGAAAGTCCTTGAAACTGGAATTACATGACCAGAGATATTCAACAGTACAAAATATTAATGACAGTGACTCTCATATAACTCACAATTCTTGCTCTAACCAGGAAAGGAGGGATCCCCAACAATGAGAGGTGAGAGGAGGGGGGGGGGGGGGGGGGGGGAGAGAGTCCTTCATACTGGAATTACATATCTGTGGTTAATGGCAATGGCTGAAATAAGATGATTTCAAATTCTTCTTCTCACTTGGACTGAAGGAATTCTAACAAGAAAGTTTGGATCAAAGTGGGTGGGGATAAGGGGGAAAGTCCTTTAAGCTAGAATTACATCTAATGCGCCTTAAGCACTCCACAGAGTGGATTTGGTGCTATATAAGTCACATTGATTATCATTACTATTATTATCAAACTGTCCATGGAACACTAATTATTCAAGAGATCTAACAACAGCAACAAATGCTGATGGCAATGGCTGAAATAATACAACTCACTGATGATTCTTGTTTTGTACATAAAATGGAGAAACTCTAACAATGAAATATGGATGAAGCTAGGTGGCGACAAGGGGGGAAAATCCCTCCAGCTTATATTACATCCAAACTGTCAAAGGAACACTACAAATATTTAAGAGTTTTCACAACAGGAACGAATGCTGATGACAGAGGCTGAAATAAGATAACTCATGATTCTTGTTCTTACTTGCAATGGAGAATATCTAACAAGAAGTTATGGATAAAGCTGGGTGGCGATAAGGGGTGGAAGAGCTGGCTTTACATCCAAATTGTCCATTTCATAACACTTGTTATCAATAACAAGTTGAAATAATTGTTATAAGCTACTGAAATCCTTGCATCTGATTGGCTGAGAGCAAATATGTCACAGAAATGTGGCAGTTGTTACTGATAACAAGTTTTATGAAACAGAGCCCAGAAGCTCTGCCAAGAAAGAGAGCAATACTTCATGACCATGACTATGTTTTAACTCATGAACCATCCACACAAAGTTTCCCTGAATGTCGCAACAAGAAAGCTAGAATTCCTGAATTAGAATTAAAGGTGAAGATTTTGGGTTTTTTTTTTAAAAAGTCAGAAAACCCAGTCAACATTTGGCCTAACATTTGACATTACAAAAGTAATGAAATCAGACAAAAGAGTGAAAAATTACACTAGAGTTGAAAGTAAGCAGAAATGTTATCTTCAAACATACCTTGAACAAAGAAGAAAAAGATGCACTAGTTAACTGGCACAAAAAGGGGAAAGCTGACCAAGGGTGTATCTTCAAGGGTAAATTTAGACAAAACACCTCAAAAGCCAGGTCCAAGAAGGTTACCTGCCTCAAACAAGAACTAATCTTAGTACTGATACGGTGGAGACTCGCTGTGACCGTGTTCTTTTAGGAAGTCTTTTTGGTATCACAGCAAGTAAAGTATCAAAGATACTGCACTCAATACATGGATAAAGTTCCTAGCTTATGAAATTAGACCAATGATTTTTTTGGGCCTAATAAGATGTCAGTCTTTGCATCAATGCCTCCATTTGCAGTTTCCAAACTGCAAATGTAAATAGATTTCAGAATATTCTTAATTTCAGTGGAAAGATACATATCTCTGTATTATGGAGATTACAAATTTTTGATCAAGACCTGTGGAGCTACATGCCAATTAGTCGGAACAGATAAGAGTATCATGTCACTATAGGCATACATTGACATCATTCTCTCATTTGTACAAATTGAAAGACTGGAATAATAATGAATGAAGATTAACTACTGCCATTAAGGACTTGAAATGATAAATAGTCTTAGATTTCAGATTTTTTTTTTGTTAGTTTCTGTAGAAAGATACATACTGATTCTATGTATATGGAGATTATGAGTTTCTTACCATATGATGTACAGAGCCACATGCAAATAGTTGGAAAGGATAAGAGTATCATGTAATTACTGGCAATGGTTGGACACAACCACTCAATTCAACATTATCCCAGACACCAAACCCCTACATGGAGCCCATCTTGAAAGAAAAAACTGGGCAACACTCAACTGCCTACAAAAAGGAGTCGGCTGCTTTAACCCAAATATGCACTGCTGGGATCCATTCTCATTAAGTTTTTGTAAAGTAGGGGATCAAAAAATTGGCAAGTGATAAGGTTTGAAATATCAAATAAGAGAGGTTAATGGTGGTGAAAATTGTTAAAATATTAAGATTTGGCTTTTTCTAGATGTTTTTGTGCCCCCATGACTTTCCTTCTTCCCTGACACTCCTTGGCTCTCCCTCTATACATCTCTACTCCATGCTGCAAGGTAATTCATAGTGCCAGTATACAACAAATACTGGTACAAAGGAAGGAGTAAAATGTATAAATAGTGTTGTGAGTGGACTTGATCTCCATACCTCTCGATCAGCAGTGCAGCGTCTTGGGCCAATAAGCTAACAAGCTTGAGTTGACGATGAGTGGTTTCCAGTGATTTGCAATGTAACCACAGATGGTGCAAATGGAGTGAAGGCAATGCTGCTTGAAAGACTGCAAAATGCAGTAGATGAAGCACAGAAGATATATGACAAAGCAAACGTAAAGGAGAAAACGTAAGAGAAAGAACATGCTATCACTGAAGATGCCAACTGCCGAAAGCTACTACAAAACATACTACAGGGAATGAAGGATGGTGCTAGATCAGTTCACCATAGATACATGTAAGTGTTCATAAAGGAACATGTTCAAATTGAACAGCAATGGATGCAGTATGTTACTCATGTGACTTGAACTCTCATTTCTTTACAAGGTGCCAGAGAATCAACGATCCACTTCAAGTTCAAGCAAACGTCAAGGAAAGGTCCACGGAATAAATCTGTTTCATCTGTCAGTCACAAAAAGCTGATAAACAAAGATTCAGATACTGAATACTGCCAACAACTCAGACTCGTGGCAAAGGAAGTGGGTTGCCCTTCCTGTTAATCGAAACTGAATAAAGTCTACACAGGGAAGAGAGCAGAAAGAAAAATGCCGTAACAGAGATTCCAGTACAACTAGAAAACTTGTAAACAGAAACTGCGCAACAAATCTCACTAAGGAAAGGAACTTGGTTTAACAACAGCAATTTATGGCTGAAGAATGGAAAGTGGCCTTGGTCCACAAGCAAATTGCACTTATAGCTAGCATTATCGAGGACACTTTTCGTTTGAACGAATGGGAACTGTCTTTTGGAAATGAAAGGTACTTTTGATGAAGAAGACATTAATTAAAATTTTATAACAGTAAATATTTGTGTGTCTAGAGATGGAATTTACTGAAGCTGCAAACTTAAGATGGTAGGACAACAAGTCAAATGAAATCATTGAAATTTGCGCGCAGCCCTTTCCTTTTGTTTGCTTTGTATGATATATTGTTGGGTGGGTGCTCCCTAGTGAATATGTACGTTAATATTCAATGGTCAGCTCAGCAGATGGGCAGTCAATCTACAGGTCTTTATATCTCTTTATGACACTGAAAGCACTATTAATCTTCTGTTTTCTAAATACAAACAAACAGATGTCACCTTTATTTTTTTTTCAACTTTTTTTTGAGTGATGCATGCCTCCATGCCTGTCAGATTCATCAGGATAGATGTACCAGACCAAATATCAAGAAAATGTTAATTACAATCAGTTTTCTGTGACAACTTCAAACAATGTGGGATCGAAAAAAAGCAATCCGCTCACAGTTGCCAAATAAAAAACTTGAAACAATTAGTGCCATGTATATTCTTCCACAATATCACAGCAAATCAACCCTTTTAATATCATAAGCCTCAAATGTGGAAGACTCTACACTTGGTTTATCTGCCCCAACAACCAGACTGTCCTTAGACTGCTAGGTGTTCCTCTGCCTCATCGTCCCTGAAATCGTCTCCTTGAACTGGAGGTGGGACACGGTGGTCATTCTACTGAGTGTAGAGTTCAGCTTCAGTCTCATCTGAAGGCTCTTACTGACAGCATGAGCCCTAAATGTGATAGCTTCTATAAATGGTATATCTACTACACACTACCAGACTATCCTTAGACGGTTGGGTGTTCCTCTGCCTCATCGTCCCTGAAATCGTCTCCTTGAACTGGAGGTGGGACACGGTGGTCATTCTACTGAGTGTAGAGTTCAGCTTCAGTCTCATCTGAAGGCTCTTACTGACAGCACGAGCCCTAAATGTGACAGCTTCTATAAATGGTATATCTACTACACACTACCAGACTATCCTTAGACGGTTGGGAGTTCCTCTGCCTCATCGTGCCTAAGATCATTTCCCTGAATGAGAAGTGGTATACGATGGTCATTCTACTCAGTGTACAGTTGAGCTTGCCTCTAGTCTGCAGGCTCTTACTGATAGCAAAAGCCCTAAATGTGATAGCTTCTATAAATTTTATATTTACTACACACTACAAGACTATCCTTAGACGGTTGGGTGTTCCTCTGCCTCATCGTGCCGAAGATCAATTCCCTGAATGAGAAGTGGTATACGATGGTCATTCTACTCAGTGTAGAGTTTAGCTTCCCTCTCATGTACAGGCTGTTACAGAAAGCACAAGCCCTAAATGTGACAGCTTCTATAAATGGTATATCTACTACACACTACCAGACTATCCTTAGACAGTTGGGTGCTCCTCTGCCTCATCGTCCCTGAGATCATCCCCTTGAACTGGAGGTGGGACATGGTGGTTATTCTCTTGCTCAACATCATCGTCAGCTTCCCTCTCATCTGTAGGCTGTTCTTCTGCAGCTCCTGGTCCCTGAGATAAGACAATGAAGATTTGCTCAACAACAGTTTAATACAATAATTATAATATTCTGTTCTTGTAGAGTGCGTATCACAATAACATCTAACATCTCGCTGTGCTTCCAAAGGGTTTTGGATATTTTTACCTTGACTTTAGCTTAGCTGCCATGACAACACTGAAGCATTTTAAGGAATAATTTCCTGCCACGTACAGTGAGATCATCAAATCTGGCTAGTAAAATGATCACTCTTTTTATTCATTATCAATTCATCATTCATTTGGCAACATACATCAAAATAAAACAACATACTCATGGATAAAAGAAGAATAATTACTGCTGGATCTTGAAAGGGACAAGTAATTTCACATACTTAAAATAATCTTCATTTACATATACAGTGTACATGCAATTCGATGAATTGGTCTTACCATTCATGCAAAGTTCTGGTAGCAAGTGAGAGAGAGAGAGAGATAGAGAAGGGGTGGGGGAGAATAATTTTGATGGTTATCAAAACCACACATGGGTTTTAATTACATGTATTACATGTACATAACAGTGTGAATTTGAATGAAATAATATTAGGGTACTACTACGGAAGAAATTTACTCACCTTTAACCTTGCACCAAAATACTCGTGAGCTAGCCTCCTGCCCTGCTCAGCATGTTTCTTCTTGTCTTCTTCTGAGAACTCTCCATTTACCTTCTGGACGGCATCATCTACCAGCCTCAGGAGGAGACGTCGGAGGTAGAGGGCAACGTGAGCCGATGGGTCCTGCTTCAGGGTCCATTCCTGTCGTCGGATGGTCTGCTCAACAGCTGGACCTGGACCAGGGCTTGGACCGGTACTGTTCCTGTACAGAGAGGAACAAGAAAATTTCTGATGCTGTATGCTTTGATGAGATTTCAACTACAAAAACCTTCAAAAGACTCATTCAAACAGAAAAGCATGTGTAATCATTTCAATGTCAATCAATTTTATTTGCAAACATTTTAAAATCTTGAAATCCAAGAAGTAAAATGTAAGCAGTAGAATTGAAAATGAATATAACTTACTATACTAAAAAAAGTTTCAAGCTGACTTATCTTTCATGGAGTTCTAAAAGAGAGATGGGCCTCTACTGCAAATAACGCAGACAATCAAGCGGTAAAGAGATGTGATATGCAAAATGTTGTATACAAACCAGTATTTGAATGCTCTGTGGACTGCCACTCTCTTGTCCTTAGTGTTCCTGTCCGTCACTTTCAAGACATGAACTGAAGTCTGGTTCTAGGAGAATAAATAAACACCATACAAAAGCAGAAAATAGTAAAAGATTATGTCAAAAGATTATGTCACACCAAGAGAAACAGATTGTAAGAACCAACTTAAGAGAGATTTTTTTTTTCTTCAGAGAATGTTTCTTTTTTTTTTTCAGATTCAAAGATTTTTTTTCATGTTCATTTTTTGTGTGAATGAAAACAAAAGAACAAAGAGCGAAAGACAGAGAGGACACAAAGCCAACAGATATACTCTTCATCCTGGGCCCTATTTGATAAAACTTGTTATCAATAACAAGTTGAAATAACTGTTATAAGCTATTGAAATCCTTGCATCTGACTGGCTGAGAGCAAATTTGTCATAGAAATGTGGCATTTGTTACTGATAACAAGTTTTATGAAACGGGGCCCTGAGGCTCAAAACATCATGCCACACCCACTCACCTCAGCATACAGCATCAGATAGGTGCTGCCTCGGGTCTGGGTCAGGGCCATGGATGAATCAGGATAGAGCTTGGTGGGGGACTTGGGGGTCCACCGGATGGGTGCACCAGTGTCCCCCTTGCGGGTGGAGAGGACCAGGGTACCAGTGTTCACCGAGAAGACCATCAGTGCCCCCATGAGGGTGAGGTAGATGTAGCTTGATCCCAACGCATCAAGGGTGTTACTTATCTACATGAAAGGAAGGCAAGAAATATGTGTACATACAAATATTTATGCAAATGTTTGTGTACATCCAAAGAAATATGTGTATTGTATTGTATTTATTGAACTTCACTGATATGTATAATGCATCAAGGGTGTTACTTATCTACATGTAAGGAAGGCAAGAAATATGTGTACATACAAATATTTTTGCAAATGTTTGTGTACATCCACAGAAGTATGTATATTGTATTGTATTTATTGAACTTCACTGATATGTATAATGCATCAAGGGTGTTACTTATCTACATGTAAGGAAGGCAAGAAAAATACAAATATTTATGCAAATGCTTGTGTACATCCAAAGAAGTATGTATATTTTATTGTATTTATTGAACTTCACTGATATGTATAATGCATCAAGGGTGTTACTTATCTACATGTAAGGAAGGCAAGAAATATGTGTACATACAAATATTTATGCAAATGTTTGTGTACATCCAAAGAAGTATGTGTATTGTATTGTATTTATTGAACTTCACTGATATGTATAATGCATCAAGGGTGTTACTTATCTACATTAAAGGGAGGTAAGAAACATGTGTACATACAAATATTTATGCAAATGTTTGTGTACATCCAAAGAATTATGTGTACTGTATTGTATTTATTGAACTTCATTGATATGTGTATCAACATTCCGTTCTTCTTTCATGTAGACAAAAAGATGAATATAGTTATGAATACGAATTGAAACATTTATTTGAAACATGTAAAGAAACGATTTAGGTAGTCAATATCCAGGAACATGACAAGATGAATGTGACTGTGACTCCACCTTTATTCAATTGACTTCATGGCTCAAACTGTCCTAGAATTATTGTGATAACCAGAATAGATGACTATATAATTACTGTTGATTGACCTGTCTCACCTACTAACAATCCCAAAGTCTGATCATTTTGTCTCCCCACAGTCATGCATACAAACAGTGCTAACAAATCTGACAAATCTTCAATTCCAAGTAAATTGACCTCTATGACCTTAGACCTTTGACGTATTTCAGGCCCCTAAAGCTCCGCCATTTTTTCCAGATTCATTAGAAGGCTGACCTAAGCACCATCAATATTCATGATCAAAAATGAATAATTAATTTTGTAAGATGATTCCAAGGAGTAGCATGTGTTTGTGCATGTTTTAAAACATCATGGCCATCAGCTAAAAACATGCGCAATAAATTCACAATAAATGCACAACAAATGCGCAACAAATGTGCATTAAATCAAAGTGTCACAATAAAATTGATACGCGCAATAGATATGAATAATGGAACAGTGTTATCGATATCATGGTGATAACAGGTGCTTATAGGCCCCTTCGAATGATCTGAAAGAGGCGGGGCTTAATGCCATTCGCGTAATGATATCCGCATGTGCTGCTTTTCGTCTCGTAAATTTATTATATGCCTATGGACATATCTCAATATCTAATCAGATCCTCTTCCTCTGGTGATGCATATTAGCACTAATATTAGCAGTGAATACTTCAAATGGTTCCTGAAAGACCAGTGTAAACAAGGCTAAAACCTACAATTTCCGAATTGACCCCTGTGATCTTTGACCTTTGGAAAGGGAATTAACTTCTTCCAGCAAGTAAAACGTATTCTCATCAATAATGTTGCACATAGGCACTCTTTCCTATCTGGAGCTTGCATCACATTTCAATGTTATATCTTTTCCTACACACCTGGAAGGAACAGACATCTTCCTTGAAGCACCTGTCATACTCCTCGAGAGTCAGCGGGACATCGATACGCCTGTCCATCACCTCCAGCCGACCTTCCGTCTTCACAATGACAAAGGTGAGGTGACCAGCTGTCCAGAAATGGCCAAGATAAACAAGAAAGTAGAGAAGTAATAGCAAAATATTACTCCATAAAGGTCTAATCCTCATTTTAGCACTAATAAAAGTTTTCTTGCACACTTTCCTACTCTTTTCAGGAATATCTATTCCTTTTTATCAAATAAACATAATTTTCTTTTTAAATACATAGGGGTGGGGTAATCCTACACAAGACAAAGTGATGGTATTCATGTATGAGTATACATAATTCTTTAAAACAGGAGTGTAATTTACTTTTATAGAAGCAACAGCACATATTACAATATAAATCTCTATGCACTTCCATAAAGCTTTAGAAAGTATTATTCAGGCTTTTAACCCTTGTGGGTCAAGTATGGCAAAGGTAGATTAGCATCTAGCCAAAGGAAGTTGGGGGCAGATACTTGATTGTACTTACATTTAGGAGGGAAGGGTGGGAACAAGAGCATGAAGGCCAGTTCCCTCCCTGTGGCTGATGGATGGCAGGCAAACAAACGACTTGCATAATGCTACATAGGGGAAAACACAGGGGGTAAGGTGGAATGAAATAAATGAAATATTATTCTTTCACAAAATTCCTACCTCAAAATATACTTCCATCTTTAAACAATCTTTTCAAGAAAGAAAGAGAAAGAGAAAGAAAGAAAAAGCTCATGATATGCAAAACCCAGGGAGTCTTATGAAGGCAACAGGGGCTCTTTCAATATTTCTGAGGGCACCATCTCTCTGAATCATTATGTAGTTTGAGGTCGCTATGTCACATTCACCTACTGTGATCCAAAATTTATTTCATCAAAGAAATAAAGTAAGGGTTAGCACTGCAGTTGAGTTTTAGGTTGAGTTTGGGATTATGTGTGTATATATATATATATATATATACATGTATATATATATACACTGAATATTTGATCTAAGGTAGGAGTCCCTTTAGGACAGGATATTGATTATGCAGCAAACTGTTCCTGCAGCGTGTGTTGTAAAACCTAACCTGTACAGGTTTGTGGATCTGACTGTAATGTTTCAGAAGTAGCCCTGTAGACTTCTGCCTCACTATGATGTGGAATGGCGACCCCTTCGCATCCACAGTGTCCGGTCTGTATACAGAAGTCTGAGAATAAGAGAAAAGAGATCATGGCAAGATGAGATTAAAAGGGAACAAACGCATCAAACCACTGTCCACGGATTTTGTGAGGCCCCTGTAGCAAATCCATGGGAATTAGAGAATTCAGCAGTCAATGGTTTAACCTTCCTATGAACATTTACATACCTAAAGAAGACACGATTCAAACTCTTTGGCCCAAATTCAGAAAAGGAAGCAAAGTGGGAGCACTGTGGTCTATTGGTGAAGGCTCTTGACTCGATAGGTGCTTACTGCTTACATCTTTGGGCAAGATGTTTTACCTACAATCGTCCCACTCAACCCAGGTGTAAATGGGGACTTAGCAATAGCTGGGGTAATAACAAATTTGTAGGGCCTTCAGGAAGAACAGCACTGAAGCTAATGAGGCTTCCATAAGTAAACAAAATTATTATAATCATTATTATTAGGGAGACCGCACGCGCAGCGCTAACCTTCCGCCTTTTCACTATCACCGCGCAAAAAACAATCCATCAACAAACGACATGCCTCTCATTACCTGGCCCTTACCAAAATAATAAGTTTAATAAATATCCAAATGACAAAGTAATATCATCATCTTCTATATTTTCAAGCTCCTCGATGTAAAAATGAGTGAAATCATGATGATAAAGTACAAATTATAAGCGAACGAAATCCCTTCTCACTTACTGGCTTGCCGTTTAGGGATCGACAGCACGATCCCATCCACGCATATTTCCCATGCGTCGCGTTTGTCCTCAAAATGGTCACAGATTTTGGAGCAAAATCCAACTTTGGGGCATTTTCGACACTTGATCCCCATTTCGGATAGCCATGATTAATACACCAAAAGAAAGAGAAAAATTTGCTCTATATCCGTATTGCTAAATCCATTCAATCCTTTTCGCTAGTAAAATGAGACGATAAAAAGGAACATTCCACACGTTATAAAAAGAGCATGAGAAGAGTCACGGCCGTGCAGGTTTCATAGTTTGTATTTCCGATCGTGCTGAATCCAAAAATGACATCATTTTTTCGCATACCCCCCGCGGATCAAGTGTCGAAAAGCATTTGAAAATGGCCTTACAAAAAGAGGCGTGGTTTACTCGATGACGCCAAGACTATAGTATGCTGCCCAAGCAGCCACGCGCCTAAGTCACATGCCCAGCTGGCAGGAGAAGTGAAAGGTCACCGCGGGTGCTGCACGTGCTGCCATGCAATTTCAATGTAAAAACCAAAGCTATGTTGTGTACAGGTTGTGTATGTATATGTTGGTGCATGTGTGTATCTTGTACGTGTATGATTTGCATATGTAAACTATGACTCATCACTATCGAATTTCATTCAACCGTGCGTGCGGGTGTATTTTGATTGTGTCATGGTTTTGATCCAACAATCCCAATTTTAAACAGTCTTATTAGGTATTTTAGGAATTCCCTTTCATCCTGATCCTTGGTTGATATATTGATATTCGCGCCGGTCTCCACATCTGATACGAGTGATAACGTAAGTAATTTTCTTGATCATTTATCTCGAGATGTAATGCAATTTATTATGGTACTGAGGAAGAAAATGACGGAGGAGCTCGCGCTGGAAGGGCAGTTACGTATCATGACCTGGAGATTTTTTTCCATGAATTTTCGAGCCGGCTGGACCTCGATATATCGACCAAGGGTTGTTTGTTGAAGTTTACAAAGCGCATTAATCCAAATGATGTTATGAATGATGACAATCCAATCCACGTAGGGAACTTTAAAAAAAAGATGAAAAAAATGTGTATGAATGGGAAAGGGTCCGAAAGAGTAAGGGAATTCCGTAGTACGGTAGTCGAACTGGGTCCATGTTGCAATGAAATCGGGGTAACGGAAGGGGATTTGCAAGAGGCAATGTGTGGTGAGGGTGATCAGAAGAAGATGGGTTGGGAATACTTGACAAACGGGATTGTTCTGGAAATGTACAGTTGGGCAAGAAAACAGGGCATGTGCACGAAGCAATTCATTATCTTATTGAGTGTTTTTTTCGACATTGATTCAGAATTAAGTTCAAACCATATGTATAATAAGATTCGCAACTTGCAATCAAAGGTACGGAGTTGTAGATATGATGAAAGGAATCACAATGAAATAATGAAAGAGGTATTCGTCGTAAATGTCCCTAAGCGTAAGAGTAAGACTAAGGCGGAGACTAGCACTGATGTTTGTAAATATTGTAAAAGTTGTAAAAAGAACACAACAGATCAGAAGAATGAAAAGGAGAGTAGGCCTATCTTATGTCAATCTCGCCTAAGACCCAGACGGCATATTCCAAAAAAACGAAGTAAGAGACTAGAAGAAACAAGAAAAGAAATGAAGAAACTTAGAAGAAAGTATGAAAATGTAGAATTGAAGTTAGATTCGTTTAGAAAGAAGTTGGCAGAGGCTCTGGTGAAGTTGAGAAACGTGAAAGAAAGGAGACTAGAAAAGAAGTAGCATTGAATGAAAAAAGGAAACTGTTATGCATATGGGAAAGGAGTTACGGTCGAATAAGAAAGAATTTCAAAACTGGAAAACAAATATACAACACTCGTTAATGAGTTAAAGCAGAAGAAGGGTACTAGATTGGTTAATCAAAGAAGAAGAAATGAGAGACTTTGTTATCTACGAAAAAAAAATAAGCTCATGAAACAAATGCAAGAAGAGAAGATATCACAGAAAAGAAAATTAAAGAAAGTCGTCAAAAGGGTAGAGAAGTTAGAGAAGAAGTGTTCAGAAGAAGGAAATATAACAGTTGATATACAAGATGGGACAAAATACGATGATGTTTTTAAGGGTGATCAAAAAGAGTGTTGAAAGAATGCGGGTAGCAGAAGAAGAGGATAGGGAGATTGTAAATGTGTTATGCGCTCCGGAGGGCAAAGTGAAGGAGTACAAAGAGGTTATGAAAAGAAAGAGGGAGAATGAAGAGCAACAAGCAAGAAAAAAGCAAAAACTTGGTAGACAAGTTCCGCATCGCTACTTAGTTGGAAAGTTGGTAGAACATTTGATACTTGAGGAGAATGAAAATAAATGGTATACAGCATTTATATGTAGCAAGATGTCTAATGGAATGAATCTAGTGTATCTCAGTAATATTGATGACGTATACCACTACAGTAAAAAGGATATCATTGCCGATTTGGAATCGGGGGACATGTATGTGAAAGATATTGAGGCAGCGGACCTTGTTGGGTAAGTTTGAGGTGGATGTGAAAGACATGTGGTTTACGGGGTATGTGATTGATGCAGAAAACGGAAGTGGAATAGAAAAGATCTGTAAAGTAGAATATGAATGTTTAGAAGATGATGTTGACGAAAATGACGATGAGGGGGATAGTGATAATGAACCAGAGATGTGGGAAGGACTGCTGTTGGAGGACTATTGGAAAGGAGATGCTAGACTTGTAGAAAAATTGCAAAGTGTGATTGGTCTGGTAGACATGGCTACAAGAGGTCACTATTATTGATATTATTATCATTAAGCATGAAGGCCTCTGCTTGACTTGTAGAAAAATTGCAAAGTGTGATTGGTCTGGTAGACATGGCTACAAGAGGTCACTATTATTGATATTATTATCATTAAGCATGAAGGCCTCTGCTTGACTTATATATATATATATATATAAGTTTATAATTGTTAGCTCTATATGGATAAAGAGCTATGTAGCTATATGTTTATGAGCGCGAAACCAGCGTTTTTTTCACTTAGTATGACGTGAGTGAGGTACATGTATGTATTCATTCAAGATATATGTGAATAATTGTAATTTCTTCACATTTACTGGTGTGCAGGATTATCTGCATCTGTTGTTGCTTACTCCACTTCATAAACCCCCCAAAAATGTTTCTAGTTTCTTGATTATAATACACCCGCATGCACGGTTCAATGATTAATATTTTTTACATTGTTTCATAATTTAATGATATATGCATGGGAATATTACTTATTTAAGTTGATTCTTACTTTGAGCAGGATCACAATAAGATGAAGTGTATTTCCTGGCAGAAATCTATAGTTTTGCGTGACTGTACGATAGTATGATCTACATAAAACGTGCTGCTTGACATGACGCTATCTTTGTGAAGTCTTCATTCCAAGCTCCTCAACTACATGTAGTCTTTATTTCCAAACATGGAAATGTAGCTGATTGTCTGGTGCCGAACTCGAACTCAAACTCGAACGTAAATAGCTGCTCTCATCCAAGCTACTTCGGTGAATGAATCTTCTGTCATCCCGGCCACGGAGTGGATAATTAATTAAGTGAAAATGTCATTGTGATGTCTACATGGAACATGGAAATGTAGCCGATTGTCTGGTGCTGAACTTGAACAATAATCGTCGTAAATACATGTAGCTGCTCTCATCCAAGCTACTTCGGTGAATGAATCTTCTGTCATCCCGGCCACGGAGTGGATAATTAATTAAGTGAAAATGTCAGTGTGATGTCTACATGGTACATGGAAAAGTAGCTGATTGTCTGGTGCTGAACTTGAACAATAATCGTCGTAAATAGCTGCTCTCATCCAAGCTACTTCGGTGAATGAATCTTCTGTCATCCCGGCCACGGAGTGGATAATTAATTAAGTGAAAATGTCAGTGTGATGTCTACATCTTGTTGAAATGTTGTTCTATGCTATATTGACTCTGTAAATAAGTTATACATTTTCAAACTTCAAATAATAGAAAATAATTTGATATTGTTGAATGGAATAGAGGAATATGCCCCACTTTTGAAGAAAAGAGGTCATACACGACTGTGTGAAAAAATGGTTTCATTTCCGAGACTATATCTTTTTAATGAAGTGGTTCAAGAACCGAGGGGAAGAGTTATTGTTTCAATTTTTAATACACACCTTATTTTCGGGATAACAAGTGTCCACTTATAAGAGTATAGTGTAAGCTATGTCACGACTTTGTTGTGGCATATTTTTTCATTGTGTTATTGCAGCAACAAAAGATTTTCATTGTACATTATTACACTGATAAGCTGGCATATTACGATTAAAAAAGGGTGATCCATAAAATTAATTTACAATGTACTTCCGTTTCGTCATTAACGTTGTTGATAACATTTGACATAGGTAGAAAATATGTAAGATTCGAAATTACCGTCCAACCACTCTATTTGACCAGGGAGGCGCCTTCCTGATTTGACTAACGAATATGAATATATGTCTTTATCAGAATGACTTTAGAGCAATAGGAAGAGAAAGTTAAAGAGAGAGAGAGAGAGAGAGGGAGGGAGAGAGAGAGAGAGAGAGGGAGGGAGAGAGAGAGAGAGAGACCCGAGGGAGGGAGAGAAAGCTAGAGAGATGGGGAGGGGGAGGGAGATAGCAATATGAGAAATGGAAAGCTTTAGTTTGATAAAAAAAAGATACCTCGAGAGAAAAAAATGAATGATCTAGTTGGAAAAGATAGCCCTTTGAATATTGATGACGTGTTTATGAATAATACATAGCCTACCTCATAACAAAAATGAAATTATAATAGACCCAGCTATAAACAAATTATTGGCAGCATTCTCCTCGAAAAAATCATCCTATACATGTATCACCAACCCTGCACCAACAAACTTTTTTTTTTTACCATTTTCCTTTCATTTTGACTTGAGACTAGATATCTCTCTAAGTTTTGTAAGTTATAACAAATTCTCTTAGACTTACATAGAGTATTTACTTGTAATCCACACTGGTGAATTTGAAATGATAATTTAGCGACCCGTGACTGATTCAAAATAGAATTATAAAAACTACCAAAAAGAAACAACTGCTCGAGTAGTAGGCCTACAGTTCTCACTCCTTCGACCAACCTCATTCACCAGTGCTGTGTGAGACCCCCCCCCCCAAGCATTGGAACGTTCTATGTCACACTCAGGGAAGTGTGACTCCATGGTCATATCTCGTGCCTCTTGCACTCCTGCGAAAGCAGAACTCTTTGTTACGTCAAAAAAGAAAACATACATTTGGGAAAACACCAAAACACCCTCACACGTTGGTATACGCACACCATCGCGTGTGCTTTCTCGACCTCAGCTGGCTCATTTCAACAGCCTGTACATTATGCATGCGATACACTCCTCACGGCTAGGCTCAGGCCTGCCTTAGCATGACTCACATACACAATTAACCACAACAATCCTTGATTAGAACAGATTAGAATACGAGTAGTACGCAATATGCACTCATGAACCCACTTGCTTGCTTCCTCACTCCCCTCTCTCTCCCTCTCTCTCACTACCAGCACGTGCATGCGCTGTCATCATGGCTAAGCTGCCTATCTCTCGCTTCTCTCCTGCTCCCTCCCTCTCTTTCTTCGCTTCCCTTGTGCGTTTATTCGCCGGCGCTCTCGTGCTCGTGACCTGACCTGACCTGACCCAAGCGCACCCGTACGAGTACGCCTAATGAACTTTCGGAGCCAGCTGGGGTCAAAGCGCTTGATATGCATGAGCCACAGCGCGTGTTTGATCACGGCGTGCTGACGTAATTAGCAACGTTTACTCAAGCCCCTCCTTGTGGGGACGCCTACTACACAGGTGCGCGTACCGCAAGTGACCATATTTTGGTAAGCTTTTGGGCAATTATTGACAGAAAATTCTCATTTCTCGCTGGCTTATAGTTTCACAGTAAAATGGATTTATATCGAGAAATTCGACAGATAGGATAAGTGGAAATTTCTCTTTCAAATGGATATAGTCATGCTATGTAAGTCAAACCTACTCCAGAGAAAATAATTCTGTGCGGTCTCCCTATTATTATTATTATTATTATTAAGTTTATTTCAGACTATGGTCTAAACCATGGTTATGTGAATGAAATAAGTGTAGATAAGCATAATTGAGTGAATAAAATCGATTAGACTTCCAAAGAAATTTGCTTAGGTCTCTTAGATGGTTGTCGACTAAAGGTACAATACTTAGCCCAAAGATTCAGTTGAATACCAAAGTTAGCTACAGATTTAACGTAAGCCAAAAACTGAGTAAAACACAAATAAATTATGGTCTAAGTATGGAATTGAATACTGGCCCGGGTGTATTCGAGGAACAACTTTTTACCTCTCTGTCTTGCTTCTTATTAGTGTCGGTGAACCAAACTTGGGTGATCTTCATGTCGTTCCATTCAATCTCTGCCTCCTTTCTATCCTCCTCCAGCTCAATCTTCAGCCTATCCTTGTTCTTTCCCTTCATCTTCTTCTTCTCCAGGGCATAGTCATCACTGAAATAGATCTAGTGATATGAATGGGAGGCAAATTTGAACAAAAAACACATAATTCTTCATTTTTTTTCATTTTTTTTTTTTTTTTTGGTGCACAAACACTCCCCTTTATATTGTATCTTTGGTTTAAAAACACTTCTACTTAAAGAAAACATATAGTTCTCAATATATTTGATTTCTATTTTTTGTATGGTGCACAAACACTCCTGCTCTTCATACTGAACAGTAGGTGTATAAACCTTTCTGCTGGGTACTTAACATTTATGAGCTTACAATAAGAGACTTCTGGTGCTGTTGAGCAAAAATCAAATATGGAAGAGAAATCTGTAAAAGGGCAGGAGCTGAATGTGACCAATACACAAAATTAAGTTCCACAAATTTGGCTAATCTGCACCATTCAGTGAAATACAGTAGAGGTCTCTACTTTGCAGTGATGGTTTCTGAGACACTTTATTGCATCATGTCTGAAATAGCTTTTATGATAAATGATACAAAGATATTTACCTCAGGAGTTTCGTTATTCAATGTAACATAAAGTTCATCAGCCATTTCCAACCAGTATTTCTCCACCGGCTCAAACCATCCATAGTGACTGATTTTCCTCCTGCAAGATGAAGAAATAGAAAGTTTTTATTAAACTGGTTGAGCACAATTTGATTCCAGTATAACAAGCATTTTCCAGAGACCCTATCTCAAGTTATCTCAGACTTAAAGGCATTGGCTAACTTTGTGAGCAGCTGATTTAAAAAATTCTCAAACTAAGATGAAACATGTGTATGAGTACTTGTATTTGTACTCAAAAACCCTGAAATCAACCATAATTTGGAATGAAAAAGTGTAAGTTAGACGCAAACGGCAATTTTATTATCCTTCGTCTCACAAGACACTCACTAAGAGGACCGCTTTGCTTGAATTTGAAAATGCCGTTATGTGCCTCCCGCCGCGTGATACGCCAATACACACAGTACGGTAAGGTGAGTCATACGCGCATGCGCACTCCTTATGTCTATTCTTTCCAACCGACCCTCGTATATTTTTCAAACATTGGTTCACATTTTTGATATTATTTAAAAATACTTCCTGTGGATATTATACTTTGAAACTTTCAGACTGGTATTTTTACACTATAACCCTTATGTTTATCCCATTTTAAAGTAACAAAACGAGATTTTAAAAAATCATAACAATGTTAACCAATGCCTTTAATATTCAACAGATTAAAGCCTAAAAAAAAATCAAAATGAGTTATATGTTGACAAAAAAAGAAGGTCAAATGGGGATATTTCTACAGCAGCTCTGATGCCAGCCAACTGATAGCTGCACTGATTACAATTTTAATATTTCATGGTGTGCAAGGAAAGAAATGTAGTACTTGGGCATATAAAGCACATGTATAAAGAAACAACAAGTCAAAGGGTAACACAAGCAATACAGAAGCATTCACTGAAGCCACTACAAATTGCAACAGCTGTTAGTTATTTTGTCTGAACAAGTTTGTGAAAAATTAAAGCATAAATACCAATAACTAAATTTCATTTTGGGGCAGTGCACATCGCATTAAATATTTTGTGCTAAGTTCATAAAAATTTGATTGGTCTACACGTTACTGACACTAGGAGGCAAAAAAGATGGCAGGGTTTTTGTTTTTTACCCTCATATCCCATTTATTTACACGCAAAAATCTAGGGGGTTCACCACAGGGTTTGCGGCTTCATATGTGAACGAACCTTTAGAGGTCTGATACAATGTACAATGGAATGACTGTCTCACTTTGCATTGCTTTTAATAAGAATATGTTTTGAGTGCATCCTAAGGACATTACACAACAACATAATTTCCCTTCCATCTCACCTAGTGTACTTCCAGATGAAGATATAACCTTTGACATCCACAGAGATCATGTTGCCATAGTTACCAGCGTAACCCAGGTAGATGACGGCATACTTGTGAGCCCTGAAGAGTTCTACAGGGATTTCCTGACCGATGGTGTCGCCTCCTCCTTGAACCTGGGTAGAAAGATGAGACAGAGAACACTGAAGAAGTGAATTATTTAGGGAGGGATCAATACAAAATACATTATTACTTTTATCATTATTTTATTCAGCAAAGACAACCAAAGAACAAATTACAAAATATAATAATAGAATATGAAGAGAATCACATGGATGCCGGGAAAAGAAAAAGATTAACTTAATAACTGTAACTCGAAGGTCTTCTTTTCCAGTCCATGTGACTTTCCATGAACAGATTACATACAATAGTGAATACAACATATAATGAATAGCAGTTACAATTTAAAGGATTCAAAATCAGTGAAAAGAGATCAAAGAGAGAATAAAAAAATGAGTAAATTAGAGAAAAGATAAGAATATCGCCTTTGGCACAGGTACAGCACAATTTTTTTTTTTTAAATGGTGCTATGCATGTACCCAAGTCCAACATATGTGGAAGTAGAGGGCGCTGTGTAACTTGAAGTAATTTAAGTAATTTACCTTGATTTACATCTAGGTACATATTTTTTTTTCAAGTTCAAGTTCAAGTTTTATTTCCAACATAACACAAAAATGAGAATATCTCTTTTTTGACCACAAATCGTAAAATTAATATACATTATTTTCTCGCCTCCCGTGCCGTGGTGCCCTGGTTACGATAAGGGCAAAATGATCTAAGATCATTGTGTATATTTTCAAACATCCATTCCATGATGGAAATCTAGACAAGGCCGTCACGTTACGGTTAGTCGTAAGTACTACATTGTAAATAAGTGTCGGCGTCACCGTCCGTCTGTTTCGAATGATCGACGTTAATCATGAATTAAACAGACCTCTTGTAGGTCGTTATTTTCTGTCGACATAAAAAGAATCCATGTCAACATGTCGGCATATATTGTTTGTCGACATTAATGTCGACAAACCTCATGTCGACCAGACCACTGATATAAGGATCATATCATTTTGCAAGGATATCAAAACTATGATATTCACAGAATTTCGAGGCAAAACTTCTGCATTACAACCTACCAGCACTTTGCACATTTCAAAAGGCTGCTTGAAAAGTGCTTATTTTGTACAAAGCATTTCCAAAAAGATTTATCCATGATTCATTCACCTTACATATAAATTCAAAATGTTCGATAGTACCTTCAAATTTTCCCTAGCATGCAAATGAAAAATAAAAAATAAAATAATAAAAATAGGAAAACGTATCAATATTTAGTGATACTGTAATGAAAGGGTGAGCGCTAAAAATAATTAATATGATCAGTGAATGCGATATTTACGGTTCTAGGACAACTCCCCCGGGAGGACAACTCCCCTGGAGGACAGCTCCCCTGAGGGCAACTCTCCCTGGAGGACACTTTTCCCGGATGACAACTCCCCAAGGACAACTCCCCCAGTCCCCGGGGGAGTTGTCCTCCCGGGGGAGTTGTCCTGATACGGATATTTACATATCATAAGCAAGGAAGCCTAGCATTAAAGAGAAGCTTGAGTTCTATGAGGAAATGAAAGATAAATTTTAAAGAAGTCCCCTGAAAAGGATTACTTTTCAAATGCTTGTCATACTCAAAATATGACAAGAAACAGTTTGAATGTTTGGCGAGAACATTGGTGTGTAGCTCCATCTACCCATTTCTGCATGGAGTGCGTGTGCTTTTGATCAAGATTTAGTTGATTTCTTATCACTGTGAAATTTCAAAACCTTAGGGGTACACACCAATGTACATTCAATAATCAATCAATATTTCCCTATAGTTTTGAAGCAGTTTGTTGGCAATTTTTTTACAATGTAATCCCATGACCAGAACTCAAGCCTATCTTTCAAAAGAAATAGTTTTTAACAATTTTAAACATTTTGTAATACTCACTGTAGGAAACATGACGTTCTCTGTATTCTCAAATTGTTCCGATGTCTCTGTTATCTGATGTTCTACATTGCACTTATAGATGTCCCCACTCTCAAAGCTGACTACAAGACTATTCTGTAGAGGAAAAATACAGATCTCTGTGCTAGCATTTGTTAAAAGTACATCATTGTGTGACAAACAAGGAGATGCGATCACAAGTCATGATTGGTATTTTGCTTTAGTGTAGAAAGGGCAGAGAAGCCTGAAAATTTAGATAATGTAAATGATCATATGAAGTGTGTTGATGTTGCCAAAGAAAGGTAACCCCCCTAAAAAAAATGGCATAAAAATGTATTTCTTTCGAAAAGCACATCCACATACCAGCCCTTTTGCTGGTCACATTACGACACTGTCTTACAATACAAGCATGTTGACTTCTCTCCCTTGACAGAGCCTTTACTTTAAAAATCATTAAAGGTCAATTACATTTATCTTACATCTATCTGCAGGGTTATGAGAAGTGCTTCATGCCCTTTAGTGCTAGTAACACACCAGGAATCTCAGGGGGAAATAAAAAAACCAAGGGAATCTTCTCCTTGATAATGGTACAGAACACAGGTGATAAATATGTCTACATCACCATGAAATCTTTCGACACGCAAATTAGGCAAAAAACCCCCCAAATTGTTATGTTGCCCTCAATCGACCGACTGTAAATTGCGAAAAAACAGGGTCGTTTTTTTTTTGTTTTTGTTTTCTTTAGCAGACCCAAATATACAAACGCACCGTTTTTGTGAGAAAATCTCAGATATGGGCGAAGAATTTGCTAAACTTTGTATCCAATGGCTTAATAAAAACTTTTATATGCGTTTTGACTGCGTTCTGCCCGCGTTTTCCCCATTAGAAACTCATAAAAAATATTGGAAAACTCAACTCTCTCATGTCACACAACTCCACATATTACACATGAGTGTCGGCTCGCACTCGCTCGCGTGCATAATATTACAGACCAATGGGGTAGTAAAAAAAAAAAAAATCGACCGACCGACCCAATTTTCAAATTTTGTGCATGTGAGGGCAACATAACAAATTTTTTTTTTTGGCCTTACTGGCAGTAGAAGGCCAAGTAAATATCCTTTGAAGGTTTCCAAGATGGTAGAATGTATGGCAGCAGAAGGCTTCACGGTACACCATGTATTCTTTCTTGGAAGTGAGTGTGGTCCTGAATAGAACCTACTCATTATGCAAATGTTTTCTGACCTAAACTACTCGAAGGGTATAGCAGGCCCATATTGCATTCAATCAGACCAAGGGTGAGCATTATCTGCCAAGAAGCCTGCCTACCTGGGAACCGATGAGAGTGTGTGAGGGGTGAAATGAAGTAGTAATGGGTATCTGGGAATCTGTCTGAGCTCTACTACGGGCCAGCGGACCTGGGATAAAAAAAAGATATGTACATACAAGCGGTACAGAGTGGTACAGGTAGATGCCTAGCGTAAGGGGTGAAAAAATGGGAAATAAATGGAGAGTGAGAGGGGAGAAGGGAGATAAAGAGGGAAATGGAGAGAGAGGAATAGTGTCAGAGAGACAAAGTGAGAGACAGAGCAAAGGAAAATGAGAAAGAGGGCTGAAAGAATATACCTATCACAGGAAAAGGAAAGAAGTACGCGAATCCACCCAAAAGAGCAGTAGAGAGATGAAAATAACTTTAGATATAGAAAATACAGCATAGGATAGATAGAGCAACATATGGGATGTTGCAAGAAAGTTGCAATCAATTGCAAATAATTGCTAATTTTGAAACAACCATTCTGATTGACTCAGGGTCTGCCCTTTTAAGAAGACATGCATGCAACAATGATTTTGATTGGCCAGTGACAATCAGTTGCAACTTGGAATCGATTGCAACTTTCTTGCAACACCCCAATAGACAGCTTTTCTCAGGCTTGCCTGACATACATCTGAAAATGAATAATATATGCACAGTCTTTAATGAGAACACTGTGACAGAAAAAAAGCTGTATTACATAAATAGTTGCTTATTAATTTTTTGGGAAGAAAAACATAACATCTATACATTTCAATGTCAGTTAAACTCGATCAGTGTTATCCATAGGACAAAATATAGGAATCTAAAGATTATCTACTGAAATACTTCTGGTCAACAGATCCATTACTTCTCCAGCACAAAAAATACTCACCTTCATGAAAGTCAAAGTCATCTGCATCAGGGTCAAGGGCTAGGAGCAAGGTCAACTGCGAGGGCGCTATTTCATCACTCGAGTCTTTGAACTCCAGGCTCCTGTTGTCTTTGATGTTGGAGCCTCCGGGATGCATGGACCACATGAAGACTGACCCCTTTAAAGTCACAGAAAATTCAGAAAAATCAAGTTTCATGAAAACCCTAGTTCCAGCATTGACATACAGTTTTCAGACATCAACTGTTGGTAGATAGATCCTTTCGAATTATATTTATATATAGCTTATAACATAAACTTGAATGTAAGAGGGTCCATAAACCATGTGTCTACTAGAAGCATGCCCATGCACCTACTTGACTGTTTTTAAACAAACAGGGTCAAGGGCACTTTGTTAGAACAGAATCTTATCAAAGTAAAGCTTTACAATTACTTCTCAAAATAAGAAAAAAGGTGATCACTCAACAGTTTATTTACAACTCTTTCACTTATTTCTAAAAAGGACAAAAGTTAGGTGTACATCATAAGTTTTGATGAAATTATTTATTTTTGAAAGTACATTTGAGAGATAATTTGATGAAAATCTGAGAATGAAAACATAGTACAAATGGGTTAAGAAAAAAATATTTTGAAGATATGGATAGTCATGTTAGGTACTTGAAAAAAACAATGATATGTAGAGGTGTTGTGGATCAGTGGATAAGTCCCCAGACTGTGAACCACGAGGTCCAGGGTTTGAATCCCACCGCATTATTTACGTCCATTGGCAAGACATTAATCTACATTTGCCACTTTGCCACTCTCCACGTAGGTGTAAATGGGTATCGGCAGGAAGGAATTAATTGAAAGCTGCGAGCATGGTTCTCGCCAGTACATAACACCCATGGTTCCAATACCATGCGTAAAGGGTTTCAGACAAGGAAGAACCATGTGTGAAATTGCTGCACCATGCATGGCAACAAGGGTAAAAAAAATATTGGAGTATTTATTCCTAACAATAATGATAAATGTCACAGATTGTTTTGCTTTTTGGCAATGTATTTTTACTTTTATGCCATACATTGCCATTAGTACACAACTCCTGCTTACCAAGAAGTATTTTTCATCCTTTTACTACAGCATATACTGCCGCCACACCTAACTTTAGGTGTTATTCCGTAAAACTTCCGAAACTTCCACGCTTTGCACAGAATGGGAACCATGTGTGGATTTTTTTTCTAGTGAGAACCCTGGCTGTGAGCACTGAAATTGTTAGCCTAGCTGGGCCTGGGTAATATTGGAGCACCTTGAGCACCTTGTTTGGTGGATACGTGCGCTATAGGAATATCCAATATAATCATCATTATTATCTAGTAATGTGACTTTCTAGGGAAAACAATGGGAAAATTTTTCACAATTAATTATTTTGAAAACTTACAGATTCATTAAGAGAGATGATTCGATTGTTGTCCAGGCTCCACGAGATCTGCATGACTCCGTCTGATGAGGCGCCCTCATTCTTGATGTAGCGGACAGGGTTAGAGGAGTCATGCCAGAGATCATAGACAAAGATATCCCCTGTGGATGAACAAGTAAGTGGAGGTGCCATGGTCCAGTGGTTTAAGGTGCTTGACTGGAGATGCGAGGGTCAGGGGTTCGATCCCCAGCACAGCACTTATGCCCTTGAGCAAGGCATTTTATCTACATTGCTCTTTTATCATACATCAAATAAATGGAGTGCTATAGGCACATTGATACAATGTGTGCATGTGCGTTTTTGTTTCTTTTTTTTTTTAAGTATATGAAATGACATTCAAAAATCCTATTCTACTAGTATCTAAATCTCTATTTTATGATATTTATTTCTTTCTCTTTGCAACCAACTCCACATATATACATATATTTTTTTCAGTATCTAAGACATCCGCTTATTTTTCTCATCCCTATCATATCTAGGATTCATTGCCTCTTCTATTTTTCCCACCTACACTGGGAGAGAATGAGGCGGGGTTGTTCCTATGATCTTAATCAAAGGGGGGGGGGGGGTACTGTTCAATAAACAGACCTCCCAACCTGAAAAATAGGGATGATTTTGTTTAAAATTAGGAAAGAAACAGCATTTCCCATAGGAGTGTGTAGTAAATTTATCCAAAAAAATAGGAAATCATATTGAAACAAGAGCTTGGAATGGTAAAAATTCAGATTCTTTCCTCCAAATTCAGAATGGTTGGGAGGTCTGAATAAATGTTCTGCATCTATCAAATTCAACTTGATATCAGAGTGGGATACCTCTAACAGTGCCCATAGCAAGCATTCTCTGCAAGGGCGAGACAGCTATCGTCATACCACCCAACACTTTCTTGGTCATATTAATGATGAATTGATGAACTGTCATGTATTCAGGCTACATGAGTGTGGGGGGGGGGGGTCCTCTCATTTTTCTGCATTTCATAAACTTAATTTGATATCAGGGTGTGAGTTCCCGTTAAACCTACCTCTAACAGTGCCCATAGCAAGCATTCTCTGCGAGGGCGAGACAGCTATTGTCAGAACACCAAACACTCTCTTGGTCATACTAATGATGGAAGGATGGATTGTCATGCGCTCAGGCTAATTCAATGAATAATGGCAGAACAAAACAACAAATGAAAACAGTCAGTCAGAATAACCCAAAATCAAGAAATTAGCAATGTGTTCTTCAACACTCCCATTCGAATTTGATCTCAAATACCAAAAGATTCTATGTTTTCTAAGCTTGGATTTCCCTTCTTTTTCATGTTTGATAGTTATCAAACTGAAATACACATTTTTATTATATAGGCGGCTTAAGCCATAACTTCTTTCTTATTTAATAGTCTTTCTGGATTTGATTTTTTTTTTTCAAAATAATGATGCATATTATGGTAATAAGCATCCTCCCAAAAAGTACTGCATTGATTCTGTTCTGTAATCTCCTTACTTACAGTTCTTCATTAGGCTACATATGTTTTGGTCTCTTATCACTTCTGTAGGTGTATAGGACCCTAATTATCTCTTTTTCAATCCTCTTACCCCCTTCCCACAAATAAAATCAAATCATTTTATTGGAATTAGAATCCTGACAACAGAAGAATTCTGAATTTACAACGTAGTTCAAGCTTCTACCAACTTTAAATTTTGTAGGCAAGATTTTGTCTGCTCCTGTGGACTTTCTCAAGCCAAGTGATCAGTCACACGTTTTCTAGTTGCTATCTGCTGTCTTTTGATCACTGGACCGAAGATAGGTGACAATGCATAACCAAGTGACTGATCACTTGGCTTGAGACAGGTGTGGACGAAAGCTTGCCTACAAAATTTAAGGGAGAATTACCCCCACAGAACAGTTATCATTGACCTAAAAGGGAATTCTAAACAGTTTTTGATAAAGTTGTAGGAGCAGACGACGATGTAATCATCGTAAAAAGTTGTTTCTATTTTCTACTCCTACAACGGCATCAGTTGGTCTAAAACAGTGATTTTTATCTTAAATTAAATGTTATTTTACTCTCTATGACACTATTACAGTTAAAGCCTGACAGTGATTCTCCTTAGAGGTTGGTAGAAGCTTAGACTACAATGGACTACAATGTATGATTACCCTCAACCAATGAAAGTTTTCTGTACAATTCTGATTTTACCTGCCAATGTTCCTTCTCTCGTTTGATGTAGAACTCTAGGGAAGGTGTGAATCGTTTCTCTGTCCAGAGATGGACTGGGACGAGTATGGCCATGGTCAGCTTGGTGACGTCATGGTCAGTGGTGATCCCTGACCTAATACATATGAGGAGGAAATAACAAAAGACTTTGGGAGATGGATCTTAAATCATATCGTCAGTTGCTCGGCAGAAGGGAACGAGCGCCCTTGATCGGCAAAAGGAACGAAGAGACATGCAGTCAAATATTGAGATATTTTAAGAAATCTATGAATAATTACTTCAAGAACATTCCAGAATAGATCTGGTATAAATTTCTTGAAAGTAATTATTCATAGATTTCTTAAATATCTCAATATTTGACCGCATACATGTCTCTTAGTTCCCTTTTGCCGGTCAAGGGTGTTCGTTCCTTTCTGCCGGGCAACCGATGATATACAGACATATATTGGTTTAACTAAAATTGCCATTCTAAATCATATCATAATTCATGACTGTACATTTTCCTGTAGGCTACAGTAAATTGCACTATCAATTACTCTGAATTTCAATCTAATTGCAATTCAGTTTCTATATTTATCATGATTTTGTAAATGTTCTGGTGCAATAGTTCTATCTAATTTGCCTTTAGATTTTGTCTTCCTACTTTTTCTTCCTTTTCTTCTACATCTGTTTTTTTGTTTTTTGTTTTTGGTTTTGTCTGTTCTTATTATGATTGTAACATTCATTTCACTGTTCATTTGAATGGTTAATGTTGCTCTATCTTTATTTTGTTGTATTTTATCAGCTCTTTGTTTTTTCATATGGTATTTTCATTGTAAATTCAATTTGTTCCAGCCTTTGGCTACTATTTTGGATGTGTTTTAAATCAATAACTCTGAACCATTCAATTTAACAACTATGAAAAATGGTAAGAGAAATATGGAGATGAAGAACAGAGGAAGCGAACGAGCACTACTACAACCACAACAGCTACAACAACATTCCAATCATTTATAGTACACAACAATGTCTAAATGTGCTTACCATGAATTTTGGATTACTAACCAAACTCTATCCTGATATGATGCTGAGGCATACATGGAATTCTTTCTATCGGGTACTTATCAGATACCTATTTTCAGGGTGGAGTTTGGCAAAAATAGATACTGTCTTTCTAAAGACATTATTAATGTACCAAGGATTAAAATTGTGTACCTTGTCTGCTGTCCAGTGACTTATTCACTGGATACCACCATCCTTTACTGTAATGGAAAAATCAAGGATTTGAAATGATATGACTGAGATTAAGCGACACATCCGAAATACTCACATGACACTATCAGTCTCCAAATCTACGTAGTGAACAGTCTGGGTGTGCTTCCATACGGTAGGTCTGAAACAATTCAAAACAGTGACAAATCAAATTCATTATCTTGAAAATGATTTCAACATTCAAAGAGAAACAGAGAGAAATCGTGAAGTTCATAAAATATGAATAAATATACACTTCAGGGAATAAAGGGTAATGCTGTTCATCTCTTTCATTCAAATGGAGTAACATCTGGGCCCTGTTTCATAAAACTTGTTATCACTAACAACTGCCACATTTCCATGACAAATTTGCTCTCAGCAAATCAGATAAAGGATTTCAGTAGTTTGTAACAGTTATTGCAACTTGTTATTGATAACAAGTTTTATGAGACAGGACCCAGAAGAACAAAGACATTAGAAACAAGACTGAAAGAGTGGCAAACAAAAATAGAGCAATTGATCACATGATAAAAGAATACATTTCTGCAAGTAATGTTCCTTTCCTGAGTGTGATACAGTAAAATTCCAAACCTTTTCTTTCGTCTCTCCTTGCACATGTGAAAGTAGGTTGCTGTGATAAGGTCATAGGCAGGGTCATCGTCCTTTCTGCCTGACTGGTCATTCGTAGCAACCGCCTATCAGACAAAAAAATGAATAAATAAATAGTAATCATTGGCAGAACTGCATGGTACAACAAAATGACGTCTTCTTGATGCTTCTTCTACATTATTCTTTTTGCTTTAAACTTTTGTCAGTGCCCCATCTATTTTGAGAAATCAGCTGACTTAAGCCCGCCGCACACTATATGATCTGACTGTGACCCGATTTTCGAACAAATTGTATTTTGCATTAAATATGAAAGTTCAAACAAGTAAAATTATCTTATTTGTAGATCGGAATAATGACAGGAATACTAAAATCGAAACTATGGTTAACTGCAAGCCTTGTGGTCAGAGCAAAGGCCAAATTGGCTTCAAATCGTAGCCGATCGCAATACTGCTATGATGTCACTATGATTCAGAATTAAAGTTCGCTTTTATTCCTACAGGGAGGCTTGCAATAGTCCGGAATTTCGATTTCAGTATTCAAACAACTATTCGGAACTTTGATCGTTAAGATTTTGCATGTCTGAATGTTCATATCGAATGCTGTAACAAATTTTTCTGAAATCGGATCGCAGACTGGTCGTATAGTGTGCGGTGGGCTTCACAGATTCCCTTTATTTTTGTTTTATCTGTGCACAGTAGCAGAGCCAATATAGTCTTTGTTATAGTCATTAAAGCGTAGGTTTTTCTCATTCTGAATGGTAAATTCTATAACACCTACTCTAGTGACAAAATTGACACAGTAAATTTCTAATACTACCAAAATCCTCATTTTAATTCTGCATTGAACTCTGTGCCTAATCCTAACCCTGCAACTAATAAACAGAAACCTAATTACAACCAAAATCCCGTATCTTTGACAAATAAAGTCCAAAGAACTTGTTGCAGGAGCAAATGTCTAGTCACAATTGAAGAAACTCCTTAAAACTCAAGTATGGCATATCAGTTAACACATGCTCTCTCACCCTCCCCCCTCCCCCCTCCCCCCCCTCCCCTCCCCCCCCTCCCCCCCTCCCCCCCCCCTCCCCCCCCCATTTTCTCTGCATGTAGACACGGTAGCAAGATTCATACTGTGTATATGTATCAACATCTATGAATGGTAAGAAATGTGAAATTAGCTTTACCTCTGCTGAGTTGATGATCAGCTTCTGAGTTGATGACTTGACATAATCCTCTGTGCTGACCCATTCCTGCACTGTCTCCAGACACATTTTAGCTGTAATCTATCAATGTAGAAACCATAACATAAGGAAACAGACAAAATTATCAAAAAACATGCCTGTGACTGCTGTGTCACATTTCTAAGGAAACTATCTATACCCATTACCACCTGACCCCCACATAAAAGCAATTGCATTTGTTCACTTTTTTACATCATTCAATATTAAGTTCCACTCCTATACTGCCAATGATGCTGATGTGTGATGAAAGTAACAACTACAAAACTTTATCTCATGAAATTTATGTGGAAAAGTTATTAGGTTATCAGTGTTGCATTTCACATCTCACCAATTCTTCTCATGAACATTCACCAACAGTTTTATCAGATCAATAGCGCTGTAAGTGCCATGAGACCGATTTTATAGTTATAGTGATGAGTGATATGTGTCCAGCCTTTACTTGGTCTAAGGATTACCTGAAGGAATATTTCTTCTGATATAAGTTGCACGGCTCTTTCCTTGCACTGAAAATTTTGAGATGAATTGTAGTCTTTCTCTGCTGCTTCTAGAAGCAACCTAAGGGAAACAAGGGAGAGAATAAGACTTGTAATTTTTAAGTTAAACCACAAAATAACATTCTGGATTTGTATAGTTCTTATGCATTAACATTATCTCTATGAAGAACTTTACTGATAGATTATTACCCAGGACCCCATTTCATAAAACTTGTTATCAATAACAAGTTGTAATAAGTGTTATAAGCTACTGAAATCCTTGCATTTGATTGGCTGAGAGTAAATTTGTCACAGAAATATGGCAGTTGCTACCGATAACAAGTTTAACTAGATGAATCTTCGACCACGCGTGGTCGAACTTTATGCCTCTGCCATTACCAAATCAGAAATAAATGGCACTTCATGTTGATTTATTTTCATTTATACAATGACATCTTTGACCTTGACCTTTGACCTTGTGACCCCCAAATCTAACGAGAGCATTGCCGTTTCCATATGCATACATGAGCCAAGTTTGTTGAACCGTCAAATGTTTACTGAGTTATCACAAGAACGAACCATTTCTGTGTACATAATGACCTCTATGACCTTTGACCTTTGACCTTGAGACCCCAAAATCTAATCAGATCATTGTCCCTCCCATATGTATAACTGTGCCAAGTTTGAGCTTGATAGGTCAAATGGTTCTTAAGTTATCGCGAGAACGAGCCATTTTTATGTGTTTTATTAGCTCTATGACCTTGACCTTTGACCTTGTGACCCCAAAATCTAATCAGATCATTGTCCTTCCCATATGCATACCTGTGCCAAGTTTGAGGTTGATAGGTCAAATGGTTCTTAAGTTATCGCGAGAAAAAGCCATTTTTATGTGTTTTATTACCTCTATGACCTTGACCTTGACCTTGAGACCCCCAAAATCTAATCAGATCATTGTCCCTCCCATATGCATACCTATGCCAAGTTTGAGGTTGATCTGTCAAATGGTTCTTAAGTTATCGTGAGAACGAGCCATTTTTATGTGTTTTATTACCTCTATGACCTTGACCTTGACCTTGAGACCCCCAAAATCTAATCAGATCATTGTCCCTCCCATATGCATACCTATGCCAAGTTTGAGGTTGATCTGTCAAATGGTTCTTAAGTTATCGTGAGAACGAGCCATTTTTATGTGTTATATTACCTCTTTGACCTTGACCTTTGACCTTGAGACTCCAAAATCTAATCAGATCATTGTCCCTCCCATATGCATACACGAGCCAAGCTTGAAGTTGATCCGTCAAACGGTTCTTAAGTTATCGCGAGAACGAAAACGGGACGGACGGACGGACGGACGACCCGAAAACATAATGCCTCCGGCAACCACCTACGGTGGGCGGAGGCATAATGAAACAGGGCCCAAGTCAGTGAAATAAATTCAATAACAATGCAGAGAGTTTGACTCCTTGCCCATTTGCACAGTGGATGGTTACCCCCAGGACAACTGTCCCCTGGTACAATCAACCCCTTGGACAAATTCTGCAAAAAGGTGGACATGAGTGAGGGGGGGGGGGTTAAAGGCAGGGAAAAAATAAAGGAGGGCGCAGGGCGAATTTGCCCCCAAAATGCCCAAAAGAGCCCTGGAAAACTAAAAAAGAGCCCCTGAAATTCTAGGAGGCTCCAATGCAAACTGTAATACAATGAAGAAAATTCAGGTGAGTGAGCTCAAAAAATTGCCCCGGAAAAAAAAAAAAAAATTTTTTCCCTGGTTAAAGGGGGTAGTTGCATAGGAACAATTGTCATGGCATTGTTGTCCACTGGTTAATTGCCCTTGGGGGTACTTCTTGGGGTGTGGATGATTGTCCTGATATAACAAACATATGAATCTCCTATGTCTCAATTTTTTTTCCTTGGTGTTCCTGTAATTGTATGGCTTTACAAAACCATAAAACACAGTGAGCTAGCTCTGTTGTGGCCACTTACAACTGGGCCCATTTTGGTTGCGATAATATTGGTTGTTTGATGCTGAAAATTTTTTAAGGAAAATAAGCATTAAAATCCTTAAATTGGCAATGTGATAGAAAGTTTAAAATCACCGTTTTCCCCTGCAAATTGGCAACTTTTTGACTTCTCATCATAATTTCCGTCAATCTATATTCATTTCAGATACATGACGTTTTATAAGAAAATGCAGCAATAAAATAAAAATGTTGTATTTGCCAATTTGAAGAATAAAAGCTGATCAAATTAGGCCTTAAATAATTCCTGTCAGGAATGGGTTTATTCAAATTAAACTAGTGAGGCATACACCCACCTGGTCATATCTTTGTTTTTCTTTGACTCTGCATTGGTACTGCACTTATCCACTACATCATTCACCACATCTATAAGAATATCTCTGATCTGTAAAATAAAATGAAATTAGTAATAATGAAAGTTTGGTTGGAGCCAGGGAAAAAAATACAAGGGGGCTCGGGGCGAATTCACCCCCGAAATGCCAAAAAGAGCCCTGGAAAACTAATAAAGAGCCCCTGAAATTCTCATAGGGTCCAATGTAAACTGTAATACAAAGTAGAAAATTTGGGTGAGTGGGCTCAAAGAGTAGCCCTGGAAAAAAAAAATTCATTTTTTCCCTTGTTGGAGCGGGTGTTTTATTAGTTTTCTCTTAGAAACAATTTAGATTAGATTAGAAGCCATCTTCACCAATGGACACAAAACTTATTGATACATTTTCTCTTCCATAATTAATCAGAACCCCCTCTGAAATCCTCTACCATTTCTAAGGTCAGCCCCTTCACTAAAAATACTAACAAACTACCCTCCTATTTGCATTACTTGTTGGTCACTATAAACTACAGTGTTAATAGCTGCTTTTTATGTGACACAGAAGAAAGGGTTTCCCCAAATTCTCAATAGCAATATTGGAAGTAAACATTTCATACAGCCCAATGTCTCTGTAGACATTACATCTACTGGCAAAATACTGTTAAAGGGGGTACCCAATGCTGAAACAAAATTAGCTCATTTAAAAAAGCATGATTTTATTAGCAGAAAATCATCTGCCTGAAGTTTTTTTAAAAGTTGTGTTGCCAAGGAAACCCCCAAATGTGGTAAGATTTCAGGATATTTTTGACCCCTCAGCTGTGACCTAGTTTCAACTGGGTAACCACTTTTACATCAAAATGATGTCAAAGTGGGTACCTTGTCGCGCACTTCTAGCAAAATGCGCGCAAGGTACAATACATATTGTACAGTCTAGCGCGCAGCATAACTGCAATGCGCAAAGCTGCGTACCCACTTTTACGTCATACTTCATACTCAAATATTTTGGTCAACTCTTGACTTTTTATGAGAAAATTATCCAAAATGCATTGATTTTGATTGAAAATCATCAAACTTTTAATGTTATTCTTCTTAGATATTCTATTCTCGATCATATATCCAAAAAAAATTTACCATTGTGTAATCACTTTAACTGAACTCACCATATAGTACTGTATTGCCTGAGTTGTTTCATAGGAATGCTTGGAAGTCTGTGAGATGGCTGTGTCTAACTCCTTCTTGTCTCTTTCAAGGTCACTCCTGAAAGTTTATTTTAAAAAGAAAGAAAAGGAAAAGACAAAGTGGATAATACTGAAGAGCAAGAAGATAAGGAATTTGCATCATTGTAAATAAACAGAGACGAAAAAAATTCCATGGAAATACAATCTCTGAACATTTTCAACTGCCTGCTGCAAATGTCTTTTGGAAATACATTCTCCTGGGCTAGTCAGCTCAGAGTTTCCTTCCCCCCTTTTTTTTTCCTTTAATGTTTTAACCTGTTGAGCACTAAGCTCGAGATAACTCGGCTAAGGTCTATCGAAAGATGCATGTTATACTGAAATCAAATCGTGCTCCACAGGTCAAATGTCACAATCCCTGATTTTCAGTAGAATTTTGATAATTTCTCTTGGAGTTGTCACTGTATGTTTTACGTGCATGACGTCACCAAATACAATAGTTACTATGTTGCAGTCTTCTTCTTCTTCTACTACTTCTTCTTCCTCTTTTTTTCTTTATACTCTTAACTCTCTCCCTGTCTTATTTCTCCTTATTTTGTCCGTCATTCTCTTCCTTTTATTATTTTTATATTGGTGCTGATTTGTTCAGGCGAGCCTGTCACAAGCACTAGCTTTTATAGGGACCTCGCCTTCTTCCATGATTTATGTTATTTTAAGACATTTATGTTACCATATATAAATTGTACAATTATTGGAAAATATTGATTGTTAACTCCTGCAAATCAAATTGAATTGAATTGAATCATTTAGTACAAAACTTACATCGTTATATGCTAAACAACAGTTACAATGATTCATAGAACAAACACAAGCATATGAAGAGCAGAATAGCAAAGGGATTCCAATGAAAGTTCAGTGACATCTTTCTATCATCTGCATTTCATATTTCTATAACGTGCAAACTGAGGTTAAAGTAGTATTCAACAGAGTATGCTTACCTCATTTTCTTTATGTTTCCTAGAATACGTTGCTGCATCTCTTGGGGAGTTTCTTCCTGACCATCCATTCGAGAGGAAGTGGGAGAGTGGATCGGATCTGGTTTGATAGATTCAAGATAGTATGAAGTTTCTATCACATTGGCTTCATCATTTCATAAATATTTTCAAAGAGGTCTGGACTCCCGCTTCATAAAACTCACTATCAATAGCAAGTTGCAATAACTGTTATAAGCTACTGAAATCCTTGCATCTGATTGGCTGAGAGCAAATTTGTCATAAAAATGTGGCACTTGCTACTGATAACAAGTTTTATGAAACGAGGTCCTGATAAGATTTACTTCTAATGGGTAAGTTAGTCACTTAAGTTAAGCACTGTTTTCCACACAGGCTCTGAGACCTTAATTTACTAGGGCAACACAGTATTTGCCATGATTCTATACCCACTGGCTGTACTGCCCCTACACTGCAATTTTACAATAACATAACTTTGGCATCTGTGTCCCCGTTGACTGAGCACAGCTACCTGTAATTATAACCCTCGACATGTGGAACTTGGGCTATGCACAAGAAACAGATAGGACTATCAAAAATATAACTAGATGAATCTTCGACCACGCGTGGTCGAACTTTATGCCTCCGCCATTACCAAATCAGAAATAAATGGCACTTCATGTTGATTTATTTTTATTCATACAATGACATCTTTGACCTTGACCTTTGACCTTGTGACCCCCAAATCTAATGAGAGCATTGCCTTTTCCATATGCATACATGAGCCAAGTTTGTTGAACCGTCAAATGGTTACTAAGTTATCACAAGAATGAACCATTTCTACGTACATAATGACCTCTATGACCTTTGAACTTTGACCTTGAGACCCCAAAATCTAATCAGATCATTGGCCCTCCCATATGCATACCTGTGCCAAGTTTGAGTTTGATAGGTCAAATGGTTCTTAAGTTGTCGCGAAAACAAGCCATTTGTATGAGTTTTATTACCTCTATGACCTTGAACTTTGACCTTGTGACCCCAAAATCTAATCAGATCATTGTCCCTCCCATATGCTTACTTGTGCCAAGTTTAAGGTTGATCTGTCAAATGGTTCTTAAGTTATCGCGAGAATGAGCCATTTTTATGTGTTTTATTACCTCTATGACCTTGACCTTTGACCTTGAGACCCCAAAATCTAATCAGATCATTGTCCCGCCCATATGCATACCTGTGCCAAGTTTGAGGTTGATCTGTCAAATGGTTCTTGAGTTATCGCAAGAACGAGCCATTTTTATGTGTTTTATTACCTCTATGACCTTGACCTTTGACCTTGAGACTCCAAAATCTAATCAGATCATCGTCCCTCCCATATGCATACCTGTGCCAAGTTTGTAGTTGATCTGTCAAACGGTTCTTAAGTTATCGCGAGAACGAAAACGGGACGGACGGACGGACGGACGGACGACCCGAAAACATAATGCCTCCGGCAACCACCTACGGTGGGCGGAGGCATAAAAATCTAGACAGACATAGTCACCAAAAATATAAAAAGAAAGGGGAAAAAAATCAACAAAAATGAGAACATGATAATGGCAACTGGTACAAGTAGTGCAATAAGAACTTCAACATAATAATGTCATATTTTTTTAATTGATGTATAAAGCATTGTCCCGATAGTTTGTTGTTGTTGCTCTTTAGCACTATATGAATAATGTTCACATCAATATATTCCCATCAGGATCTGTACACACATTTAGCATCTGAACTTTCTCTGACCTAGGGGAGGTGAAGGGATATTCCATCTTTTCCTCGCTTCCTCCAGCTTCTTTTCTTCCTCCTCCAGTTTCAGTCTCTCGTTCGTTAACTTCTCTATCTGCTTCTTGGTCCATGCCTGCTCCTTGGCGTAAGCTTCTTGCCTCTGTGCCAACTGCCTCTCCAACTTCAGGTCATTCTGCTTGGAGCTGAGATCGGGTGTCTTTGGCACTGTAAGAAGAATTTTAAAGTTTCTGGTTATTTCAAAAATTTGAAAGATAATTTTTTTATCATAGGGGCTTCTGTAGGATTCACTTTCAAAAAGTGAGTTTTTTGTTTGTTTTGTTTTTGTTTTGTTTTTGCATACATTGCATTTATCTTTATATTTTTTCACAAAATCTATCAGTATTATGAATCTTTCAGACTGATTTTTCAGGATCATTTTATTTATTTTCAGCTCTTCTCAAATCTATTTTTGTTATTTTACTTCCTTTCCTTATTTTTTCCTTTCTTCTTTTGCTTGTAATTTGTTTCCAAGGTTCAAAGGAAGCATTAAATTCAATTTTTCATGGTCTACTCAGTCTTAACTGGTGTACAAGTTTCATGCATCAAAATGCAATGAGAAAGAATATCTTTTAATACTGCACCACCCTGACTTTTTTTTTGGGGGGGGAGGGACCATTTCTAGGGGGTGAATTTGCATCTAGTCCTTGTGTATCTTTTCCATTGTTAAGATTGTCTTTATTCAAAACTCACTGATCCATTTCCTTGGCCTGGATACATCTCCTTTTTGTTGCCCTCCAGTGGAGGTTTGGATGGGAGAAATGCTTTGACCTCCAAGGTCAGGGTTGGTGGCTTTCAGCGCCTGTAGAGCTTTAGCCTGACCCTGCATCTGTTCACTGATGGTTTGTTTGGGGTTGTATCCATAGTAACCATCCTCCATCCTCTTCCTGTGCTATATATCTGTGCCTGGCAGATTCATTTCAACTTCTTATTTGGTGGTCAGTTTATCTGGTCGATGATCTTCTATCAAGTTTCAGGGTCGAGGTCTGTTGAAATATCTGTATTCAATGAATAAGGGTTGAAAGTCCTTCCATCGTAACTGAAGGCTTGATGAAGAAAAAAAGTGTTCTAAATGACTCATGCAAGGCCACAATTATAAATTTGCTTAACAGGATTGAAGCAAACAAAAAACACAAAAAAACAAAATTGCATAATGCGGGATGATCAAACATTTTGCAGTGCAAGTTCATGATCATTCCATAAAGTAGATTCTTGAACTGGAATATCTAGACTGACGTTAGAATTCATACCATACCATGACATTGCAATAGCAGCCAAGTCAGCAGTGGTTACCCTCTTAGATTTTTTTGACCTATGTTAGAAACCGTTTGAGAGAGAAAAAAAATACTCCTTCAATTTTTCCTTGTTTTAGAAATATTGTGAAGTATAAATTCATATATGAATTTCATCTCCAGACTACATAAAGAAGAAGGTCAAAGTGAAGGTTAAAACAAAGATAAAGCATGTAAAGAGTTCATTGAACTTCATAATGTAGAGACATGAAAAGTGATAGCATAGCAAAAATTTGAAATGGATTTTGTCATTACCTTCCCAAATATGTCTGATTCAAAATTCAAAATTGATCCAGTAAAAACAGAGATATAGCTACTTCAAACTTGAAAAAAAGTTTTTATTGTAGGCCAACATGCCTGTGGGATTGTCATAGTTGTGTGCTCTACCACAAACCATTTGGCCAACATAGCTAACAGTTGACCTGCAATTTCAGCATGGGAAAAGTTATTTGTTTTACTCCATGACCATGGCCATGTAGATCTAGAGTCTAGGCCTAGATCTAGACCTATTACTAAATTTTAGCCCATTTCATGGGGTAGGGTTAAACTTCAATCCTTAAAAAAATAAAAAAAATAACAAAATTGGCCATTTAACATTTTGCATAATCAAAATAAATTGAAATTCAACAACTCCGACTAACGTAGATCAAACACCAACTTTAACTAGTTTAGTCAAACAGGTTTAGATCTAAAGTTTGTTAAACTTCAACAAAATTTAGTTTAACTTATCAGTTTGCTTTGGATTTTCTTTGGGGGGGAGATGAGGAAGAGGGTCCCCTTTCATTTTGATGCCACTTGCGCTTATTATTTTTAACAGTTAGCTCATTTAGTTTTGGCCAAAAATTGGCCATTCAGTTTCATGACTGTGAAGGTGTTGTGGCCCAGTGGATAAGTCTACGGACTTTGAACCACAAGGTCCGGGGTTTGAATCCCTGCCGCGGCACTAAGTAACATCAATAACCATTGAGTCGCCACCCGGCGGCCTTAATCTTCCTCTCCTGCTAAAATACACTATATTCATACAAAAATCTTAATTTCACATGAAAATATCCACATATCCTGTAAAATCAATCAAAAGCAAAATTCATGAAAATCCCTCATTTTACAGACAATTACATCATTAATTAAGTACTTCCGAGATGACGACTCAACAGGTAGCTCTTGCTGAGTCGCCACACACACACTTGATATGTCAAGACAGTTCTGCGCATGCGCCACCACGCAGGCGTCTTACATACACATAACATATGCGCCCAATGTAAGATGGGGGGTTGGGTGTCCGGACACGTAACAAAAATGAAGCCTTCTTTTTTGTCTTTGGATTAAACAAAAACTATGCACTGATTTGTGCTAATCATCATCAATATTTGTTCTCTATAATATTGTCTAACATTTTGTAATAAAACATTTAAGAGATGTGCTTGTGAACTTTTTCAATTGGCTGTTTAAAATCGACTGTCCAGACACCCAACAACTGGGTGTACATTGACTCGCCGTTGTCCGTGTAGTTGGTTCTACATTGAGAAGCCACCCCCTTCTACTAGGGTGTCTGAACGGACGTGCAATACTGTCAGCGATACTAGCTGACAGCTCCCTGCCCGCACATACTACACACGCACTGCACGCAAATCAATGCGCGTCGCGTATGAAGCAAAAATGGCACACGGTTTTTGCATGCAAGGTCCACTTTGAAGGCTCAGAAAAATGTGATCTGATTACTCAGATTCTAAGAAATTCATATAGGATGAAAGAGAATTTTTCCTATAATTTGATGTAAGGGACAAGTTTACTACGCATAATTTAGGTAACGAAAATCAGAAACTGCTGCTTACTCAAGTGACAGCACAGCGATCTTGAGCGCCACAAAAATGTCCAGCTGGACTTAGGCGCTTCCGGGTACGCTGAACACGATGCTGTAATAAGTTTTTTGCTGATCACATGAGATCACATTGCTAAATCACTTTGAAAATACCCATGTACAGATAAGCGAAATCTAGGGGCGTGGCGAGTGCGCCATTTCTGTTGGCAACAACGCTATACCTAGAGCGCGTAACTTCCAAATCATTTGCATGATATATGCAAATTAGCGGTGCGCACGGCCGAGGCGTTCACGTGAGAGCAAGGGCGCGGATGAATGATGAATGAATGGAAGTATGTGTACGTGCGTGCGTGCTATGGTGTGTACTTGTTGCAGTAGAGTATTTAATACACGTTGGCTATGACGAGAAATTGCACGTGGTGTTTTACGTTGATTTGTTTACATACACATCATTTGTGCATGTCTTGTGTAGTTGATTTCCTATACCCGACTGCTCATATTTATGTCCATTTTACCACTTTTATCGAATGTATCAGTATTCAAGCTTCCACTGATTTGTGCATCAAGTGTAAATTTATGTGTCAGTCGTAAAGAAGAGCCGAGAAAGAGCAGAAGTTGTTAATGATGATAATGAAGTAGAGGAAATTATGACTGCACCAGAAGAGAGAGTATTTCAGTTCAAAGAAGAGATGAAAAGGAAGAGATCGGATATAGAAGACAAATGTAGAAAAAGAGTGAAAAGAGGCAGACAAGTTGATTACAATGATTTAGTAGGGAAAATAGTTCTGCATTTAACAGAAGACGATGAAGGAGAAAATTGGTATTCAGCATTCGTACTGAGTAAAAGCAATGAATCAATGAATTTTGTCTATCTAAGCCATTCACAAACTATATACTCGTACCCCAAGGATGATGTACTTGAAGATTTGAACTGCGGTGACTTGTATGTTAAAAAAATCACAGCTAAAGAATTAGTTGGGTATAAAATAAGACACCGATGGGAAGTGGACAGTGTAAAGGTTTGGTTTACAGGCTATGTAGTGGACGCCGAGGATGGTTACAGGGTAGAGAAAATATGTAAGGTGGAATATGAGAGTTTGGGCAATGGTGATGAAAGCGATGATGATGCGGAAAGTACTTGGGAAGGGGCCTTACTCGAGGACTATTGGAGAGGGCATGTTCGGATTTTAGAGAAAGTATAGAGAAAGAAGTATAGATTATACTTTTCAGTATAATTTGGTTTACCCTTTTCCGCTCTCATTCCAACTGTTTTATGAATATTAAGATAGCCTTAAAGGAAACCGCAACCCAAGAATACTTGTACTGCATGACTCTCTCACAATAAACATTTTATTTCCAAAGCTTATACTAGTAATGTACTAGTATGCAAAAATTAAAAAAAAAAAAAATTTGTCTTCTCTTGCAACTTTATGACGACATGGGCATGGTCATTTTCTTTCAAGATGAAAATGGTATAGGGGGCGATACCCCTCCCCCCCCCCCCCCATTATTTTTCTTTAAGAGCATTGGAAGTATATCTCAGTTGTTTCCATGTTAAACATACCAGACACATTTCAAATACCTTTTTCAGGCATTATTTTGCTTTATGAAAAAAAAAGTGTTTTGAGAAAAACTCTTTTCAAGCAAAGCTTGATCATATCATGACGTATATCGTTATACTCTTTCATATTTGTTATGTCATGTTTGAGAGTAAATGGCATTATGGCCGAGTATCTAGGCCTATCCTGGTTGAATAAAATTTTGTAGGAAATATTTATTAATAAAAATTAGGCAGTAACATATCTCAATTTCCATGCGGCATAATCAGTCTTATGATGGGATGCGATTTCCTTAAGTTCTTACGTCGGATCAAGAGAATTATCGAGGCGGACTATATTCAAGGAATTGAGAGTGAATTAATATTCATTTCATCGGACGAAGACTGCTTTGCAGAGAGTAACAATTATATAATATTATGTTCGTATATAAGTATATACATGTACATTCGTTGGATCAAGTGAATATACACCAAGTTATCGAGGCGGACTATATTCAAGGAATTGAGAGTGGATTAATATTCATTCGTTGGACCAAGAGATCGAGGCGGACTATATTAGGAATTGAGAGTGGACTAATAATCATTCGTCGGATGAAGATAATACACCAAGTTATCGAGGTGGACTATATTCAAGGAATTGAGAGTGGACTAATATTCATTCGTCGGATCAAAAGAATATACACCATTATCGAGGCGGACTGTATTCAAGGAATTGAGAGTGGACTTACCTTATGAGGTCACCCTTAAACTGCATTATATTCAGATGACAGATTGTGAACGCATGACACGAAGACTGCTTTGCAGCGAGTAACAATTATATAATATTATGTTCGTATATAGGTATATACATGTAATAATAATAATAATAATAATCATATAGGCTACTGTATTTTGATTTTCAAACTCTCAAGATTGGGAGAACCTCTTACTCGTATTTTCAGCACCAGTGGAAGAGTATTCATATATTATATTCGTATCATGAATTGTATATATGCCTACCTGAAGATGACAAGAAGCTTGAAAGTTAATTGAATGTTGAATTTGATACGTGTCTTCATCAGTAGGCACTATTTCATGTCACATTCAGCAACCATTCACATCTTCTATAAAGAAAATATGGAGAGTTATTCTGAAGTATATATACTAGCATGAGTTACTTGACTTTATTAACAACATACACATGATTATAGAGCGTCGAAATATCAGTAAAGCATAGGCCTATTGTTGAGCAGTCGGGTATAAGAAATCTCCATAATGATTCTCACACTCAGTGTGTACACAATTGGTCGACTCGAATCATACCGTATATTTCAGGTCAGGATTTGATACTTTTATGTCTTGCCTTTTTCATCTATCCGATCTGGAAGGAAAGATCGTTACATTATGAAAAGGAGGCATTGTGAGCGATTACATCAAAATGAACCAAATAAAAAAGTTCATTCAGCATCGAGACATGCAGTTTTACCTGCACAATGCAAAATAATTATGATCAGACGTATAGTCAAACAATATCCCAGGTGGGGGTTTCTTTAGACACTGACTACAAAGAATATTGACTAGTAGTCAGAACGATTCAGAGTTGTGAACATGTACACATAAAACTGAGTATTCACCATGTTTACACTGTTAAGAAAGTACGGGTTTTCCTCGAAAACATTGATTTACATGTTATTGTATGAATATGCGTGCCTAAAGGCCTGTTCTTCTTGAACAGCAGTCAGGTAGGCATTGTGAGCAATCACATCAAGATTAACATTTCAAAAGTGTTTACTTAAAGAATTTTTACCACTGCAAAGATTTAGAGCAAATGTGTCATGGTCAAATGTTTTCCTTCAATGGGAGTTTTGATTTTATATTGACCAATATTAATAGACACCAAGTTCACAAGAAAGCGAGACAGTTATTCAGAGTCGTGAACTTGTATGACCGAGCAGAAATCTGCACTTTAAAACTGAGTTTTGCTCAATTTATTTACATATTACAGCCCTTTGGCGACATGGGTCCAAGTCGGCAGTGCAGTGGCATGTATGTATACCCATTGCGTGAGTTTATTGAATTGGAAAAAAAATTGAGTATCTTCTATCAGCTTAAAGATCTAATGTAAATATACATCTCTTGATTTGTTGCATAAAGATAACTTGAACAGGAATACAAAAATGCTCATGGCATTTCATTTCAAGTTAATTCTTCACTGTCAATCTCAGAAGATCTGCATGACGACACCTCTCTACCATTTCTCACAATATCTGAAAAGAAAAAATAGAATTATGTTACATTTGGAAATGATAAAATTCCATCTTAAATTCTATTCAAAGGATATGTTTCTGGTGGTGATAAGTATGATTGGCGAGATGAGTGTTATGATGTCGATGAAAGCTCAGGATGAAGTAAAGTATGGATTCATTGTGATGATAGCTTTATTTTTGTGTGTGTGCACGATGCAGTCATGCAGCCTACGGCATGATGAAGCTTGTAGAACATTGATTCACGGTGACGATGTTGATGTGGTGAATTCATCAATGGGCGAAGTAGAGTATGAATGCATGGTGAAGATGTTGATGTACAATGATGGTGATCGATTGTTGATAATAACACATGCCGCATGAAGAGGTTATGGCATAAACCCACCGCACATGAATTCATGTCATTGACTTATGTATAATGATGATGATATCGCGATGGTTGATCGTCACCAACGCTATGTTGATGGGATGATGGCGAGTGAGTGGAGTAGAGACTTGTGGAGTTGACGCAAGTGATATAAAAGAGGCTTCGCTTTTGCTAAATTAATGTTAAAAATGTTGAAAATTAGTCGAGCTCTCTGGCCTTCGTCCCAAGCGTACTGCTCGTGGTTTTATCAAGTACATGTAAGTGCTGCTATTGCTCGCGGTTACTTTCATTCTTTTCCATGCATCTTTCCTTTCTTTTCTTTACCTTCTAATCGCCAACAGTATGTAAGATAGGAGCCCGGATAGAGAATTCCTCGAGCATGCTGACACAGACTGACTATAGCTGCATGACAACGACATTGGCAATGACAATGATAATTCCTCTCTTAATTTTGATCTGAAGCGAGACATAGGGTTAGGGTTAAATGATAATAATAATAACAATGATGATGATGATGATGATGATAATAATGATAATGATAATAATAATGATAAAAAAAAGAAGAAGAAGAAGAAGAAGAAGAAAAAGAAGAAGCTTGAAGAAGAATGATAATAAAGAAGAATTAGAAGAATAATGATAATTATAGTAGATCTAAGTAATGATTGTAAAAAATGATAATCAAATAACAATAAATTCTGTAGTGATAAGATAAAATGAAAGTAAGAAAATAAAAACAAAATTAATCATTTTTTAATTTTTTATTTATTTTTTTATACTGCCCTTACGTGCGCGATGGCAAAATTACGCTGTACAAGATCTATTGTGATGTATCAGACTTTGATTTGCCGACGCGTCTGCACATACCTCACTGAATGACTCGTACTCATTCATAAATTGCATGCAAGCGTGGCGCGAAACCAATTTCTATTGTGACGTTAGCTGACCTTTACAACTCGGAAGTATTTCAGCCAGGTGTGCGCGTCTACGAGCGCATTATTCATGAGCAATTGGTAAGTCGTGTAAGAAAAGCCAAAGCATGACAACGTACGCGGTCGTGATCCCGTCGCGCAATGCATAACGCACTCGTAACTCCGCCCCTCGATACATCCTATGAGTAAACTCTGTTGCATTTTTGGGAAGGCAAAATGTGCCACTATCGGACAGCTATCGGCACCATTTTAATCTGAATATGTGACCAACTTCAGATGCAGATATCTTTGGATGCAAATACTTGTGAGTCATGAAAATCGATATATAGATCTATGCTAATTAAAACATTTTCTTCACTTTGTGCTATTGCAAAATCACGAAACTCTAAAAATAGCTGAATTCTGAAAAACGTCCAGACACCCTACTCCTACTTTTTTAAATAAAGCCCCCGCTTTTCTAAATGGTATGAATTCGATTGGCAAATGCCAAATTTCATTTTCAAAACAAGTTTGAGGAACTTACATCATTGGATTGGGAAACAATGATTGCCGAGTCCGGAAGTGTCATCTTCGTCGCCTGAACTGCACGCACTGGCGATTACGCGAGAACATGTGCAAACTCAACTTTGATCGCATGCAACTCTTATTCTGCCGTCGGATTTTACAAGAGAATTTTTTAAAGCAACAGGATATAATCTTACTTAGCTCTTCATTGGAGCAAAAATCATAATCCAGCGATGCTCATAATTTTCAGAGCACAAGTACGAGCAGGAGGTAGCAGGTGAGTGGCGACTCATTTTCGGAGGCGAGTCAGCAGTGGTCAGCGCGCATCGAAGACTTTAGTTTAGGCTTTAGCTTTGCTTGGCAAGACATGAATCTACATTTGCCAGGTCTTTCGGATGGTGTCGTTAAAGGTCGGTCCCAGACGTAAATAATCATATTTGATTGACATGATTGATACACGTCTGTAAAAAACCCAATTCATCAACAACAAACTCGTCGACTGTGTTCAAAATAATCTCACTCACCACAAAACGTGACACAAAACGACGCTAATGGGACTGGTAATGATTCACAGCAACACTAGACTTCTAACGTTAAATTATCCGGCTGTGTTTCAGTTTCAGTTTATAATGTAAATTTCATTCTTTTATTCATGATCACTTGAAAAATGAAAGAGATTGTAGCTTACCGGTAACAGCATTCAGCAACAGCTCGCCAAGATATCACGGGCTAGTTGGCTCCGTCAATCCTCGCTCGTACTCTTCGAAAACCAAAAGCGTTCGTACGGCACGTTCGCATAGCAAACTATGCGATGCCCGACATAAGGCATGCGGACACATGTCAATGGCCCTATGTAAAAAATATACGTGCAGCACCTGGTATTTGGGCTAAGCACACATCCACGAAAGAAGTGAGGGACCATGCAAACGGGCCCGTATCCAAGGTACTGAAATCTCAGAATTTGTAGTCGTTTCTCCCGCCCTCGTGTATTCATCGTATCGTCTGCTCTGAAAAGTTGAACTTTTAAAATAATTTGTGTGTGTGCATCAATCGGGGCATCAATGCCATGCAATGCAAGGGCGTCAAAATCGGGGGGGGGGGGGGGGGGGGGATAGACAGGACACGTCCCCTAAAAGAAAAATTAAGATGGGGGACACAAAAGTCGATGTCTCCTGAAATCTTTGGGAAAAGACACCTGAAAGGCCAGGCCCAGGGCCAATAAAGGTATGTCCCCACCATGGTCCCCACCCCTCAAAAAGAAAAAAAAAATTGTCAACCGAGGACCTCTTTTTTTTTTCTTTTCAGCAAATTCTTGATGTCTTTTCTTGGTGTATCTCTTTAGCTTGTAAGCAATTTTGTCTCCCCCAAATTTTAAGCTGACAACCTTTTTTTTTTTGTTTTGTGTTTTTTGTTTTTATTCTCAGTAAATTTTTGGACATTTTTGGATTGATGTCCATGACACTGGAGATATAGTTAAATTGACTGATCACCATTACAACAAAAACCAACATGATCACCGCTAGAAAGTGAGTGCTAGTCACTCCAAAGCGAAGGGTTACGGGGGGGGGGGGGGGGGGGGGGGGGGGGGGAGGGGTGCTGTCCACGTTCCTTTTGAATTTGCCGTAATCGAGTGGTGCCATAGTCGAGTAGTTTAAGGTGCTTGACTGGAGACGTGAAAGTCCAGAGTTCAATCCCCGGCACAGCACTTATGCCCTCGAGCAAGGCATTTTATCTACATTGCTGTTTTATCGTATATCAAAGAAATTTGTGTCTTATATGCATATTGATACCAACGTGTATATGTGTTGTTTTAAAAAAAAAAATTGTTTAAAAGAAGTCAAACCAGTGGTCCCGTGGGTGTACAGAAATTATAGACTGGCCCCCTGAGGATACATTTGTCTTTAACAATTTGACCATTTTTTTTTTACATGGCAAATCCACATCTGGACATTGGCTAAATGTCTATGATATAAAGAGAACATAGTGTTTATTCTTCTGACTTCTCATTATATTTCCTCTCTGATATCAAAATCTCATGCTCTGATTTCTTTTTTTTTCACCTGAACTCATCCTAAAGGGTGCATTTGATTATCTAACCATATTTCATAGGGAAAGAAGTTTACTGTAGCTCTGTGGGTATCCATTCCCATTTTCCTCAGTCCTACTCCTGAAATACTATTTATGTCCAAAAAATTCTCTCCTCTTTTTCTCCCTCCCTCTCTGAATTCTCTCTGTAAGTTTCTTCCTTATATTCTCTCTCTCTCTCTGTCCCTCTTTCTCTTTCATCTATGAAGGGCCTTTAACACTTCAATGAAAGTGTAGCACTGACCATTTTTCTCACTGTGAGTCTCATCTATTCAACACATCGAAGAAAAATGGACACTCCTTTCCTGTACCTTTGTTAATATCCCTATTTATCATTTAGTGAATGAATAATGTCAAATTCCTTCCTATTACTGCTTTACATATTACCATCTTCGGGGGTTATAGCAAAAGGCAACAACTCAAAGTATTTCAATCATTTCGAAAATACAAGTCAGCAGTCCCACTGGTATTTTTCGAGCAAATAAAAGAGCACCCGTCTATCATTAAACAAAAAAAAAAACCAAAACAAAAAAAAACAAAAAAAAAAAAAAAAAAAAAAATGAAACAGTTTTAAAGCTCTTGCTGATGAGAACAATTCTGAAACAAAAATAATATATAAAAGCACAGCAAAATATTTGTGATAAAATGTTTATTAAAAAAAAACTGACCAATACACAGAAGAGTGTGTGTTGCAATTGCATAATACCTTCAGATATATAAAGTTGGGTTAGAGAGAGGGGGGGGAGTTGAGCGAAAGATGAAAGAGAGAAAGAGAGAGAGAGAGAGAGAGAGAGAGAGAGAGGGGGGGGGAGAGAGAGAGAGAGAGGGAGAGAGAGATAAAAGGAAAGAGAGAAGCACAGTTATTTCTTATTACAAGCCAAATATTCCCAAACCATTTTTTACATTTTTCACAATATGTATTCAACAAAAATCAAAACACAAAATAGCATTTCTAATATTAATAAAACCATATCGCTTTCTTTCTGTACATACAAATATATAATTTTTCTAAACCCAACACACAACAGTAAAATGAACAAATATGCAAAATAATATTTTAGTACATAAATCAAATGAAATGAAATCAAATCAAATGATGAGTTTGCAGAGGCAAGCAAAATGAATGCACAGTTGTCACAAACATTGAGCAAATGCGCAACCCATTCAAATTTTTTCAACACAGACAGAAAAATAGATAAATAAAGTTAGCACTTCAAAAAAAAAAAAAAAAGAGAACAAACGATGAAGCGAATTTTATTAATTTCCGTGTTCCCCTGAAATAAACATCTCTAATTGGTCACTATTTTCTCTGCATATTTGACTACTTATACGGTTGCTAATGTGAGTGAATAGTTCGGCAGATAGAAAATCTTTTTTCTTTTTACCATCAGTACTAACTGTTACATTTATGTAACAATTAGTTGCATAAATGTAACTTGCCCTGTTACATGTTACATGCCCTGGTATTCATCTAAAGGGACTATCAGGAGACCTAGAAGGGACCACCACCCTGACTTTAGATGAACTTCCCCTGAGGCGGATAAAGCCTTGGAGGAATTTTGTATTACTACATGTAGTACCATGTATTGATTTACTACACCTGTGTTGAGAGTGGCAAACGTAAACTGATGCCCTATAAAGGCTGGGAATTTAGTATGTAAAGAATATTATTACCATGTATGATTTACTACACCTGTATTGAGAGTGGCAAATGTAAAGCTCCATAAAGGCTGGGGCTTTAGTATGTGAAGAATTACCATGTATGATTTACTACACCTGTGGTGAGGGTGACAAATCTAAATTATGTCCAAAGGTTTGGACTTTAGTATGTAAAGAACATCATTACCATGTATGATTTACTACACCTGTGTTGAGATTGGCAAACGTAAAGTGATGCCTATAAAGGCTGGGAATTCAGTATGTAAAGAACATCATTACCATGTATGATTTACTACACCTGTGTTGAGAGTGGCAAATTTAACTGATGTCCAAAGGCTCAGACTTTAGTATGTAAAGAACATCATTACCATGTATGATTCAGATTTACTACACCTATGGTGAGAGTGGCAAATTTAAATGATGTCCAAAGGCTTGGACTTTAGTATGTAAAGAACATCATTACCATGTATGATTCAGATTTACTACACCTGTGGTGAGAGTGGTAAATGTAAGATGATGCCCTGTAAAGGCTGAGACTTTAGTATGTACGGAATATCATTACCATGTATACACCTGTGTTGAGAGTGGCAAATTTAAATGATGTGTAAGGGCTGGGACTGGACCAATTTGTTTTACAGACTGGCGACTTCGAGGTCTACAAAACAATGACATCTCTTAATACCTCTGGACATTCTTTGAAAGTGTTCTCCCTGAATAAATCTGAAACCTGAAAATAAGTTAAACAAAACACTGCTTTAAAAAGAGAAAGTAGTATATACGTATATATATCAGCAAAAATCATGAAATTTGTCCTCATTTGTCCTCATTGTCCTCACTGCAAACTATTCTATTTATCAACATTGAATCCAGAAATGCAAGGTGACTAAATATTTCATTCTGTTACAACACAAAACGAAACAAAAAAAAAAAACTTTTACAACCTGAGACCATGATGCAAATATTAGTTGCTGCCATGCTAGGCAAGCGCAAGCTCAAAGAGAAGACATTCTACAAAAACCTAAGCTATGAGACGCTGTAATTAAAACAGAATTGGAAATGAAATCATGACCATAGATTTTCTGACTTTGCAAACTATGGTAATACAAGAAGGTTGTTCTGTAAACAGGTCCTTTCATAATTGAATTATGATATCACACATAGACTTAACCTGATGACTACTGAATTCTTTCATTTTAAAGGCTTCACTAAGGGGATCAACTGGTTTTCATGGCCAAATGGGTTAACATGCTTATGCTACAGCTGCTTATAGTGGTCACAAGAACAACACAAATAATTCTTAAAAGTGGTAATACTTGCAACCAAACTTTCTTTTTTACTTTAAATACCCTGCAAAATAAATATAACACATAATAACAAGTACTATTTTAGCAAATCTGAACATGAATCTCTGTGACTTGGTGAACATTCTGCATAAATTTTTCAAAAGGATAAGTGTGACCATTTAAGCAAAGCAGTACAAAAATAGAATTATGTGACCTTCAAATTCAGTATTACAGGAAGCAACTTAAAATATCATAATAAAGCAATTACTTAAATCACACATTTCTGAAGAATAAATAATGAATTATCAGTAACTCTTCAGTTCAATGCCCGTGTGATATATATCTTTTTACATGAATTAACCAAAAGAAAATTACACATGCATGTTCAGATTTCATCAAAATGTTATCAAAAGTAAGAATGACATCAGAGTGGGTGCAGACAATGAGCCCAGTGTTTCAGAATTATATTCATTCAGAAAATATAACAGACAAAATGGTTTTTAAAATCCAGAAAATCAATTGGGACAGAAAAAATACTGTCAGCCATTCGCTTTTCTTGACAACAACAACAACAAAATGAGAGTGCAAGAAAAGGGAAACCAAAAAAAAAAAAAAAATGAAAAAAATTACATATGTATTTCTTGAATACATATGCAGACTAAACAGTCTCATAAAATCAATACTGATATCAAGTTACTCAAGTGTTTAATACTTGTGTGACAAATTAGAAAATAATTAAATGGGGTTAGATGAGTTAAAGTTGATTAAATCATTATCTAGGTGCATTTTAGAAAATGAAAGAATTGGAAACTGAACTATTCTCAAACATAAGCAAGGAAAGGAAATCTGGATGGGAGCGTTTCAAAGTAAACAAACAAACAAACAAACAAAACAAAACAAAACATACCAAATGGTAGTGTAAACCCTGTATTAGACATTTTCCTTTTGTGTAGTCCATACTGGGCTGAGACTTTTCACAAGTACATGTAAGTTATAACTTTATGAAATTCTTCCCTGCAATCAGGCTTCATAAGGTTTTTCAATCTCAAGATGGTCATATCCAGAATAACATGCTTGTTTTAACATACTAGTATACCAAAATAAATAAATAACCTTTTACAATTCAAATCAAAAGCTAATCTCTTACCAAAGGTAAAAACATCAATCTCCAACTATTCTTAACGGTGCACTTAATGTTAGTATACAACATGTATTCCCTGCTGTAACTGAAGCCTCCCGTTTGCTATACGTCTAATAAATGAATATTAGTGAATTGTATTTACCAAAGAACAATCAAGGTTTCATTAGTTTAGTGTCTCAAGTTTATGGATGTACAACAGTTTGCAACAAACCCATTTGTGAGATTAACTCAATCCATGCTCAAATATAAAACTTTCATGCATGATAACAAAGCTTTTCTGAAGCCTATATTTAACTGCCCATTATAAGGATACAGGAAAAAGTCAACATGCTAATCCTTGATCCTCTGGACCTTATGTTTTTTTTTATCCTTGAGAACTCAATAACAGACATCTGAAAGCACTGTGAGCTTTTGTTGCTGTTGTTGCAGGTTTAGTTCAAGATAATTCACACATGAGGCTCCTGCATCACAGTACATCTGGGGGGCATTTCATCAACATTTGTCATCTGACATCTTTCCTTGATTTTGATTGGCTGAGAAGCATCGTTACTATGGCAACTGTCGGATAAAACAGACTTTGTCGGATAAAACATCCGACAAGTCCTTTCATGAAATGCTATGTAAAGCTTTTATCATACACTACATGCACTACTACAGAGTCCTGCAATCTAGCCGACGTTGGGATTCCATGTCCTAGAAAGCACACGATGGCCATCATCCTTAGGTCCTAGCCATCATCAACACTTTTATCCTTCTAGCGCTCAATGGCAGACATTTTTTTAGTAAGCACTGAATTTGCTCATCTATGTGAAGGTGGTATAAAAAAATAAATACTTCATCATACTAGTTTAGAAAGAATAAATAGGATATGGCTTCAAAGCAAGATTAAAAAGTCTTCTGAATGATCAGTTGTTGCCTAGCTAGTCAGGATTTGATCTTCTTCTTGCTCTCAATTGCTTTCATCATATAAAGTTCTATCTAGGTGATGTCAGTCTCTGTTATTCCTCTTGGTGTCTGGCATTCAAATGGTAGTCATCTCTAGGTGTCTAGCACTCAAATGGTAGTCATCTCTGGTGTCCAGCACTCGACTGGTAGTCATCTTTAGGTGTCTAGCACTCACATGGTAGTCATCTAGGTGTCTAGCACTCAAATGGTAGTCATCTCTAGGTGTCTAGCACTCAAATGGTAGTCATCTCTAGGTGTCTAGCACTCAAATGGTAGTCATCTCTAGGTGTCTAGCACTCAAATGGTAGTCATCTCTAGGTGTCTAGCACTCAAATGGTAGTCATCTCCAGATGTCTAGCACTCAAATGGTAGTCATCTAGGTGTCTAGCACTCAAATGGTAGTCATCTCTAGGTGTCCAGCACTCAAATGGTAGTCATCTCTAGGTGTCTAGCACTCAAATGGTAGTCATCTCTAGGTGTCTAGCACTCAAATGGTAGTCATCTCTAGGTGTCCAGCACTCAAATGGTAGTCATCTCTAGGTGTCTAGCACTCAAATGGTAGCCATCATAAGGGTAGGCGTTGCAGTTGCTCATAGGTTATGAAGAACTGATGGATGAAAGCAGGAATTTGAGAATAAATGGTGTCAAGGTTGAAATAGGTCTCAATGACATTCACAGCTCAGTCAATATCATACATCTGATTCCCCTCTAATGAGTTTTGACTGATTTTTAAAGTTAGAATGGAGTGTTTACATTTATCATAAAGATTGCTACGATGAGCAATTCCTTGCTCAGACTATTAAATGTCACAATATCATGTCCTCTATTAAGTTATTCCAAACCCAACAAGAACATTTGTGAAAGGCCTTGAATTGACAATAAAACCCTTAGTCCAAGAGTTGCAAGAGTGGCGTTAACAAGCTTCTGCAATTAACAACAAATTCTATTCCCTAATAAAATATTTACACAAATATTCTTTGATATTAGAAATGATCTAGACAATTATGCAGGCATAAGCATTATCATAATACTGAGCTCCTGTTTTAAAATTCTAATAGTGGTGATTGTAATCTGATTATCTGAATTTCCAATGTTTTTTTGAATGGTAAAACTAATTAATGAAATGAAATGAAATGAAATGAAATGGCAAACAGGAAAAAAAATAAAAAGCATCAGTGAAAAGGATACAATGATGTTCCAGGGACCAAGACGAACCCAGGTTGGTACAAATCCTTTGTACAAAGCAATGAATCCCTCATATTTAGCAGTCTGTTGAAAAAAAGAAAAGAAAAAAAAATGAGAAGAATGTAAAAGTTTCCACAGCAAAAAGGTAAAGTTATTTATTTGATAACAGTTTGGTATAATAGTATCATATTATATTTATAATTCATTCATTCATTATTTACCTATCAATCTATCAATTTATTCACTTGCTTGTTCTTTATGAACAGGGTAGCTCTGTCAGTGTTAAAACTGATCCTGAGGAGCTCCTCTTTCAAATAAAGGTCCACAAAAATTTTTTTTAAAAATCAAAATGATTACATATTTGGCATCAACTATGCCTGGGAGGGGAAAAGGTGAACTTAATCATGATGACTCTTGGGTCTCGCCTCCCACTATAACAGATTGGGATGTGCAAGTGTACCACCAAGCCGGGATTTCTCCCTAAACTTCTTCGGATAATGCAGCATTTGAATTCTTAATCTGCCAAAGGTGGTGACTCTTCTCTACACTGGGCCTCCGTTGAATTTCCTATCCAAGGGTTGAGCACATGCTTTAAAAATACAAAGATTTATTCCTCCCAATTGAAATAAACATGAAAATAAATGACCAGTAAGATCCCACAAACCTTCAGCAAACAGTCGATAGAATTGGTGTACATGAAGTTTTGTGATGGATTGCCTAGCCCCTTCCTCAGATTTCGCTGGTTCATCAATCTAGTTCTTACAACATCGACAGGGTTGGAGAGAATGGCACCAGCTAAACCAGCTGCAAAACTTGACCTGCATGGTGCAGAAGCCAACAAAAAAATATGATCAGTAACATTAAACTTGCTTCTGCACTTTACAACACAAATACACGCTTTTCTGTCACAAAACTACTGTCACAAAACTAAAGTCCATTTCAAGAATAATTATTATCTTTAATCATAAAGCAGATTTGTTTATGTGGTTCTATTTGTAGCTGCACTTTTCATATCACAAACAAAATATGAAATAAAAAATTATGATTTAAAAGAGACAGCACTTCATTTGATCTTACAGTGAATATAACAATTGGCATCATAAAAGGTTACCATCATACACTGCACATAAAGCATCGATGGCTTCAGCAAATACAGATTTAGAAAAAAGACGTCTGCCATATGGGATTAGAAATTCACTTAAATTAAAAAATTTTTAAAATCTATGCAAATTTCTTGGTCTCCATGAGGAAGGTTAAAATTGGCTAATTCTGATTGCACAGGCAGGACTTCATAAATTCACACAGTATGTGCATATTAGTGAAGATCATAATGGAAGCAATGATATGGATGTGATGAATACAGATTTTGAGACACCAGTCTATCATATAAGATTTGACGGTGATTTCAAGCCAATTGGCAAAAAAATGAACAAACATAAAAACACAGAAGAAAGCAATGTCAGTTATTCCATCTCTGAGATCAGGATTAAAATTTGTTAATTCCGATAAAACATACAGCATTTTATAAATTCACAAGTAGTAAATGTATATGAGCATATGGTTAATGATCATAAAAGAAGCAATGATATAATTGTGATGAATACAGATTCCGAGAAAACTGTCTGCCTTGTGGGATTTAACATTAATTCACATTCAATAGAAAAAAAGGAAAAACTGATTTCTCTATGTGGTTATGATGAAATAGAGGTCATTCTGATGTCAGGAAGCAGTAAATTAAAATCCAATGATTCCTGAGATCTGCTTTACGGACTAATAACTGTCTGTACTTCACTGTGTATTTCTTGACACATCCACTTTTTATGTGGATACCTAATTAATTTGTACATCCTGTATATAATGTGTGTATATATATTTTTGACTTGGTTTTGTTGCTGTAATCTTGTTTTCATTGATGATGTTACTGAACATTTTGTTACCAAAGAGAGCCTCATGGAAGACCACCATTTTTGGTGAAATGTGCTACCCTGTATAAATATCAGAAATAAATAAATAAATAAATGAATAAATAAATAAATAAATAAATAAATAAATAAATAAATAAATAAATAAATAAATAAATAAACAAACAAACAAATAAACAACAAACAAATAAATAAATATATAAACAAACAAATAAATAAATAAATGAATAAATAAATAAATAAATAAATAAATAAATAAATAAATAAATAAATAAATAAATAAATGAATAAATAAATAATTGAATGACACAAACAAGTCTATGTAGCTCAAGATCAGTAATATGAAAAAGGAAGCAATGATATGGTTAGAACGGATACAGATTCAGAGAACCCTGCCTGTTGTTAGTTGGGATTTGACATTGATTGGAGTCCAATATAACAGAAAAATCAATGGCAATTCCTTGGTGTCCGTGGTCATGATCTTTGTCTCTGTCTCAGCATGGTATAGAGCTCAGACATAACTGACATGAAGCTGGCACCAATCAATATAGGTCAAGGTCTTACAGCCAGGATCTATTAGATTGGAGTTGCAAACCTCAATGTTGATGATAGCAAGTCTACACAATAAGGACTGCCTAATGAGGCTCTATACTGTGTGTCCCAGAAGAAGTGGAACAGCGGTTTTCAGTACTCTGCCTTCAAAAAGTATATCATTTTTCTTAATCAATGGGTAAAGCATATTCTAAGGAAGTGCATGATACCAAGATCATTGAATTTGGTGTAGTACTGTAGTAAGTTTGATTTTATGCTCATTTCTTAAAATACAGTCATTTTCAAATTTTGCATGTTTTGGGGGACCGACGAGAGGAGATTTGTGTCGGGAATAGCCTTTCACTTTTCATGGGACACCCGGTACAGTCTTTATCAAATTAAAGTTTTTCTGGATATGACTGGGATATGTAGAACCAAAATCTGAATATAAAATGAGTAACTTGTATCCTCTTTCCTACAGTTACCGTCATATGATGTTCAGTTAAATTTTGGTTATTTGCATAGTGGGACTGTCTGTCCAAATTAATTCAAAGTGGAAGAAAAAAATCAAAGTTTTAAGAAAATTAATCAACATTCAGTAAAAGAAAAATAATATTAATTTTTTGGTATGATTCGACCAATACTGCAGTATGATTCGACCAATACTGCAGTATGAATATCAGTACAAATGCAGTCCAACCTGCTTTTAGGACCAACTGCACAGAAAGGCCATCTGACTATAAAGCCCACAATTTTTTGTTCACAGTAATAGTTTATCCCAATTAAAGAAACTTACACTGTACCTATAAAATCACCTGCTCATGAAGACCACATTTCTCGCCTCCCATGGGCAGTCTTCATAGACAGGTTTCACTGTATCATCATAACCAAGGTACGAATTTCAGAAAATATTTCATACAATTTGCAATCAACTACCTCATGCTTTTCATCACCTGTCTTTTAGACTGATTATTCCAGGCCTGAATTTTTCACTATGCATCTCTGGCCAGTATCTTTAATTTCAGTGTAACTCACACAGCAGGCATGCTGTGTTCAATTACCATACAACAAACTAAACTTGATGAAGAATAGCAGGTGCATCATCACCATGTACTTACAAGAAGTGTAGCCTGACATCATCTTCCATCAGCCTGTTGTCTAGTACTGTCTTTTTACACCAGTCGTACACCGGCAGAGCTACACCAGCAACTATTGCTACTCTCTGGGCAGTGGGGACAACACCCTGTAGATAGGAACAATAAACATGTATGTGGTTGACCTGTATCCTTTTACACAAGTTACATACCATCAGTGCTACAGGTACATTGGTGAATATCCCTTCTTACTGAGCTGTGGGAACAGCACCTTGCAAATATAATCCATATGCTGTTGTGTTGGGTAAGGGTCTTCTTACACCAGTGATACACCATTTATACACCAACTACTATGGCAAGCGAGTATTAAGATGTCAAATCTGACCAATACAGCAATCATACATTTACTTTTATGGGTACCATTTATACCAAGAGAAACTAGAAGTCTCATGAATAACATGAAAGATGCTTACATGTACACCTAATCGTTCACTGCGGTACAAAACAAAATTTTCTCTTTATTAACTCTTGACAGTTTCTTTATTCAGTGTTCTTTCAAACACAAGGAGGAAAATATTTAAAAAATCACAAAACTGGAATATCTGAGAGAAATATATCAACATATTTGTTATTATGTTGATCAATTTAGTAAAAAAAAACATTTTGGCTGAACGTTTCTTTCTAGTACCCCCTCCCCCCTCCCAATTGAACTACACTATACACAATATATTACCTAAGGAAATTCCTGCAATTCTATCATAAAACAATAATGAAATGTGCATGATGCTGAATAACATGGTTAACATAACAAGCTTTCTTCTCATGACACAATCAGAATAACAATTTTGTCTACATTGCAAGCTGACAAGTTCATTTAATTCTTGCAAATGGCCCCAGGCCACAAGCCCTCTTGTTACCAAAACCCCAACATAACAATGGAATACTGG
>CM057169.1:13476889-13536328 GCA_029962745.1 Echinometra lucunter | reverse complement strand
GCGGGAAACGTGCGACAGAAATTTCACTTTTTTTTTAATTCTGCCAAACTGAAAATGAACAATTGGTGAGCTTCTGAACTCCCGCGCAAGTTTGGCAACTTTTAAAGCATAAAATGCGAATGTTAGACTTTGCCATTTTATCGACAGTCGCATCCTTCGCAAAATGTTCGCGTGCCTGTAGATAATATTGCCGAAGCAAATAATGCGGCAGCAAATGTCACCATAGTGTTGGGTCACAAAAAAGTTTTACTAAAGAGCACAGAATCACAAGACCACACACAAAATTAAAAGTGTAAAATACGGCCAATGTACAGCGTATGGTATACAATATTTTTGTAAATGGCCTGCACAGCTTTACAATCAAGCTTAACTGTATTCCAAGAATGTTAGATGTGTGGAGACAGTGGAATATTTATTCATAAGCATAAAATCTGAAGATAATATGTGCATCCTAAGAACGACATTACGATGAAATCTTCATTTCATTATTTTGCTTGCAATAACATATACAGGATCAAATTCCTACTTTGAGTTAAATTCTGTTATTTCTTTGAAAACAGCTACTGTAGTGCACTGTGATAAGGTCTTAATGACCAAGGGCAATAATCATTTGTTCACTTCCTTGAATATCATAGCTTACATTAAAAAAAAAAACACACACACAAAAAGTAAAAAACCCAACTTACCGCATTCTGCTACAATTGATGCAGTTCCTCCATAAACAAATGGTTTCCAGTCAAGTGGCATTATAATGGTTCACACACACTATTTATTTGGCAAGCAAAAGTGCACTTTATGCAGATGTTTCAGATGTTCTTCAGGGCAGTTTGTATTTATTCTATATGTATTTTCTTTTCCCAAGGATCGTTCGCAATCACAGGAAAAAATTAAGCTTGCATCTCCCTCCTATATCTCCAAGTTTCATCTCTCTATGTCTTTTTCGCTCGCCCCCAACGATCAAGAATCTGTTAACGTTATTTCTCTTCACTTGGAGCCGCGAAAGGAAGATGGCCATTGTCACAGCAAAGGAGAAGCCATTGATGATGGCGTGGAACGTTGCTTGACACAACAGCCAAGATCAACGATGGTTATTGTAATATGATATTCCAGTGTGCTTCCAGGTTTCTCCACCACTCCAAGTTGGCAATGAAGGTGTTGACCAGTAGAATCTTTTACCATGTACATGCAGGCATCCACTAGAGCTGGTAATGTTCTGTAAAATGTAAAGAAGAAATCCAAGATAAATAACTTACACTCGAAATCCCTTTAAAACCCATACATGTAGATAGCTTTTCAATAACACTTCTGCATTACCTTCTCCTCCAGAATACTTGGGGTTACATATGACCGGAGGAAGTACATCACAAACAAATGTACATTAAGTATGTAAGTCCATTTGTAATGCAGTATATCATTAATCATTAAACGCTCTAAATTATCGTAACATAGCGTAAAATATAAGCATATTGGTAATTCTGCTGATAAACTTTATCATGATCTTCATTCATTTGGTTTTTTGTATCTTGCACCTAGCTAATGATTCAAATGACCTTTATGTGATGGATAGTGTTTATCATTCATCACATAAGTCAAGTGAATCATTAGCTACATTTTAGGTGCGCTAAACAATATGGTTCATGTTTTATTCCATTCTATTTTTTTTTTCAAACTAAACACAACAACAAAAAGTAACTCCCCCTAATTCAAAACAGCATAACTTTTGAACGAAAAAGTTTTGAGCAAAATAATTTGACAGGAGTGTTTCTACACTTATTTACTAATTTCTGTGTGAAAATGAGATTGATCCATCCAGTTATGCATGAGTGAGCAGACACTAAAGGCAAACATGTCATTTTTCAAAAGTCACAAGGGTAATTTTTTTATGCTGCATTAACGAGTACATTTTAGCATTTTTTGCATGATTTATAAAGTGTGCTCACTCAACCATGACATGATGACAACCTCTTATGTTTACACAATATGTGATGATACATTTTGGTAAAAATATCTGGAGTTATTTTTATTTCAATGAGCTGAATGGATTTTGCAACTTCAAATTCAGGAGGGTTGAATTTTTTAAAAATTGTGCTCACCCAACCATAATAATGATAAAAGTGTCGGGATAGGTGTGAGGGGGTCAAGTGATGGATGATAAACAACAACACATTAATATGCACCAGAAACCAAATTTGCTAAAATCTCTTCGCACAGAATCCCCCAAATTACCCTTGGGACTTTTGAGAAGTGACATTTTTGCCTTTAGTGTCTACTCACTCATGCATGACTACACTTGTAGGAACACTCATGCTAAATTATTTTACTGAAACTTCTTCGTTCAAAAGTTATGCTATTTTGAATTAGGGGGGAGGTACTTTTTTTGTTGTGTTTATTTGGAAAATGAAAATAATTGTTGCCAATTTGAGGAAGGAAAGCTGATTTTTAAAATACATTAAGAGAACCCTTGTACTGCTATTCTGCTAGGGGCTAAAGGCACTTTTCCAATTACTGATAAACATTCACACATGTACAAGTTTCTCAAGGGTAACCACCGTAACCACCGTAAACAAGACATGTTTTGCATGTACACCTGTACATTATGGTTGGAAGTTTGTATACACTGTACTTACCACAATGAGTGAGCATGCATACATGCTCATTGAAGCGTTACAAGTTGTTCTTCATAACGTAAATTATATGTAACAACAAGTTATGCTTCAATGGACATGGAAATGTCAGAAAATGAGCATTTTTAGTACGTGATACGAGTTATAATCATTCATGCATTTAATATCACAATTTGTAACTACTTCTTCTTGGGTGTTCTGCCAATGGGGCAGGTCCACACACCAGAATCAAATCATCGGTTCATTCTCCACGACTCCACCCCTCTCTATCTTCCACCTTCCTCTACATAATGCCATAAGTCAAGTGATCTTTCAGTTCAGACACCATCCCAGTTCTTGGTCTACCTCTTCCCCTTTTGCCATTCATTTTCCCCTCCTCCAGTACATCTTGCAGCATATTGTGTCCCTTCAGAATGTGTCCTAACCAGTTTTTCTTCTTCTGATGGCTTCCTGCAGGTTCCTTTCTTCATTCACTCTCTTTAATACTTCCTTCTTAGTGACTCTATCCTTCCACCTAATTTCATCCAATCTTCTCCATCACGTTTCTGGACTCTCAAGCATCCTTTCTTCTGCTTTCCTGATAGTCCAGGGGGGTGTTTCACAAAGATTTAAATTTGACTAAAGTCACACTTAAATTCCTACTTGCGTGCTGTATATTACGCATCTCCGCATTTGTCAGATCATTTTCAGGGAACGTGCGCTATTGGGAAGTCTTCCAGTGAGATTACGTGTTAAATACTGGGTGCGCATTGGCGCTAAGCACGACTCGTAAGTCAAACTTTACTCTTTGTGAAACACTCCCCAGGTCTCAGAGCCATACAGTGCTACACTCCATACCAAACATTTGACAAGTCTCTTCCTTAAATTTTGTTTTAGTCTTTTCGCTGCCAGGACCCTACTATGTTTTGTGAGTGCCTTCTTGGCTAGTGCTATATGCAGTGTATGCATCACTGTAGAGGCAAATCAAAGACTATTCTTTTCTCTTTAATTTGATATTAGGATTTGATTTAGGATGTTTTTCCTTCAAGCATTGTTTACCCTTTCCTTTTATAGTATGGTATGGTTTACGTTTATGTGCACTGTACAAATAATTCTTGGATGCACTGTAGTGTAGTATATCTATTTTTACCCCACCCCAAAAATAAATACAAAATACAAAATAATTTTTTTTTTAAATCTGCAAACTGCTATCATTCATATTCAAACAGATGTAAGACAATTAAAAGCAAAGATCTAAAGAGTTAGGAATATGTGACAAAAAGCAAATTAAGGTAAATCTCATAATAAAGCATATATTTACCACATACTGACACATAAGGGATTGTTGGAAACAAAACTGTTAATAATATCAGCACTCATAGGCCCAAACTTGTGTGGACTGTATCAAAAATTCACCCTTGCAACAGTCAAAACAGACAACAAAATTGCCCTAAGCAAAATTTAATTTTCTTAAATTTGCTATATTACCTGATTCAGGAACTCTTCAGCTCTTAATGTGCCGCAAATATGGGGATTCAGAGTTAAAATTGAAATTTAAATAATCATTTCCTCTCATGTATGAATGATCTAGCAAGCCAAAATGCCAGCTGGTACACACAAAAGCTATTGAAGCTTTTCAGGTGTAATGACTACTATGGAGTACAAGCTTATCTCAGATAAGCTTGTACATGTATCTAAGTGCAATATCAGTTTAATCTACTCAACGAAGTTGTGTGTAATATTTAATGAATCTTCAAAATATTGACAATAAATGACAGTTTATAAATACAATGGTGGTTAATGCTCTTTGATGCATATTCTCCAGTATTGGCAAATGTGGTACTGTCAGTGATAGCTTTACTACATCTTTAGACTGTTATGTGTGAAAACACAACCCCATCCTAGTTCAAAGAGGAAAAAACCATGTCTTTTCTTGCAATAAAAATGATTAGATGTCTAGATCTAACCTAGGGCCAGGCTTAACTCCTTAAGCGTTCTTTTCGCATCAGTGCACATTTATACAATCAAAATTGAACATGTTGAACCAATCATAATTACGTAATAATTAGCTCATCTCCTTCCGTTGCTTGTATTGTACCAGTGAAACTAAACTGCAAAAAATAGCTAGTGTGCTTAAGTGATATCTAACTGTTGTAACACTTGGGGAAGTTGAGCTAAACTATTTGAAGAAAATACTAAAGAATTGTCATTATTTTCTCCTTAAAAATTAATGGAGCATTGTCATTCTCATTGACATGACTGTTGTTGTATTGTTGGCGAAGCCCAAAGAGATAACTCTTCGAATTATCAAAATTTATTAATAGCAGGTGATATTCCTGTATCCTGTTTTCATCTTTTTCAGCAAATGTGTTGAATTTAATGAAAATGTTTCAGCACCGAAACTGACTCAGTTTCATCTCCAAATTCAATCACCGTCTCATCTCAAAACCTCTTCTCAACTCACTCACCACATCATACACAATGTATGGGACCATGTCAAGGAATCGGCATTGGAAGAGCCGAATCAGAGCAAAGAACGAAGTGACAGAGTTGGCCTAACGTAATACACCTTTCAGTTGAAAATTTTCACAAATTTACACCTTCTCCAAACATGACGCAACTTACCGTATAACTGGCGAGATTTTCAGAAAAATCTAAACCCAGTCCGTGTTTTTTTTCACATCTGTTCAGTCAACCTGCCGGTTATGTTCCTGCACGTACTCGAACAGCTGATGAAATACCAATGGCCAACGCGCAGCACACTCTCGACACAGAAAATTTTCCCCTGAACGCCCGGGCCACTCTACGGCGCCGACACGCTATAAGCCGGTCATCAGCAGTGAGCATGTGCGATCGCGAACACAGAGTAGACTGCTACCGGCACGGTGATTGGCCAGACTAGATCCAGGGTGTAGGCCTAACCGTCAGGGAGAATTTTTGCATGTACATTCTGCGTGACAGCAACGGCGAAAGGACGGTCGCTAAAAATAGAACACGGGGGAAGGGAATTTCCCCGACAACGACTGAATTTGTTCGACACCAAGGGCAGAATAAGTTCAAGATCAGTTTCGCAAAGTAATTCAATCAACAGTCATACATGTCGTAACATTTTCCCATCAGTAATTGGTGATCGACATTGTGTGTAATGAATTAAATTATTGTAGTGTACAAGGAGATACTGAAAATTTCCCTTTTTACTTTTTTACAAAATCCTCATTTCATAATTAAAGTTTTATTGAAAGGCTACTTCTCGACAGAGTGTAACAGTAATTATAATAAAGATGGCTTATGGCTGTTACTAAAGTCTAAAGAGACAAAATAACTAGCAAAATTTTAAAAAATATATAACATAAAGAAATGCTAGTAATACCAGTATATATACCGCTACTTTTTTTGCATCATTCTTGTGTTATTTGAATGTTATATGTATGCCTTTATTGTAAGCAAAACAAATATCCATGTTTGAGTACATTGGACCAATAAATAATATACTATACTATACTATACTATATTATACAACTCACTCCTAAATCCTAATCAAATGATTAGTTGAGGTTGAGCGCAGTCACGTGTGATTCAGCTTTTGAGTCTATCATGTTTTTTTCTGAAAAGCGTGCAATAGTTTCCAGTCCTATCACATATTTTTTTCTATTTCTTTTAACCTTTGTGTTGTTTTATACAAATACATGTATGGTAAGGACATTGATGCACGTACTCTATTTGCGCCTACTACTTGCAAGCGCATTACACTTAACGTGGCTGCGCTTATTGTACGTGATGCGATGTATGTCACACAAGAAAGCAAATGGCGGCTTCCATGACTTTGCGAATCATTGGGGTAAGTAGAGAAAAAGGTTTGCAGGATAGATTTATTTTTGTTTATATTTTATCAAATAACAGGATCTAGAAGAGTCGTTGCATAAAACAAATGATGCATGTCTTCATTCTTTCATTATACGATCTATCCACTCTCGTTGAGGCTGTTTGCATGTATCGCATAGAGGCAACACAGCCTCAACTCGAGTGCAGATAGATTGTATAATGAACTCATGCGCATGCATCATTTGTATACTATACTATACTATGTTATGTGAGTGTAAAATTTCAATGTGAAAGGTTAATTTGCTGTAATCTAAATGAAATGGAAAAAAAAAAAGTTTGCATGAGAGAAAAATATTGAAATGAAATTCAAACCATATCAGACATGCAAATCTCCTGCATTAAAAGTGTACCAATCGTTAAAAAACATTTTTCTCTTCATTGTCACTATACAATACCAGTATTCAAAATATGAGCCTCCAATGTTTCTATCATAAAATTATAATGCGAGTTCAAATACACTCTCAACATAAAATGACTAGAAAATAGAAAACACAAGTCAACGCACAAGTACTGGCCTTGAATTGGGGCATTTATGGAAATGGAACTGTCATTTGATTAAGCATGTTTTTGTCTAATTTTCCCCCTTTATTTTCAAAATTTCCTAACCGTTTGGACCTCGATTGAGGGGTAAAGGTTTTTTTAGGGTTATTTCACATGTAATAGCTGTCTGCAAATTATTTTTTCAGGTGAATGGTACAGTTTAAGGGGATTTTCATAAAATGAAACTACAAAACACAGATTTCACAAGCTACATTTGATTGAACACAACAAAATGTAAACCAGGTTATCTTGATTTTTAATACAAAAACTTTTTATTAAGAAAACTTGAACTAAACCATGATAGATAGTGGAATGATAAAATATGACATAAAATACTGTGTAAATGTGTTCAAATGAGGACATTTTTCCTTTTTTTTCAACCAACCAATCCACCCATTATTTTCTCTTTGAAGATGTGGTGAAAATATGGCAGCTGGTGAAGAAATGTTGTCCTGAACACCATGGTCCCCAACCCCCCCCCCCCCCATTTTTCTTTTTAAAGAATGGGATGGTTTGTATCTAATGTATATAATAATTCAAAATCATCAATAGTGACAAAATGTAAATAGCAAGTAGCATTTTCAGAAGTCACCCTTTTCCCAAATCAGTTTGAATCCCTCTTCAAGAATTTATTCATTTATTTATCTATTTTCAAAAGGATACCTTAATAGTTTTTCAACACATATCAACTCATAGATAAGATATAGGGAGCAAATGCATAGAAGCTCCACAATGAAATGCATGAGTAGTATCATATGTCAAAAAAAAAAAAAAATTGGTAAAGACAGCATTTTTATCATCATTGTAACAGACATCTCATCTCAATTTGGCAGTTGAGGAAAGTACGTTTAGTTGTTTTTTGTTTTTTTTTATGGCAGTGCTGGAAAATAGAACTTGTCATCCTTACTCAGATATAACACATAGATACATGTACAAAGCAAACATAATCCCCCCCCCCAAAAAAAAAAAAAAAAAAATGGCAAGACCTGGCAAGAGGTCCATACTCTTAGTCTACTTTAACAATTGAAATAGTATTTCTAGATATGATATGGAAATCAATTCTGCTAACCATGAATCTATTAAATAGCCTCACTTATCTGTGAGCCTCCCCAAATTATTGACCAATTACATATTGTATGTGTTTTAGATGGAAATGAAGCATCCTTCATAAAGTCAATAACTCAGCATGTTTGTCTAAACATTATTGCCTACATGAGTTGATGTTGAATCATACAAATGATACGGAATGAAATGGTTCCAATTGACTCTTTCAGCCTACAGAAAAATCCAACGAGGTGTCCCCTTTTATTTTTGCTTCTAATCTTTACATCACTCTCACCCCTCCACCCTCTCTCTCTCTCTCTCTGTCTGTCTGCCTATATCTATCCATCTCTCTCTTTCTATCTATCTATCCATCTATCTATCTATCTATCTATCTATCTATCTATCTATCTATATATCCATCTATCTATCTATCTATCTATCTATCTATCTATCTATATATCTATCTATCTATCTGTCAATCTATCTACCTATATCTATCTGTCCATCTATCTATCTACCTAAACTTTGCATAACAATCCATGTTTCTATCTGTCTGTCTATTATATATATTATATCTATTATCTAAACTTAACAGAAAAGCAAAAAGATATAAACCATTATATCACATGGTATGCATACAAACAGTAGCACATGCTGGTCATGGAGAAGCTACATAAAACTCTTAGACAGCAGTTAAACACTACTATAAATACATACATGAAACGAGGATAAACAACTATTTACAAACAAGCACTTATCACCCGAATACTTCTTTTGAATACTTTCTGATGACAAATACATGTATAAACAAGGTGAAATTCAATGCAGCATCACTGATAAGTGAAAATAATCTGAAAGAAATAACAGTCTTAAGGTGCCCTAGTAGAAAGTATCATAAGGGAGGGTCCATAGGGCAACTGCCCCTGAATGCCTGCTCAAGAAAAAGAAGGGTGTTCACTCAGGGTGCTACCTGATACCGTTTAATACAGATATGACATCCTTCTTGCTCTCAAATGACAATAAATAAAGATTAGCCCTGATCCTGTACCCCTGCCACACCCCTATAATCCTCCATGTATTCTCCTGTATCTTTGGCACAGTTCATTTCTTTGTGGTTGGGCACAATAGGCACGCTCACACACAAAAGGAATTGAAATTTGAATCGCGATTCGAATCGCGATTCAAATTTCAATTTTATAGCCACCATTCACACATGGGGAAAAAGCGAGATGCGGATTGTGATTTGAATTGTGATTAGAATTTCGATTTTTTTTTTTTTCCGACCATTCACACACACGAAGAAGCAACAGAAACAGGAAGTAGAGCCCATAAACTTCTCCGCTTAACTGCTGTTAGGTCCTATACACGATCTGGACAGGGGAAAAATACACATCGACAGTGAAAGGGCTACAGAAAGATTATTAGTAAGATTATTCTGTCCACACACAAAACAAGGCGTTTGCGATGTTGTGTCTCGCCCACTTGTGAAAATAACTAGAAATATCGCGATCTGTGATGGCACACAACAGAACTGTATCGAAAGCTCATTGTGAAATAACTGGGATGGAATAACATTTGATAAAATATGAGAAGGGTTTTTTATGAAATGGTACTGCATTTTCACGTGCATGCACTTTCCCTGCTTCTACTCTCATCCCTCTGATATGAGTAACATTGTATGATTGATATTTTACATGTGTGGAGTTGAAAAGTGTTTGTGGTTGTAGTGTAGCTGAGGGCTGCAGATGATGTAGTGTGATAATGAGCTTATAATTTAGAGAAAAGAAATACGAGAACAGTTATGTTTTGTTAAGAAGAAGGGTTAGTGAGTAAAATCTTTTATGGTATATTGAATACTGCCACAGGAAAAAAAAAAGCATGCATAAAATTGAAGAGAACAGAAAACTGATCCCTCAGCCACTTTGCACTGAGTATTTATGTATAGTTTTAATATTCTTTCAAGTGCAAAATGTTGCCTGGCACCCGCAAGATAGACGCGGATAACCTGTCAGGGGTAAATTGACTAATTAGATAGAGGTTAAAGGCAGCATTTTGTTAATAATTAGTAAAAAGCATGCCTGAAATTGATGAGAACACCAGATTTGAATGCTGAAGCCTGTAAAAAACTGAGACCAACAAATAAGCACTCTAAACAAACAGCATCAAAATCAGCTGCAAAATAGAGAAGTAGTATTTACTAGCAGAAATCTGCATGAGTAATTTTTACATAATTCTACATTACGAATGTTTACACAATATCTGTGTACAAGTTCAGAAGCGTCACCTATGATTATCAGTTGAGCAATCAGATTCAACACTGGACAAGAAATGAGAGAGGAAAAGCAAATTCAAGAATTTGAAAACATCTGTAACATATGACCTCCAATGACCTTTCACCTTATCATGTGAAGTCCAACAGAATGATAACATGCACTTCCCCTTAGTGATCTGCAACCCAAGTTTGACTGAAAAGTGTGACACGGTTGCAAAGTTTTGTGTCATAAGAGAGTCTTGCACGTAAACTTTAACCGTTCAACGTTTGACCTGTAATGACCTTTGACCTGACCATGTGACCTCTGACTGGACCATAACATGCAGGTCCCCTTAGTGCATCTACAACCCAAGTTTGATAGATAAGTGTCACATGGTTGCAGAGTTTTGTGTCATAAGAGAGTCTTGCACGTAAACTTTAATGTTTGACCTGAAATGACCTTTGACCTTACCATGTGACCTATGACTGGACCATAACATGCAGGTCCCCTTAGTGCATCGACAACCCAAGTTTGATAGATAAGTGTCACACGGTTGCAGAGTTTTGAGTCATAAGAGAGTCTTGCACGTAAACTTCAACGTTTGACCTGAAATGACCTTTGACCTTACCATGTGACCTCTGACTGGACCATAACATGCAGGTCCCCTCAGTGCATCTACAACCCAAGTTTGGTTGAAAAGTGAGTCACGGTTGCAAAGTTATGTGTGATAAGAGAGTCTTGCACGTCAACTTTAACATTTGACCTGAAATGACCTTTGACCTTACCATGTGACCTCTGACTGGACAATAAGATGCAGGTCCCCTTAGTGCATCTACAACCCAAGTTTGATTGAACAGTGTCACACAGTTGCAGAGTTTTGTGTCATAAGAGAGTCTTGCACGTAAATTTTAACGTTTGACCTAAAATGACCTTTGACCTTACCATGTGACCTCTGACTAGAGCATAACATGCAGGTCCGCTTAGGGCATCTACAACCCAAGTTTGGTTGAAAAGTGAGTCACGGTTGCAGAGTTTTGTGTCATAAGAGAGTCTTGCACGTAAACTTTAACGTTTGACCTGAAATGACCTTTGACCTTACCATGTGACCTCTGACTGGACCATAACATGCAGGTCCCCTTAGTGCATCTACAACCCAAGTTTGGTTGAAAAGTGAGTCACGGTTGCCAAGTTATCTTTCATAACGTTTGTGACGGACGGACGGACGGACGACGGACGGACGACGGACGGACGACGGACGGACGACATTTGGATCCCTTAGTCTCGCCTTCACCTCCGGTGGGCGAGACAATAAAATCGATTTTCTAATCGCGATTAGAAAATCGATTTTTGAATCTCGCTTTTTACCTTGTGTGTGAACGCCCCTAATGTATCCCTTTACATTGTGTTCATTTCAAATATCTACATCATGAATGGAATATCACATTATCTCACGCAGGTATCTTTTTATTCAAGGTGGACAATGTGAGGCTATGTTCAATCGGTTTCATGCCAACTTTCTTTTTGCTATCAAAACCGTACAGGAGCTTTAATCCTCTGTGTACTCGCCATTTTCCTTGGCAAGCTCAACCTCTTCCTTGTGGGCTTTGCTATTCATGTGGGCACTGTAAGGATGGGGGCCATTGAGTTGTTTCTGACACCACTTGCAGTAGTACTGTTCTTTGTTGGCAGAGGAGGAGCTGCTGCCCTGGGGTGCGTTGGCTGGCGGCCGGTTGTAGGCTGAAACGTACGGCTTCCACTCGGCTAACCAAGAAGAATTGAATTAACATGAGAAAGGAAGAGAAAAGAGAGAATAAGTGAGATAATGGTTGTATGTTCACACAGAGGGCTTCCGCACCAACCCTTTGTCAACTACTGTCCACTACTGTCACAATCATACAATTAAATTAAACAAGCAAAATAATCAGCTTTCTCATTCGTGACAGAGGTCCACATTTTGTGGTTTGGCCTAATATCTTTTGATGCAAAGCCCTAAAAATCAAACCAAATACATGAGCAGAAAGAGCAAAAAATTCTACACAAACTGTGCCCATTTTGGTTGCATCAATATTCATTGTTTGATGCTGAAATTTTTTTAAAAGGAAAATAAGCATTAAAATCCTTAAATTGGCAAAGTGATAGAAAGTTTAAAATCACCGTTTTCCCTTGCAAATTGGCAACTTTTTGACTTCTCATCATAATTTCTGTCAATTTATATTCATTTCAGACACACAACATTTTACAAGAAAAATGTAGCAATAAAATAAAAATGTTGGTGTTGCCAAATTGAAGAATAAATGCTGATCAAATTAGGCTTTAAATAATTCCTGTCATGAATGGGTTAAAAGTGTACCAGGGAACCTGAAAACAGCTAGGTTACTTGAGTGATGTCTACAGAATAATTATAACCATCAATGACTGCACAAAGGATACCGGTAACAGAATTTGAAGAAAATATGAAAAGAACAATCGTCATTATTTTTCACTATAAATTAATTAAGCAGGCAAAGTGCTTAACAAGAAGAATTAACATACATATAAAAGGAAGAGAAGAGAAAGAATGAGTGAGAAAAACAAAAATGAACATGAGCCAAAGATTGAGAAATATAAAAAACAAACAAACAAATTAGGGGCAAGTGCCGGCAAGCAAATATCCAAATCTAATATTAGGAGATAGATCATGGAGAAGAACTATATTGTCAATGTATGCATGTATTATCTTGCTAAAATGATTCTAGTTACCTTTGTAGCATATCAAGAGTGTTTAAAATAAATTTCTTGAAAGGCGACCAGACCGATATACATGCAGTTTACTTTTGATGATTTATGATAATATTCATCTCAAGATTGTCTTACTTACCTGAAACACAGAATTTGCAGTTCATGGCATATTTCAACGATCCCATTTTTTTGCATGGAACACTGCAGAGTGCATGTAAGATCGAGAGTTTAAGCGCAACAAAATCCATCGTAAAGTTTTGTGCTACATTGGGGCAAGTTTTGGTCCACCAAACTTACGTTTACATTGAGGTAACTCTGCTTCCTCTGCCGACTGTTTGGCAGCAAGCCAAGGGAGCTGGGTAACTTTATCGGACACTACCTAACAGCAAAAAGATTAGAAAAAAAATTTCCCCTATTAGATACCACAAAGACAGATGACCTCAAGATAGCCAGAAGGCCATAACATCTTAAATGATATGGGTGAACACCCTCCTTCTGGTTCTGAGCAGGATGGACCATTCTTGTCAGTCAACAACAAACCAGGGGGGAGGGGGGTCACAAAGCCGTGCATAAAGTTTGACCATGGCTTTAAGAATGACTTAACTATGAACAGCCAAAATGGAATTCCCAAGGTTTCTTATCTTCTTTTTTAAAAATGTGACTGTATTTCCCATAATCTCAATTAAATTCTTGATAAAACTGGACTTCACATTTAATGTTTTAAAGTTTGACTATGACTTTAAGAATGATTTAACTATGAACAGCCAAATTGAATTCCCAAGGTTTCTCCTCTTCTTTTAAAAATGTGACTGTATTTCCCATAATCTCAATTAAATTCTTGATAAAACTGGACTTCACAATTAATATGTTTTCTTAATAATACACAGATATTTCAACTTTAGCTTATATGTGACTAAATATGATTGAGCATCCCATTTGGCTTTCAGTATTCAAGTCATGAGCAACTAATGAATTAATCTCATTCTCAGGAAGTACTTTCTGCCTTGATATGCAACAATCTTTAAGTTTATCCAAGCCAATTGCAGATAACAATATGAAAACAAAATCAAGAATACCGTCAAGCAAAATGAAGAGACAATGCATCATTTGGCATAGTTCATAACTAAGGTTGGCCTACAATAACAGCAAAATAGGACTTGACTGAGACTTGTTTTTTCTGAATGTTAAAAAGGTTTATTTCTTTGAAAAGGACTTCAACAAGAGTTTAATGGCAAAGCACCTCTTCAGAACCTCATTAATAATTTTTCCACTGACCTCAATATATGAAGAGGGAACAAAACCCTGCTCAATCTTATCCTCAGTCTGGACCTTCCACCAAATGTCATTATCCTTGCATGTCTCCAGATAGACCAGGTTCTGGCCCTGCTTCATGGTGAGTTCTTTCTCTCCCAGGGGACTATCAAGGTTGGCCTTGTAGCTGAACTTTGCCTTCAGCTTGGTGACTCCAGCCTTGAGTCCTCCAGCAGAAGGTGCACTTGCTGTTGTTGATGATGATGTTGATGATGATGACCTTGCTGGACTACTTGTCCCTAAGGCAGATCTAGAGGGTGATTTGCTCCCATTTACCTGTTGGCCTGCAGAGTTCAGGCTAAACTTTGAAAGGTCTGTTTGAACATGTGCAACATCTGCAGAGAGTTCATGCTTAGCTGAAGGCTTTGTGGGTTCACCAGGACGTCTGGATGGGACATAGGGCTGCTGTTGACGGGAACCACGACCACGACCTCTGCCCACACTCCAGTGACTGATTGCTTGCTGGGTTTGAGCCATGGCTAATTTCCACCTGGTTACAAGCTTATTAGAGGAAAGAGGCAGATGAAATGAAATGGTTTGAGTTTTCATAACTTCTGCATGGAAATCAGTCACATCATCAGGTTTTTGTTTATATCAATTGTTGTTGCATTCTCTCCTAAAGATCATGTACAACTTTGGTAAATCTACTGCATCAAAATTAACCATATTTAGACACAGATAAGCTACAATTCTCCTCATGACGCACATTTGAAAACTTTAAAGAAAAGTCTTGCAAAGGAGAAAAATCTGATGAAATTGCTAAAGGTCACTTTTTAAAAATCACAGAAATTGCTCGCTGAGAACCTTCGCAAAAAGCCGCCTATTCAGAACATTCTAAAGCTGTTCATTCAATTTCAAAGGCAGGTTATTGTTACTGCTGTACCGCCCATTGTCCATACCGAGCTCTGTGCCTGGGAGGCAAGCAGTTTTTGTGATTTAAAAAAATTACCTCTTGCGATTTCACCTTATTTTATTCTTTTTTTGCCTCAACAAAACGTAAACATTTTTAGTTGTGCTTGGTAAGGAGTTTTTTTAGCTAATCTATGCCCAATTATGATTCAATTAAATAGTTGGATTTAAATTTGTGTCACTCTGAAGAAGTGATACGTTTCTTTTGACGCTCAGTTTAGATCCACTGGGCACTAACTTTTGGGTTATTATCAGAGACCCCAACTCTCCCGTTTTTGGCGGGAGATCTCCTGCTTTAAGTCTATTTTCACAAAATCTCCAGCTCTCCCGCTTGAGTTTGAATTTCTAGCTGTGTTTCTCCTTTTTTCTCCCGCCCAACCACCTTTTTGAATAAAATGAATCTGAATCATTGGATTTTACCTCATTTAGTGTTGTCATTATGTGAAAAAATAAGCCTAAGATTGCATCAGATAGCTTCTATAACCCTAAAAGTGGCCTTTCGCGCTTTGTGCTGGTGATGTGGGCTATGTGCACAATGAGTCAGAGTCTCCTGTTTGCTAGGGGATCTCGGCTGGAGAATCTCCCGCTTAAGAGGTGCTTGGGGTTGGAGTCTGTGTTATTTTTTTCTTGTTTTGTTCTATTTTGTTTGTTTGTTTATTTGTTGTTGTCTCTTCTCCAGCTAGTACCCTAGTTCAGGACAACTTGTGACAGTGAATACAATACTGATAAATACTGATAAATTTTCCAGCTCTCTACTCTGCTCTCATACTGGACTTGCTGCACAATCAATTTATAAACTCTTTGCTCTCCAACAGTAAACAGCCTAAAAGTCTAAGTAGGTGAGGCAAATAAAATTAGACTAGGTCTTGACTAGATCAGATCCTGAAATGAACTGATTTATTCATGGAAATTTAAGTTGAACAGAATAGTTCCAGTTCTAATGACGTAATGTACTAGTCTAATAGACCGAAGTGTTCTGTCTCTAACAGTCGTCATTAGCCTCTTATAATGGTGGGGTCGGTACTACTCCTTTTTAGAGACAGAAGCGCCCCGAAGCGTTGTGTGTACAATCTCATTGTGCTGGGCAGCACAATGAGAAAACTACCTCAAATCAGCGATTTTTCCCCTTTATTCATGAATATAAAAATATCATTATACACTACAGAGTAGATCTATATAGCTTACTGATTTCATGATTGATTCCTTTTAACTCTCCATTTTCAGGTAAATCCAGGGTCCTAACGTTAGGTCCTCTCGGTTGAAAATCTTGCAACAGCCAACCTCTGTTCGCCTCCGCGCTTTTCGCAAGGAGATCAGCGAATTCGCGACTCCTCGCATTTCAACCGGCCGTATTCAAACGATCGACTACGTACGTTTGAGCATTTACGTACGAACAATGTTTTTGTTGTTTTTTCGTACTGGTCGATTGTTCGAATACTGTTGAAATGCGAGAGTTGCAAATTCGCTGATCTCCCTGCGAAAAGCGCGGAGGCGAACAGAGACAGAGGTTGGCTGCTGCAAAATTTTCAACCGAGAGGACCTAACGTTAGGACCCTGGATTTACCTGAAAATGGAGAGTTAAAAGGAATCAATCATAAAATCGGTAAGCTATATACTCTATACTATAGAATGATATTTTTATATTCATGAATAAAGGGGAAAAATTGCTGATTTGAGGTAGTTTTCTCATTGTGCTGCCCAGCACAATGAGATTGCACGCACAACGCTTTGGGGAGCTTCTATCTCTACAAAGGAGGAGTGCCGACCCTATCAGAATACGAGGCTAACGACGACTGTTAGAGACAAAACACTTCGGTCTACTACTCTAGTCTAAGTGACATCATCAATCAATATCCAATCAAAAACATGAGCTGAACTGAAAATGAGATGCAGGAAACTGTAAAAGAGATGCGAGAAACTGTAAATCATAGAGTATGGAAAGCAAAATGTAAAGTTATCAAATAGGCCTTATCGTGGTTTAGGAAACCACTCGTTCATTTGACGCACGCACTTGTGTACGAAGAGAATGGAGGTGGAAATGGGAAACCAATGCGTGTGACTGAATAAAGCGCTGCTGTACAAAGTGAATGGTGGTTTCCTATTTCGGCCATATCTCGTGGTTTAGGAAACCACTCGTTCATTTGACGCACGCACTTGTGTACAAAGAGAATGGAGCTAGTGGAAATAGGAAACCTTAGTATGCGTGTGACTGAATAAAGTGCTGCTGTACAAAGTGAAGTGGTTTCCTATTTCAAGATAATGCCATCAAATAAAGTACAAAATGCAAAATATCGGGCATATCGTGGTTTAGGAAACCACTCGTTCATTTGACGCACTTGTGTAGGCCTACAAAGAGAATGGAGGTGGAAATAGGAAACTAATGCGTGTGACTGAATAAAGCGCTGCTGTACAAAGTGAACGGTGGTTTCCTATTTCACGATAATGCCAAAATATCACTGTTACAATACTAATAATACTAATAGTGAGGTCCAGAGCTCAGGCCTTATAATATCGGCGATCGGCAGGGCCAACACCTGGGCAAGGCCAAATTTCAAAGCGATCACCTCTTCGTTGGCCCCACCGGTTGGCCCCATGATGATGCCCTGGGATCGATGATGCATCAAATTCATGCAGCTTTCTGAACATGGACATGATGGACTTGGTCTTTTTGTTTTTGGTATACCATACCAAGCTCTTAATACACAAAATTCATAATTTTCATTCACATATTCATGCTTCTTATAAATAACATTACTTTGTGGCTTTCATGTTACTCACCAACGTAACTTGCGAAGTGAAAATTTTGTCCAACTTGATTGAAAGTAGAGAACGATATGCGATCAGAAAAAAAAAACATAAAGCACGTGTGAGGCCAGATTAGTCTGCAGACACGGACCCTATTTAGGGTTAAGCTGATTTATGCAGGTAGTGATGCCTAACACACTTTTTTTCAGTGAAGTAACTTTGCTAAAAGTAAAGAGGAATTGAAAACTGAACCGAAACTACAAGCTCCTGTTGCCCAAGGGATGCTTATATTACAAAATCACCTGGGAAGAATGGGAACATTTTTCTGATTTATGTGCAGAGAGACAGGTGGTTAAACTACTTGTAGTTGTCTCAATGCGGATTATTATCACTGATCACAGAGATCAGTGATTATTATTCGGAGAAACTCTTCGACAGTTTCATGTAAAATAAAACATTTAAAACCTAGTCTTAGAAATAGAAGAGGCGGCAATCTCATGTCAAAAATCGAAACGACCCTTGTATTAACTCTATGGGAATCGAACTTTTGTTGTTGCAGGTTGGAGCAGGCACTATCGTGTTTAAGGCGATGTTAATTTAATTTCGGCGAGCGAGCGTAGTGAGCAAGACTAGTGAAGAAAAACACCTCCCTTGTAATATGTTTGGAACATACTACTTTGATTTATTGTTAAAGGTCGGGGGCGGGCACAATAATTCGTGACTAAGGCGATTGATATTTATTAATTCCAAATTGGCGAGCAAGCGAAAAAAAAAAAAAAAAAAAAAAAAAACATTTCTCTTGTAATAATCCCGGGTAATAATATTTGGAACATAAAGTGAGTTTTATTGTTGCAGGTCTGGGCGGGCACAATATTTTGTGTTTGAGGCGATTTTAATTCTATTTTGGCGAGCGAGCGTAGCGAGCGAAAGTAAAAAAAACATATGTCTTTTAATACTGGCAGCATAAAATGCATGGGTTTTGATGCTGTCGGTTGGGGCAGACAATATGTTTCAGGTGATGATGATTCCATTTTGGCGAGCGAGCATAGTGAGCGAGCAAAAAAAAAAAACACACTTCCCTTTAAATGATAATTGGTACGTAAACTTTGATTTATTGTTAAAGGTCGGGGGGTGGTATTGTGACTGAGGCGATCGATATTAATTTCAATTTGGCGAGCAAACGTAGCGAGCGACGGAAAAATCTCCTTTGGGTCTAATTACGTTTGGCACATAAACTGGGCGTGTTTATTGCTGGTCGGGGCGCGCACATCGTTTTTAATACAGCGATGCTAATTTCATTTTGGCGAAAAATACACTTCCGTTTTAATGCTAATTGGTACATAAACTTCGTTTTATCAACTTGTTGCAGGACCTCATAGCGAGCGAGCATAAAAAATTCTCTTTTAATAATGTTTGGTACATAAACTGAGTTTTATTGACATGACTGATGCAGGTCGGGGTGGGCACATTCGTGTACAAATGTTAATTCCATTTTGGCGAACGAGCGTAGTTGGTAATTGATAAATAAACTTGGTTTTACTTTTGCAGCTCGGGGCAGGCAAATTGTGTTTAAAGCGATGCTAATTCCATTTTGGCGAGCTCGCAGCTCGCAAAAATAATAGAGAAAAAATATTCTTTCTAACCATAATTGGTACAGATAAATTGGGCTTTATTCTTGCAGGTACTAGGTCGGGGTGGGCAAAATCGTTTTCAAGGAGATGTTGATTTATTTTCCGGGGGGAGAGCAACAGCCTGGGAGGACCCCGGCCTCCTTGCCTACCCCTTATCTTTTTTTTTCTTCCTTTTTTTCTTTTCCCTTTCCCTCCTCTTTCTGTTTCCCTTCCCTCTCATCTTTTTTCTTCCTCTTTTTTTTCTTTTCCCTATCTCTCCTCTTTCTATTTCTCTTCCTTCCCTCCTTTTTTTTTTTGGCGGGGGGAGGGGGCAAGACCCTTTCGTCCCCCCTCCCGGCCTCCTTCTTCCTCTTTTTTTTTTTCTCCTCTTTTTGTTTTTCTTTTCCCTTTCTCTCCTCTTTCCCTTTCCCCATTTTTTTCCTTCTCCCTCTCTCTCCTTTTTTTTTTCTTTTTGGCGGGGAGGGGGAAGGGGGGAGCTGGGGCCAAGGCCCGCTCGCCCCCCCCCCCCCGGATCCGCGCCTGTCAGAATTTTACCTTAACACACTAGACGAAGAAATATTATGAAGAGGCAACTTTCTCTTCTCATGCTAAGCTACATTAACATCGCTCAAGTTGAAGCAGGCTTTTTAAAAAATATCATCCTTTTTATTTTTTACATTCACTCAGAATCAACGAGTTGTTGGCGACTTTCCAGAAAACGCCCTCACAAGGTGAGTGCACATACCGTGAGAAAAAAAAGGCCTATAGATTTCTCTTTACCTCTCTCTCTCTCTCTCTCTCTCTCTCTCTCTCTCTCTCTCTCTCTCTCTCAATCTCTCTCTCTCTCTCTCTCTCTTTCTATTTCAATGCCTCTGTCTGTCTGTCTGTCTCTCTCTCTCTCTCTCTCTCTCTGTCCAACTTTGATCTCTCCTTTAAAATCTCACTTAAATCACAAATGGATCAGACAAGTCGCCTCCCTCAAGTGTTTATCATCCTGCCATATTCTGTTCAAGGGCTTTTTCATAGGCCTATAATACAAATAAGGAATGCAAACGTTAGATGTAGAACAATTGGCGATCACGAGGTTCTTTTGAATGGTTTAGTCCTGCCATATGCTAATCACTTAAAGGAAGCACAAACTTAGGTCTTTGGGAGTGGTCGGTTTTATTGACAGGGACGGCCATGCAGGAGCGGCGCCAGGGTATTTTGATAGGGGGAAGATGATGCATAGGTGAATTTATTGAAGTTTTAAATAAATATAGAAGTATTGTAATAGTTGCAAGCCCCAGGCCTCTCTTTTCCCACCCTCTTCTCAGTCTTCTTCTTCCTCCTCTTTTTTCTACCTTTTCTCCTCTTTTTTCTTTTTTATCACTTGAAAAATCACAGGGGCATTCGCCCTCCTGCCCCCTCCCCCATAGTGCCGCCCCTGCAGCCATGCGAGATTGTGAAAATTATGTAAAGGCAAAAATGAACGCCCTTGTATACGAGTCGACGTTAAATTTTGGACCATCGCCTGTAGCTAGTATTTAAAAAGTATTTCTGAGAAGAATGCGTTGTACGTCAATCATGCATGCACTCCTAATTCATAATATTTCCCCTTTCTGCAATGTCTATCTCGCTGAGCATCATCTCTCCTCAACTTTCCAAATATCCCTTTCACTTTCCTCCTCTCCTCTGTCATTTCATTCCCTCTTTAGTCCACCTAGCCTATAACCACACGATCTTGTGAATCAACCTAAAATGATATGAATTTACTTTGTAATTTCCAGGCAATAATCATTCAGCCCCTGGACTGCAATGTCGATTTTTCTGGCAGATCTATATCGAGGGTTTAGTGCAACAAAGAGCTATCTGCATTTTTCGGTCACAATGAGGTTTTGCTATCAAAATGATCAATATGAGATCAGGAACCTATAATAATCCTGATAATGGTTTCTACATCAAAACTTTGCTACAGCAGGGTATCACCCCAAGTAGGTATGGCCATCTGCATTAAACCAGTGTTTATACAACATAACTTCATTGCAAGTTTTCTCAAAATGGCCCAAAACACAGATAACCCTTTGTTGCACTAAACCCTCGATATAATAATATTGTAAGACATAATTTCTATAAAATCAACCCTACCACTGTCTGCACGAAAAAAAAAGAACAACAATGATAAATACAGACATCTCCACGGTAAATGCAATTAATATGATTCGGCGTGCCGTTGCCATGGTTGCTATTGAAAGAGGAACTTCATCATACTTGAAGGAAACGTCTTGTCAAGTTCAACACAGGCAAGCTTTCTTGTATTCCCTGGAGGGGCTTGGGGAATACATATAATTATAATTATAATGAAGGCCCTCAAAATAATGTTTGGAGGCAAAATTGCCCCTTAAGCGGACATGTATTCTCATGTCAGTTCTATAAGATAAACAATAATGTTTATTTGTGTCTGTATATTTTTGGTCTATATTCATGCAATAAAGCTACAGCTTCAAAATAATAATGATAATAAATAATAATCCCAGTAATAATAACAATGATATCTGGTTTGTCATAATATATTGAGATGATGCACGTGGATGAGAGGGGGAGGGGTACAATAGGGTCGTGCCTCACTTTTCCAACCCAACATGTTGGCTTTACTGACAAGTACACCCCCTAAAAATACGAAAAATAAAATAAATAAAAACCTACATTTCAACGCCAAACTTGTCTATTCATGCCCTTTCATGCCTCAAAAGAACCTGAAAATGAGAGGACTTCCTTGTTGTTGCTGTACGTTGTACTATTGTCCGAGATTTGTCGGAAATGTGCCCCCCTTTTTTTTGTACATTCTAGATCCACCCCTGCTTAATTCATGAGCAAAGTTTGCTTAATGATACAACTTGCTTCATGCAATGTCAGTACAACTGAAGTGAACTTTGACAAGCAGACCATGGTTACTGTAGTTGTGTTTAATCATGCAACATACCTGTCGCCATACATGATTTTTTTCTTTTAAATCAAATGCTGCTGCATCCCTTATCATGAACTGCAAGGTTTATTTCTTCATCTCTTCCGTCATTCAACAAACATCATCTTGACAAATCAATCCATCATTATCAGGTTAATTGCTCACTTGATAATCAGTGATATAATAACTAAACACTCGGTCTGTCATTAGTCGGCAACATTCCCTCGACAATAGTCAAAATGATATAGTCACTCAACAATATTAATTGGTACTTGATTACTGCCGCCATTATACAGCGATTTTTTTTTTCTTCTTCTTATTTTTAAAAAAAAAAACTGAAATGCTGTTGCATTCCTTATTGTATACGGAAGGATATACAAGCTTTATTCTTCATCTCTCCCCTCAGTCAACAATAATGTCTATCGGTGGCAGTACATTGGTCTTTATTCATGCAGGAAAAAGATAGCTTCACAATATTAATAATAATAATAACAACAACAGCAACAACAACAACAATAATAATAATAATAACAATAATAAAAAAATGAAAATAATAATAATGATAATAATAATAATAATAATAATGATAATAATAATAATAATAATAATAATAATAATAATAATAATGATAATAATAATAATAATAATAATAATAATAATGATAATAATAATAATAATAATAATAATAATAATAATAATGATAATAATAATAATAATAATAATAATAATGATAATAATAAGTGGTTTGTCCCAATAGTGAAAAATCGTTAGGCTTATACACTGATAAGAACAATGCACTGGTGGATGGGGGGGGGGGGGTAAATACCAGATGCCCCACTTTTCCAACCCTACCGTCACTGCTACTCAAGACGGTACACAAACAAAAAGAAAAGAAAACAGTCAATGAAAACGCAACAAAAATCATCATTCAAGATGGTGAATCTGCTGTTCTCTGGCCCCGGGGATGGGGGAGTCTGGGAGATGTTATTTTGGCAAAGAACATACATATGCCTTTGCTCTGTACCAATATATCATGCAGGAGGAAGAAAAAAACAATCTAAAGTAATCACTCCGTATGAATAAAAGCCTATACAGCCTTGTAATAGGCCTATCATTATTAGATCAACCTTTTAGTATTCTTACAAGTATATCTCTCTATCAGTTATTTGTCTCAGAATAATTATGGGCAACTGTTGAAAATAAATTGTATCAATTTACATATTCATTGTGTTATCAACACAGGAGCAATAAAGTGTCCTACAAGTTCAACCACAATAATTCGTGGTAATGAAGACCCTCGAATTTTCGTACAAACTATAATGATCGGATTTACTTGAATCATAATTTTAATTCATTTTCAGATTAAAAACAAAAGAAAAAACATATGATAAACGGGGACATGGGTAAATGATACAGGTTGATACCCTGCTCAGCTGTTGTAGCTGTTCCATCGAGAGGTCCATAAATTATCATGAAAATAGGAAAGTAACTTTATAGCTTATTATTCCCACTTAATCTTTATAACACAATACCCGCATTACTAATTCCAGTATCCAGACATTACCCCCCCCCCCCCCTCCCACCCCGGCAAACGCCTTTACTCCAGTAACTCGACTTCAAATTCTACAGTTATCTTTCGTGTTTAAAGGAAAATGCATGTTTGAGAATATGATTGTGATTCATGGATTGAATTAGCACTTGTAAGCGCGTCTCCGGAGTTTGAAAATAATGTAGTAGGAGCCAGAGGCAGAGTGGCGCACGTTTGATTAAGGCATGAGCGGCGACAATGTGCTTATCTCGGGTGCGGTGTCGCCGTTTTATGTGAAATAGTGCCGAGTTTTCTTTTAAGCAATCCAGCAACACCTCTGGGGCAAGCCAAATGGGATTCTAAGTCAGTAAAATCGCATCAGCTAAAGGTCAAATATGCAGACGTAGATTAACATTATATTGTTTACAAACATTTTCATAGCGAAATATACATTTTTCCACAATTCAAATGAGATTATGGGAAATGCAGTCACACTTTGTTAAAACGTCAGGATAAACTTTGGGCATCCCATTTAGCACTTCATATTCATGGCGTTCGTAAAGTCATGCGTAACTTTACAGTAACTTACAGCTTTCTGAGCACAGAAAAAGAAGACGTCTTTTATAATATATTTTTGTGTTTACGAGACACCTCCCTGTTCTGATAGAAAACTCTGTCTGTTCTTAGTCTATTTTGATTATGCAATGGTATTATAGATGCACTTATCACTAATCACTAGTCATTACGTTAAATCAATACCAACGTGCTGCACTGTTTGCAACAAATCTTTCCCAAATCCTTGAACACACTCAATAAGGCCAAATCAATTAGATTCATTCACCTGTTCACCCCCCCCCCCGGAAAAAACCCTAACCCCTCACAAGCGGGAGGGCAAATAATATAACGACTTTCGCTGCACGCGCCGTTGCATGGTTACAAGGCCGTTGACAAGGCCATTATTAGCGATGAGCAGAGTTCACGACTGTAATATGCCCGACAGAGGCGTATCTAGACCCAGCTTGGCCTCAGGAGGGTGGGGGGGGGGGGAGGGGGGGGGAGAGATATCTCAGTTTACGATGACCCATCGCCATAGGAAACTGCTTTTCGAGGACTCTCATTTGAGAGTGTTAAGCATTTAGTGCTTTTCTAGAATAAGAAAAATATTACCAGGATAACTGACTATGACTTAATAAATAAATGCAGGAAATCGGCCAAGAGGGGCAAATTGCCCCATCGCCCCCTCCTTCAAATACGCCAGTGATGCCCGAGTTGCGGTTTGATGAGACATTATCAATATTGATCAAAGGAATTGATATCAAATATTCCACCATAGTCTCTTCCACTGCTAAGTGTTACGATCAATAGAAGGTCTCATTGTGAAGGAAGTTTAGCGGTCGCGCTGCGTCCGACACATACAACAGATTTTGGGCGCGAGTCCTGCCTTGTGAATAGTTGGTATTGACCGATATCTGCCGATGTTTAGGATCGCTATTTAATGACGTCTGCGCCATTATACCAGTGCTGCAATCATGTTTTAAACTTCTAATTTGGTGAGTCAATTAATTATGATAGATGTATTGAGCAGTCCCATCGCAAGACCTATACCACTATAGTTTCGGCGACGGAATTTACATTTGAATTCTTCAAAGAAATCTACCTGGAAGAGCAAAAGAGAACCGTTTTCTGATATATATATCTTGCAACAGGCGAAAAGGACATGATAATTTATCACTGTGAGTATAAAGTGTTAGTGAAAACAACGCCATTTATTTATCCATATTTATATATCAAATCATGGTTCATAGCAAAATTTGCAACAATTGATACTGCAATTTCATTCAAAACTTCTGTTGTGTGTTCAGAAGTAAAATGAACGGGCGAGATTGTGAGATAATCACATTTCAAGATGCCCTTAATGATAGAAAATTTAAGGGTATAAAGGCATCAGATTTTCTTTTAAATTTATTTTATAGAGCTGACGAAATTCTATGCAAACTGCATAATTTTTAACAGTGGGAAATTTATATATATATAAATATGACATTTTGATCTATATACATTTGTGTTTCATTTTCCATATGCTTTTTCTATGTTCATTGTTGTCTGATATTGTTATTGTAATATTCAATCTACTTTCTTTCATTAATGGAATTAGAATTCGAAATATACATGTATATTTCCTTTTTTTTCCATAGTAATTGTTTCGATTTATGTTATATGTTGGGAGCCAACGTTTTTAAGACTTTTCATTGTCTTCTTATTGGTTCCCTCCACAGTGATATACATTTTTTCCCTTTTTTGGGTCATATTTCGATGTCCTTCTTCATACTTTTGTTTTTAATTGTTTTTATATTGTTGTAGAAATAAATGAATTGAATTGAAAAAATTAAAATGAAAAAAAATGAACTGAAAAAATTGAATTGAATTGAATTGAATAAGTATGGAGAAGGGTAATAGTAACATATTATGTTATTATTACGTTATTATTATTATTATTATTAGTAGTAGTAGTAGTAGTAGTAGTAGCAGTAGTAGTAGTAGTAGTAGTAGTAGTAGTAGTAGTAGTAGTAGTAGTAGTAGTATCATTATTATTATTATTATTATTAGTAGTAGTAGTAGTAGTAGTAGTAGTAGTAGTAGTAGTACTATCATTATTATTATTATTATTATTATTATTATTATTATTATTATTATTATTATTATTATTATAGGCCCGAAACATGTTTCATAAAGTGGCAAGTTGTAGACTTATACAAGGGTGTATGCAGAAATTGATATAGGGGTGATAGTTGTAAAACTTCCCGGGCATTCAATCAAGGGGCCGAGGGGTTTGATTGAGTTATCTTCACTTTATGGAGAATATTTACGCCACTGTGATATGAGCATCTCTTCAATGGGAGAAAGTCCATTTATAAGCTTTTTCTCACTGATTACTACTTTTTCTTGAACATTAATGGCAAAATTTTGATCTTGTCACGTTCATCCGAATAAAGAAAACAACCGAATGAAGAAAAAAAATATATATATGCTTAACTGCGAATGGAAACTGGCTCTCTCGTAACATAATTGTTTTTTTTTTTCTGTTCTTTTCTTTTCTTTTCACGATTCAGAATGAACATGTAAGATTCACCGCACTCGAAAAGAAAAATCAACCCGTCCAACTCTCCTGATTTCATGAGCGAGGATGACGAACTTCAAGCAGCTCTCCGCCTCTTTTCCCGCCGATACCTCCCAAATATCCAAGTCCAGCGGAGAATGGGTGAACTTGTATACCCGCGCACATAGACGGAGAGAGAAATGCATGCGAGATGCCGAGGTTTTAAGGGTTAATGTTCTGAAGCAGCAGGAAAATGATTTGGAGAAGTATCGCCGTGAACTGATTACGGGAGGCCCGGGGAAGTCGAGGGTGGACTCATTGATGGTGTCGAAAACACCAGCAGGTATGTCAGACAACATTTTTGTGCTTTTAATTTTGTGTTTGAACAACGTTTGCTGATTCATGACATTGGCGTAAATCCGGGGGGGGGGGGGGGGGGGATACATTCCCCCACTTTTTCGAGAGGGGGGGGGGTTGGCGTGTACAAATATTCCCCCCCCCCCTCATTTTAAGGAAAAATAATATTTTGATTAATCAGTTGGTGAAATTTTTCATAAAAATGTCATGAACGACGGTCATATACAGGAATTTTCATTTGAAATGCTCTTAAAAGCCCCCCCCCCCCCAAAAAATGGTTATTTTTCGCTCGCTCACTTCGCTCGCTCGCAAAATAAAAGAATTATATGTGTGTGGGGGTCTACTCGGGTGAGTAAGGGTGTGTGTTTGTGTGTATACTTAAGTGTGAGTTCAGGCAAGAAATTTCAGGAAAAACGTCGATCATCCCCCCACCCCCTCCTCCAAACGGATTTACGCCGGTGATTCATGACATCGTTCGGACATCAAGCTTATAGCCCTAAGGGAGCATATTTACGAGAAGGCCAACTCCTTTTGCCAAAATGTGAATTTTCAACTTTCTAACTTTTTCTTTACCAGCGAAATAAGTTATGGCGCTTTTTAGAGTGAGATAGTTAAGACCACACCTTACTGCCGAAAGGGTAGGTGCCATAGTGGTTGACCTACATGTATGGGAACTGAAAGATTGTTGGTATTTAAGAATTGGAGAATGACATATATACTAAAGCTTTTCAACATGATATGAGTATACCGCAAGAAAGAAAAGAAAATCTTTTTTTGCGCCTACGGTCAAGTTATAAAGGCAAACACCAAAATTAATGTTTCTCCCCTTAGATATAGAATTTTCAGGTATTACTGACAATTATCTACAGATTGCATTTAAGCTTTGAAAGATTGGAAACAAAAGACGTACGTTTCTTTCAGAAACGAACTATAGGTAATCGGTGATCTTGTGCTTAAAAAAAATCTTTCCGATATATATATAGCTTGCAATAAGATATAATTTCTTGCTTAAAATTCGCAACTTCATCACATTTCTTTTTCAGCGTTCAAGCCGTCGACGAACAACCCACACACCACCATGACGCCCAAAGTTTCCTTGTATCCCCCATCCTCTTCGGCCTCTCCACTGGCTCATCTAAAATGGCCGTCGAGTGTCCCACCTCGGCTACGTAACCCCGGTCAAACCAGTCCGCGTCGGAAGAAAGCACCGATGAAGCTACCGCCTCTCAGAGGAACCTTAGAAACAAATTACATCAACATCGCCCGAAAGTATGCAAAGGCTGCGCGTCTTGATCAGGCGGATGACAGTACTACGGTTCAGTATAGACTGCCCCGAAAAGAGTGGACTCCAGCAGACAGCACCCCTAAAGATCTTGAAGGAAACCCGTCACGCCTGTCCGAGATATCGAAAATCTGGGAGCAAGGCACGTGCATCTACTGTGAGTTGGAGCGAATAGAACGATCCATCCCGCGCCCGCCTCGAGTTTATAAGTGGAGATCCATGCCAAGAATCAGTGATGTTAACGGGTTTGACGGCGGTGTTCCTGAAGCTGGCGTCGGAGTCGACAGGCAGAGTGACGATCACGGTGGGGGTGATGGCAGTAGTGACAGGGATTATGACGGGAAGAATGAAAAGGGAGAAGTCGTAGATGATGACGTCGTCCGTGCAATTAGCGAAGTGATCAAAGCAAACGCACTCGACGTAGGGCCAGACGATCGCCCGTGCGGCAAATTTGCACTCTATACCGACGTCGAATCGAGTAGTGACGATTCGAGTACAACGGAAGATTTTCATGAAACCAATGAACGGATCAAGGAATGCGTTCCTCCTGAGGGTTGGAATGATGACGTTGATGTGGAGGTTGATTATGACGCTCTTGAACGACTGGCGAAGTGGTACGAGCGCTACCCCAGCACGCCCGTGTCCTTCTGGAAACATGAAGTTCAAAGGACGTTACCGCCGTTCTTTCCGCCATGAAACTGCCAGTGTCGAAGCTGGAAGATGCCTGACTTTGTTTGCTTACTCCTAGTAGATTAAAACGAATAGGGAGTAAAACAAAACGAGCTGCCAAAAATGAAAAAAGAACCTAATCAAGAACAAAACAAAAACACGAAATGCATCTTGTTCATTTTTTAAACAACGTCGCCAATGTATTCCACAATTATTATTGTATTGTTTCAAATAACTTGGAGGGTTCACCACAGTTGGAAAGAAGTGTCAAGAGTTACACGAGATTCATCTCCCCTTCTCCAAAGCATTCCCGACTTTTGTACTGACAGTAAGTCCACACAATGTGCCGCCAGAATGCAGAAAGGTACTTCACAGCATAAACATAAACTGAACATAAGAGAAAACAAAAAAATGACATTTTTCATAAAATAATTTATTCTCACATTCACAGAATTATGTATTCTTTGAACGAAGTTGTAACTTGATATTTATATGTATATGTGTCTGACAAGTTTTCTCTTCATCTTTTACAATATATTTCCTGACCAAATTCATCATAAGAATATTCAAAACAGATCAAAATGACTAGAAATATACTCAGCATGGAAAAAAACCCAAAGTAATACATATCATTTCAAAGTCAAATAGTAAGGTGACAAGTCTGTGATATCAGAAGACTTTCTCTGTGTATGTGTATGTTTACTATCACAGGGTTCATTTTTAATGCAATTTCATTGGACTGAATTACATTTGTGGTTGTTACAAAATATAAGATGTTGCATCTTTATTATGAATTTATATTAGCCATAACTATTCTCCATCTTATTCCAGCACACCAATCTAGATGATGAAATGATGTTTATTCTTACAGTAAAGAATCCAACAAGCAAATGACATAATGATGTAATGGTATTTCTGATGGCTGTGTAAATGTAATAATTCACAACCAAGTACAAGTACTAACTGTCATTCATATAAATCAGCTCTTCATCATTTAAGAAATTTGTGCCACAAGACAGGTACATGTACAATTATGGTATTTCTGTAGAAAAAATATCTTGTTCAGCCATTTCTAAGGTCAAACATCAAACATACTTTTTGAGTTACAAATTAAACGTAGGTGATTGATAGCTGCCCATAAACTTAGCACACTGCTCTCAGCATCTAATGTAAATTCGTAGCATTCTATTCCAGTTCATGATGAAGTCTAAAAAGACATTACAGTGGAAACTCACTATAACAAGGGCCTTGGAAACACGAAAATTACCTTATATCAGGAATCTCCTTATATAATGGTACATGTATAGAAACAAAAGAGCATAAAGACCCAGGATTAGTAAAATAACCTTGTTATATCTTGCTATACCGGAGCTCTATATAGCGAGTTTCCATTGTACTATTTCTGAATGTTTAGTATGCTGATGACTTGTTTTTATTTCATCATAATTTCAATTTCTGTCAGTTGCCCATATGCCTTCTTTGCCATTATTTCTTACAATGAAATAAAGTTGAATACATAAGAATAATTGCTATATCCGTCTGCCTTTGCCTCAAACCAATTTGTTTATAGATATATACAATGCCATTCATACAGCAAAGAAACAATCAATTGGAACAAAAAAATAGGTTTCTCTGAATCAACCCTTCTGGGAGGTACAGGATATTCACAAAAGGATACACAAGGAAATACACACAAAATAATCTTTACATTAATAGAGGATTTGATGTTGACGAGCTGCACACGTTACAAGATCAATATCGCCTTGCACTTGATATCACAAGCATTAAACCTGAACTGCTTTATCATGCCCTATGACTTTAGGAGACAAACAAACCCCTAGTATCCACGATTTTACCCCAAAAATGTATCATATGAAAGTTAAAAGCTACTGTTTGAATTCGTTATCATTAGGACTTGTTTGATATGATAAATGAAACCGGACTTTATGAATCATACTTCAATTCCTTACCACTTTCCCCAATTTTATCCAGTCTTTATAATGGTTAGTACACAACTGTTGTTCAAGCAAGGAAAGTGAAAACAAAAATTCAGTAACAAAATAAGTTTAGATTTGACTGAAACGACACATCTAATCTCAATATATTACTGACATTTTTTGCTGATTAGATTTGGTTCTGTAACACATGCTGCAGTGATAACTAATCCCGTTACTAAGTAAATTCCCAAAAATCTACTAAAGATCTAACATTCCTCCTAACCGGTAAGTAACCTAAAACCACAACCCTTATCTCATTTCTTTGTATTTTCTAAATGAAATGGTCATTGCAACATGTGTCAGATCTACAAATAAAGAGGATGGCTTTGCCTAATAAAAGTGTCAAAGTGTCAGATCATCGTAAGCTCTGAAACCTCTCCTTCAGGAGCGATATATTCAGTAGTAAGTTTTTGTTCACTTTTTTTTTTTTTTTACATGATGCAGCAACAAGCACAATTCTTCCTTTTGGAATATGGTGTTTCATAACCATTAATCAGGTTTGGAAGAGTTTTTAATAAAACCTATAGGCTAAATTTGTCAGGAAATTTTGGACATGCAATGTACAACAAGCACATATACTTTAAAATTTTTACTGGCAGCATAAATTCATCTTGACATTATCAAACCTTGATGTTTTGAGCAATGGAAATTTATGGAAGTCAGGACTTGCTCACAACATTTCAAATATCTTGTTTCCATGACAGGCAATACTAGTGAAATTTGATATCAAGAATGATCATTTATCACTTTCTTTATTGCTACAAATGATCACCTCTGCTAGGTTTTCACTGAAATTCCACAGATGTACTTATTTCAGTTTTACTTGCTTACTCTAGGAACACTTCTAGCTGATCATAGTGGCATGTTGGCATGTTTCTTGGGCGGATTACTCTGCTGTTTGCCTGCCAAAAGGTCAAGGTCGCGACAAATTCGCTTGCGGGTCACGTTCGGAGGAATGATGTCATCAACGAATCCTGTGATTGGAAAAGAATGAAAAAGAAAATTGCACCAAAAATGGATTGAATTGGACTATTTGTATCACACAATACATAGAAACAATGACTGATGAGTCTGCATACTTCCCATTCAGAGAAAAAGCAGAAAGTTTCACCCACAAAAGTTAAAGAATGCCAATTTTTTACTGACTAGAAATTGCATCTTTTTCTTTTATGAAACACAAAATCATACAATAAACCCTGTCTCCCTCCAATATAGAAATCATATTAAACCCCTGGGCTGGTATTCAATACACAGCACTGAATGAGTAAGTAAATTACTGCCTTAACTCGTATTCAGATCACTTCTAAGTATTTTACTTTAGAATGCCGACTTTAAGGCAAAATACTTACTGATAACCATTGTGACATCATAAAGTCTGCCTCAAGTAACGTGCAATAAAGGCGTCGCATTGTATACGTGATTATAAAATGCACCTGTGCGCAGCATATGACTGCACGTATGTACATGAAAAGTACAAGCCAGCCAGTCAGAAATTTGCTTAAGTCTGCCAGGGGGCTGTCTTAGATTTAGGGTAAAATTCTTAGACAAAAGATTCAATTGAATACTGAAGATGATTAAGTAATATACTTTACCGGGAAAGTTAGTAAAATACTTAAAATTATGGCTTAAGTATTGAAATGAATACCGGCCTTGGCCTCTATTTGATACACCTAATGAAATAGGAAACCTACCTCTCGTGGCAGCAGGGAAAGGATTAGCAAATTTATCAATGTATTCCTTTTCTCTCTCCGCTGCTTCCTGGCCATCACGGAAGATGATTTTCACTGCACCCTGGAAGAGAACAAAGAAAATACAACAAAATAATGAAGAGAAGCGAGTAACAATGGGTTGCACAACACATGCTCCTGTGACAATAGCTCTGTGGTTAATATCCACTATGCAAATTCCTAAAGCTGGTCTCTAGTTTTGGTAAATCTTGGAAAAGTATCTTTCACTATTTCAATTCATTGCCAGATGATCTGAAAGATCATATCATAAAACCATTATGATGTGCAGGATATTAAATAAAAACTCATTTATGTGGGTGTATTTCACAATCAAATGTTCCTGAAGACATTGTCGACGCAGCATCGCACAGTGTCCGCACACATGTAAAAGCATTAACGCGCGTTTATTAACATATGTGGTGTGGTTCGCTGTGCCATACCTGAACACTAATATAAAAAACGTGGGGTTTGTTACGTCATATCTGAACAAGCCTTAACCCTAGAACCTAACACCCGATTGCAACCCTAACAATAATCCCATATCCTTGATAAATAAAGATGGGAGCAATTGTTGTCAGAGCATATGTGAGAGCATTGAACAGGGACAAATATCGGGGGGGGGGGGGGGGGGGGGAGGGGGTGGAAGGGTCAGAGGGAGAGTCCACAATCCTTCACCTCTGAACTCATTAATGACCCCCTTCTCACTATAACACAATAATCAAATATAAAATTATAATTATCTTCATCACTTTGATATTTATTCAAAATTAACTTTGATATTAAAAAAAAGGAAAAAAAAAGATAGAAGATAAATAACTACTCATAATAGCTGAACTTAGCAAACAGTGATACGGGCCCCATAACACAAAGATAAAGTTATACACTGATTACTATGTGCAATTAATAGTCTCATACTGTGTAGTTGATTAAATGATGGTATGACCAATTGCTCGGAGGTTTATTACAGGGCCATGTTGCTATTTAGAAATTTGATTACCTTCGTGACTTGGCAACTAAACCTGTGAAGACCTGGGGAGTGTTTCATCAAGTGTCTTGTCAGTGATTTTTACTGACAACCGTTATAAGCTTCTGAAGTCCTTGAATCTGATTAGCTGAGAGCACATTTGTTAGTAAAAATCACTGACAAGACACTTGATGAATTGCATTCACCTAGTTTCTCTAAAAGTGCAATTCTAGTATCAGAAACCAAGATGACCTTAAACATTATTTAACATGAGAACTGTCTCTGTACTTACTGCAGCTCCCATGACTGCCACTTCAGCCGTAGGCCAGGCGTAGTTGATGTCCCCTCGTAAATGTTTGGAACTCATGACGTCGTAGGCACCACCATATGCCTAAAACAACAAAAACAAGCATCAATGGTATAACAAAAGAGTAATAAAGAACAATTAATACATTGTCTCTAATGATATCAAATCTTCTTTACTGATTACCTCTGGTGACATGTTGTTAAGTTTGTAACACCTTAAGGTGCCTATATTCAAACTCAAAACGATTTTCTTTCCTTGAAAGGTATGTAACACTTACCCCCATCCCCTATCATCAAGGAAAAATGGCACATGACAACTTTGTAAGCAGGATATCACAGTTATTGTTCATGTCTCACTGTAGTGATGCCCCCACCTCCAAGCTTGTTCCTGAATAGCAAAGATAACCTTACCACCATCCCCCCATCCCACACTATGAAACTGCCCAGAGATGCCCTCATTTCTTACCTTCCTTGTAATAACAGTAATCTTTGGTACAGTGGCCTCAGCATAGGCATAGAGTAGTTTGGCACCATGCCTGATGATACCGCCATACTCCTGGCTAGTTCCTGTATTTAAAAGTCATTAATAGTCAAAATGGCAAAGACTTTAATGAAAAAAACAACTGAATGACCTAGTGCATCATCAAATGAAAGCTTTGAGCAAAATACTGATATGTTTCATAATCCAAACATGACTTCTAGAGGGGAAAGCAAGAAGATACAGTGATTGCTATCAGGCTGATTTCAAGAGTCTGTTCATATCTGTTCATCACCTTCAAAACACAGACAATACAGAGATCCCTCAGGAAAAAGAACACATGTTGTCTCTTTACACAGGCAATCTTATGTACAAGTTCTCTTAATATGGTTTTCGATGAGAAATACTGTCCAAAGGAAACAACAAATGTACAGGTGGTCTTTGTATACAGGCTCCGCAAGTTTCACCATACAAGTGACACTTTTGCAGTATCTGTTGGTCCTAAATATTAGGAATTCCACATCATACAAGAGCAGAAAGAGAAAAATGCACTGAAAATTCGGAGTCCATCCCCAATGTAGCATGTTGTGCCGTTCTTGAATACAAGCAATTTCAGTTGTAATTAATCATTAAACTCTCTAAATTGGCAGTGCAGTGAACACTATGTAATCACTTTTCAAAATGCAAATTTGCAATTTCATATAAAATCTTGCACTTATTCATTTTGTTGCATGTTTTTTTTATATCCATTTTTTTTTCTTCTTCTTCAAACTATGTATGAATGAAAATTGATAACAATTTGTTGCCAATTGGAGGAGTGAAAGCTGATTAATTCAGATCTCTAGGGGTGGGGCTTACACTCACCTGGTAGAAATCCTGGGACGTCAACGAATGTGATGAGAGGGATGTTGAAGGCATCACAGAACCTGACAAACCTGGCTCCTTTCACTGATGAATTGATGTCCAGACAACCTAAAGGAGAGCAGAGAAAGCAATGTATATTATACAAGGGCAACGTTTCATAGAACTTGTTATCAATAACAAGTTGCAATAATTGTATAATAAGCTGCTGAAATTCTTGGATATGACTGACTGAGAGCAAGTTCGTTATAGAAATGTAGCAGTTGTTACTGATAACAAGTTTTATGAAATAGGGGCCAGGTCTGTTCATGGAACTGTTGAATAACATCTTTTAGCTGAAACACATTTACCATGGGGAAATGACAACAGAACATTGCAAATCGTCGCATCAGTGCAAAAATGCCCCTGAATGGATTGTGTGCCGAAAAGCCCTTAACAAATATAACACATTTTAAAGCTCTTCTTATAAAAATCCAGTTGTGACACTCCGACTATTGTTTTAGAGTTACTGCTGCCTCCCTTCTGGATAGGTTTTGAAGAAATAATGAAGCATCTCAACAAAAATTTCCTTCTTTCTTTGATTTATGAGAGAATGTTCAGGCATTTCTGCACTGATACGATGATGATTGTGCAAGAAAAGAGCCTTTGTGGCAATGCTGAGCCATGAGTCTTGGTGTGTTGACACTGACAGAATGTAATAAATTGAGAATTCTTTTAAGATATTCATTTACATTAAAATTCATAAGAAATCAGGGTGGGTAAAGTAAACATTTGGCGTTTCTCTTGATACTCAAGGAATTTCGAATACTGTAAATGCAGAAATATGCGCGGTACATTAATTTTCATGGATTTCACGCTATTTTCTGCAAGCGCGAATTCTAGAACTCGTGAAAATATTAGCACAATTTCATATGCATTGAAAAATCAAATTAAATCTTGCACTTTTGTGAGTGAGTACTTGTGCAGCACGAATTTAAGAACCGGCGACAGTTTTTGGATTGCTCAGTGTGAAAATTTAATCACGCGAAAATTTCAGCGTTTACATCAGCATGAGCCAGATTCAACAAGTTTCATTCCAATTTTTTCCTTTCTGCTACAAATATGTTCTTCAGTCTTCACGATCTCCAGACTGGACAAGAGTGGTAGAAAATAAGCAAAAGAGAAAAAGATCACAATAGAATTTGATGACTGACCTGATGCAACCTTGGGTTCATTACCCACAATGCCCACTGTACGTCCGTTCATCCTGGCAAAACCAATGATGATGTTCTTGGCATAGGCGGGCATGATCTCAAAGAACTGTCTGTTGTCAACCGTCTGCAGGTTGAAAGGAAATTCAAAGTATTTCCAGTGACAGTGCATTGAGGAAAATTCACTTTAAGTTTAATTGTAACTGATTAGAATTCATATACCGGTAGTGGAATTTGTTGAACTAGTATGGGCAAAGTCAAAACCAAGCTTTAAGGCAGAAAATCACAGTCTTTCTAAAGGCAAGGATGTGTACACAATGGGCATATCAACTAAATATGCAAATAATCAAATGTTATTATGAGTATCTGCCGTATGATTTCATCATTGAGAAAAACTGCCTTAACTCTATAAGTTACTTCCATCATCTTAATGTTGTATTTAATGCAGATCAGTGTACATAATGACATTATTGCAACTTCCTGTCACAAATTATTGACACACTCACATAAGAATGCTACATGGAAAACTAATGAGGTTGCATCAAACATTTCCAGAATTCAAATACTAATGTAACAAATCTTTGAATGCAAGGCCTGAAAGTTAATACATTTCACTTTCTTTTTCTATTTTTTATTGAAGTAGTGATATAAATGGAGGAATAAAAAAAAACAAGGATGGGACAGAGATGCATCACAAAAGAAAATTAAACTAAAGAAAGAGTTTCCATTACTTACCGCAAGGATGACATCTTTCATACTGTATGGTTTGTTGGATTCTAGAGGTACTAAGTTATCTAAGATGGGTACTAGACGATCTCTGTAAGTCAGAAAAAAAAATAATGAAAAGAAAAACATGATTCAAAAAGTCTATATTTTTTAAAGAAACAATATCCTTATGCCTAAATGAAGATGAACTAAACTGAATCTTGAAAAGAATTCAACTCAATTGCAAAGTACAGATATGAACTGCACTGAAATGTTCTGCTGAATTCTACAAATGGGTATAAACATCTCAATACTAGATAAGGTAAGATCATTTGATTAAAAAATTTTCTGTACTTACAGAAATGTAAAAACAGCATACAAAGGACACTTTCCTACTTTAGTTAAACTCAATGCTTGAACTAAAATCATGTTTAACAAAAGGAAAACTCAGACCTCTGATTAACTTTCTTTGTTAAAGCTTGACTTTAGATGAAGGGACAGGTGTGAATTGTAGCAGAATACATCTGAAAGTGTCCAAATGAAGCCAATTAATTCAGTAAAGAATTACAAAATGTCTTACCTTGGATCTTCACATTCAATGATGGGTGCGGTGTCCCTGTTACTTAGTGGTAGATAGCTGAAGAGTTGTCTCATCCTGGACAACGCATCAATGTCATTCTCAAAGGCACCATGAGCTACACCTAAAGGTTATACATGGGAATGAAAAAAAATAGTATTGATTAAAGTTATGATGCAATAATTTACTGCTTTTTTGTACTTGTTTCGTAGCGGGAGAAAACTGAACAGTTTCTCAGACAATGCATCGATGTCATTATCAAAGCCTTGATGTGCAGCACTTTAAGGTTAAAGGTTACATACAGCAATGTAATGAAATAGTACTGACTAACTTGTGGTGCAATAGTTTACTATTTTGCCATCCCTATTACTTAGAAGTACGTAACTGCGTAGCAGCCTCATCTTAGAGATGCATCAATGTCATTCTAAAATGCACCATGAGATATGCCAGAAATGCAAAAGGAATATTATATTTTCCTGTCAGTGGTATTGCATGAAAGAGGTATATAACTAAACTGTTGTCTCATCTATAACAGTCATGGCTGACTTTTCATTCTCAAAAGTTTACATCTGAAATCAAAGGGATATAGAAGGGATTGATATTAAAAAGTTCATTCAGTTTATTCCACTTTAAGCACACATACAAAATACAAAAATGCTCCACAAGATATTGCCAAGGCATTACATCTATAGCTTAAGAAATCCTCTGCAAGTGGAAGGACTTACCATAAGCTACTATTTTCAACCATAGGCTTAACAGAAATTGAAAAAAAATTATATATAACACATCAGAAAAAGAAAAGGAGAAATGGAGCAAAAGGAACAGACACCAAACTTAGAGTATTGTGCAGCATTCTACATCCCAACATTGAATTTGATCAAAATATAAGGAACTAACCTGAGACTGATGTGTGTGTTTTTGCTCCACCAAGCTGTTCATAGGTCACTTCTTCTTGGGTGACTTCCTGTGGCATGACAAACAAAGAAAAGTACAGTTGTACCTAGGCACAGCTATTCAAAAGCAAGAATTTTAACCCGTTGAACACTAAGCCCAAGACAGCTGGGGCAAGGGTCTATGGAAACTGCATGTTATGCTGAAATCTAATTGTATTCAATGGTTTAACTACATGTTGAGGATATGAGAAATGGCACCCTTGTGACAATGATGATTGAGCAGTAGACTGCACAGATAGTCGCTAGGGATCAATGTTGAGATATCTTCGCTTTATTCAAGCACAACATAATGAAATTATGTTATCTTTGTATGAAATTTTAAACATAGGATATGGAGTCAATAACTGTTCATTAAAACATGTATTTGTGACCCCCACCCTTTGAATAAAACAAAGAGCGCTACAAACCTTGACAACATCTGGTCCCGTAATGAATAAATAGGATGTATCCTGTAGGAAATGAAAAAAAAGAAAGACAAAGTTTTAGAAAATTACTTTCACACATCAAAAGCAGTCCCAGGATTTAACAAAGTACCGGTATTCTTTATTTATATAATTAAAGATGCTTTCAAATGAATCTGTAATACAGTCACCCTGAATTGCTGACTGATTGTGGAATAAATAAGAACTCATATTCTAAGACATTGCTGAGATCTGGACAATGATAAAAGTGATAGAAATCACAAACAATACCTCATTCCTAAAATTTGTTTTGCACATATCAACCAACATTCTGCACTGACTTTATTGAATCTTAAGAGATTTTTTCATTCATAAGTATCAAAGTACAAATGTTGTGCTTGAACAAGCACATATCAGACTTACCTTCACCATGAATGTGAAATCTGTGAGGGCAGGAGAGTAAACTGCGCCACCTGTGAATAAAAAAAATGAATCAATAAATTGACCAACCAACAGGAAGGGGGGGGGGGATGGAATATCCAAAGGGGGGGGGGGCAACAAGCATGAGAGAAAGAGAATGAATAAAGAAGAGGGTGGAAAAAAAAAAAATTATTCCGTTCTTGTAGTGCATATCATATTACAGTATTATCTAATGTCTCTACGCGCTTCCAAAGGACTTTGGATATTATTACTCTGGCTTTAGCCTGGCAGCTGTTACAGTGCTCAAGCATTTCAAAGAATTAATTCCTGCCAAGTACCCATTCACCTCACCTAAGCTAAGTCGAGTGCGGCAAATGCAGCTTAATGTCTTGCTAAAGGACATCAGTGCTGCGCCAGGGATTCAAACCCCGTACCTTGTGGTTCACAGTCCGGAGACTTATCCACTAGACCACAACACCTCTACAGGTAAAATTGGATGATAAATTCCCTTTTAGTTTTTCACTAAATTAAAAATACTGTACTCAGAGGACCAAATGGAACCAGCATAGTTTCTGTCACCTATGACCTCTTTTTTGTTTTTTGGTCTTCGTAATCATCACTATCTCCTTTTCTTCTCCCAGTGTTCATAATTAGCCTCGCTCCTCCCCTCCCATCTCTATGATACTCTTACTAGCATACCTGCACATGGCCCCATGATCAGAGATATTTGGGGTATGACACCAGAAGCCATCACATTCCTCTGTGGAAAGAGAGAAAAAATAATGAGGAAATAAGGTCTGGGCTTCATTTCATATAACTTGTTATCAGTAACAACTGTCCCATTTCTATGAAAAATTTGCTCTCAGCTAATCAGATGCAAGGATTTCAGTAGCTTATAACAGTTATTGCAACTTGTTATTGATAACAAGTTTTATGAAACGGGGCCCTGGAGCACATGTTTGTTTACCCAAAATTCATCTATATACAAGCAAAATATACAAAGCATGGATAAATGCATGCATATTTTCATAATGGGAACTAAAACATAATTATCATTATCATTTATTCGGCATTTCAAAATACAAGAACATTACAGAAGAATATGCAAATTACAGCAATTACATGAATATACATGATAAAGAAAGGACCTGGATCAACATAGCCTAACTTCCCTAGAAGGAGGAATGGGGATGCCCCCTTTGCGATAGGTCCCTTACCTGGAATATATCAGCATACCCAGCCAGTGACTCCACCCCCTCCTGGATGCGAGCCCCGCCCGAATCGTTGAGACCGATGACTGGCGCCCCCACCTGCATGGCCTGGTCCATGACCTTACAGATCTTCTGGGCATGGGCACTGGAGAGTGACCCTCCGTGAACGGTGAAGTCCTGGCAAAGAGGGGTGAAAGTTGAATTAACTAAGATAACAAATAAATAACCGTCTTGCCTGGGCAATGTCCCTAAAATTAATGAGTTTTGAAAAGTACATGTTATAATTGGACTGTTTTGCACAGAAATATACCAACTCAACATTTTCAAATAATGCCTGTCCCTCTTCCCCCCCCCCCCCCCAAAAAAAATAAAGATTCATCCTACATGTACATCCTACCAAAGTTAAGGCAAACTTCAAAAATAAGAATAATCAGAGAGTGAAAAGTGTATTTCATACCGGTACTCTAATACCATGGGCATTTTTTCCTTATCATTTGGAAGTCCATACTGAGGAGTGTTTTTGGTATTACCAAAGACAAGAAAACTCCCAATACAACATGCATGGTTGATCCAGCACATGCTTCAGTTCCAAATGATTTCTTTTCAAAATCTGAATAACCTGGAATACATGTATTTCAAATAGACTTCCTCTACTGGATGAACTGAATATTTTACTAAATGACCCAATTCACTTGTAATTTTGTTGGTCAAAAGTAAAAAAAAAAAATAAAAAAAAAATAAAAAAAATCCTTATGTGAGTGGGAAAACACTTAGAATTAAATACAAAGAGTTTCTATGACAAATCATCCTCCGAAAATCCTTAAAAATGAAATGGACTTCAGGGCCCATATTCATGAAACCTTCATAGGCCTAGTTGTCACCTAACTGTGTACTGTGACCTATGTAATTAGTTGACAACCAGCTTAGTAAGGTTTCACGCCCAGGACTCCCCCATAAATACCAGTGCTTTCAACCTCCCAAGATGATTAGGGAGCCCATTCTAAAGACTAAGTGATTTGAAGATCCATTTTTTGGACATTCCATGAACTGTAAAGGCGTGTTCAGATGTGAGGCGACATGTCCCTGCCACAAATCCTCACATTTGTTTGTGTACAAGTCAATGGGGTATGAGGCGACAAAAAAATGTAGCTGAGGCAGGGCACATTTTTTTTGCTGCCTGGCTGCAAAAAAAAAAAAAAATGCATCAAATTCCTAAAAAGTTAGTGCAAAATATGATATCATGAGTTTTGACAAAGTTCTCTTTTATTTGAGAGTTGACGTGTTAATGCACGCTCATTAACACAAGAGGTGCCACAACGTCGCGCTATTTTCTTAACACAAAAAATGTTGCGGGGATTTGCTGTGGGGAAATGTCACCTCATGTCTGAACACCCCTTAATACTTTGTATTTACCTGACTGAAGATGTATGTCATTCTTCCATTGATGAGACCATGACCTGTTACCACACCATCCCCTGGAAACTGGGAATAAAGATGGACAAAAAAAACTTTATCATTACCCCGTCATCCTCAGCAAAATATATTTGACGATACAAAGATTCAGATTCATTCAGATTCATTTATTTCCACATTTCATAAAAACAACAAAAGTACATGTAGAAAGGCAATATACAATATATACATATCAATTAAACACAGAAATGACATTAAAAAAAAAAAGGAAAAAAAAAAGGAACTGAAATATGAAGAATAACTAAGCAGAAAGATAAGTAACAATAAGGACAAATTATGTAAATGTGGGGGATTATTTGAAAAGTCGAAGACTTATAACATAACCCCAAATTTTTATTAAAAAGAATGGTTCAAGTTGGGAAAGAAGAGAGTACACTTATGGTATTGCTGAACTAGAACTGCAGATGTGAAGTTAAGGAAAGTGTATAAAAGATGCAACATATTGAAATATACATGTATCGTTACACACATCACAGTAGAGACAAGACACGGCAAAAGAATCAGCACAGATTGGCACATGACGATAGAGAACTCTGACCTATTTTGTCCTCAGAGGTTTAAAGCTTCTTAGAGGAAACTTACTATATTTCAAATAATCAATTTGGATCAGCTAGGAACATAGATGGAGAGAGAGAGAGAGAGAGAGAGAGAGAGAGAGAGAGAGAGAGAGAGAAACAATACCACAATCTAGTCTCTGACCTCCACCAACACTGCCAATCACTTGAATTTTTAATATTTATAAATAATTCAAATTATACTGCCACCTACTTTCTTATCATCGGCATCCATGCCAAAGTCAGAGCACCTGTGCTCTGCGAACATGTCATACTCAATGAATGAACCTGGATCCAGTAGGAGATTGACCCTCTCTCGTGCAGTCAACTTCCCCTAGGAGAAAAACAATAAATGGACTCAAAGTTCATTTTCCTATGGCAAAGAGAATAAGAATTTTCAAAAGATCTAAACAAAATTATGCTCTCTCTCTTGTATCCTTCCTCCGTTAAGGTCGGAGATCGCTGGTATCAGTTGAAATGATTGCAGACACTTCCTATGGGTTGGTGAAACTAGACAAGTTGCTAAGGAGGTTTTGACGGGTTGTGTGAAGATTGCGAATGAAGTATAAAATAAGTGTGTGGAGCTGGGTTTTACTGGTACTGTTGAGGTGCACAGGGGGTAGGAACAGAATGCACTCTAGAAATGTCTGGGGGTCTGACTCAAAGAAACCTGCAAATTGTCTGGTATTGTTGTTCTCCTTTATGCGATTGATGAGGTCTTGACGCACAGATGCAGTGACTGGGCAAGAAGAAACAAAGTGCTCTACATCTTCTCGAATAGCGGAACACAGCCGGCAGATGTCATCAGAGGCCTTTCCAATTCTGACAAGTCTGGCCTGAGTCAAGTAAACTCTGCATGAGATCTGGGCTCTGATGGTGATAGCTGGTCTCAGGGTTGAATTAGCTATATGTCCCGGATACAAGTCAGTAGCCTTGGGTTTTGGACATCTGGTCCACATCGAGAGTGAACTTTTCTTCGAGAGAGCCTCGCTTTGCCTGGTCTCTGATGCTCTAGTCACTGCTAACACCACCATGCGTTTCCAAAGGCTATAGGTGGGAGGTCTAACCAACAGCTCGTTCAGCGAAGGGAGATTTAGCATCCTGAGAACAGAGCGCCATTGTTGAACAGAAGTGGTGTTGGCACAGATGCTATGAAGAAATAGCCTGCGCTCCGTTCTATCAGGGGGAATGTTCAGGATCTGTCCTAAAAGCAAAAGCTTCTCTTTCATAACCAGAAGGCTTATGGGCAGTAAGTCTGTCAGGAGGTATACAGATTCATCTGCTGCAGATACTGGAAGCCCTAGTATGCGTTTGAAAAGATGGACCTGAGCTTTGTCAAGACGATTCAACATGGCCTTGGAGAACGACACACAAGAGCAGCCATATAGCATGCGTGGGACACAGAAGGTTGACCAAAGCTTGGCAGCGATGTGAGGTATAACTCTGGCACTGAAAGGAGATGTCCCAACAAGAGCAAAGAACGCTTTGTACCCTTTTGAGATGGCCTCAGCTGCAAAGTCGAACTGTACATCCCAAGTCCTAGTAATCCCAAGGTGTTTATGGGATGAGACCTCGATGATAGACTCTCCATTGATGTGCCAGGATAGACCATGATCTTTGCAATGGTTGAACACGATAACGGCGCTCTTAGAGGGGTTTATCTTGTATCTCCAGTCCTGGGTGTATTGCAGGGTAACATTAAGCATCTCCTGGAGCTCTGTTGGGCTGTTACTGAGTAGCGCTATGTCGTCAGCAAATGCTATGACACCAACATACAGGTTCTTGAATTTACATCCTAGATGGAGATCTCTGAGGATTTTAATGAGATCGTCGATGTAGAGAGTGTAGAGCATTGGAGACAGCACACCACCTTGTCTTACTCCTTGCAGAACCTTGAATGATGGACCCACTGAGTGGTCCCATAGTACCTTACTCGAACAGTTGTTGTAGAATTCTGCAATGGTATCCAACAGAAATTCAGACGGGTGTGTGGAGGAGATTTTTGAGAGCAGGCCTTCTTGCCATACTCTGTCGAATGCTTTTTGGGCGTCGAGCATTGCAATGAACAGTGGCTGTTTGGTTGACTTGCTCAGTTCAATGACCAGGTCCAGAGCTTTACCAGCTAGTAAGCAAGACCTTTCCTGCTGAAAGCCGAATTGCAGCTGGTCCGGAATGTCATGCTCCAACAGGTGATTGATTAGTTTGGGCTTAATCAACAGTTCTAGCAGCTTTCCCAAGACAGGGGTTAGTGTGATTCCTCTGTAATTTCCTGGAACTGTTGGATCTTTGCCGCCACCTTTATGTAGAGGAATCACAAGGCCATCCTTGAGGCTTGGTGGGATGTGTTTCAAGCCAACCATCCAGTTCATCAGGATGAGGATAAGAGTCCTTGTATTATATCCGGTGTATAGAACATGTTCAGGAGATATGTTGTCAGGGCCGCAGGCCTTGCCAGTCTTTAAAGAGGAGATAGCTGTCTGGAGTTCTTTGGATGAGAACACAAATTTGGATCCGCAGTGAGTTTGATCATCAAGAGACAGTGAACTACTCTGAATCCCACTTTCTAGCCTGTAGTCACTGGGAGTTGACAACTCTTGGAAGTATTGTGTCCAGCCCTGGATGATGTACCTCCCTGAGAAGCAATGGTCTCCTAGGTTCAGATGGTGTGGGCCCGTGTTGCAACGTTGGCTGTTTCCTTTAACCAGTGTGTAAAACAGCCTGTCATTTTGCTCGTGAGCTTCCTCGATTTCCTTGAGAAGCCCATTTCTACATGCTGCTCTTGACTGTCTTATCTTGGAGCGGAAGTGCTTCTTAAGCTTGGCAACTAACATGCCCAGAGAACTACTCTTGTCTTCATCGGTGCCTCTCCAATCCTTCCATAGATCGATGTAGCTTTTGTAGCTTTCCTCAACTTCAGGATTCCACTCCATCTTGCCTTTGCCTCTACCTTTACCTTTGGAGTGGGGTAGGCTGAATGCAGTTTGCACTAATACCGACTGCAGACTAGACATGATACTGTTCAGGAGGGTCACATTAGGAGTTGCACCAGCAAGAGATGTCAAAATTGATTCTGAGGCTCTTTCCAGCGGTTCTGTATACAAATCATGGATCACTTGTTTTGACACCTTCTTCCAGTTGATTTTTGGACGACATAAACGTTGGACATCTAGCATCTTTTCACTCCTAACAGGGATGTTGCTGTGTATTGAGACCTTCCATGACACGCTGATGGGGAAGTGATCAGAACCATTCAGCGGTTCATTGTAGTGGATAGCAAAGTTGAAGAAGTCACTGGCCATCTTCTGATGAGTGAGGAAAGTATCGATGAATGACCGCTTGGTTCCATCATCACTCTGGAAAGTATAGGCCCCTTGACCTTTCAGTAGAGCCGAAAGACAGACGAGTTCGTTAGTGTTCATGAAGTTGACAAGGATACTCTGGACTTTTTTCTTTCGCTCACTGTTGTGAAGGTCCACGTTAAGGTCGCCGCCTAGTAGAAAGGTACAGGAGCCATTTGATTGAATGATGTGTAGCATTTCCTCTAGTACAGCCTGGTATTCTGCAAGAGCATCTGGAGAGGTATCACAAGGCATATAACAGTTGAACAAGATGATATCGCATAGTGAAAATTGTAAAAGAGTGCAGATGAGCCTTTGAGATAGGGTAGGAACGAGCTTTGATGAACATGGGAGTGCCTTGCTGATGAAAGTGGCTACTCCACCTCTCCCTCTCCTCCTTGGAAGTGAATGAATTGGATCATGAGCCTTACTGTACGAGATGAAATCCTGATGGGCTGCATTGAGATAGTGGAGTTCACCTTCATGGACCCAGTGTTCTTGCATAAAAAGAATATGTACTTGTGATAGCAATCGATGAATAAAACTTTCATTGGACTTGAACCCACGAGCATTGAAGGAGGCAATGCATATAGGCTTTACATTCTCTGGGGAGACAGCAGACGAAGACTGGCGTCTGTGAGGTGCATGATGCGAAGATGTTGTTCTCTGATTGCTTGCTCGATCATGTGACTTGGTTGTACTGAGTGCAGGTACAGAAGGTTCAGAAGAGAAGCCGTTATGTAGTACACAGTCTCCACTTGCCAATGGTAAGTGGTTGCTGAGGCCCGGCCATGCCGAAAAAGGGAATTTGGTTCAAGTTGGGTATTGCTATCCACTGCTGGGCTCTTCAGATGTTCGCGCTTGCTGTGACTATCATTCAGCAATATAGGTTCCTCGGACAAGTTAGCTGTGTGTGCAGGCTTGACTGCATTTCCCTTCCTCATCTCACCATGTTTCGGTTCACTTGTATATGCTCGGAGAGGTTCCTCATTATCATCAGTGCACAAAGCTCCTACTGGCTGGTGAAGGTTTGTAACTGGTTGAGTTTTAGGAGTTACAGTGGTATGCTTATCTTGATCAAGACTGCTAGTTTGATTGGCACTACATGTAGGTACAGTATGTAGAGCAGTGTCAGTCCGTAAAGATGATGCCTCTGTATTGATGTCACTGGGAGGATCAGCCACGTGATCTCCTTGACCTCTAGAGCTTGTATGTAATCCATCCGTTTTGTGATCAGTCTTGGTTGGGGAAGAATTGACTGCTTGTTGGAAGAGCTCATCTATCACTCTGCTTGATGTCGATGGCGGAGAAGGAGGCTGGTGTCTCACATGAGGTTTTTTAGCATTACTGAATGTGCTTCTGGAACGCTTAGGAGAGGAAACTTCAGGCAGTTTCTCAGAAGCCCTTTGAAGATGGATACAACCATCATTGTGAACATCTTCATCTACATGGAGGCTTTCAAACCTGTTAGAAGTTGGAATGTTGTAAGGGTTGTGCAGTAGTTGGAAGGCCAGGTGAAGGATTAGTGGCTGTTGGTAGTTTCCTGTTTTCATCTTGTCTGGATCTGTACAACCTATCAGATGATTGGTTTTGTTTGGTCTGGTGCTGACCCATAGACCGGGGAGGGTGCATCGAGGGCAGTTCTCTGTCCAGGATTTCCATTGCTCTTGGTAGACGGACCAATATCATGTCTCTTGAAACTGAGGTTAAAGGGTGGGTCAGCTTGTTGCTTGTGGTGCACTCGTGAGGGTGAGCCATAATGTTGGTTTGATGACCTGTAGTTCTGGTTAGAATTAGTGAAATACCTGCTTTTTTGCAGCCTATGGGATTGATTGGTGTTGCTTCTAGATGGACTATATGATAGTGGAGACTCAACTGAAGCATTATCTTCATCAACAATATCTTGAAGTCCATGAGTTTTACATACAGTAGTTAAGAAGTCTACTTGTAACTGGAGGTCTCTTATCTCAGCTTCTTTCTTAGACATAGTATTCTTCAGTGCCGTTATCTCATCATCCTTGTTTTGCAGCAGAACTTTGTTGCAATCCTGGAGATCTTGCATACTCCGTAGGTCCCTCCGAAGCTGCCGTGTTTGGTTGAGAAGTTGGTCATTTTCCATCAATATGACTGTATTTAAAGTATGCTTCTCTTTCAGGTCTTCATTGAGGTCATGTAGTTGTTTCGACAACGCCTTGCAATCACACTCCGTAATAGGTTTCTCTTTTGCACTTGGTGCTGGGGTAACATGGATTACTGGATCACTTTCAGAAACACTATTGGGTAAAGGGCTGTCACACTGCTGTTCTTCCAGGAGGTTGCAAACTTTGGAATCCTGGGGATCACTACACACACCTCTGACTTGAGATTCAAGCCCAAATGCTTCTGGGTTATTTTCAGTACAGTCCAAAATGACAGGGGCTGACTGCACATCGTCTTTCCTTGCATTAGAACTGAGATGATTCACTTCATCAACAGAAGGCAGCTTAACCTCACTCTGAGAAGGAACTTCTTGAAGAAGACTGTTAATAAGAGAACGTGGGCTAGTGGACATGGCTTGAGCACCGATGGGACACGTCAGGAAGTCGGACACTGATTCGGCATCAGAGTGATTTTCGAACTTATCTTCGGGATGACTGATCGATGCGACATCTTCGTGTACTTGAGAAGACCGGGATGTAGTAGTTGATTGAGCGGCATAGCAGACATCACAGGTGTACGGGGCAAGTTTATTCACAATAAGTTCTGCTAGTTCCTGGTCTTGAAGACCGGTGCAATCAAAGTGAGTCCATGAATTGCAGGAGTGGCACTCAATAGTACCATAACAGGCATGAGTATTGCAGATTGGGCACTGTAGCTTCTGCTCTTCCGGTGTACACTGACATATCTTAACAGTGTTTGTGCTCTTGTGTGAAGTACTACCTAGATTGTTTATGTCATCAAATAGACAGATCAAGCTACTTTGATATCCGTATCCAGAGTGACCTCACAAGACTTTTGGAAGATGAATGACTTAAGTTCTGTTATCAGATGGAACTGCTTACCACTGATAAAAATGCGGTAATAGTCATCAAAGAAAAGAAACGAAAGTTTTTTCACCTTACCCGCTTCACCGTTTTTCTTTTTATTAAAGATTCCGTAACCATTACTCACTTTTCCTGTTATTGGAACTGCAAGATGTGCTGGATTGAAATCAGGATGCGTAGCTAGCAAGTCGCATAAAACTCTTTTGATTACAGCATAAAGAGTTTTGTCGAGCACCACATTAAGAAATTTATGACCTCCTTTAGACTGCCCTTCAGATGAAATTTCATAACCGTTGGCGTTAGATCCTCTCCTAGGCGAGACGGTGTCCTTTGTTGATAACATTGTTGAACAGAGCATCATTTGAATTCAGATGCGAAAGTGAGGCAATTACTAACAAATGAATTGGTATCCAAAGGAAAAAAAGTTTAGAGTTTGGACAGAGCAGTTAGCAGTTACTATAAGCATGGACCACAGTATGACACTAACAGTAGAAGCAGACATGTAACATAGACGATCACGTGAGAAGTCTACTGTCAGAATGCTAGTTCGCCTGATGACAGTAGAAAGTTCACAGTAGTGTACATGTAGAAACTTGAACACAAGGACGGTACGACCAACTTGTAGATACAGACAGTGGCAGGAGGCGACTGAATACAGGAACATTCATAAGGTCTTAAAGCATGCAGGATGACATGTACCTTATTACATGGGGAGACATGCCTTACAACAGAGACATAGATCACACACACATTACATGTACAAGAGGTAGCTGGTATGCACATGAAGACTGATATAGTGTCAATTGATAACAGTATACTGACTTGAGAAGTTGAGTATTGTAGCCAAGAGCTGGGCTGAAGTTTTTGGTGGCTCCCAAGACTAAGCTCCAAATGGCTCCTAATCACAGCACGACGGGTTCATCACTGTGTGACAACAGTGACATCAGGGCAGAACTCAGAAGTGGAGAATTGCAGCTCTTGACTTGATATTGCTCCTTTTATTGACAATTCACACAGAAGGTCAGATCCAGTGAAGTAAATCTTGGTTTGTAGCCAGCAAAAGATGGTTTGATTTACTGCTCCACCTGGTCCAGTGACGGTGTCTCACTCTCAGCTTGCAGTTAAACTTTAATTTGTTTAAACTTTAAAGTTAGAGACCACAGACACAGTGGTACTATACAGGCACTCACAGCGAAAGTAATATGTGGGACTAGAGGCTGGAGCTGAATTGCTATCTCCAAAAAGCCAAAACTTGAAGGTTAGAAATGCTGTCCCAGAAGCGTGTTTTGCAATTTAAATTAGGCACAAATATATCAATAATGGCCTGGAAAGCTAAAAAGGTCACTAGTGTTTGTTATAAATGCCAGGAAAAAGACAAATTTAGCGCAATTTTTGCAATGGATTGAGACACAGTCTTCACACAACGCGCGCCGTCAAAAGCATTTCAAGGAATGGCATTGATTCATCAATTTGGTATCACTAATCCGTTTACTTCACTTCTGCATTCCTGAGGCTGAGAGAAAAATAAGTCATTTCAAATTAACTTAATATACATTATAATCACACATTGAAAATAAATAGAAAATTAAATTATTAATCTGTAGATCTAGAGCAGTACCAATCATACAAAAATTTTACATTCCAAAATGGCAATAAACATTATTCATTATGATTTTACAGTTTATTTTTACTTAAATATTCTGACTGAAAACTTCAGTCCACTGTATGTGCTTCAAGCCTTTAATAGCATCTGATGTAAACTTCCTAAGTCGAACTTCCATTCAACATAACATTTCACAAAGGTGGCCAATGGCAATGGCCAATCCACACGTTTCACTTCACTGCCTGCATGAATAATCAAACTTAAGTTAATGACAACCAACGTTGAACAAATATGTATGAAGGTTGAAGCCCTCTAGGCTCTATCATTAAATCTATGACAGAGTCTTGAAGCCGAGACCAAACTTCTACATGTGAGACACAAAAATCAGCATTAAATTTCATCTTTTTTTGGATCCATCAAGACCATCTCATCAGATGTCAGGTGAGGTCCATATAAGCAATCATTCTTATGTTTAAGTTAGTACTAGCATGACAAGGAGGAAGAGGGTTGTGTGTCCGGACACTTAATAAAAATGAAGCCTAGCTTCTCCTCTGTCTTAGGATTCAACAGAAACTATTCATTAAATAGCACTAATCACCATCAATATTTGTTCTCTATAAAATTGTCTAACTTGTTAGCGAAAGTGTTTGAAACTTTAAGAAAAAATTCTTGTAATTTCTTTAAATTGCTGTTTTAAATCAACTGTCCAGATACACAACCTCTCGTGTAGCCTAGAGGCTATTAGAGAGTAGAAAAAAAAAAATACACACAAAAAAAATGCTAACACTACTTACTTGAGTAGCATTATTTTTTTGTTTTGTTTTGTTTTGTTTTGTTTTGTTTTTTTTTACTCTCGTGGACACACAACATCTGGGAATGGGATAGAGTCTAGACTATTTTCTTAGACATGTTTCATTAAACAAAAGGCAGACACGTCGACACTGTACCGTTATACGTAACTTTTCATTCGTGTAAGTGTATCTGCCTATGAAAATTGCACAGGTTGAAGTGGCAGTGCCTCCGTGAGTGGATCATGCATCATGATGTCAATTTTTGTTTTTTACAGTTCACCACCTTCTCTTAGTATTATAACACGGAAATATATGAATGGGACCAGAGTAATGAGCTTACCCTCTTATGTTGCGCCTCGATTCTATGTTTTCCTCCTCCTAGCAAAGCTTGTTTTCTCTTTTCTTCTATTCTGCCTATGACATCTGTCATTGCAGAAACAGAACTGCACTGACGTTTTGATATAGCAGGCCATCTTGATAGTATAACACTGTTTTTGAAGGCCAAGCAAATTCTGGAAACGTGAACACTTGCCATTTTGCTTCACTTCCGGTTCCAGAAATAAATTTCTGAATATCTCCAGATAACGTCGGTTTACAATCGCAATTCTGTTCAAAATCCTTTATGCTTCCACTCATTACATAAATGACAAGTCTTGAAATGAAAGTGGTCTTGTGCTTAATAATGTTTCATTATTTCCAAGGGTTCAATGGGTCAAAGTTCAAATCATGACGTCAATAGCACCGGTAAACATCGATTTACAGCTTTTTTCTGGTATGTGACGCTTCTCTGGGTTATTCTGGATTTGTTGCTTGAAAACCCCCTAAAATCTGGTTTAAAGGGCCAACTATTTCAATTAAAGTGTCGATATGAATGCAACGGCACTTTATGTGTCTACGTGTAGATACATTTTACAGGCAGATTTCGAAAATGGTGAATCTTGGGGCGATCTTTATCGCTTACTGCCCTACCTCCGACAGTCTTTGTCATGTTGCGTATGTGGATCATTACTAAACGATCCTCAGGGACCAACGGATTCAAACTGTCAACATTTTGTTTGTCGGACTTGTGTAGGTGGCAAAATGTTACTAAAGCCATCCTGCAGTTGGTGTAAAAATTACGAGAAATTTGCAGAGGTGCGACAACTCAGAATACTGTTATCTTGCTACAAGAAGCTATGCGAATATATAGCTGCCACACCCATCGCGCGCAGCTTTGTTGGAGCGAACGGCGAATCGAACAGCACTCTGACTATTCTACAAGAAGGAATGGCGATCAACGCGATCCACGAAAGCAGCACCATCTGCAGGGATAAGAAACTGAACATTCTGGACATATTAGCGAATGTGAATCGCATGAAAACTAGCGAAGCAGATAACAAGTCGCCAGGACGACGCCGCGGGCGTCCCCGACGGGATAGAGACGGCACGGGGGTTTCCCCCAAACGGCATCTATTCGAGAACCCGGAAGTCCCGTCGCCAGTGTTGGATTCTCCTTTAGATGGACTTTGTAATGGAATAGATAGTTCTGATCACTTGGATATGAGCAGTGACCACTCTATTTACAGTGCATCATTTTCATCTTGCGGTTCTCCTCGTATCAAGATCAAACGCAAACGCCATAGCGATGAACAAAAAGTGAAAAGCAAGAAAAAGAAAAAGAAACACGACAAAATGAAGGACAAAGAGTGGAAATTGAATAAGGAGGAAGCGAAGCGGACATCCGATCGCAAAGCCAGGAGTGAGAGGAAAAGGCGGAGACACCGGCTTCGGAGAGCAAGTGAGAAAAGAGAAGCAGAATCCCAAATGGAATTTGAAAACGAGAGGCTTGTGAACGGGGATGCTCTGTCAAGCTCACCTGAGGTGGATTTGGATACACCTAAGAAGAAGACCGTTGTGATTTCTGGACATAGGGCTAAACTGCTCAAGGCGGGGAAAGTCCTACCAGTGATCGAGGGATGTCGGTGCGGAACTTGGGGCAAATCTCCAGGTGCCAACACCTGCAGAGGGAACAGGTGCCCCTGCTTTATGAGCGAGAAAGGCTGTGAGAAATGCAAGTGCAGGGGATGTCGAAACCCTTTCGTCGTGCCAGGGAGTCCAGTTCCAAAGAAAAGGCATCGCCATTCTTCCAGGAACGAAGTCAATGGTGAAAGTGAACTGGACATTGATGTAACTAATGTGTAGACTTGACATTTTGGTTTTTAGTAATCTGTTAGAAGTTGGTGATCCTCTGTAGATTGCTCTAGCGTCTGATTATGTCACAAGTGATATTTTTATGTTATGTTAGAATACACTCTGTGTTGCTTTATTGGACTACATTAGTACTTAACTTCATGAAGGTAGTACCGGTATATCTAAACTTCATGGTGCAAGTTTAGGAAAACAATGAATAGTCTACCGTTATCATTAATTTCTTTAAAATCTGTAAGATCTGATTTTTCTATTTAGAAATTATGCAAAAGCATATTTGTATTCATTATTCACGGCTATAAGAATTTAGTGAATTTCTATTTCATTTCAGTTAATAATGAACAGCAAGTTAATTGGATATTTTTGAGGCAGAACATCTATGTGGTAAGCACTGGTTCCAAATTAGAATTTCAGTGTAGCAGATGGTGAAGACCATTTTTTCTACAATATGCTTTGTATCACATTTTTTAATACCTTAGCTTCCTATAACATCAGGTACTTGTTCTCTAACACACCAAAGAATGTCTTTTCCCAATTATTATGACAATAGTAAGGACTTTTTGCTACTGGCATAAATAATACCAAGTAATTTCCACAGTTGATTAATGTGTGGGATCTGGATTTTACTTGGTCTTTAGGGGATCAGCACATAGAAGTCCAGTCAAGGAAATGAATCTGCATCAGAAAGTGACAATTGTTCAGAAGATGAGACTATTTTTTTATGGTAAAGAACATTCTTATTATCTGCCATTCTGAATCTTGAAAAGTTTATGTCAAATTCCAAAAATTAAATTGGTTGAAAATCTATACCTATAATCTAGTATGTTAAATAGAAAATGAACACTTTGCTTTATTTTGATCAACAAGATCTGGTGTCTTTTAAAGTTTGATTATTCTCTGATAATATTTGTACTCCATTTGTAGACTAGTGTAAATATTAAGTGTACTTGACTAAGCCAACTTAATGCGGGTAATGTAGAAAATTCTAACTTATTTTTATAACGTGTATATAGTCGAAACTCACTGGATGAAAATGTACTGAATTTCTGTGAATAGCAACCCTTAAAAAAGGAGGAAACTGTGTAAATAGAATTTGATGCCTGTAAAGAAAGTCTCGGTTCACAAGCAAGAGTAACAATGGACCTATTACATTATGGAATACTAGCAGTATATTTTCGTTTGGAACTTTGGGATGTTCTAGAACCTTCACAACATATTTTCAAATTGCGTAGATAACGCTACTTTTATTCGTGGTATTGTCTTGGCAGAACAGAAATGAAATGTGATGAGATTTCAAACAGCAAATTAAATCACTGTTGACAGGTTTTGCCTGATACATAATTTTCCTAGAAAATATCATCTCTATCCTGAGATGGCATGCTTGCTGTTTCTGGCATTAATGAAATTTCAATCCATTGGGGTACCGTACAATATTATTAATCTAATGTGAGATGGCTTGCTTGCTGTTTTTGGTCATCAACTTGAATTTCCTTAATTTTATTTCTATACATGTACTTGATAATGCTACAGCAAAATTCCAATTTCAGGCATTAATGAAATTTCGACCGATTGGGGTACAGTATGATTTCCTTGATGGAATATATTAATGAATCCTGCATTACCGTAATGTTATAGGTCCATGCTGCTATTGATGTGAACATACAGAATTTTTGTACATAATGTTTTTTTAGTGTAAATTGTGAATTATTCAAATTTGGTTCAATGTTATTTCATCTCATGATACTTCCACCCTTTACAAGATCATCATTATTATTATGTACTACAAAGTGAATTATGGGTCGTAAAGAAACAAAGGCAAATCAATGCAAACTCCTGAGAAGATCTACCCCATCGCTGTTCCTCCCAATGCGATGGAATTCATCAATGACTTGGAATGTTAGGTGGGGTGTTTTTATGTTTGAGTTTGAAAAGAAAAAGAATAAATAATGATCAGAAACCCGTATAAATACACATTAAATAGGCTACCTTCCTGCCAATATGAATAGATGTAAAAATGATTTTTTTTTTATAGAAAAATTAAAATGATACTATCAAACTCCTCTGTTGTTTTTAGTTTTGATGGAATGAATTCATTTTTCCTTTAATATCATTTCCTATGGCCAAGACTTTCCACGACTTACCGGCATATCATTCTCTCCCAGTCGTTCATTAACTGTGTTTGTTACTGGTTGTATGGTAGTGTTTGTTGAGGTTCCATAATTAATGGCACTATCTTTTGTATTCTTGAAACTTCAAATTTCATTTGGCAGAGTCCATAGTCAGAAGTATTTAAATTACTGGAAATTTGGAAGATACAGTTACCGCTGTTTACTTGAATGTTTAAACCTGGTTAATTTGAAGGTATAGTAGTTGATTGGCATCAATTACAGCTTTTCTTTTTCTTCACTGATCAATTTCTCTGGAAAAATGATTCACTGCTTTATGAACTACAAGTTGGGCCTGATGCGGAGAATTTCTACTCTTTCTAAAGTCACAGCGTCGTCTAGTGTAAATGTGATGCTTATTATGACGAACCATTTACATAGATATAGATGTCGGAAAACGAGTCTACGTCACCATGCACAAATCGGGAAATTTTGTTCATTCTTGGATTCTGCCGTACAGCAGCGTGAATATTCGTCAGTAATTTTGTCACAATTCGGACTAGAAAATTAAGGTGACCAAACATACTACAATGTATCCTCCCATATTTAAGTAATGCCTGAGTTACATGTCTAGAGGGCCCACATATACATGTACCCTCCCGTATCATTTGAAGTTATTCATGTCTTTTTCATCTTCTCTTCCCCTTCTATTAGAAATTCAAATGAACTATATTTCTTTTTCGTTATCTCGTAGCTTCTGTAGTTAAAGTGTGTGAGTTCTAGGTTGAAGTATATATTATGTTCCATTCATTCTGTCGTTCGGAAGTTCTGTAATTAGTTATGTCATTGTTTCATTCTCTAAAACAACAAAAACAGTTTTCGGTCGTTTGAAGGCCAGTCAGTTGGAATTTTATTCATGTATTATTTTGATGAATCGTTCGTGAAACTACTTGTACTAATTCAATGCTAGTATGTTATAGATGTTGCGGCACTCAATATTGGAGTTTGAAAATAAAATAATCTGCTGATATTCATGCAGAACAGTCGACTACATTATCGTTCTTTGTGTTTCCTCTCGTACTTTTATGTGTTTTGAATGTTCTTTTAAAAGAAACCAAAAATTCTGTGAATTAATTAAATGTCCTTTTGGATGATCTTGATGATGTCTGAGCGAATATACGGCACTAGTCGGAAAGAAAAACATATTCTAATACGCAGGCCTGCTAATATGAAATGATTCATCATTTTGGTTTTGTTTTTTGTTTTTTGTTTGTTTTCATTTTAGAAATACTAACGAACCAAACCAACGAAATGGCTAACGAGATGGGACAAGAAAAAAAAAATCCATAATTAATTCCCATGAAGGTTTTTTTTATATATATATAAAAAGTTCTTTTACAATAAACGAATGATCTTATGAAGAAGAAAAAAAGAAGAGGAAGAGGAAAAGATGGCCCTTGCCTGTCGGTGATTTAGTAAACTGACGTGGATGGTAAATGAATAGCATGGACTAGTTGGGAATGTATTTTTTATTTTATTCAGAATACAGTTGTAGTATAGAACATTATCAAAAAGGCTTTTATTATTATTATTTTATTCGGCATTTCAACAAAAAAAGTTTACAATCAATTTACAGGAGAAAATACAATTACAGAGTGAAAAGGAGGTTTGCAGAACAAGTCCAGGTTGCCTGGAAAAGGAAAAAGTTAAATAAATAACTGTAGCCCGCAGGCTATCCTTCCCGACCTGGACTTGCATGTAAACACCCCAAGAATAAAAACATGTATATAGATTATTATATTAATACAAGCAATAATTCATATAGAAAAAGCATATTGAAATTAATATGTATATTAAACAATGCAATATAGTGTGATTGAAACGTAATTACAGGGCAACTTAAAGAAGTTGTAGTAAATTGGTATTTAGATATACATTTGAATTAGCCAGGTAAATATAAACTTTAAAGTACATTGTATTGGGGAAGGTGTATAAGCAGTAAAAAAAAGGGAAACCTCATAAGATTTGAAATTAATAAGAAAAGAAAATATGAATATTAGAATAATGTACCGGTAAATGAGTGTATATTTAAACAGAAATTTGTCAGGTTAACAGTTCACTAGGAATTACAATAAATATACATTGTTTAACGTAATTCAAACTAAAAGTATATAAAAGCAAATGGATTAAAGAACATTAGATTAGACAAATTAATGCAGTGAGTATAGGAAAGATGAAGCTGACCAATATTCCATTCTGTTGCTCATAGAGCCCCCCCCCCCCCCCCCCCCCGCAGTAATCATTATACATCTTATTCAAATAACTCAGTCCGTAAGCATCTTAGCCATGGATTTAAAGATCCACAGACCAGGACAAACTCGTTTCGTAGACTAGGTGTTAATTCCTCCCACACTCTTGGGAAATAGTGGATTGGGGAGCAGTGTAACATTTGGGTCCTATAGCTTGACGGCTACACTTCACAAGATATGCTTCGATTTCTTTGTATAGTTGTGCAAGCCATGCATTTTGAATGAAACCTTCCAAAAACGTCAAGAAATATAAACTACATATTCAAGTTCTACATAATGACTTTTTGTCTCTCTCTCTCTTGTAGTAAACCAATTTTATATCGAGTCCTCGCCTTCGTCAGCATATCGTCTCCGAAAAAATGCCTCTTAAAATACTTTAAAGTTCGGAGTACAAAGTGCGGTCCATTATTATTTCCCCCTTTTACCTTCCGTTTTCCATTATAGTCCTTTTAGTTGAAATTGAAAAGATATCACCATTGAAGAAAATAAAGACGCCTCTCCCCCCCCCCCCCCTCTCTCTCTCTCTCTCTCTCTCTTTACGTTAAACTACTGTGTAGCCATCTCATCTATTATTCTGTCTGGACTCCTAAGTGATTTTGTTGCAGACTTTTCTCATTTCGCACTAAGTCTCTTTCATGAGGAAGAAAAAAATCGACCTTAACGACTCACGAAATGAATACTCTTCTATTCCGATCTACATGTATATATACTCGACACTCAAGTCGGGGGGAAAACTCGTATGTTTTTGCGAATGTTATGCGCAAATTAGAGAAAA
>CM057169.1:13439389-13471889 GCA_029962745.1 Echinometra lucunter | reverse complement strand
ACTTTATGGTTTTTATTTTCTCCTCCTCCTCCTCTTTCTCCTTCTTCTTCTCTTCACCTTCTTCTTTAGCTCTTCTGTGATGTCTCTACATATTCATGAGTTATATCATAATGTGATATGCGCTATACAAGAACGGCATATTATTACCATTATTATTATTATGCCGTTTTTAATCACTAAGCATTTCACATTTCATAACTAAGACAAGTGATATAAAACAAAATTCTTGCCAATTTGCAAGGCGTGTTAGCACTTTTGCTCCGCAATATCCATTCCATACAAATGGGATATATTCAGTTACTTTCTGCAGGACAATCCACATAAGCAGAGCTGCCAACCCCAATTGCGAAAAAATCCTATTCTTTATTTCTTTTTATCCTATTTTCAAGCCCAAAATCCTATTTGTTTGAAATTTTGAAACATCCAACAGTATTCTTACAAGTTTCAAAAATCCTATTTCAATGGGAAAAATCCTATTCAGTGTCATATTCCCCTTAAAAACCTACTAAATAGGATAAAATCCTTCTGATTGGCAGCTCTGCATAAGGCCTTTGATAATAGACATGATATGGCAGAGAAGACAAAGTATTGGCATTTTTTATAAAAATTTGTTACTCCTGCTTGCAAGAGAGAGAATATGCAAGTGAGAGAGAGAAAGAGAAAGGGGGGGGGGTAGAAAGAGAGGTCTCAATGAGTGAAGAGGAGATTTAAAACAAAAAGGAGAGAAAGATGGAGAGAGGCAGAAAGAGAGGTCTCAAAGAGTGAAGAGGAGATATAAAACAAAAAGGAGAGAAAGATGGAAAGAGGTAGAAAGAGAGGTCTCAAAGAGTGAAGAGGAGATATAAAACAAAAAGGAGAGAAAGATGGAAAGAGGTAGAAAGAGAGGTCTCAAAGAGTGAAGAGGAGATATAAAACAAAAAGGAGAGAAAGATGGAGAGAGGTAGAAAGAGAGGTTTCAAAGAGTGAAGAGGAGATATAAAACAAAAAGGAGAGAAAGATGGAAAGAGGTAGAAAGAGAGGTCTCAAAGAGTGAAGAGGAGATATAAAACAAAAAGGAGAGAAAGATGGAAAGAGGTAGAAAGAGAGGTTTCAACGAGTGAAGAGATACAAAACAAAAAGGAGAGAAAGATGGAAAGAGGTAGAAAGAGAGGTTTCAACGACTGAAGAGCAGATATAAAACAAAAAGGAGAGAGATGGAAAGAGGTAGAAAGAGAGGTTTCAAAGAGTGAAGAGCAGATATAAAACAAAAAGGAGAGAAAGATGGAAAGAGGTAGAAAGAGAGGTCTCAATGAGTGAAGAGCAGATATAAAACAAAAAGGAGAGAAAGATGGAGAGAGGTAGAAACAGAGGTCTCAAAGACTGAAGAGCAGATATAAAATGAAAAGGAGAGAAAGATGGAAAGAGGTAGAAAGAGAGGTTTCAAAGAGTGAAGAGGAGATATAAAACAAAAAGGAGAGAAAGATGGAAAGAGGTAGAAAGAGAGGTCTCAAAGACTGAAGAGGAGATATAAAACAAAAAGGAGAGAAAGATGGAAAGAGGTAGAAAGAGAGGTTTCAAAGACTGAAGAGCAGATATAAAACAAAAAGGAGAGAAAGATGGAAAGAGGTAGAAAGAGAGGTCTCAATGAGTGAAGAGCAGATATAAAACAAAAAGGAGAGAAAGATGGAGAGAGGTAGAAAGAGAGGTCTCAAAGAGTGAAGAGGAGATATAAAACAAAAAGGAGAGAAAGATGGAGAGAGGTAGAAAGAGAGGTCTCAAAGACTGAAGAGGAGATACAAAACAAAAAGGAGAGAAAGATGGAGAGAGGTAGAAAGAGAGGTCTCAAAGAGTGAAGAGGAGATATAAAACAAAAAGGAGAGAAAGATGGAGAGAGGTAGAAAGAGAGGTCTCAAAGAGTGAAGAGGAGATATAAAACAAAAAGGAGAGAAAGATGGAGAGAGGTAGAAAGAGAGGTCTCAAAGACTGAAGAGGAGATATAAAACAAAAAGGAGAGAAAGATGGAGAGAGGTAGAAAGAGAGGTTTCAAAGAGTGAAGAGTAGATATAAAACAAGGCAGAGAAACATGTACAGAAGAAAGGAAAGGGTTGCAGTGGGTACAATAAGATTTCAACAAACATGATATCACATGAAAAAAATATTCACTGTGTAATTTGCTTGATATATGATGATCTTTTATAAATATAGCCAAATACATTCAAATATCATATGTCTTGTAGTTTCTATTGCTTTAGAGAGAGAGAGAGAGAGGGGGGGGGGAGAGGAGGGGGGGGGGGGGAGAGAGAGAGGGGGGGGGGGGGAGAGAGAGAGGAGGGGGGGGAGACAGATATTGAGAAAATCAAGGGACATATAGGAAGACTAAAAGTGAAAGGAGATTGAAAAGTTGAAAGATGAGGCCCCCCCAAAAAAAAGATAAAGAGACAAGTACGGAGAAGGGGGGGGGGGTATAGAAAAGTGCATATTACGAAGTTCTATTGCTGGAAATATAAATTAAGAAGTACATTTTTATCCTACTCCTTTATTCATGTCAGGCTCATATTTTCTATTGCTTTGATGTGAAGCTTAGCACAACACACTTTTTAGAAATAAAACATTCAAATAATGTTAATTTCAAATTTAAATGACAATGCATTTGTTTACATACAAGTGAAAGCTACATGTAAGTGCAAGGTATTTGTATATCAAGAGTATAGGTTCATTTCATTTAATCAGATGACTTTCATCATATTAAAGGGGCTAGAAAATGAGAAATCATGGGGAAAGGCAGGGTGATCTCGGATGAGAGAGGGGGAATGCAGTCGGCCGCTCGAGTTTCAAGAAAAGGGATAATCCATTCTAAACAACTGTGATTTATTGCCGTACGTGTTGTACGTAGTTGTTGAGAAATAAGAGAACCCGAAGTGTATGACTAGGTTGAGTTCGGTAAACTTCGTGCTGTCCGAACTTTTGTCGCATTAGTCCGACGGGCTCGCATAACGGACGGATTATAGTGTACAAGTAAACAAGCCTTTTGCAAATTCGATTTCCCCATGATTTCCCATTTGTTGGCCTCTTTAAGTTTATGGAACTGAAACTTCTTCATGGCAAAAGGAAGGAAGGACACCAGTTGTTTTGGCAAGAATCCAGTAAAGCTTGCATGACGCTAAACCAGACACAAAATGTAGGAAGATGTACGGAGAATAAAAAGGGAGAGAGGGCTTAAAAACTAGTCAAGTGAACGAGGAATGGAATCTTAATTCCACCGAAGCAATGCATACCTAGTACTCTATCTTACAGAATACGATTGATCAACATATTAACTCAAATCTGCTTTCTGCAGTGTACTAAAAACATATGGTATCTTAATGATACTACATTGTTACCCACCAAAGAACAAAATGAAAGCAAAACCGTATCAAGTTTCAAGAAGGAAAATCAACTTTTGAAGTACAGTGAAATCTGTCTATAGTGGCCACCCACGGGAAACAAAAAATGTGGCCTTTATCAGAGCTGCCAACCCCACATGGGAAAAAATCCTTATCTTTATTTCTTTTTATCCTATTTTCAAGCCCAAAATCCAATTTGTTTCAAATTTTGAAACATCCAACAGTATAAAGAATCATTCTTACAAGTTTCAAAAATCCTATTTCAATGGGAAAAATCCTATTCAGTGTCATATTCCCCTTAAAAATCCTACTAAATGGGATAAAATTCTGCTAATTGGCAGCTCTGCTTCATAGATAGGTGGCTGCTATAGACAAGTTCTAAAAGACATGCATTTGATATCCATGGGAATCGATTTTAGTGGCCACTATATAGAGATGGCTGCTTACAGAGAGGTGGCCGCTAAGACAGGTTTGACTATATATATTTTCACTATAGTTCCAGCAGTAATACACAAAATATCATCTTCCAATAAGTTAAATATGTAGCTGAAGTGAATACTATTATTTTCAGAAGAGAGAGAGTGGCATTGATGCCATTACAACCAAATCATGTCATTGCAGCATCTACTCATATGACAAAGAATCAAAACAAAAACAGAACCTCCAAAGAGTACCTGGTATTCAAACAAAAAAATGGGTATTCATCATTCAATGACTGTAATAAAATTTTCTTCAACAAAAAGATCCTTTGCAGAATGTCCATCACTGTAATAACTTCATGATGCAGGCAAGCAATCCTTCTAGTGAGGTACTTCTACTCTATAAATATGCAATTACTGTTTCAAAATTGCCTGCCATTGCTTGCATTCTACCGATTTGTATTTAGAATTTATTGCAAACGACACTTATGCATTCTGAGCTGCAGCTCCAAAGACAATTTGAACAGAGTATAGAGGCAGTCAGAACAACAGATATGTGATTTTCGGCAGAGATTCGACAAATGTGTGATCTGCATGATAACTAAGGAAAGGTGCTTCAATGTGAAGGAAAGTAAGAGTCGTCCTCCTTCACAACTTTACACAACTTACAAGATCATCAATTCATTTCCTTTGTATATCGAGGGTTTAGTGCAACAAAGGGCTCTCTGTATTTTTCGGTCAAAATGGGGTCTTGATATCACAATGATCAATAAGAGACCAGGAACCCATTGGTAATAATGGTTTCTCCAGCAAACTTTGCTACAGCAGGGTATGGCCATCTGCATTAAACCAGTGTTTACAACATAACTTCAGTGCAAGTTTTCTCAAAATGGCCAAAAACACAGATAGCCCTTTGTTGCACTAAACCCTTGATATCACGATTGAAGCACATTTCATCAAATCAACACAGAAAAAGCCCCTACGCCATGCGAAAGGCATTCTCCTGCAAATCACAAAAAGAAGAAAATTTGCCGTGAAAGAAGTCATTATTTTGTTTACAGCCATACAGAAGGAAGGTAACAGTAACTCCAGGACAATAATCAGAGTGTCATAACTGGATTTTCATTACGAGAGCTTTAAAGTGCCTCGGATCGGTTAAGGGGTTTCCTGCGCACAATTCATTTTAGGGCCGTTTTTAATAATAATAATAATAATGGATATTTATATAGTGCACGTATCCACCAAACAAGGTGCTCAAGGCACTCCCCTTTGTGCTGATGCAACAATTCATTGATGGCACATTAGAAACAGACATAGTAAAGGGTGCATCAGTGACAACCAGCAATCTGCTTGGTGATGATGGTTGCTTTCTCGATACCTGGAAGGAGAGTACAGCTAAGTACAGATTCCACTGTACTCGGTACTTAGCTGTCTAAAGAACAACATGATGCTTTCATCCTCTCAACTCCTTCGATCACAGAGCTATTCTATTTGTAGTCCACGACTGGAACACATTTATTGATGACACAACGGGAAAAAGATACAGTACACCGTCATTGCTAAAGCTTAGACTCTACATTATCAATAACCGGCAATCTGCTGATTAGTGCCATAAACCTTTGCTAGAGTCTTTGCCCCTCCCCCGACCCCTGCCTGATCCATGGTAGTACACACCAATGCAACCCTCTTCATCCTAATAAATCACTCAATCACTACATGCCATTTGCAGCCCACAAGCGGGATACCTTTAGCTATGGCACACAGGGAAAATATAGAATGAAAGGTACACTAGTAGTGTAAGCTTCTACCAACCTTAAGTTTTGTAGGCAAGCTTTCGTCCACTCCTGTGGACTTTCTCAAGCCAAGTGATCAGTTACACTGTTTCTAGTTGCTGGCTGCTGTCCTGCGATCACTGGACCGAAGATAGGTGACAATGAGTATCCAGAGTCTCCATTCAGTGTAGGATTTATCCTCTTTATCCATATAGACTCTTTCACCTTTCTTGGCCAGTGTGACTGATCACTTGGCTTGAGAAAGTCCACAGGAGTGGACGAAAGCTTGCCTACAAAACTCAAGGTTGGTAGAAGCTTAAACTACTAGTGTATGATCACCCCCAACCGATGAAATTTTTCTGTATCAGAATGAAAGGTAATTGCTAAAGCTTAGATTCTACATCTAGTACTCTAAAAGGCTGCGAACTAGCAATGCGCTTGATGAAGGTTATCGTCATAATCCCTTGCCGGAGTCGTCACCCCCTTCCCCGATCCACTGGTTCCTCTGAGGCTCCGCCCCTGGTTCTGAGATGGTGGCCTTCTGCCGGAGGTCGATGGTGATGATGTCCTCCTCGGGCTCAAAGTCGTCTGCATAATCACTGTCATGAAACATAAATCAGTCATACATTGGGGTATCAAAAATTAGGGTATCAAAATTACTTTTTTTATATATTTCATTGTTTTTAAAATTTCTTATGTATTTCTTTGTTTTTGGACCTTTGATCGTTATTGTTTTTTCAATGAAATTTGTTGGCGACACTTTTGCGATCATAAACAGCATAATATTAATTGATTTTGATCTGTAAAAGCAAAAATAGTCATACATTCATGACTTTTGGCTAAAAACATTTTTGATCAATTCTCAGTCCAACGTGCAAGTTCAAAATCATGCATAGCTTTGAAAATGCGTGCCCAGGCATCGCTAATTTGGTCTCCAAAGATGCACGAGATTCAATTGAAAAAGGTCATGAAATGTCACAGCGAGAGCTTTTTGTGTTACGGATATATCACACAAAATGTTGAGGGGGCCATTATTTATTAGGGTCAAGAGTCGAAGAGTCTGTGTAACACTCACCAGTCATCCCCTTGTTGCGAGTGTTGCTGTGTGTCCTGTCCTCCTTCCTCTGCTACCAACATCTCATACTCATCGGCTGCATACTTCTCCCAGTCCGTCGGCTCAGGACCCTCACTATCATAGTCCTGCAAAATAGATAATAAACAAATTTGTTGACAAGGTTATGCTTACTGTTAGGACAATTGTTCCTGGGTCCATCTTCTAAATGAAGGTTGAATTCCTAAATTAAAGCCTGGACCAAGCACTCAACCTAACCCTAAACCTAATATTTATCCTAAAACCAATCAGCTGCATACTTCTCATAGTATGTCAGCTCGACACCTTCCCTGTCATAATCCTGTAACTGCAAAATAGACAATAACAGCATGTTTTTGAGGTCATGTATGCTTTATCTACAATTGTTACTGAGTCAATTTCAAACGCTGGTTGAATTCTAAAATCAAACCCTTGATTTTGCAGTTAACTCTAACTCCAACCGTGACCGGAGACCTAACCTAAATCAACCCAATCTGTGGCTTGGGACACTCTACCTTTAAATACTTAAATAAAATAAGTGATAAAGTGATTACACAATGGAAAAAAAAAAAAGATATATGATCGAGAATAGAATTCTAAGAAGAATAAAATTAAAAATATGATGATTTTCAATCGAAATCAATGCATTTTGGTTAATTTTCGCATAAAAAGTCAAGAGTTGACCAAAAAATTTGAGTATGAGGTATGACGTAAAAGTGGGTACCCAGCTTCGCGCATTGCAGTTGTGCTGCACGCTAGACTGTACAATATGTATTATAGCTTGTGCGCATTTTGCTAGAATTGCGTGACAATGTACCCACTTTGACGTCAAAGGGGGTACCCAGTTGAAACTGGGTCACAGCTGAGGGGTCAAAAATATCCTGAAATCTTACCACATTTCAGGGTTTCCTAGGCAACACGACTTTTCAAAAAACTTTAGGCAGATGATTTTCTGCTAATAAAATCATGCTCTTTTAAATGAACTAACATTGTTTCAGCATTGGGTACCCCCTTTAAGATGCGATGAATCACATCTCACCACAGAAATATTAGTAATTTGAAGAACAAGATCCTCTGTAACTTTTCCATGACTTTTTCCTTTATCATGGCTTATCCAGGCATTGAAATACATTTTCAGATTTTCATGACTTTTCCTGGTTTTCCACAACCAATAGAACCCTCTATAGTTTACCAGGGGAGCGTTTCATAAAGCTGTTCGTAAAGTTATGAATGACTTTACGAATGACTTGAATATGGCAAGCCAAATGGGATTCTCAATCATTATACATCGCATCAGCTAACAATGAAATATGCAGACAAAGATTAACATTACTATTGTTTATAAACATATTTATCATGAAGTACGTTTTTTTGGCACAATTTAATCAAGATGATGGGAAATGCTTTCACACTTTGTTGAAGCATCTGGAAAAATTTGGGGCATCCCATTTGGCACTTCATATTCAAGTCGTTCGTTAAGTCATGCCCAACTTTACGAAGAGCTTTATGAAACACCTCCCAGTATTCATAAATACATAAAGTGCAATAGGGTGGTATTTGTAATTACATAAACACTTTTAAGGCCTATTCCAATTACGAAGAGGGCAACTGCAAGGATTTTTCCACATGGGTTTTTAAACACATTTTATAACACGCAAGTAAATGAGTGCACAACGTTGCAAGGCAGTCCTTTGTTACATCTTTGCCATTCATTTTGTACACAAAAAAATGCCCTTAAAAACTCTCGCAGTTTCCCTGCTCATATGTGAACAAGCCTCTACAGTGGTCTTACAGTACCTTATTAGTGGCAAATGGATCCCTCTGCTCATGTTCCAGGAACTTCTCCAGGTTGAAGAGGGTGTCAAAGAATATGTAGGCTAGCTTGCAGTTCTTGAGATCGTGTAACGTGATGTAGTCTGGGTTTTTTGGCTTCACTAAATCCAGTAACTGTAGGAAAAAAAGAAAAAAATATTTAAAAATTATCCATGTTAACCCATAGAGGTACAGTGTCACCTTTAGGAGACGCTTTTGCAGTATCTGTTGGTCCAGAATGTTGGGCAGTACATATCATACATGAGCAGAAAGAGAAAAAAGCACTGACAAATTTGAGCCCATTCCCATCGCTGTATGGTGTGGCATTCTCGAATTAGAGCAGTTTAAGTGTAACAAATCATTAAACTCTTTAAATTGGCAATGCAGTGAATAATATATAATCACCTTTTCCGTGTTCAAATTGGCAATTTCTGATTCAATTTTACATTTATATTTCATTTTGGTTTATGTTATATCCATATTTATTTTTTTCAAGCTACGTAAACATGGAAAAAAATAATTTGTGTTGCCTATTTGAGGATTGAAGATGATTGATAATAGATCTCAAGAAAGCTCTGTACTGCTATGGGTTAAGAGGTAGTCTTGAAAGATGTGAGTTGGTCTAGGGGGACAGTTGGCTCTCTGTCTTTACCTACAACCCAACTCTGATGGACCATGGTTTGAAATATCTGGAAATAAAGGCACTGTCTGGTTCACAGGTGACTAGCATAGCTTGCTTTTTCATGTGCCCTGTTTATGGCAAAATCACAACCACCACTACCTGGTTTTAAGCATCTATTGCTTCATGGTCAATTTTTAACGCAAACCAAATTCCGAACATTAACCCTGGACCCAGCAATTCACCTTACCCTAATCTTTGATTAAACAAAGATCAGAACAAAATGTTCTTGAACATGTGTCCTAATCTGTCACCTTAATATATAAAATAAAGCATGGACATACCTGACACAGACAGTCTTCAAATGGCAAGGTCTCAATACCCAGGCTTTCCATCTTGTTGAGTTGTTCCTCATAGAAGTATTCCAGCTCAAACATGGAAAGAAGGCCGTCCCCATCGATATCCATGCACCGAAACCAGTATTCTATACTGTGAATCAACATGAAAATAAAAGCTGGATTTAAGAAGTGTTGTTATTTTATTAAATAAAGATACAAAGCACTAAATACTAATAGATCAGCTTTATTTGAGCTCCCCTGATAAGGAAACGAAGCATAAAATTGGCATTAAACTCCTTATAGAACTACACCGGCAAAAGCGTGAATAGGAGACCATCCTCATCAATATCCATGCACCTGAACCAGTATTCTACACTGTCAATCAACACGGAAATAAAAACTAAATTTAAGAAGTGCTTTTTCCAAAGATACAAAGTACTAAATACTAATAAATTGGCTTTAGCTGAGCTACTCGGATAAGGAAACGAAGCATTAAATTGGCAACAAACTCCTTATACAAATACATCAGCAAAAGCATGGATAGGATACAGTTCCCGTCAAGATCAATGCATTGAACCAGTAGTCTATGCAGTGAACAAGAATTAAAGGGAACCGGTATCTAAGGCACTGTAAGAAACGAAAGAGGGATAGGAGAAGAGACCAATTCCATCCATGGATTCGACTTGTGGTGCATTCAAATTAAGCTTACACATTTCCATAACAATAGGTTAGAAATAATTCAAGATTAAACCCACAGGAAACTCACAATACACTGCCAATAGGATCTCACAGATACACAATTCTTCATACATGCTGCTCATTTCCTCTGCTTACTTCAATAGACAAAACAAAAACAAAAAAGAGAAAAAACAAACAATACTAGAAATATCACTTAAGGTGATTAATATCCCCGCCCCAATAATATGTGCTAAATTTCCTGAGTATTGCTTGAAAAATGAGGAAGTAGTTCGATCCGCTGATTTACTGCCATAATATGCCATTACCATGGCAATGCAGTTTCTGACACATTTAAAACAAAAAACATGTCTTGCACATCTTCACCACAAGACCAACGTGAGTGCAAATTTCATGAGCAATGCTCGAAAAATCAGGCAGTAGTTTGATCCGCGAGATTTGCAACTGACAGACCGTTGGCCCGACCGATCATACGCTGATTCCTACATGTATATATACCCCCTTCAAACTTCACTTCGCAGGGGTATAAAAACTTCATTTTACAGGGGAATAAAAAGTTTGTTTGGTGTGGGTATAAAAAAAAAATTTAAAAACAAGTACAGCAGAAACACAATAGAGATATTCCCTGATAGTTTCAACCTGATGAATTTTAAGCCTAAGATAGCTCATGAATCATGATCAAATCCACAGGAAATGCATGTGAAGGAAAGAGAAATTTTTGTCATAACATATTAACCCATTCGTGACAGGAATTATTTAAAGCCAAATTTGATTAGCTTTTATTCTTCAAATTTGCAACACCAACATTTTTATTTTATTGCTACATTTTTTAATAAAACGTCATGTATCTGAAATGAATATAAATTGACAGAAATTATGATGAGAAGTCAAAAAGTTGCCAATTTGCAGGGGAAAACGGTGATTTTAAACTTTCTATCACATTGCCAATTTAAGGATTTTAATGCTTATTTTCCTTTAAAAAAATTTCAGCATCAAACAACGAATATTGACCCAACCAAAATGGGCACAGTTTGTGTAGAATTTTTTGCTCTTTCTGCTCATGTATTTGGTATGATTTTTTAGGGCTTTGCATCAAAAGATATTAGGCCAAACCACAAAATGTGGACCTCTGTCATGAATGGGTTAACAATAATCTTTTTACCTGATAGGTTGTTTCTTGTCTTCTTCTGATAAAAGAAACCAGACAAACTCATTGTAACTCATCCGACCTTCCCTCACTGATGCAGGACTGTGTGTGCGTAGAGAGAGAAGGAAGAAATGATGTTAACTCAATTATAAGTTATTGTAAGATATTTATGTTACCATATATAAATTGTATACAATTGGAAACAATGATTGTTAACTCCTGCAAATCAAGTGGAAGAAAAAAATCCAAAAGTAAGAAAGAGAAATGCAAGTAGAATACTACTAATTCAGTCATGCTATCCTTTTATCAAGTACTGCAGTATATTTATGCTTGTAAGGAAGTATTATGAGTGGCAAAAGTGTACTGTACAGTAACTGAAGTTCAGGATAAACAGTATTTTGCTTGAAACCTGCCGTATTTTCCCTAAAAACAGAACAAAATTCTGAAAAAAAGAACAGATGGCATCACTGCTAACTGGTTAGAACAGGGGAGTAAAGAACAGAGAGAGATGGATGGGTAGATAGAGAAAGAGGGAAACTATAAGATGTGATGAAGGCAGTTAGTTCTACCATAAAAGGCTTCTTCAGATATGACTCTACAACTGCCTGCCTTTTTAAAAATTGTTCGGATATGGCGCAGCAAAGCATGCCACTTATTTTAATGAACTTGTCAACGCTCAAATAAAACAGATTCTTGTCAACAAGTTGCAAAGACAAACTCATGACATCATATTTTGTGCTAACTTTTAAAAAAATTTGATTGTCCATAGCTTTTTGCTGCTGGGAGGCAAAAAATATGCCTCTTGCCTCAGCGCTTTTTTTTTTTGGGGGGGGGGGGGGGGGCCACCTCATAGCCCATTCACTTACTACACAAAAAACCCTGGGCATATGTTACGTAATATCTGAACATGCCTTAAATGTGCATGCAGTATTATGAATTTCTTTCTACAATGTGCCATGTCCCACATATAGCTGATAGCTGAGGTGTTTTTGTTTTTTTTTCATTGAGGTATTTGGCTTGGAGGGCTCTAGAGGCTAACCTCAATAGTTGTAGCTAAGCCAAAAACTTTTTTGTCAATGATGGTCTAAGTAATTTTAAATGGTCAAACTTTATGGCCCAAATTCACAAAAGAGCTTTTAACCATGGGGTGGTTTAAATCCCTTCCTGGGTTTGTTAAGTGTATGTTTACGCAGAATTCAGTCCAATTTGATTTTCTTTAAGTGCGCGCAAGGACAACATGCTTTTCTTTACACTTATTATAGCATGCTTTGGGGGGTTTAAATCTTACTCATGGTTTAAACCTCTTTTGTGAATTCGGGCTTGATGGGTTGAGATTTCAGGGCCCTGTTTCATAAAACTTGTTATCAGTAACAAGTGCCACATTTCTATGAAAAATTTGCTCTCAGCCAATCAGGTGTAAGGATTTCAGTAGCTTAAACAGTTATTGCAACTTGTTATCGATAACAAGTTTTATGAAATGGGGCCCAGGACAGGCACTCAACCGAACAGGGCTTTCTCTGTTCCACCTTAGGGTATCATCTTACCTTAAAACTGTTCCAGGAGAAAATATTCTATCGATCATCCTAGAAGAAATGGCTGAAATAAAACAAAGAATACAATACATATGAAATCCTTCTTTCATAGTTGTGTAACTGCTTGAAAAATGATACCGAATACAAAAAGTAGTAAAATATCTACCAGTAGCAAAAAGTAACAATTTGTCATTTGATTCTGAAACTCTTTCAAAAGAAAAACAAGAACTAAAATCCTTAAACAGACAATGTGATGGAAAGAACAAAGTCACCGGGTTTTTTTTTTTTTTCCCCCCCAGCAAAGTGATAACTTTTTAACTTCTCAACAATCTGTATTTTCATTTTATATTTTCAATATATTCATTTCTGATACATGAATTTTTTTTAATAAGAAAAATACAGTAATAACAGAAAAATACTGGTGTTGCCAATTTGAAGAAGAAAAACTGATCAAATAAGGTTTTAAAACAATTCCCATCATGAATGGGTTAACAATCTTCAGGGGGGTGTTTCACAAAGAATAAGACTGACTCAAATCGCTCTTAACTATGGCAGGCCATTCAAGCCACTGTTTGCTTTCACCATCGGTCTCTCAAGGGATGAGCAAATTATTGTCACAAATTTGAAGAATTCACAGTTTTTGTTTTCTTCATCAATGAACTTTAAAAAAATTGTCAATTCTGCAGATTTGTGACCATGATTTGCAAATCCTTTGAGAGATCCATGGTGAAAGAAAACAATGGCATGAATGGCCAACCATAATTAAGTGCGACTTTAGTCAATCTTAGTCTTTGTGAAACACCCCCCTGGCGCTCAACAGACAAGTTGTACATGTACATTACCGTGGTCCTGGTGTCTTGCTAGATCCTTCTTGTCGATGTAAAGGTCATGGTCTGTGTCGAGCTCCCAGAACTTGCAGTAGATGACGTAGAAATGCTCGTAGGAGAAGTAATCCATGATTTGGTTGATGTCGTCTTCCTCTTCCAACAGTGCGATGACCTGAAAGGGAAGAAGAGAATATTGTATCTCTCTTCTTTTCACTTTAGACTGTCACCAGAATAATTCCCTCAAGTGCTACCACTTTTTACCCATGATAATGATGATGATGATGATGATGATGATGATGATGATGATGATGATGATGCTGATAATGATGATGATGATGATGATGGTGGTGGTGGTGGTGGTGGTGGTAATGGTAATGGTGGTGGTGGTGGTGGTGGTAATGGTAATGGTGGTGATGATGATGATGATGATGGTGGTGGTAATGATCATGATGGAGATGGAGATGGAGATGATGATGATGATTTTCAGTTTACTGACTAGTAAAACAAGGGGACCTACAGCTGAGGTCATATCCGAGGAACCTTGTAATTGAAGACTAATTCATTTTCCTTACAAGAGGAATCAAAGTCAAAGTTTTAGGATAAACATTTACATGTCTCTGGTTTCATTGACAGCCCTATACATGCATGACTTCTTTACTTTTCTATGTAATATCAATTGGCCTCTAATACAAGTAATCAAATTTTAAAAAACAAAACACATGCACAAAAAACAAACAATTTTTTTATAACATTCTATTGGGGTCTGGACAAATAAATATATTTGGCAAGATCTTCTCAACTTGCAGACTGTGTTTTTCTTTTCTTTTCATTTTAATTATTCTTGAATGATATTCTCTGATTTAAAAAGTTTGTTTATAAGTATATAAAGGGTAACATCCTTCAAGTGTACTTCTGAAAATAACAGTGTCAATATCAACTGTGTCAATATCCTCAAGCACATAGTAACTAAAATGACTCATAGATAATCATCTTGAAAACAACTATTTGTATTGTATGAAGATGACGGTTTATTGATAATGATGGAAAAAGTTTGTAAACTCTCAGAGGCATAGCAAAAACAGAAATAGAGCGTTCTCAAAACAGGAATCAACATGCACGTATCATGAGATAACAATTGCAAAGACCAAGCAATCGCAAGCTTTGTATACAAACAAGACATGATGTGATCATGAAAAAACAACGTGAATGCAGATTGCAAAATCTTTGGTTGCATTTTTCATCATGTTGCCAATTTAAAACAAGAGATTAATTATTCATATCCTGTGTAAAGAATAATATATTTTGGTCTACAGAACTTTCAGATGTACTTTTGTGCCCTAGTGTTTTTTTTTTTTAATACTGTCTATGTGTTTACATACAAAGTAAAATGTGAAGTACATTTACTTATCCTTCAAGGTATGAATAAACCATGATATGGCATTATGATATCTCATACATGTACTTTTAGGCTTGCAAAGGGTATGAATATCAGGGCTGTTTTTGGTACAGACTGCCATATCAGTGCACAGTGTATTTCAAGAAATAAATCCTGTCAAGTACCTATTAAAGGCATTGGCTAACTTTGTGAGTAGCTGATTTAAAAAATTCTCAAACTAAGATGAAACATGTCTATGAGTACTTGTATTTGTACTCAAAAACCCTGAAACCAACCGTAATTTGAAATGAAAAAGTGTAAGTTGGATGCAAACGGCGATTTTATTATCCTTCGTCTCACGAGACAATCACTAAGAGGACCACTTTGCTTGAATTTGAAAATGCCGTTATGTGCCTCCTGCCGCATGATACGCCAATACACACAGTACAGTAAGGTGAGTCATACGCGCATGTGCACTCCTTATGTCTATTCTGTGCAACCGACCCTTGTATATTTTTCAAACATTGGTTCACATTTTTGATATTTAAAAATACTTCCTGTGGATATTTTTCTTTGAAATTTTCAGACTGGTATTTTTACACTATAACCCTTATGTTTATCCCATTTTCAAGTAGCAAAACAAGATTTTTAAAAAAATCATAACAATGTTAACCAATGTCTTTAAGCACCTGGATGGAGAGACAACTGAAGATAAAGTGCCTTGTCAAAGGACATAAGAAATTTGAACCCTCAACCCTTTAATTAAGAGTCAACTGAATAAACCACTGTATCATGATACTCCCAAATGCAAAAATTCACTTCCATTTTAACCTTGGAAAATATTGAATGGCACCTTTAAAGGTTCTGCTCCACTTCTATCAAATCACTGTTTGGAAAACTTCAAAGTTTTGCTTTGGGGAGATAACTGAACATCTAAAATCACAGGTGCAACGTTTACAGGCTTGAGGACACTCATTAAACTACGTGCTTAAAAGAGGACAGCGCAGTGATATGTGGTCGGGACAGAGAGGGCACTGTTTAAAGAGTGATGTGACCTTATTTAACCCCTGACTTCCTGTCAATATGGAGTTTGATGACAGGCAATGGCCTGGGTTCTTGGTGGAATTAATCTACCCACTCCTCCTCATTGAAATTAGCAGGTGGTCTCAAAAAGTTTATTCCCTGCCTGATTTAGAGAAGTTAGTCCATCTAATGCTGAAACACTAAATGTCAATATCTCAGATTTTGACAAAATACTAGACTTTTATTTTGAAATGAAGAAATCAAATTATTCATCATGATACTGGGTTTCCAATGACTGTTACTGAAATTTACAGTATTTTTAACTACCTTTATTACTTCTTCTACTTGTAAAAATGGAAAGTCGGTGGTTCATACACATGTACACAATGTATGTACGAGTAAATTCAAGTTAGGCCTGGTTCAAAGGCCTGTTCAAATATATGGGGGGAGGGGACCACGAGGGTTTTTCCAAGGGGGGTGTTGTGTTTAGGCACATTTTATAACATGCAAGAGAATGAGTGCAAGACATTTTAAGGGCACTCCTTTGTTGCGTCATTGCCATTCATTATGAACACAAAAAATACGCTCAGAAAAACCCCACAGTCCCCCCCCCCCCCCAATATCTGAACAAGCCTTAACCCATTCGTGACAGAGGTCCACATTTTGTGGTTTGGCCTAATATCTTTTAATGCAAAGCCCTAAAAATCATACCAAATACATGAGGAGAAAGAGCAAAAAATTCTACACAAACTGTGCCCATTTTGGTTGCGTCAATATTCGTTGTTTGATCCTGAAAATTTTTTAAAGGAAAATAAGCATGAAAATCCTTAAATTGGCAATGTGATAGAAGGTTTAAAATCACTGTTTTCCCCTGCAAATTGGCAACTTTTTGACTTCTCATCATAATTTCTGTCAATTTATATTCATTTCAGATACATGATGTTTTATAAGAAAAATGTAGCAATAAAATAAAAATGTTGGTGTTGCCAATTTGAAGAATAAAAGCTGATCAAATTGGCTTTAAATAATTCCTGTCACGAATGGGTTAAGCTAGTCTGCGTTAGAAGGTCTTTTATCATGAAACACATGAATCAATATGAATAGACTAATTAGTGAAACAAAAATGATCCATTTATGACAGACTTGCAGCACAGTTTTCTCAATAACTTACTGAATAAACTTACCGATAAAAGATTACTTCTCCTAAGCTCTGGTAATGTGATTCTTCCTGTCCATGATCTGTTGATTGTATAGAATATCCTAGAAACAACCTGTGAAGGGAAAAAAAAAAAAAAAAAGAGGAAAGCTCCATCATAAGCTAGCAAAAGAAAACAGAATACTTGACCATTCGATTGTAGATATACCTCTCAGGGGAGAATGGGGATTACAAAAACTCATTGAGTAAACAATATTCAGCATTAAAAAAAATTTTTTAAGCCATTCATGACAGGAATTATTTAAAGCCTAATTTGATCAGCTTTTATTCTTCAAATTGGCAACACCAACATTGTTATTTTAGTGCTACATTTTCCTTATAAAACGTCATGTATCTGAAATGAATATAAATTGACAGAAATTATGATGAGAAGTCAAAAAGTTGCCAATTTGCAGGGGAAAACGGTGATTTTAAACTTTCTATCACATTGCCAAGTTAAGGATTTTAATGCTTATTTTCCTTTAAAAAATTTTCAGCATCAAACAATGAATACTGATGCAACCAAAATGGGTACAGTTTGTGTAGAATTTTTTGCTCTTTCTGCTCGTGTATTTGGTATGATTTTTAGGGCTTTGCATCAAAAGATATTAGGCCAAACCACAAAATGTGGACCTCTGTCATGAATGGGTTAAATAAGTGACTTTCATTCGGCATTGATATAATCACACGGTGTAGTATTCTACAAGTTCATTCTAATATCCAGCGGCAAATACATGTTTTGGGTTTTTTTTTTAGTGCACCACTTAATGATAATGGGATGCTCATTAATGCGACAATAATAGTGCACCCTCAAATAGAACAGAATTTTGCCAAAATTTGCACAGACAAGCTCTTGACGTCACACTTTATGCTAACTTTATAAGAATTGGAGTGATCCATATCTTTCTGCCAGGAGGCAGAAAATATGCTTTATGCCTCATTTTTTTTCCTTGCCCTCTTTTATCCCATTCATTTATGTGCACCCCCCCTCAAAAAAAAAAAAACTAACTGTGATCAGGCCTTAAGCACATCACTTCCAACTGCTGAAGAGTGGTACAAATGGATTAATGTCTTGCCAGAGAACATAAATGCCAGGCTGAGATTTGAACCCTAAACTTTCCAATGGACAGTTAAGTGAATGAATCAATACACAAAATAATCTCTACGAGCTCTTTTCTATAATAAACTTATCTCACTCTCTATACGCAATTTCTTGCATCTAAAAATAAAAGAGACTGTTTGACTTAATAAAAACAAAACAAAGTTCATAAAACAGGACACATGTTGGATTCTTGCACCTGACATTGTAAACTGATAAAGATGCAAGTAGTGCAATGAACTTAAGAAATATATAAACTCCTTGTTAAATCGAAAAGGCTCATCCTTCTTATCTTCTCCCTTTCTATTTTTTCTTGTCCATTTTTATTCTCTTTTTTTTTTTGGATGTAGGTGCAGAAAAATAGGTAGTGCACTGAACTTTTTGAGTTCAAATGAAAAATATAAAGTTCGATATTACATGGCAAATCAAAACATGTAGGTTGAACAAGGAGAAGTCTTGCTGATTTAATATGTGGCTTTCCTGGCCACCTCACAAGAAGAACAATTTGTTTTCTGTAACATCTTGAAGCATAAACTTTTCATGTCCTACCATATATTTAACAGTGATGTGCATAAATTTTCCCCTGATTTCCACAAGTATGTAGAACATAGAAAACCATATAAAAACAGCTGAAAACAGGTGGTCAAGTTTCAGTTAATATTGAGCTACACGTATAAACTGATACTTTTGCTCTAGTTTTTAAAATACTAATGACTCGCAGAAATGCCCTAAAACAGCAAAGGGATAACATTGTTTAATTTCATATCATTATCATCTTTTGCAAATGATATGTTTGATTCAGTCTTATATTTTAAGAAAAAGCTGTCTACAAATATCATTGAAAACAATGCTTTATATATATCTATACATGTAAATGAATGCTTGCAAAAAATTGTATGCAGTTCTGAAGGAATACAAATTAAGGGAAGTTTCAAATGACAACATTGATGTACACCATGCACTGTCTCTGGCTTGGTAGTCAGACAAAAGGTTAAGCTTTAAGATATGCAATAACAGGAAGTGGGAGAGAAAAGGAGAGAGAGAGAGAGAGAAATAAAGAAGAGACATTCAGACAAAGAATGAAAGATGGTGAATGAGGAGAAAAGGAGGGAGAAAGATAAATAAACAAGAGACATTCAGACAAAGAATGAAAGATGGAGAATGAGGCAAAGAGAGAGAGAGAGAGAGAGAGAGAGAAATAAAGAAGAGACATTCAGACAAAGAATGAAAGATGGAGAATGAGGAGAAAAGGAGAGAGAGAGAGAGAGAGAGAGAAATAAAGAAGAGACATTCAGACAAAGAATGAAAGATGGAGAATGAGGAGAAAAGGAGAGAGAAATAAAGAAGAGACATTCAGGCAAAGAATGAAAGATGGAGAATGAGGAGAAAAGGAGAGAGAGGGAGAGAAATAAAGAAGAGACATTCAGACAGACAAAAAATGAAAGATGGAGAATGAGGAGAAAAGGAGAGAGAAATAAAGAAGAGACATTCAGGCAAAGAATGAAAGATGGAGAATGAGGAGAAAAGGAGAGAGAGAGAGAGAAATAAAGAAGAGACATTCAGACAGACAAAGAATGAAAGATGGAGAATGAGGAGAAAGGAAGAGATGGGGAGAAGGGGCAGACATTAATAAACGAAAAATTTTAAAGAAAAATCTGAGAGAGAGAGAAGAAGAAAGGGATGAGAAATAAAGGAACAAGATACAAGGAAAGAAATCAAGACTGGAAGACATGGAAAGAAAGAGAGAGAGAAAGCGAGGGAAGGAGAAAAAGGAAGAAAAAGAGAAAGAGAGAAAGCAAGGGAAGGAGACAGAGAAAATGGAAGAAATAGAGAGAGAAAGAGAGAAAGCGAGGGAAGGAGACAGAGAAAAAAGGAAAGAAAGAGGAAAGATGGTGGATAAGGTGGAAAGAGAGGAACAGGAATAGCCAGAAGGCATCAAGCTTGGAAATGAATGTCTGGTGAAAGTTTGCTAATCAAAAGTACAGTAACATTTCCACTCCCTTTTTCACACTCAAAATTCATTACATACCTCGCTTTCCAACCATTTCTTTATCAGACTTCATTAGTAATCAACAATATTTTGCCTAACCCCTTGCATATTTTCAGTCAATACAATAGTATATTTGTGTTTATGTTTTTAGAAAGTTATCAGCTTTCACAAACAAACACTTGAAAGTCGTGCATTGAAAACATCATTACTCTTCAGTGAACCATAAGTTTTTAAAAAAGTGTGAAAACTCGTATCATTTACACCCAAATGTCTATGATCTCTTCTCACCTCCACTTCACCTTATTCCTTCTCAATCTCCCTCTCTGACGATTGGACAGTCGTCTCTGCTTCTTCTCTCCTAAAAACCTCTGTCTCTCTCACCGAGTCTATGCTCTCCTTTTCCTCTGTCTCTATGTGTGCTTTTTTACTCTTTGTAACGTTCAGCATGAACTTTTCTTGGAGCATTTCTCTGGGACAACCATCCAATTACACAGTATCCCCATCTCTACTGGCTGGCCTTTCCTTCTATCCAACTGTCCATCCATCTATCTACATATCTATCTATCTCTTCATCTGCCTACCTATCTATCTATATATCTATCTATATTCATCTTTCTATCTATATCTATCTATCTATCTATCTATCTATCTATATCTATTTATCTATCTATATCTATCCAACTATCCATCCATCTATCTATACATCCAACTATAGCTATCTTTCTATCTATATCTATTTATCTATCTTTCTATATATTATCTATTTATCTATCTATCTATCTATTTATTTATATATCTATTTATCTATCTGTATTATTTTTTGTTATCTATCTATCTATCTATCTATCTAGTTATGTATGTATCTATTTATCTATCTATCTTTATCATTTATTCATCTATCTATCCATTTCCACTTTTTTTCTCTATTCCATTCTATAGCCTCTTGATTTTCTTTCTCCCCTACAATTATTTCCCGATCTTCTCTCTTTCCTCTAGTATCTCCTTCTCTTCCTGTCTCTGAGCTGCACTAATTCTCCTCCCTGCCTTCCTCTGCATCTCCTCTCCCTCTCATTCTTCCCCCCTTCATGCTATCTCTCTCCCCCTCTCTCTCCTCTCTGCCTCTCTCTTTCTCTGTCCATCCCTCCCTCCTCTCTTCTGCATCTCTTGTACTTTCCTTTTCCCTCCTATCTCTCACTTTTTTTTCTCCTCTCTACATCAACTTTTACCCACTGGTCTCCACCTCTCCATTCCTTCATTTCTCCTCCTCTCTGCTTCTCTCTCTCTCTCCATCATCTTACAGCACAGATACTTCTCCATGTCCCACTTTCAAAATAGTTTACACTAATATTAGTAAAATATAGATAAAAGAAACAAACAATGAGTTACCACGGAGACACATACACAAACTATGTCTGTATCTTCCAGCTATGACAAACCCTTGCCCTCTATTCTCTCCCCTTCTCTCTCTCTCTCTCTCTCTCTCTCTCTCCCTCTCCCCCTTGCACGTCATCCATTGGTTCACAAATTCAAATGGGAGGTGTCCAGTCAACATTTCCACCAATCAAATCAAGGAACAGTCATTTCCAAAAGAGTCCAACATTAAGTCGATATGTCAGTCAACCGAGCCAAAGGAAGAACATTCCTCAAAATACAACATCAAACCAAAATATTTAAGAACAACCTGAGTAGCTTCAGCAAACTTCTCATCAATCTTCACACCACTGACATGGGCTCAAAATATCCAATCGTTCACACCAGTCTTGTGTGAAATCAAGGATATTGCAGAACCTGCTTGAGGATCCTTCAAATTTTCTTTAAACATTTGCAGAAGACAGGGAAATACCAAATGGGGTAAGTTGGTACACTTCTCAGCATTTCATAGAATTTTGTAATTCCTTTGGCTATTCCTCAGGCATTAGTTTCCGGGAGTCCATTTAGGTCACCGGTCAAGCTTGTGATAGAAGTTTGATAGTCAAATGTCAAATAAAAAGTTGAAGTTCGAAATTCCCTGTTTCCATTAGACTGAGTCAGGGGAAATCCCATCTACAAGAAGATTTTGCACTAACTATAGACTAAGCACAGTCCAGTAGTTCAGGGCACGGTTTCATGAAAGTTGTCAGCACTGACAATTACCATAGTAACAGTTAGTGGCCAGTGCTTCTCAGCCAATCAAAACCAAGGATTTTACTGAAACTGTCAGAGAATGACAACTTGTCAGTGCTGACAACTTTCATGAAACGGTGCCCTGAAGTCATATTTAATTTGCAAACTGGTTATTAGCACATGTATCGGGCTATTGATTAACAACTATAACAGCTCAAGCTATGAGCTCATTGTCATCACTTGTGGATAGTTGTTCTGAAAGAAAATTGGTAGGCTTTAAAAAAACAAACTTGGTAAATTTTTATATATACAGGTCTACTGACTGGTGTTTTCCCTTTCTCCTCCTCCTTTTCTGTTCCTTCATAAATTGCTTTTTTTCATCTATGTTTGTCTTCTTTGTGTTTGTACTGAATGAATTTTTGTTCCTCACTGAAGACTGTATTGTCCTAAATAATTTCTTCCCTCTCAATTCTAGCAGCAAAGTACACCAATTATACCATTTTACCACTTTACTATTTTACTTTTTATATCATTTATGAATGTTAAATTATGATGTGTATTGTATATCATGCACTATTCAGCAATTAATTTTGCTGCAAAGTATGATGTTTTTTAATAAAAACATTTTCAAATCAAATCAATGAAAATATTTCATTACGTATGTTAGAGTTGTCATGTTGCTATACTGCATGTATCTTCAGACTCTGATTGTTTAAAGTGATGATTGTAAGTTTACATACACTCTAAACAAAACATTGCAGCAACTTGTGGGTACAGGTAGATTATAGTCAACGCATTTCTAACATTTGTAGCATCAGACATGCTTATTGATTCCTTTAACTTTTCTGTTACTTCTGCCGTATGAAAGCAACAAAAGACGTGCAGGATTAAAATCTTTATAGCAAGACTTAAAAGAATGAAAATTATCCATATGATTATACAATTATATCAGGTATGCCTTTACTGCTATATTGCACTATTGGGAGGAACTGAAGACCCAGAATATTTCATTATATTTCGGACGGAGAGATGCAAATGATAGGTATCACATGGTCTTTTCTGGTATTGGAGGGGCCTAGGCTGTTATTTAAAGTGCCAGCTGAGAAGCCTGTTGAATATGCCAAACCAGACCGGCCAGAAAATATGGGGAAAACGGACAACAATCTGCCACAACAGCCTGCCATAAACCTCCCACAAAATCACAGAAACTTACAAAATAAAGAAATCATGTTTCATTGCAGCTGAAAAATTCAAATAATTCAAATAGCATGTTTCATAAGTTAAAAAATTGGCGTAAATATTCAAAAGAGAAAGGCAAGCACCCTAGAACTAAACTAACAACATCAATAAGTGCTTGCACAGTAAAGGTGTGCAGGCAACCCAAGTGAGCTCAAGGTGTTTTGAGGTGGATTTCAAACATTCTAGCTGTTTTGTGCTGTAAATGAATTATTTGTAGAGGGTGCATGGTAAGCATTAAAATGGGATTTTTCTGCATACCTTAAACTACCCTAAAAATGGTAGGTATGTGCCGTGCACGAGACAAAAACGGGGATTTGGAACGGGCTTATTGTGAAAAGGAGGTCTTCGGAACGGGCTTCGGAACCACAAATGTTTGTGAAAACTGGGGTCTTTGGAACGGTTTGCCTACGTGTGAGTATCCCTATGGAACGGGTATACGTACATTCAGCTAGCCTGGCGGCACGGGCGCCGGGTGCGCTCTCGCAGAGGCGATGGTCGGACAGCCGATTTTCATCAAAAATGCAACTCATTGTAGCAGATCAATGCGGCCGGAAGGGCGAAACGAAAAACGTGCGGAGCTTTGGAACGGATTTCTTTCCTCTTTTTTCTCGATAAGAAGAAAATGCTATGCTTTGGAACGGTTTTCTTTGTTCTTTTTCTCAATAAGATAAAAATGCTATGCTTTGGAACAGATGCATTATTATATACTGAGTGCCCCCCCCCCCCCCCCCGGGAGTTTCGTGTATCATAGTTTCCAGCAGACCCTCTCATGGCCATATATATTTGCATATTCAGGCAGAGGCTTAAACCTTAGTTTGGACCATGGTTTAAGATAAATTCCTTTCGTCAATTTGGGCCTCTCTATGTTATAAAAATATCATAATTAGTCTATAAACTAACACAGAGGCTTGATCTACCAGCACAGCTTCCCAATCTATATAATCTTAACATTCAACAATCATAGTTTTTTCTTGTTTCTTGAAGTTTCTCAAACTTTTACTCACTTCCTTCCCTCATTTTTTTTGTTTTCACAGAGAAAACCAAAAAGAGCTAAGTCTCTCGAGAGAGTTAAATTGGTATCTTTAACCCATTCATGACAGGAATTATTTAAAGCCTAATTTGATCTGCCTTTATTCTTCAAATTGGCAACACCAACATTTTTATTTTATTTCTACATTTTTTTTATAAAACGTCATGTATCTGAAATGAATATAAATTGACAGAAATTACGATGAGAAGTCAAAAAGTTGCCAATTTGCAGGGGAAAACAGTGACTTTAAACTTACTATCACATTGCCAATTGAAGAATTTTAATGCTTACATGTATTTTCCTTTAAAAAATTTTCAGCATCAATCAACGAATATTGACGCAACCAAAATGGGCACAGTTTGTGTAGAATTTTTTGCTCTTTCTGCTCATGTATTTGGTATGATTTTTAGGGCTTTGCATCAAAAGTTATTAGGCCAAACCACAAAATTTGGACCTCTGTCACGAATGGGTTAACAGAATCTTTTTAAAAAAAAATTTCTGCCCTCAACGTGATTTGAATCTACATGTACCCCAGTAAGCCACTTCCCCCCCCCCCAAGGTATGACCTACATTTACCTCTAATGGTATTAAATGTAAATTCATGACTATTGTGTAGGTGGGATCACTGCTGTAAATTTAGAGGAACATAGTTACACATATATTAGCTTTCTATTTAAACAACAACAACAAAGAAAATTATCCAATCCAAGTCATGTCCACGAATTGAGCATTTAAAACTTATTTCTATTTTTATTTTCTCACGCAGGACTCCAAGAACTACTCTGCTTATTTCTCTCCTATGCTGTGTAGTAAAAGTGAGTTATGCTGTTCCCGTTCCGAGGGCTACTGCTCCAGCCCTCCCCCTGGAGACGGAGGTCTTCACTGAAACCTACACACAGGTTGTGACTGACACTGTGCAGTCATCTGACACAGAGGGGGCTATACGAGAAAGCCAGAAGAGGCCATTGACTGGTCCAGTTGATGAAGTGAGTCTGTTTTGCCAGAAGTGTTTTGCAAGAAGTGAATGTTTTGACTTGCCCAGAAGTAATAGTATACCTTTAATATTTATCAATCTGTGTACTCTACATACCATATTTTATTCTGTCTACCACCTTCTCTCTCATTCTCTTTCCCCCTCCAACTCTCCCATCTCCATCTCTCTCACTCTCTCTGCTCAGCTACTAAATGTATTTCTCTTCTTTTACATTCCTCTCAATTCTCTCTCGTTATCAACTGTGTAGGCACATAGATTCAATTTATATCCTTGTAATTTCGCTTCATTTCTCATGTTCATGATTATGTTATTTTTGTATTTTTTACTGTACTGGAATTACATTTGAATTGTAAATTGATCCTTTCAGCCTGCGCTGCTGATCAATTCTTGTATACCAATGAATAATAATAATAATATTGATAATAGTCAATAATCTTTAGTGGATTTAGAGGTACATAACCAGCTCGACATACATTATGTACACCTAGAACAGGGGCCATCTCAACTGATTGAGAATTTCAGACCCCCCCCCCCAAAAAAAAATCCAATTCAAATATTTGTTAAGGTTCTGCCTCGAAAGGCCAATGGCCTCTGAGGTTCCCCTCCATATGAAATAATTTCACTACTTATTTATTTATTACTCATTTATTTACTTATTTATTAATCAACATATTAATTAATTAATTGATTTATTTATCTATTCTTTTTTTTTACTTATCAATTAACTTTTACTAACTAATTAACTGTGCATATCTAATTATAAAAAAATACAAAAAAAGTAAACTGAAATACTTGAATTAAGTTTTTAACTGCAGGGTAGAGGGGAAAATCAGCTCTCTTCCAAAACAATAGTGTATAATTCCATAAATTTGTCTTTTTCTTTTCTTTAGCCAAGCACTGCTCTTGACAGAGACGACAAGGAAAACTCAGCTAAAGGAGGTGATGACTTGGACACCGTACACCAAAATGATGCCCAAGGTGATGGCCTTGATGACCTGTCTGAGTCTGATACTGAGATCATGGCTGGTGCTGACACTGCAACCAGGTACGACGGAACAATCTTGACATCAGACGAAGATGATCCTGAAGGCGATGATATGACCGTCGATGGAGGAAACGACACTCATGGTACACCTAATGAGGCTGTTAACACCACAGCTGAGAGTACTGAATCTACACCTGAAGTCCTTAGTGCTATACCACTTAACACCAGTTCCAGCTCAGTTAGCACCAGTCCAATGCAAGGGACACAGAGTGAAGCACAAGATGAGAGTGCAAGCAGAGGGGTTGAGACAGCACCACAACACCACGATTCAAACCCGGATGTGGTCTCTTCTACACCAGATGGACTTAATCCTACACAACACCACTCTGAATCCTCACCAGTACATCATGTAACACCAAGCATGACTGAAGTTTTACACCACAAGACGGATTTGTCACAAGGCAGTGCAAGTAGAGTGCCTGTGGCACCACCACAACACCATGTTTCATCTGCACCAGATGGTCTTAATCTTACACCAAAACACAATGAACGTTCAGAAGCGCTTGATTATTTGACACCAAGTACATCTAGAATCTTACACCAAACGACTGATTCAGTACCAAGAATACATCATGGCAAATCTGTTATTGATGAAATCAACCCATCAGGTGAAGCATATGTGACTGAACTTTACACAGAAATCATGGAAAGGACAGAACTTGTGATGTCTGACATCGAATCGGAGTCTGATGACACCGTTTCGGCACCAGATGAGGAAGATTCAGAGCAAAGGGATATAATTAGCAAAGGAGAAGATGAAAGTGATTATACACCTCATTCTGCCAGCTCGACACCAATGGTGGTCAGTTCTATTCCACGGAACACTGATTCAACACCACAAAGCACCAGTTATACACTTTTTCATTCTACTGCTAAACCACTTGCTTTTGCTGATAGAATGGATACAATACCCTACGATGCTGGATCAAGTCCAAGCATAATCCATTCTTCAAGTGTTGACATTGATTTTCCATCAAAACCCCTTGATTCTTCATCACAAGCTCCTGATCTAACAATGAATGAAGGAAACTCTCTTGGAAGTGCCTTGGTACCTAGCGACACCAATCAAGCACCGAGTTCATCGACGGATAACTCCGAGAGCAGGGAAATTACTCAGTCTCCTGAACCACTGGAGACTGAAATCTACACAGAAATCATGGAAGTTACAGAACTTGTGACGTCAGATGCCGAATCTGAGGCTGACGACACTCTCTCAGCATCAGACCAGACGGATTCAGAGCAAAGTGATGATGTTGCTGCTACGGAAAGTGACACCGGTTACACACCTGAAGATGATGCGAGCCCTGTAACGTCGGATGCCGAATCCCAGCATGACGACTCTCTCTCCGCATCAGACCAGACAGGTTCAGAGCAAAGTTATGATGTTTCTGCTGCACAAAGCTTCAGCAGTTATGTAATTAGAGATGATTATGTGACTGCTATGATGTCAAGCTCCGAATCCGAGTCTGACGACACTCCCTCATCATTAGGACCATCATCAGAACCAGCTGATACCCAATTCTACACAGAGATGATAGAGGTTACAGAATCATCGGTGGCTGATGTCGAGGCAAAATCTGACGACACCGCCTTAGCACCCGACAATGAGGACTCGGAGCCGAGAGATAACTACAGCAATGAGGGGCATGACGATGATGATACACCTTCAGTTGCACCCGGTTCTGATGATAATCGATCTTCATTGACACCAAACACCGTCATTTCTTCTCGACCCACTCCAGCTCCAATACAAGAAAGAACCAGAGAATCACTAAATACATCCAGCACAGGACCACAGAGCACCATAGTGGATGCGACACCAAATGTCACAAGGTCGGACACAGCTGAGATCAGCCCTGCACTTACGGACACCGATTCTACACCAGACGGCCGTGACACTACACCAAAGGACTCTATAAATCCTTCTTCAGCAGATGCTGAAGCAACATCAAGTGAACCAGGAAGGGCATCTTCTGCAGTCACTTCTGCAAAGGGCATTCCTACTGGGGATAACCTTGCTCCTTCACAGGAACCGTATGTGACTGAAATCTACACTGAAACCATGGAAATAACAGTACTTCTTGAGAGAGATGAAAAGGATTGAGGCACTTTGAACTGTTTTGGTGCCAAGATAATGCTTCTATAGGCCAGTACTAGCAGCAGGTAAGGCTCATCTTGGACGGTACAAATGTCTGAGAGGGTATTCTTCCAAAGGCGGCTGTCCGGGGGGGGGGGGGGGGGGGGGGGGGAGGGGGCTCCACAATAACTTTTTTTTTTTTTAAATAGAGGTCTATTTGATCATTGTAGGGGATGTAGACATATACATGAGCCATTTGTAAATATTTTGATTTGTTGGGGGGGGGGTGGGTGGGCAAGAATTTGGGTGCTCATGTGTATCAAGCACCTGTTAGTATCAAATATTTGGTGTAAGGGTTATTTTTAAGATGAGAAAGAGGGAATGTTGTCGGGGGAACTTTTTCCCAATGGTAGTTTTATATTGCAGAAAGTAGCAAACCATTCCAAATCAAGACTGTAGTGATGTTTCCAGCCATGGGTGGGTAGGGGATTAAAAGGGGAGGAGGGGTGGTTGTCTGGGGAACTTTTCCTATCAATACTTTTCCTAACACTAGTTTCCCCATCGGAGAAAAGAGAAAACTTGTCCATAAGGGTGGGATAGGGGTTATAAAAGGAGAAGGGGGAACTTTTCCTAAGGGTAGTTTCCCATGGGAGAAGGGGGTAGTTGTCTTTGGGGGGTTTTTTTCTTTGGGGGGGGAGCAATATTTCTAGCTCCATACTTACTGTGGTGATATATCTTGAGTGAAATTCAGGGGCATCCTGCAAGAATGTAAGCCCAGGATGAGAGTTGACTATGTCCTGCAAGAAAAAGGAAAATGGACAAAAAAAAAATAATGGAATAAGAGTTTACCTATGGTCACAAAACTGTACATAAGATCAGAGGAGGAAAAACGAAAAGACTGCAATTCAAGCTAATTCAAGTCATCTCTTATGACAAGACGCATTTACCCATTGACTTAATTTGGGGGAGGGCTGACTTATCGATGATGTTTCAAAACCTAAGTTGTGCCTGTGGATAAAGCCCGTCTGGCTCTCCCCTGTCTGGTCTGTCATTTCCTCTGGCCACCTCTCCTTGGGGCTTCATTTCTTCAGGGCCCCGTTTTTATAAAACTCGTTATCAATAACAAATTGCAGTAACAGTAATAAGCTACTAAAATCCTTGTATCTGATTGCCTGTATCAAGTTCCTGTTAGTGTCGAGCCCTCAGGTAAGGATTGTTATAACAGGAGGACAACAGGTGTTGTCTGGGGAATGGTAGTTTTCCAAGAAAGATGTTGGGCTGGTGTTTGGGTTGCAATTTATCATAAGGTTTCTTAACTTACTTCTAGTTTTAAAGATAAACTGGAGTTATGATCATGTGATCATAATATGAAAGAAACTGTTCCAAAGCAACTGGGAGAGTTAGATTAGTTACATATAAACACAGGTGTCTAGTGTGAGATTTGGAGACTATCGAAATTGATAAGAAAGTCACTTTACTTCCCCAAAAGGTACTTGCACTGCACAAAGAAATGAGTATATGGGACCACACACAAATCTGACATGAATGTTACCCCCAAAACTTGACAGCTTTTTCTTGTCATATTTCAAATATGAGGGTATTTGAAGAGCAATCCTTTTTTTCTAGGGGACATTTTCCTATGAATGATATTCTTCCAAAATGAAATGGAAAAAATGAGAAAAAGTTTGCTAGTTATTTTTCACCTTTCTCGGAACTTCTCTTTAAGGCTTAATCATATGTCCAGCGGCAAACAGTTGAAAGCCCGGGTTTTTTAACCATGCGAGTTATGACAATGAGATGCGCTTTTAATGCGTCAATAATAGTTCACACTCAGATAAAAAAAGGATTTTTCGCTAAAAGTTGCGCAAACACATGACGTCATATATTAATGATTTTTTTTGCATTTTTTTTGTTTTTGCGGCCTCATACGCATTCATATTTGGAAAAAAAAATGCTTGAGTCTACAGCGTCACAGGTGAAAACTAAAAAAACCGCCGGGGTTTCCTGCTGGGTATCCAAATGAGCTTTAACCCTATATCTTTGAAGAAATGAAGCTGTTTGTAAAGTTACGGATGACTTTTTGAATGACTTGAATATGGTAAGCCAAACAGAATTCTCAATCATCATAAATCACATCCGCTAAAGGTGAAATATGTAGACGTAGATTAACATTACTTTTGTTTACCAACCTTTTTTATTGCGAAGTATATTTTTACCGCAATCTGCTTGAGATTATGGGAAATGAAGTCACACTTTGTTAAACCATCAGGAAAAACTTTGGGCATCCAATTTGGCACTTCATATTCAAGTCGTTAGTAAAGTCATGCATAACTTTACGAACAGCTTTATGAAACACCCCCCTGGAGCAAATGTTGGAGCCTCCATTGTTGATACAAACCTGTACGAGTGGGTTAAAATCTTCGGGCAGAAGATGGTTGGCACCAGGTCTTGATAGTAACCGGAAGAAGCGTGAGGCATCGTCGTGACACTGTTTGGTTATTCTAGGAAGAAGATAAAAAAGGAGGACAAAGAATAATGAGAACCAATGACATTAAAGGAGAATGCAACTCAGCCATCAGTGTGCTCTTAATGAATAAAGATGTCCAAGAAGAGTAAACAGTGAAAATTTGAGCAAAATCGAACAATCTGTTCAAGGTTTATGAATTTTGAAAGTTTAAGTAAATCCCTATTATAAGGGTCCTTGAGTTGCCAACTTTGCCAGCATCTGTGATGTCATTGTGGACAACTTTCAATTCATTTTGTACATAATTTTTCCAAAAAAATGGATTTATATGAAATTTCAAGTCAGAAATAAACATAATTCTTGCCAATATGCTTGCAGAATTGATATAGCCACGTCATACTCAAACAATAAATCAAAAGAATTTTTATTTCTCTTGAAAATAAAGAAAATGTTGAATTCTGTGTACAAAATGAATGGAGAGTTGTCCACGATGACATCACAGATTCTGGCAAAGTTGCCAATTTTAAGGATCCCTATAATAAGCATTTACTTTAAACTTTCAATGTTCATAACTCTTGAACAGATTGTCCAATTTTCCTCAAACTTTCACTGTTTAATCTTCTTGTTTTTCTTCATTCACTGGAAGCACACTGACGTCTGAGTTGTATTCTCCTTTCACCTTCAACAGTTCAGAGTCAGTGAATGATTCATGACATGTAAATGTACAGTTGTATATAATTTTTTTAGAATGATTCCATTTAATCATAGAAAGGCAAGTCAAAGCTACTAGTATTTGTATCATACATTCCTAACTTGATCAAATGATTTTCCCTGAGTTTTACTGGAGCTTATACGATACCATGGAGTTACAATAGTCCATGATGATACGAATCTAAAACATGATACTTTCGACATCATCATTGTATGTGTTAATGTATGGGATACAAAATAACTAAATATATTTGACTTGCCCAGAGGAAAAAAGGGAATAGTAATGATTGCTTATGTTTCTTTTATAGCAAAGTATCTCACATTCATGTAAAAAAATATATACTTTTTGTTCCATATGTGATTGAATGTAGTGATATACCACCGAGTGCAGAGGTACATTAATCATTTTAGTGCATAACAGAAACTTCAGAAAGATGATTTTTTTTTCAAAAACATCATTAAAGCTGTATATAAATTTGATTTAGATTTGTTTCTTTTACCTTTTTTTTATTATTGAAAAGCAAGATAGAGACTGAGAGGT
>CM057169.1:13366059-13438889 GCA_029962745.1 Echinometra lucunter | reverse complement strand
AGAAGGCGATAAACTTGCAGTAAATAACAGATTCTTAACACACATGGGAGTTAGGCTAATGGCTTTCAAATAGGACAAAATCATGCAAATATTTACTCTACTAGAAACTCTTGGTCTCTTGGTGGTATTTGGTCGAAGTGAGCAAATTTACACTTTTCCCACTTGACAAGCTACATGTAAGTGGACACTGATATTGATAAAGTTATCTAATGTCCCATATAGCACACATAAATGTGACTGAAATTTTGGTTATATTGCATACATGTACCGGGGGTTATCGTTTTTAAAGCAAATACACAACATGAAACTTAGTTTAATTCCTTTGATATAATGTAAATGAATCATAATTCAATTGAAAATTAATGTAATGGACTGATTTTCATGGGCTATTTCATATATTCTTGGTGATATCAATTTTGTATTTAGCGCATCTTTTATTACCATGAATTAAACATCTCCTGGTCTATCATTGTCTTCACCGGTAGATGTAATATTAAAGGCACCTTATCAAAAGTCAGAGTCAATTTGGGATGCGGCTTTTAGCGTCTTTCCCACTCAGTGTCTTTTCCTCTCCAATCCTCCTGTTTCTCCATAGACAAAACAACGGGGGATCGGGAAAGCCGATGTAAAAAGAAAGGTTGCGGAGAAGACGATGAAAGATGCGGCACGAGACTTTTAATAAGCGGCCTAAATGTTTACACTCAAAATTTGGGTGAAGTTCCAGAAGATAAAGAAGCCTTGAAATCTATGTAAAAATGTTATATTCGATAGCATAATGTCTAAAAGTTACCTATACATTGACATAATAAATATGGAGCAAGTAAACCTGATCTTAAGTGAAAAGTGCCCTCTCATCTCAAGATGCTGATCAATTTCAGGATATTGACTCAATTTAATGTGCTAGGATTACACTCGCACATTTGAAGTGCACTGGGTATTTACCTCCCAAAAGCAAATTCAAGAATCTTGAGTCTGCTCTATGTCTGTCTCCCCCCCCCTCTCTCTCTCTCTCTCTCTCTCTCTCTTAAAATCCTCACTTACATGTAGATTATTCCAAATTCCTTTAGCTTTACTCATTTGTACCGCAGTACAAATACATGTTGAATCATGACTATCATACATTTATATGCCCATCGCTTACTCTGTTCTTTTAACTCTATCTTTACAATTAATATTAGATTTGAATGCAAGGGCTTATTACTTTGCCATTAGAGTGAGGATATCTCACCCGCTCTATATATTTACTTTTTCTTCTTTTCAATGTACCACATGCATTTTCATTTGTTTTGACATTTCAATCTGATTAATTTTACAGATTTGAATGCAATATTACATCTCTTTTCCTCCCTCTGTTCAAGGTCTTATTACTTTATTATCAAATCGAGGATATTCTAACCCATTCTCTATGTCTATTTTTCTTTTCCATACAGCTCATGCCTTCTCAGTTGTTCTTAAATTTCATTCTCTCGTCTCTCTCTCTCTCTCTCTCTCTCTCTCTCTCTCTCTCTCTCCATTCCATTTCTATTTCATTTCACCCATCACTTTGAATATCCTGGTTTCAGTCTTTTTTAAAAATCGAGATGTATTATCAAATCGAAGATATTCTAACCTGCTCTCATTCTATGTCTATTTTTCTTCTTGTTCCAGGCAGCTCATGCCTTCTCTGTTGTTTTTTACATTCCTTTCTCTTCATCTCTCTCTCTCTCTCTCTCTCTCTTTCTTTCTATTCCATTTCTATTCCATTTCTATTTCATTTCACCCATCACTTTGCATATCCTGGTTTCAGTCTCTTTTAAAAATTGAGATGTATTATCAAATCGAAGATATTCTAACCCGCTCTCATTCTATGTCTATTTTTCTTCTTGGTCCATGCAGCTCATGACTTCTCTGTTGTTTTTTACATTCCATTCTCTTCATCTCTCTCTCTCTCTCTCTCTCTTTCTATTCCATTTCTATTCCATTTCTATTTCATCTAACCCATCACTTTCCATATCCTGGTTTCAGTCACGTTTCAAAATGGAGATGCATTATCAAATCGAGGATATTCTAACCCACTCTCATTCTATGTCTACTTTCTTCTTGTTCCACACAGCTCATGTCTCCTCAGTTGTTTTTACATTTCATTCTCTCCTCCTCCTCTCTCTCTCTCTCTCTCTCTCTCTCTCTATTCATATCACCCATCATTTTGCATATCATAGTTTCAGTCTCTTTTTAAAATTGAAATGTATTATCAAATCAAGGACATTCTAACCAGCTCTCATTGTCCTTTTTTCTTTTCCAGACAGTTTATGCATTCTCATTTGTTTTGACATTTTATTTTCTTTCTCTCTCTCTCTCTCTTCCTATCTGATTAAGTTTACAGATTTGAATGCAATATTACATCTCTTTTCCTCCCACTTTTCAAGGGCTTATTACTTTATTATCAAATCGAGGATATCCTAACCCACTCTTATTCTATGTCTACTTTTCTTCTTGTTCCACACAGTTGGTTTTACAATACATTCTCTCACTCCCCCCCCCCCCCTCTCTACTCCATTTCTATTTCAACTCACAATCACTTTGCATATCCCTGTTTCAGTCTCTTTAAAAAACTGAGATGTATTATTAAATTGAGGATATTCCAACCCACTCTCATTCTCTTTTTTTCTTCCTTTCCATACAGTTCATGCCTTGTCATGTTTTTTTACATTTCATTCTCTCTCCCTCTCTCTCTCTTTCTTTCTCTTTCTCTCTCTCTCTATCTCTCTTTCATATTTCATTTTACCAATCACAGGCCGCTTGTCCCTTCTTGTTTCAGTCTCCTTGTGTCAGAAGAAAAAATCTGTCAAAAGCGATTGATTTTCTTTCCATCAACTTTAGTTTACAGGTTCATATCATTCGCCAGCATGCACTGAACACCAAGACCTTTTCAGCAATGCCAAATGCTTTCTGTCCAGACATGTTCAAAGCATATGTAGTCAGTCTCCTATGTCTTTATTCATTTCATCTCTATATATCCTTAACAAGATATGAACGATTTGAAAACTTTATGAACTTTTTCCTCTACAAGTGGGATTTGAGGCAAGTGAGAGAGGAAAAATAAAACATCATCCACTTGCTTTGATTCTAAAACACATTGTGAGGAGATAATTTCTCCAGAGTAAATTTTTGTCACTGATTAAAATCCTAATTTCTACTATGGAAATAACCCTAACCATAAACCTAGACCAAAGCTACATGTATTATCCCCTAATTGCAACCTTAGCTACATCCAGGGCTCTAAACTAACTTTTTAGAAATGCATCTGGACTGGACCTTTTAGAGGCTGTATACACAAATTCAAATTCAAATTCAAATTTATTGAAATAAAATCCTGACAGTGATGCATGTATTCACGAGTCATATGTTAAAATTTTGAAATTTGGGGGTTTCGGACTGAGATATTGGGTGTCCATGTGTCCCAAGCCCCTGTCATGGGCATAAAAAAGGGGGAGGGAGGTGGGGGGACACAGTAGGGTATGTCCCCCCACCCCCAATTATAAAACAGACTGACGCTTATGGCAACTGTTCACGTCAAGCCCTGCCATACACATCTTCTTGTTTTGAAATAAAGGCTGAAGCAAATGTCAGGTCACCAATAGATCAGCTATGGAGTTATCAAGTCTTCTTTGTCGGAAAAGAAGGGGGATAGTTTGCATGCTTGCAGACTATCTTTGACCAGTGTATGTTTACAATCAAAAGATACTTAAAAAGAAAGTCGAGTCAGGGTGAAGGTGATAAATTATTTCAGTTTTTTCCCTAATTTTTATATAAATGTGAAAATATATCCTAGTAATAATGTGCACTGAAAAGGATTGCTCACAAAATAAATGAAAGGTAAAGAGAAATAGCTGAAAAGTTTGGACCAAATTTTCATGTCAACAATGAATATTCCAATATTTATGTCCAGTGCTTTTCACAGTATACATTTTTAAGCAAACTGACCCAACTTCCTATCATTCTAATGATTCTTAGCCTAAATTCATATGGTCATTCTTGAATACTTTAATAAATCTTTTAAGATAAATTCAAGACACTGTTTTTTTTTCTCAGGTGATGTAATTGCAAAGCCCAAATTTGTCTTAAAGAACCGAGGTGTGCTGTACACTGAACTTCAACCAATCAATCATCGCAGGAAGATAAGATCAGCTGGGTCATCTTGCCTTATTCCATCTCCAAGCCCAATTATCTCTGATAAAATGCTCCATGAGGAATCTCTCTGCACAATAAATCTATTTAGAGCGTCAAATATATACATCCTAATACCTCCTGTTAAAGAGCAAGAAGGAAGTTGCTGCTGTGCTAAGGAGAAGCTTCAGTTCTGGGAAAGGTGAAAAGCAATTTCTCATGCTTTTCATGTCAGTTAGGAAGAGTATGATAGCAAACGAATTCCCCTAGATAGGATTACTCTTCACACGCCCTCATACTGGACAAATGGCAAGGAATAACTGAAGAGTTTGGGCCAAACTTTCATGCCAGATTTGTGTGTGCCAACACACAATTAACTTTGAGAAAAGTTAGTGAATAAATGTTGTTGCCTGTTGATAATCCCCAAAACTCACACTAAACATCTGCATTTATGTTTAATCATGGTACACCTACTTGTAACCTAACTTTCCCTCTTGCTTTGACCCAGTTTCTTTGACATTACAATCATTTGACTAGAAATCCAGTTTATCTTTAAACCATGTATAAATGATATAAAGTTTATGCCCTTCTGGTTTTGAGTAGATGAAACCACCCGCACGTTAAGTGCGCACTGCATTTGCAAAGATTTTGCAGAAAGGAGAAAGATAGAAATAAAATTTACTTAAAATTTTAAAAACAATAGTTATTTGATTAGTAGACATGTTACATAGATTTTCATTTTGTCACTAGACGGAGGGTCAAGCAATGGGATATTTACACATAGCATTACTGGTATGGTTTTAATTCTTTAGTCCTATTCCTCATCGTTTCTCTTCTCTTCTGTTTCCACCTTTTCTTTCTCCCCCCTTCTTAGTGATGGTGATGATGGTGGTGATGACAATGATGATGAAGATGATGATGACGATGATGATGGTGATAATGATAAAGGTGATGATGATGATGATGATGATGGTGATGATGATGATGGTGATGATGATGGTGATGATGAGATGATGATGATGATGATGGTGATGATGATGTGATGACGATAACAGCCACAGCGTAGCACCCCAATGAACTGCCCGAAAGCTTTCACTCCGTGCTGCCTAATTTGCATAAAGTAAACAACTTGTTTACGTAAAACCGCTACAGAGTCTTGGCTAAACTGTAAAATCTCGCCTTAGAAACCACCAAATGAAATGAATCAAACTTCAAATTAAAGAATGAGAGTTGTTCTAACGCATCATGATAATTATTTGTCGCAGAATCACGTTTTATTATATGAAAAATTAGTGAAATGAGATGCTTCTTCCTTTTTTTTTTTTAGTAAGCAAAAGTTACGTTATTTTTCATATTTTCCGTTACTGCCCAAGATCGAGGCTTGCATATATGAACAATTGATTTGATTTGATTTGAAATGGTTTATTTATCTGTGGTGCGAACCATACCAGACTCGTGCACTTCTAGATAAAATAAATGGTTCAGAAAGCATAGAACAAAGCATGGCACAGTAAACAGATGATGAACAATTTTACAGAAAGGAAATTGAAAGAAAATTATGTGCATACAATTATTTTGGCCTCGCATAAACAGCGAATGCTTGCTGCTTGCTGGGGGCTGCTGCAGTGCTGCACTGGCCGTCGATATACACGCAATGTGCAACGATATGCATGACGCAATGAGCTCAACTTAGCTCATTAAGGGAAAAAGTCAGAAAAGCGCATGCGCAGTAGTGACAGTTTACAGTCGTTTTATGTTAAAACCGTGACTTTTGAAGGCAGATTGACAGAAGACTACTCTTTGCGCAAACAAGAAAATACACAGAAAGTTAGCATGGACACTGAAGTCTAGTAACATGTCAATTGTTTGCATATTCATGCTCTCCTAGGGTTGTGTCGCGAAAAAATAAACACCTCTTCACATGGTCCTCTGAAACTGAAAAATACTTGCATTTCAAAAAAAAAACCCAACCGTTTTCAGAGAAAATGAAAACGAAGAGTAATATCATCATTTCTGATGTAATCTGAAATTTATATAAATTTTGGTGCCAAAATAAGGTAGAAACGAGAGGGTGCAATGGTGATGATGGTAGTGATGATGATGATGATGATGACGACAGTGACAAAAATGATGATGGTGATGATGATGATGATGATGGTGGTGATGATGGTGATGATGATGATGGTGATGATTGATGATGATTATGATTATACTTAGCAGTGGTGGTAGTAGTATTATATCATAGGACCCTTCTTAATCTTGTGGGAGTATATACACATTCAATTACTGATTTTTTAGGCTAACTATATTTGGTGATAGGGGTCGGAGGTGATCACAATAATTTGAGAGCGTGTTGGATGAGCAACTATAGCACTCATTCTAAGCATTGCAACCAATTAGTACTCGACACATGTGGGCAGTTAATGAAACCTAGTCTGCTTCCACAGACTCAACTAGTGTTTGAGAAACCGAAAGTACCCACCAGCAATCCTCTGCATGAACAATTACAGGTCAGAGGCAGTAGTGGGGCCAGGCTGAGGGCTTTGTGGGCCAGAGCCCCCATGAGTTTTGAAATTAACTCACTGAATACTAAACCCGAAATATCAAAACTCAGGCTGGACTGGAGTCTATGGAAAATGTGTGTTATACCAAAATCAAATCATACTCAATGGATTGACAATATTCTGACACTATATCTGTAAATATATTGCTGCCTTGTATTTTATTTCTGTTTAACCCCCCCCCCTCTAATTTTTCTGCCTTCTCCCTTTTTTTAATGTTTTTTTCCCCACTTTATTGAATCTCATAAATCTGTGATTCTCCTAATTTGTTTTAATAAAACAATCAAAGAAAAAAAAAATTCTGACACATAAATCTTGATATTCTACCATCTACCATCTCATATTTGGGTTGTTGGATAGATAGTTTGTGGTATTCGCATCTCATCCTGTAAATTTCACTCACAAAATTAAAGGTTTCACTAAAAATAAGATGTCAGTACCATTGCTTGCTCTCAGGATCCTGTTTGATATCATTATCAGAACATACAAAACACCCTATCCATTCTAACCAAATATGTCATTTGTTTCTCTCTACAAGATTTCTAAGTACAGGACTCGTTAATAATAATAATAGTTGAAAATTATAAAGCGCCCTTTCTAAACTTAGTCCATATTTCTTCTCATATGTCTGTTAATATAATTTTCACTAAGAGGAGTCTACTTCATATGACTCAATGAGGCATTTGGCCCGATTTGAATTTTTCTCTACAAGATTTCTAGTGTGCTTGACAAGTTGATATAAGACCCTTTAATAACATTAACAACAGCTGAAATTTATATAGCAGCCTTCCTAAACTTAGTCTATATTTTTTTTCTCATTTGTCTGTTTGCATAACTTTCAGTCTTGGAGTAAAAGGAGTCTATTTCATAAGACTAAACAGAGCATTTGGCCTGATTTGACAGAGGATAGTTTGAACATATTGGGGCTATCATCAAGGCGTTGATGAGCTTCAGGCCAGTCAAAGACTGCATTCATACACACCATTCTATATTTAGAATCAGGTCCATGATGAAAATCAGGTATGAATTGCCCAGCAGCATAACTTTACAAAACAACACTCCCATCCAGCCTTTAACCCATTCATGACAGAGGTCCACATTTTGTGGTTTGACCTTATAACTTTTGATGCAAAGCCCTAAAAATCATACCAAATACATGGGCAGAAAGAGCAAAAAATTCTACATAAACTTTGCCCATTTTGGTTGCGTCAATATTCATTGTTTGATGCTGAATTTTTTAAAAAGAAAATAAGCATTAAAATCCTTAAATTGGCAATGTGATAGAAAGTCTAAAATCACCATTTTCCCCTGCAAATTGGCAACTTTTTGACTCCTCATCGTAATTTCTGTCAATTTATATTCATTTCAGATACATGACATTTTATAAGAAAAATGTAGCAATAAAATAAAAATGTTGGTGTTGCCAATTTGAAGAATAAAAGCTGATCAAATTAGGCTTTAAATAATTCCTGTCACGAATGGGTTAATAAAACAGAATAAATCAGATGTATCTATATAGCTAGACACTGATTCATGGAGTACTGTAAATGCAAAAATATTTGTGGTACATTGATTTTCGCAGATTTCGTGCTATTTTCGGCAAGTGCTTATTCTAGAACTCACAAAAATATTAGCATGATTTCATATGCATTGGAATATCAAATCAAATCTTGCACTTTTGCAAGTGAGTAACTATGCAGTGCGAATTAATGAACCTATGAATATGCTCGAGTCATTCAGCACGAAAATTTAATCAAGCGAAAATAACAGCGTTAACAATACATCCATATAAACAGATTCTACACATTTAGAATCATACAAATAGGTCCATTAAAAAAAAAAAAAAAAACAGGTATGAATTCTATCCAACCATTCATTTATAGTCCCTTTCAAATGTTTTATGAGATATAGCACAAACTGTCAAGCTAGATATTCATTCCTTCCAGTGGCATGCACAAGTCACGATCACACCCTCTTCATATAAATTATGCACATTTGAAGTGAAACAGAGAAAAATACAATTTTCTGATGCTGTTGTATTCAATAAGATGGTTGTCAAAGGAAAAATGAGTGGATTGAAACAGTAATGACATTTGTTTTCTTTGCTTTTATCCTCCTCCTTCTTTTCCTTCTTCTTCTTCTTCTTCTTCTTCTTCTTCTTTCGCTTAGTATTCTTCGTCTTCTTCTTCTTGTTCTTCTTCTTCTTCTTCTTCTTCTTCTTCTTCTTCTTCTTCTTCTTCTTCTTCTTCTTCTTCTTCTTCTTCTCCTCCTCCTTCTCCTTCTCCTCCTTTTTAACTTCTTCAAAAACAAAAAAGCATAGGACTTCACCATCATTTGGGAATTGCCGTTACACATCAAGTACAATGTCCTCACAGAATTTGGGTAATGATGTTATTGCTTGTGTCGTTGATGTTTTTTAATTTTGTCTTATATCAGTGCTTTCTGCAGCTTTCCATAGATTTGAATTGTTATTTGCCCCAGTTTTCTTTCAAATATACAGTAAAATATTTGTCTTGTCACATTACTCTGTACACTTTCAAAGCACAAAGTAGTACTACTCTACTATTGTATGCTTGTTTTTCTTTTTAGTTACCCATTTTATGAATTATGCACAGTTTATTTTGTGTACTGTAGTAATTATCTACAAAACGTTAAACATCACACCAGGGCCCCATTGCTTAAAACTTACCATCAATGGTAACACTGCTCAACAGCCAATCAAATTCAAGGTTTCCATGGCAGTTACCATTAATGGGAAAGTTACCATCAAGGGCAAGTTTTATGCAACAGGGCCCAGAATGGCAAATTTGTCATACGACATGTAGCCAAGTATCTCTGAAATTACAATGACTGTGACCAGTGTGAAAACATCATTGGTCGGACCACAGGACTCGCAAAACCAGATTGAGATACTTTGAAGCATGATAATCATCATCAGCTGCCCTTATCACTTGATTAAATGCTGCTCTTAATCACAACTGCAAAATTAAACAGCAATGGGGTCAAAATTAAAATGGGCTGTTTTAAAACATAGGGTCTCTTCATTTGGGGCTAAAGGTCATCACTTGCATATCATAGTAACTATCTCTCTATTCATCTTTCTTCCTCCTTCCTTCCCCCCTCCCCCCTCTCACTCTCTCTCTCTCTCTCCAGCCATCCATTCTTTCAGTTTTCACTCTTCTTTGTCTACATCTTTCAATTTATACCTTTTAATCATTCTCTATCTCTGTCTGTCTTACAATTGATCTTTCCATCTATTATTTTTCTCATCTTTCTTTCAAATCAAAGCCTATGACATCATCAAGAACCCACTCAACCCCCCCCCCCTCCCAAACAGAGAAGGGGGAAGGAGAAGAAAAAAGGACAAGAAAAGGGGGAACAAAAAGGAAAAAGGGAGAAAAAGGAAAAAAAAACCAAGTTAACTATGACCAAAAATAAAATACATGGCCTTATCTCTATGAAATGTCAGGATCAAATATTAAAAAAACAAATATTTAATAAATTGTGCGTTTAAAACATTATATGTACCTTCTCCACATTGCCATGAAAGCCTGAGCTGACACACACTCCGTCGTCTCTCCTCCTGCTGCGTTGTAGAGGGGTACCCGCCAGTACTTGGGACATCTACATGCCTGTGGGAGAGGAGAAAGCGAGAAGGGGGGGGGGGGGGGAGACGGGGGAGAAAGATAGATGGAAGGAAAGAGAATCGGATGGAGAGATACATAAAGAAAAAGCAACAAAACAGTAACAATGACAAAAGATACAGACGGAGGAAGAGAGAGAGAGACAAAGAGATATGACAACAGGAATAAAAAAAAGTTAGTGGTAAGAAGAATAGAGAGATCACGGATAGGAGAGAAGAGATGGGGAGAGGAGGAGAGGAGAGAGGGGATGAAAAAGAGAAAGATACATATAGAAAATGATAGAGAAATAAATAAAAGAACGAAAAAAGGAGAGAGTAAGACAGATACAGGGAAAAATAAAAACAGAAAAAATATACAAAGAAAGGAAGAACATGAGGGAGAAAAGGACAGGTTGATAGGGGTCATACATAGAGAGAGGGAGGGAGAGAGAGAGAGAGAGATAGAGAGAGAGATGGGGAAAAATAGAGATACAGTAAGTGAATAACAGGTCAAACTTGCGATGGATGCCACATCAAGTTTTAAGGAAGATCAAACAACTTTAAAAATTTAAGAAAACAAATCTATCTCACAACTATCTCTTCAGACTTGGTTTAAATGATCTACTCTCACTTGATTGCATCATGCTGTGGAATGAAAAAAAAAAGCTATAGCAAACATTTTGTGGACCAAAGTGATCTATACCAACAGTATTAAACACAAGGCAAATATTGAACATCAACATACCTTGTGTTATGAGAGCTTTTGTGTTTGTTGTCTCTTGTCATTTGGAGGTTTATCTCCATAAATATTTCTTGCCAGGTAGTGGTACCCATTTCACACTTACACTTACATACCAACCTACATACCTACATGCCCTACATAAGAACAGACAGACTAGAGAAAATTAAAAAATCAAAATGATGATAATAACTATAAGGACAAGAGTCCTGAGGGTGTTTCACAAAGAATTAAATTCCTAGTTGCGTGCTGCATATTACACATCACTGCATTGGCCAGATCATGCTTAGGGGAAACACCCCCCCCCCCCCCCCCCCCCCCCCCCCCCCCCCCCTGGTTATCTAAAATATGATAGATTTGGCTATAAAAAAAAAATAATAAAAAAAAAACCATTTTTTAAATGTCACTTTCATTTCTTGGTGCCACAAATATCAACTTTTAAGAAAACATGACCGTAAAGGATTTTTTTTTTCCTTTCACTTTTTCAGGATCTGAAATAAAATGCAATCAACAGTAACCCATATCTTTAGTTTAACCCAAAGGGAACTATGCTAGAAGGTGAATGGAATTTATATTACACAATACAAACAATGGGAGATTTGTCCCAAATTCAAAGTTGGCTGACCATTTCCCAATGAGAGTCACATTCCTAACTTTAATGTTCTATCACTCATAACATTCTTATTGCTTGTTCAATTTTGTTAAAACTTTCACCAACCCTTTTCTCTGATCTTTCTGCTTTCATCCACTTCACCTTGTACTAAAGCTTGGATTTCCCTTTAAAAATTACGACTTCTACTTGACGTGGGCAGCTGAGAGCTAATTCCGGGATTGAACTTGTCGTTGAGAGGGTGTGAGGTTTAAAATGGGGAAAGAATTAGCAAGCAAGGCCACGTTAATTCAGCTCGCATCCACCTGATCACAGCACATGCATACTTTCTCTTGCCTTCATCTTGCTTTCCAGCCTGTTCAGACACAAAATGCTTATCGTGAAACTCGATAAAGAAACGTTGTATAAAGAACCATCGTATAGCGAACAGAGTGTTCAGACACACACCCTGAACTCTTTAAAGATAATGTCATATAGGTGCACAGTTTCCTACTGCGCATGTTGTCATGGCAAGTTCATGTCTCCTTTCAACCCTGCTCACGTTAAGCCCCATCCAGCTATAATGTTCTATGGTCGCCATACGTTCAGACACTCACGGACCAGGATTCTTAATCAAGCTCTAGTTCGAAATGATGCTCAGACCCTAGCTTTGTTATACAATGTTTCTTTATATGTTGTTTTGAAGTTATGAATTTTTGAAGTTGTTATTAATCAAACACAAAGTGGCAACTCTGTGACGTATCTTGCAAGCTCCTCAATACAGAAAATTTCATAAATTTTCATTTTCTTATTTTTTGATGAAGGAACAGATTTGTTTCATACAGGTTTTGTTTAAAAACATATGAGCAATGATTCTATCTAAAGTTTATGTATGACTGAATACATTCTTTAGAGAAAATGAAAATGAATGATTTCTTGGGTACAGGGAAAATGGGATAGGAGCCCACAAGATACGTTATGGAGTTGCCAATTTGTGTTTGATTGATTTCAACTTCAAAAATTCATAACTTTCTTATTTCTTATTGTATTTTGCTCAAACCTTCACTGATCTGTTTGTATAATTTTTCTGCTTCTTTTTAAAACCAACTTGTAATCAGGGTAGACTTCCCCTTTAAAGGAGAAGTCTAGGCGATTTCTGTAAGCATGGATCATAAAGAGAAAAAATTCAGCCGCTAGAAAATGTCTTACTTTACACAACATACCACAGGATTACTGAGTAATCAACAATTAACTTGTATAAACAGAAGTTCTAGAACAAGCCCATTTTCATCCACAATACAGTTCGCAGCCTGGCCCAATGACATAGCAGATGCACCGCACACACAGGCGATTCATGATGATGCGAGCGATAGTGCGTGTACGTGTATGCATACATGTACAGTGCGAGCTGTATGATCCACTGCAGTAGAGGTACATATTTGTTTGTTTTGTTCTCAGTCACATATCATACGCGCACCGTAGCTTCGTTTTTCTGGATTTTAGTAGATCTACAGCCATTTCATTTCTGATTTCATATGCTTCTTATGCCTACTTGTTAGCCTCAGAATTTGTAAAGACCGTTAAATCTGACCATATTAATGGGCGATCAACGGGAAGACCTTACAATTTCTCGTGGGCTCGTAGCCCATCACTTTCGCACACATAGACCCTATCCACTGGCACTTGAAAACATTCCGGCTCGAAGTGGTCTTCGCGCACTTTCCTTTACTTCAAATATTTATAAGTTTTGAATTCGAATTTGTCCGTTCCAATGCATGTATTATTAATCCATCGGGCACACCTCTCCCTGTCCGTCAGGGGATTCTGGATTGCAAAAAAACTTCTCTTTGGAACAGGACTGGTGTGTCTTGTACACCCAAAAGCTTGACATATCGGCTTTTTGCATACAGGACGTATAGAGAATGTATGCGCATGCGCAGTGCAAATGTATCTCCTACGTCACACGACCAATGACCATATTTGGGTTTCGGTGGGAAATTCAATTATTCAGAGTAAAAAAAAACAACACTTAATCAGTATTTAAAAATCACAAAAATCATGTTGACAAATGAAAGTAGCATCATCTGTTCGCTTGAATTTTAAGCTTTATAGTGTAATTTTAATGAAATTGTCTGGACTTCTCCTTTAAGGCTACAAGATAAAGGCACATCATCAGGTCTATGTAATTTTCAAGCTAGAGCAGTCTTGATCTCTCATATTTAGTCCCTATGTCATAAATCTGATGATTTTGAAAATCTCATGCAATTGTTCCTCTTCACAACATGATCAACCATTAAGACAGGATAACTCTTTCACAAATGATGCCATCACATCACTAGAGATAACTATTATCTTTAACATATTAAAATTTAAGAAGCTGATCTTGACCTGGGCATCTCAAAATTCAATTCAGGGATTGAACTTGTAAATGAGCATCTGCAAGATTAAAGATTGAGAAAGAATTAGCAAGCAAGGCCACGTTAATTCAGTGAAGATCCACCTGATCAGAGCTTGCACACTCTTTCTCTCTCACCCCATGTTCAGACGCAAAAAAAAAAATACTAGAACTCGATAAAGAAACAACGTATAAACAATCATCGTATAGCTGACAGACCGTTCAAACGCATAATCTCTGCCCTTCTGGAAAACGTCGTATAGATGCTTATGGTCATGACGTCAGCGCTAGCCCCTGCTGGCCTCCCACTTCCAGGAATCACGGGTCACCTTTCGCGCGCGGTCACATTAAGCCCCGCCCAGTTATACCGTTCTATGGTCGCCATACGTTCAGACGTACACGGAATGCCGATTCGTTATCGAGTTCTAGTTCGAAACGATGCTCTGACCGTCGTTTCGTTATATGTCGTTTTGTTATACGATGTTCAGACGTATAAATTCCTCGTATAGCTATACTGTTCTAGTATAGCTATACCATTCTAGTATAAATTTTTAACGTCTGAATACCCCGTCAGCCTCTCGCCCCCATTAATCGCGAATCTACTAGTATACTGGCCGAGGTGTAATTTCTAAAGTCTTCCATATTAATCCCCTATTCAGACTGTTGAAATTCACTGTATAGCTACATGGAAACCATACCTAACAATAAAAGTGACTGATATTTTCTAGTCTAAATGTCTACAAAGGAAAGTCATGCAGTGAAACAAAAGTTTGATCATCGATTTGAAATTTTGAATGAAAACTTGTTTAAAAATAACGGGATCCCTTTATTACATTATGTCAGGGTTGTATCGTATGAAAGCTGTACAATCATGAAACCCTCATCTGTATACTGGTATGACCAATTACCTGCCATTTGCTGTGCTCCAGTGCTGTCCACGATGTAAATTAATAAAAAGTACTGGGGTATACAGTGCCTAACATTCCTAAATCTAGTTTCTTCATAGTGTTTCTTTATGCAGAGCTCCACATTGACAGGTGCCCAGGACCCTTCCCCCCCCCCCCCCATTGAACAATTTTAACGCAGGGCTCAATATATATATATACAGGGTCTGGAATTTCAGGCCAGACTCCCTACTAAAAATTAAGCATGGAGTATTGCTTGATATACTCTTTTTCGAATGTGTATGCCCCTTTCACTCTATAATGATTCTTCAAATGCATTTCTTTTCAGAAATTCATTTCCTACTGTCTGAATAGGCCATAAATCTACTTGATTAAAGGAAATCATTGTGAATGTGTCATTTTCATATAAAGGATGGCCTAGCCCTCTTATAAATGAGACAAGCAATCTTAATCCTTATTCCTTTTCCAAATCCTCAGAATTTTCTAATAATGTTGAAGCATATATTTTTTTTTTTCACTCTCATAGTCATGCTACAATGTATACTTAACGTGAAAATATGAACCTCCTCTTGGTGCATGTGCTTGTTTGCCCTTTACATTAATGTTTACTCCACATACAGGTGTACATTACTTTCCCCTTTGACATTTAATTGCCAATAAATGTGCCTATGAATAAATAATTTCTCCTTCAACAAACCACAACAGACTTCATAACAGCTGTGTGCACTTTTAACGGTATCAATGGGCTGACGTTTACGAAGGAGTACCGGTATTGCTCAGGAGAGCATTTTCGAGCGCAAATGGCCCATGCTGCAATGATCTTTTTATTAATTTTGTTTTTGCTGCAATGGCTGAAGCTGGGGACATACGCTGATGGGAAGTGAAGGATTGCCAGTTTTAATCAGCTTTGATCAGCCTCTGGACACCACACATGGCTATAAAGCATGGCAGTTCGATGAACTGTAGCAGAAGCCGAGCGATTTCCTCTCTCAAGAGTTATTCTTCTCTTTTAGTAAGTCTACAGAAGCTATGTTTGCATGGGCTGTCGTAGTTTCACAACTTCAATTTTGTAAAACATGACATCTGACACCACTACCCACTAACAACATCAAGAGTTCATATTATGGACTGAAAAAACAATTGCTTATAGTTTCAAAACTCTAAATTCTGCAAGCAGTTGATGTTAAAACCAAAAGTACTTGAGTGCATGCATAAGGCCCCGCCTTGCCTCAGCTCTCGCTCTCCCCACCTAGCTACATACAGCTAACATAGCCAAAGATTTTTCACACACTGTATATACTGCTACTGTACTGTTTTTACAACTCAAGTTTAAAATTACGCACGCCTTTGGTCTGGGTAGGACTGACCGGGAAGCTTTAGAGGTCAATCAAAACTACGACTGGGTGAAACCTCAATGTTATATGTGTCCGTAACACGGGAAAGACCCCCTGCTGCTGGTAGTTTCAGTGCTAACCATAAGCTTGCTTTAAGTAAAGTCCCCAGTTTTCCATTTTCTAAAATGCAAATTCTGTTTTCTTTGGTGTTCTAAACTTCCAATTCCGTGTTCTCGGGTGAAAAAAAATGACGAAGAAATTCTAAATAGTAAAAATCTAAAACATAAATGTAAGTTACCCTAATATATACGCACTGCGGTATACATGCAGACTTAATTGACGCTTCGTGAACACACGCTAAACAATGCAAACAGGTTAGATCCAGATTTCCCGCTGATGCATGGTTTTGTTTAATTGGATTTTACTTTGTTTTTTATGTTTTCGCTGTTTTTTCATAATTCAAATTTTTGGGCCTAAAAAAATTGCGTTTTCCATGATATTCCGTGAATTCTGTGTTCTTCCCGAATTCCATGAAATCTTTCTGTTTCCCGTATCGCGGAAACTGGGGACTTTAGCCTTGAGGGTTCAAAACTATCACTAAACTTAAAGACTCGAAACTACGAGTATATCCACACAACATAAAACGGTAAGACAACCTTAAGGTCTTGAAATCACAAGTAAACACTATAGTCTAGGAATGGCCATGTGAAGGATTCTAGAGTTCCTCACTTCTTCTAGAGGAATGGGAGGGGCAGGGAAAAAAATTAATTATTTTTTTTGCGGGGCTACTTTTTGAGCTCACTCACCCGAATTTTCTACAGTGTATTACAGTTTACATTGGAGCCTATGAGAATTTCAGGGGCTCTTTTTTAGTTTTCCAGGGCTCTTTCTGGAATTTCGGGGGCGAATTCGCCCCGAGCCCCCGTATATTTTTTTCCCTGGGGAGGAGATAATACAACATATCATCGTCATATTTAGGAACCGCTGTGTTTGTCGCACAAAAGAATTCCTGCTGGCTTTACGCGTGTGCAGGCACCGTGTGATGCAGCCTTGACGCAGCTTTTAGGGACCGGAAAACGAAGTTTTGACATTTTGATTGTAAAATACCACACCCACTTATAAAATGAGTTTTGATGTTATATCCTGTACATCATAACAGTATTAGGATACAATCTTTCATATCATATGGCAATGAATTCAAATAGCGAAAGTTACTTTGTCAAGTTGTCAAGTTACTCCAATGCACGTTTCTGCGCAAGTGCATGGATCTGCCGGTGTGTAAAAATGATGATATGGTCCAATGATGATTTTTTTAGTCATTTAATACATCTCACATTAATCCATTTCCAAAATGTGGATTCAACACCTTAACCCCCAACCTCAACCTATAATTGTAAACCTAAACCCTAAATCAATTGGTTATAGACATCATTCAAACAGTACGAACAATAAGACAGTACCCTGGGCCCTGCTGTATAAAACTTAGCATTAATGGTAACTCTGTCATCAATGCTAACTACCATGGTAACATTGCTGTACAGCCAAACAAATTCCGGGTTTCCATGGAAGTTAGCAATGACGGCAAAGTTTCCATCGATGGTAAGTTTTACGCAACGGGGCCTGAAGGTCATGTTGCCTGACCAATATTCGAAAGCATCCTCAGTGTGGAAAATCTGTCCATCTCTTCTTCAATACAGCTTTGATATATTTTCCTTTCACGGGAACATGGGAATGGTTTGGGGCCGAGGGAGAGAGGGATTGAATGGGAAGTGACAAATGTGGGATTAAAACAGATGACATTGAGTTACTTTCTCCATATCTGCTCTCCCAGGCTTGAATGTCTTTTCAATTACTTACCGTAGTCAGGCCTTGATATTTATTGTTTTCAAAAGAGAAAATATTTTAATAGAGTAGGAAGGGAAAGAAATGGGCTGGGATAGGATGGTAAGTCTGACTATTAGGCCTTGTAACATGATGACAACATATTTTTGTGATTGACTGCACATAGTGATCAATGCGATAGGTAGCAGAACAGTTGTACAATCCACTGCTAAGTTTTGTGTCACAAGGTCCTATACATGTAGTAATTTGAAAACCTCAGTTGAGGGTGAAGACTGTGAGGGAGAAATGATAGGGAAGGGAGAAGGAATGGGGAGGGGAGGGAAGGGAAAGGGAGGGAAAGGAAGGGAAGGGAAGGGAAAGGAGGGGGAGAGAGAGGAGGGGAGGGGAGGGGAGGGGAGAGGTTGGGAGAGGATGGGAGGGAGGGGAGGGGAAGGAGGTGAGGAGATGGAAGATGAGGGAATTGCAGGAGAGGGGATGGGAGGGGAGAGGAGGGGAGAGGAGGGGATTGAGAGAGGGGGGATGAGAGAGGGGAGTGGAGAGGTGAGGGGAGGGGAGGGGAGGGGAGGGAGGGGAGGGGAGGGGAGGGGAGGGGAGGGGAGGGAGGGGAGGGGAGGGGAGGGGAGGGGAGGGGAGGGGAGGGGAGGGGAGGGGAGGGAGGGGAGGGGAGGGGAGGGGGAGGGAGGGGAGGGGAGGGGAGGAGGGGAGGGGAGGGAGGGGACAGGAGAGGAGAGGGGAGGGGAGGGGAGGGGAGTAGAGGGGAGGGGGAGGGGAGGGGAGGGGAGTAGAGGGGAGGGGGAGGGGAGGGGAGGGGAGAGGAAAGGAGAGGGAAGGGGAGAGGAGGGGGGAAAATATTAATCAGGAGAGAGAGGAGATGGCATTACCTGAGTTATTTTATCCATATCTTCCTTGCTAGCCTTCTGATCAGGCAGTGCTTTGAACACCTCTGTCAATCGCTTGAGTACAGCCTCATTCTCTTCGTTTGCCACAGGCTTGCCGTAGGGAAAGTAGAATTGTGGTACGTTGACGATCTGCTGCGACTTCTGACGTTTGTTTGCTTCTCTCTGCTCTTGAAATATCTGGGGAGGAAAAAAGCCATTTTACATATTATACTGATGAAGAAATAAAAATTAAAACATATTTACAAATAACATAATGAGGGTGTGACAATCCCCATTATGTAATTTGTAAATACGGTATATTTCAATTTTTCATTGAATGGCTTGAATCTATTTTTTCAATCACTCACTTGCTACCTCAAAAGAAACAATCTTTCCTACTTTTGGAAATTAATATATAACTTCCAATTATAACACTACTGAGCAAACCAATTTCGTCCACAAAAGCATTTGATCAGATCAATTCCATAACAATATATCAATGACTTGAAGAATGGAATCGCAATTGTGGGGCCAATAATCACTATCAATGATTTTCATTTCATGAATAAAATACTACGAAACTAAATACTTTATGAATATACCTCATTGCCCAGAACAACATTGCTCCATGGATGCAAAATTTTATGTTTAAACAATTACACTTCCTTAAAAAACCATTGATAATATAAGATATATATTATTACAAAGAATAATTTTATTGATTAAATAAATAATGCATATAATTTGGTGCAGGCACTGACTTTTGCTAACACACAAAGCTTCCAATCATTGAAAGGATATATCATCTGTTCAGAGCCAGAAGGGAATTAACTTGTATCATTTTATACAGACTTAACACCCTTCTGGCTCAAAACAGTCGATATGATCAGTGGAATTATTTCAGACGTATATGTAATAATAATAATGACAATAATAATAATAACATGTCTGTTTTTTACTCCAGGTAGCCTGTTCAGTAATATGTACTGTTCTCCCAGAGAGCCCTGCAGTCATATTATGTACTCTCTGAAGGCCACAGATGGATGAATACCCGGTGATGTCCTGATCTATAATTGCACCTATCATTCCTCATCTCATCATGGACATAAAGCATTAGAGTAATTTGCTGCACCGCTTGATAGACATTAGCTGACCAGTAGCCTCCATCCCTCGCTATGTGATGACAGGGGTGTGTTCATACAAGAGGTTTTCAACCCTAGTCAACTGCAAAACTTATGTTTTATACAAAGCCCCCCATCCCTCCCCATGTGCTGACAGGGGGGTGTTCATACAAGAGGCTTTCAACACCAGGTAGTCAATCGCAAAACTTATGTTTTCTACAAAGCCCCCATCCCTCCCCATGTGATGACAGGGGTGTGTTCATACTAGTTTTCAATCCATGTCAATCGCAAAACTTATGTTTTCTACAAAGAGAGCATACATACTTTTTTTCTGATATACATGTATATACTTTTAATAGTAAAGTTCTGTAAAACTTATTCATCTAATTCATTATCATAAAGCATCAGAGCAAAATACTGTAAACATGGAATATTTCGCGGTGTTGAAATTTTCGAGCACTTCACGCAGCACGACGCTTGCATGAAAATAAAACCACACAAACTATTTTTTTTATCATGCACATGAATACAGTAATCCCAACTGTCTGCAAATATTAAAAATACGCGATTGTGTTCAACTTGGCTGAGCGCGAAAAATTAATCACGTAAAATTTCCATTCTTGTACCGTGTTTACACAGTGACTCGGCTCGGGGGTTCGACACGCGAGCCGTGCTCAACACGGCAATTTTATGCTGTGTAAACGCGATCAGTGTGATCCGCGAGCCGTGTCGAACACGGCTTTTTTGATCCGCCAAAATCGTAGGTTTCAACCCGCGAGCCGAGTCAGACTCGCCTTTTTTTCGTGTGTAAACAGAAAGCCGTGTCGAACCCGCATGACCTAGGTCAAACACGGCATATCCGTATCCGATAGCGTGCGCGATATGCTCTCTAGTTCTGTGCTGTGCCCCTGCCTTCGCTCGGTTTTCGTAGGTAAAAATACTCCTTTTAGGGGTCGTAAAATTCTGTTGTTGCTCATAAGATTCATTTAATAGATATGTGCTTTACTAAATCATTAACTGTATTGCAAAGATTACAAGAGAAAATTATCTGCGATCGCTGTTTAGTGTTTAATATGTGAACGTTGTGAAAATAGTACTCTGAATATGAACTCGGTGCTCGCCGTCAGTGGCAAATTTCCCGCATTTGTGACGTCTATTCTACTTCCGTTCGTGATCCGCGGGCCGTGTCGAACTCGCCTTTTTTGTTTCAGTATAAACGCGATCACAGTTGCCCTCTTCGTAGCGTTCGACCCTGCTTGAGGATTCAACACTCGAGCCGAGTCGTGTGTAAACACGGTATTACAGTAACCGACCAAGGAGTATCTCCTTGAGCTGACTAATGGCTCCATTCTTCCATATGTCATGATGACAGAGGTGTGTCCATACAATTTATTTTTTAATTTCTCCACTTTGGCAACATCATTGTTTCTAACCAAGGAGTCCTGGTTCTAACAGAGAGAGCACATACTTTTGTGTTACCACTCTTCATTTCATCTTTATGGATACAAAGCACAGCGTAATTGCTGCACGGATAGTCGGACCTCAGATGACTAGGAGCACCCATCCCTCCATATGTAAAGACAGGGTCAGGGGTGTATCCATACAAATGAGTTTTTCACCTTATTGACCTCACATCTGCTGTGGTAGTGTTTGCTCCATGATTCATTTTCAATTTTTCATCAAAGATATAGTATTAGAATTTAAATTCATATATTTCAATGAATTTTAATTTATATATTTTATATAAATCAAGATTCATCATCATATTCATTATATTAACTGAAGTACATTAAAATTCATATTACAGAATAAAATTTTAATTTATATTTCATCTTTTCTGTAATTATACCTATGTAATGACATTGTATTTCTTTCTTTTTTTCTGTTGGAAATAAAAAAATATGAATTTGAATATGAAATTTGAATTTGAAATTTGAATTTGAAATTTGAATTTGAAATTTGAATTTGAAATTTGAATTTGAAATTTGAATTTGAAATTTGAAATTGAAATTAGGTATTCATGGGAGGCTCAGGGTTATAAATTAAGTCTGCTGTTTGGTCTGCCCTAAACTTGATCACAGAGTACATGAAATTTCTAAATTCTCAAAATTTCACTGTTTATGTAGAAACTATCTACTCTTTGGTCCACACGGTACTTCTTCTTTTGGTGTTGCCCAGGCGCGTAGCCAGGGGGCAATGGGGGCGGTGGCCTCCCCAAAACGCCACCAAAAGAAGAAAAAAGAAAGAAAATAGGAAGAAAGCATGTGCGAGAACAGAAAAAGGTAAGAGAACATAAGAAGAGTAAACAAGGAACAGTGAAAAGGAAACATCGGAGCTCCCCCCTTTCGTGTTGCCTGGTGTCTCATGTTTCAGTAAGGCCTTCTTGGTTAAAAAAAGGGAAATGTTAGACAATGTTAGCCATATCTCTTCCTCACTGAAACTGGCAAAGTAATGTTAACTGTCTATACACGCCCATTTCCTTCACGGGATTGAGAAACATGATTTCCTACATATGAACAACCATAAAACCTTGTATGCATCCAATCAGAGTTTGGTATAAGAAATGGAATTTGACATTGACGTCATAACGTGGGGCTGGTCAGTTGGAGCATTTAGGCTCCATTTAATCTGGGTCATTTTTGTATTTAGGGCCATTCTCACTATACACAGAAACTCAACACAGCCATGTTCATTTTTTTCTTCACTGTTGCTCATAAAGTTGGAATAAAATTGTTTACATCCATTAATGAAATGATTTTGACAATGGTTTCTTCCTAATAGATAAATATATGAATTATCAGATTATACTGAAATAAGAGTGAGTATTTGTTTATTCTGCGTGACTCCTAAAGCATGTGTATGCTTGTAAGTAAGAAATCACAGGACCTATGGCTTTAAGTCCTCTCTGACGGTAATGATGAATAATTCTTTAAGATTTAAGCTTCATCAATCATGAATAAATCAATTGGTGAGTGGAACATTCTGAGGAAGTAAAAAAAAAATTATTCAAACTTTATGAGCAACAGTGTATATGGACAGAAAAAAAATGCACGAGAAACTCAAAAGCAAACGCATGCATGTAAACCACTCATGATACATCTTCATAATGAATTGCTTGCCAGCTTTCCAATTTGAATCCAAACTCTGTGGAGCTAGGCATTGTCATCAAGCGCATTACAATCCCAGGACCCACAGAGTTTGGAAGTCGGTATGAATCACATGAAAATTTACGAGCATATTCTTCGTGATGTTTACACGTGAGAGTGGCCTTACATGTATCTATGGGAACTAATGTACATTACATCTATTGTGAAAAGCTTATGAGAGCAATAGATAAAACAGAAACTCCATGAGTTGGTATAAAATGATACATTTCCACATGTAAGAGATATTTGGCCTTTGTGAATAAATGTTTGAAAATCAAAACTTTTGACTTTATCTTAAGTACTTAATAACAGAATTAAGATCTATACAAAGGGGAAAATACAAAGGGGAAAAAACAATTTCCTTTTCGTTGTAAGAGGGATAATTTGGCCTTTCGGATTATGATGTTTGAAATTACAGCCTAAGGTTTCTTTCCAAATATCAGAATGAATTAAGAGGGAAAGTAAATTTTCCTGAATGTACATGTGCATACAAAATGAAGCCAGCATTACAATCTTTCTTTAAGACAGAGAAACTTCATGAAAGTTCCTCTTATGCACGGAGAGGACACCAATGACATCATCTTCCAAATGTTATTGTGACATCACTAGTTTCATTTGTACTCTTGCCAAGTAGTAGAAGTGCCAATAAAAGATTGGTGTATGATCAAATACACATATTTCTGCAGTGAATGACTTATAAGAGATCTCTCCATGTGAAGCTCTGAGATTTGAGTGGTGTCTGCTGATGACGACATCATTCTTCCTTACATGTATGAATTTAAGAAGTGAGTCAAGTGATACACATGTAGTCGAAATCTTTACAGTCCTCTCAAATATTAAAATGAAAAAGAGGTAAAAAACCCTCCTTCAGCTGTTTTGATAAAACTATTATTCTTCAAATGGTAATTGTATACTTGTGCTTGCTATTAAACCTATACCAGTCCAAATGCGTTCTATTATCTCTTGAAAGTTAATGGTTTGTAAACACAGATATTTTTTCATATCATAAATTTCAATTACTGAAAGATTTTATAAGCATCATCCCTTTTCAAGGTCAGTTTATCATCTTCTGAAGAGTACTGCAATTTCCAAAGCACCACACCATTAAAAGTACAATGAACAATAGAAAAACAAATGTTTATTTGCGCTTCCAAGTGAGGGTGTTTGAAATATTTTTATATTTTCTTTTGTTTTATGTATTTTTTTCAACAACTTTTTAGCCCTCCACAGGCTATTTATTAGTCATAAATCATCGGTTACATCAAAATGAAATCACAGATATTCTCTTTTGACAACATAATATAAAAGTAACACCTTTTTCTGACATTTTCTTTAAACAAATAACGATTGAAGTATGGGCCATTTTCTATCGAACTTATCATGTATTATGAATGCACATTTCTTACAGGACTAACAATATATTTCACCTGACTACAAAGAAATAAGCATGTGCATTTACTCAAAAATCTTTTTTTTTTTTTTTTTTTTTTGGGGGGGGGGACTTCTTCCTCAGTATGCTCCATCCCTACACACTTTCAAAACGATGTTAAAAGCTCACTTTAATATTCATATCAGAGAGCTGACTTTCTGCTTTCCCTGTCTCCCTCAGAACAGAGGGTTCAACCTGTTGTATATCACAGCAAATTTATTAAGTTATAACAGCCTGTTAACAACTCTGCCCTACTTTAGCAAAAGGAAGTAAGCGACATAGTATACCAACCAAATCTGAGTTATTAATGTTTTCTTTTTTTTTATATAATGTGCTCTTATGCCAGGCCAAATTTTATGCACAAACACTCATCCTGCTGAGAGATATGTTAGCCCATTCGTAACAGAGGTCCACATTTTGTGGTTTGGCCTAATATCTTTTGATGCAAAGTCCTAAAAATCATACCAAATACATGAGCAGAAAGAGCAAAAATTTTTACACAAACTGTGGCCCATTTTGGTTGCGTCAATATTGGTTGCTTGATGCTGAAAATTTTTTAAAGGAAAATAAACATTAAAATCCTTAAATTGGTAATGTGATAGAAAGTTTAAAATCAGCGTTTCCCCCGCAAATTGGCAACTTTTTGACTTCTCATCATAATTTCTGTCAATTCATATTCATTTCAGATACATGACATTTTTATAAGAAAAATGTAGCAATAAAATAAAAATGTTGGTGGTGCCAATTTGAAGAATAAAAGCTGATCAAATTAGGCTTTAAATAATGCCTGTCACGAATGGGTTAGGTAAGACATAACGATATTCCATTGACATCAATACAAATGACAGACATATTTGCTCTTTTACAGAAAATTTCACGTTTTTGTCATTCCCTTTCTTTTGCCAAATTAGAGCAGAACAGGGACGGACAGTTACAGGTGCCCAGGACCCACGGCCCCCCCCCCCCCCCCCCCCAATATTTAGGTCTGGACCACCCAAACTGAACAATTTCGAAATGATAGGGCTCAATACATTGCCCGGCATTTCAGTCCGGACCCCCACCCAAAAAGTTAGTTAAAACATGAATTCCTTTTTCTTGCCATTATATATTTGTGACTTTACATAAGTGTAACTGTGATGCTCTTGTCCCAGCTCTCTATAAGGTGTAAGGAAAATGCGCTTAACCCAACAGCTGCAGGAACAACAGCACCATTGCGTCTAAAAACATGGCACATTTAAAGCTGTGTCATATAACTCATATTATTCATTAACATTATTATATTTGGCTTATCTAAAAAAATATGTAAGTGTATGAGCATTCACTCATATCCTAGTTTTTTCCTCCCATTGGTTCTTGCCCTTTAATTTCTGTGTGTCTGCGAATCAGCACGTTACATGCCATCCGTTATGGCCAAGGAGATCTGTTTACCAATTTACCTTGAACGAGAACAGAGGAGGAGTAGGAGGAAGAGACATTGAGCTGTCTCTGTTTCACGCTTCCATCTCCATGACATTTCCATCTGATTCAATTTCAAACTCGTTTGGAAAGAAAGAAGGGAAGGTATGTGATCTACCCTAAAGCTGATGCCCTTTTACAAAGGTAATGCGCTTGACTTGTGCTGGATTGACTGTTGGGGGCTAAATTGCTGTTGTGATATACATTTAAAACCATGCATAAGCAAAAATACATTAAAAATTATACCAAAACATCTAAAAAATTAAAAATTTGTAGACAATCACTGGTGCCTTTGCTTAGAATACTTTTTAGATATACACTTCATAATCAAAATCCATTGAGTAGTCTCTCCTACTAATAGCAACAAAAAAAAAAGGAGGAGGATGAGCAGGAGGAAGAAGTAGAAGAAGAAGAAGGAGGAAGAGGAGGATGATGAGAAGCAGAAGCCAAAGGAGGAGGTGGAGGAAAGCAAAGGGGGAGAAGCAGAAGAAACAGTAGAAGAAGAGAATAAAGAGATAAAGAAGAGGAAATGGGAGAAGAAAAGAAATAGAACAGGAAGACAAAGAAGGAAAAGAAGGGGAAAAAGAAGAATGGGAAGAAAAAGAAGAGGAAACAGAAGAAAAGGAAAAGAATGGGAAGACAACGAACAAAGAAGAAGAAGAAGAGGAAGAAGAAGAAGAAGAAGGAGGAGGAGGAGGAGGAGGAGGAAAAAACAAGAAGAAACAGAAGAAAACAAAAAGAGAAAGTAGAGGAAAATTGAGAATGAAATAGAAAGAAAAGGAAGAGGCGAAAGAAGAATAAAATAAAAAGAAAAGAAGAAAAAGAATAGAAAGTTAGGAAGAGAAGAAAAGAAAAAGAAGAAAAACTAGTAGTACTAGCAGTATGTATATGTAGAAGTAGTAGTAGTGGTGGTAGTGGTAGTAGAAAAAGCAGTAACAGCACTTTTATACTCCATTTATGGTATATTTCCTAATTTCAAGACAATATTAATAATCCAGTAGCAGACAGGGGAGCTGAGGTTGCATTCACAGGGGAAGGGAATATACATGTACTGCAGAGGGTTGTCTCTAGTATAGGCTTCACAGAAATTAAAGTCAACTCTTGTTGGGGATGCCAATGAATATCATAAGATAAGGTCATGAATGTGTTGCTAATTAACCAGCATGCACAGGCCTAATGAGTCACTGAATGTTTGTTAGTTCAGATGATAATTATGCACTGCATTGATTTCTGTCAAGTTTCACTTTCTTCTTCTGCTGAATATTCTTTATTGTTTCTCCTCTACAATAATATTTACAAACCCCCATCTTTAACCCATTCGTGACAGGAATTATTTAAAGCCTAATTTGATCAGCTTTTATTCTTCAAATTGGCAACACCAACATTTCTATTTTATTGCTACATTTTATTCATAAAACGTCATGTATCAGAAATAAATATAAATTGACAGAAATTATGAGAAGTCAAAAAGTTGCCAATTTGCAGGGGGAAACGGTGATTTTAAACTTCCTATCGCATTGCCAATTTAAGGATTTTAATGCTTATTTTCAGCATCAAACAATGAATACTGATGCAACCAAAATGGGCACAGTTTGTGTAGAATTTTTTGCTCTTTCTTCTCATGTATTTGGTATGATTTTTAGGGCTTTGCATTAAAAGATATTTAGGCCAAACCACAAAATGTGGACCTCTGTCACGAATGGGTTAAACAGCATTTTTCTTTGTCAACCAGTTTTCTTTTCTCCAAAATTTATGATTGTGTTCCATAAATTTATGATTGTGACTAGTAAGTGTTCTCACTCTTCTCTCTTTCTGACTCATTGTACATCTAATCGTCTCTCTACCCATTCTCTAAAACTCTACAGTCCAGATATATATCTTATAAAGTCTGGTTTTCCTGCTTTATTTGCATGCATACAAAATGACAAAGCAGTTGTTCACACTTTTTATTCTAAGTGGCTTTCCCCCCCCCCCCCCCCCCCCCATAGTATGACCTATTTCATGATTGATCCCTATGGTTGATCTACAAGTGTGGAAATAGCAGGCTAATTGTAGTAAATTCTATTAAAACCAAGGTACATATATATATATATCTGAGATACCCCCCTTCCAATCATTGTCATATACACCTTTCTCTCTCCCTCATTCTCTCTCTATTCCCCCCCCATCACTGTCATATCCTTCTTTCTCTCCTTTTCTCTCTATAACAGCTGCCCTGTCTCTCCCCTCAGTCCATCTCTCTCTCTCCCTCTTTCTTTCATTCCTTCTCTCGTTCAAACTCTCCTTTCTCCTCCTGTCTTCCTTTTCTTACATTTTATCATAATTTCTATCCAGTCATATCTTTCACAAAATGTCAAAATCCTTGCATCCAGAATAAGCAAAGTTTAGATTCTAATTGTTATCAGTATGTTGTACACAAAAAAAAGAGGGGAGATTTCTCTCTGCTAAAACTCTGGAACTGTTACCATTTCAATAAGAGAAGCTTGCCTTCTCCATGAGATGAAAAAAAAATTTTTTTGGAGCTTTCACATTCTTTTCCTAAAAACATCAATCCGTAATCCACTACCCTATGTCAAGTTTTGGGATCCGCATGATTTTCTGATCTTCTATAATTACTTGTAAATATTGCAAAAATATTGTTAACTTTTTCCTTGATTTTAGTTTTATGAATTAATAAAACATATAAATATAAAAAAAAACAAGTTTTGAGATCCGTGAAAAGGACTGCTCTCGTAATGCCCTTATTCAAAATAAGAAGGGAAATAGCTCAAGTGTTCAAGCCAAACATTCACGCAACATTTTGTGTGTGGTCCCATATGCTAATTTCTATGTGCAATGCATGTGACATGGGGGAATGATTCAATTTCTTAATCAATTTTTCATGATTCCAAAATCTAGACACCTATTTTAAATACAACTAATCTACCTTTCCCAGTTAACTTGGAAAGAATTTCTCTTACAATGTAAATGCATAACCAGGGGGGTGTAACATAAAAAATACAATCAATCTTACGATTGATATCAATCATAAGTCTATGGCAAACCATGTACTAAAGAGATACAATTGATTGTAAGATTGATTGTATCTCTTTAGGTTACACCCGCCTGAACATTTTTTTTTTTTATCTTAACGTTTAAGATCAGGAAAGATCTGTTCATTTACCTTTGGTTTTGCCTTAGCTAAATCCTGAGAATGATGAAGATCAGCTTTCGCTGTAGTCGACTCACTAATATTAACAAGTTTCCTTGGCGCATCAACATGAACAACATTGTTATTGGCAAGGTCGTTGGCTGCAGTCTTTTTGCGCTCTATTTCAGACAGGTCATTACAGGTGACAAGGTCCGGTAGATTATTGCTCAGGGGTACCTCCGGAAAGTTGACCACTTTGACTTCGGCCCTGGCAGGTTCCGACTTCAGCGCCAAGTCCGGGAAATTCCTCTCTTCGTGCTTTGGCTCGTCTCGTCGATAGGTGGGGAGGAGTTCACTGCTCTTTCGCTTCTCCTCGATGTCTTCGTCACCTCGCGGGACGACACCTGGCGGAAGCGCAACGACGGTGCAGAAGCCGTAGTGGATGGCGCGGCATACAAACGGCGACTCGGAGAGCACGCGATCCTGGAGGATGCTGGCTTTCCGTGGTCGATGGTCTTTCGACGGGGTTTCGCAGTCGCGGGCAAACTCGGGGCTGAACGGGCAGCCGAGGAAACAGTTGTGGACAGCGCGTACCTGCCGCTGGTCCACGTGCACGCTGGAGTAGACCATAATACGAGAAGCAACGAGTTTGTAGCTGGCAGGCTTGAGGGTGGGCTGACATTTCGGCATGCTATACACAGGAGCCTTCCGTGTCATGAGAATTCAAGAGGCTTCCAACTAAGTGGACGTTCCGAAGCTCTACACAAAAATAGGTTTGAATCTCTACTCATATCCATGTAGTGGAAAAGGAACACATCCTTTTTTCACATGAGAACTCAAATATTTCCAAGTGACATTTGAAAGCTCCATGAGAAGGTTCATATATCCTCCTTTACCATGATTTTGGAAGCACTAAATAAAAATTATTTCACAGACACATGTATAGTGAGAAGGTCATATATCCTCCTTTACCATGGTATCGGAAGCACTAAATAAAGGTTATTTCACAGATATATGAAGTTTCTTGAATGAATCATAATGGATTTGAACTCAAGTCACGACAAGCGTTTCCTTTTGTGGTGGTGGAGGTGGAGGATGTGTTGAAATATCATTTTTCCTGGATATGAAGGAGTCCAAACAAACATTAGCTCAACCATGGAGTTACTCCTTGCTAACGTCATGCAAAGATTGAGACTGGTCTCCAAATGCAAATCATGGAAGACGTTCCTTCATTACAAAACACACTGTAGGCAACAGAATTTATAAACTGTCACTAGACTCTTGAATCGACAAAATGCCACTGAATACATGTATACCCTAAGATATGGCCAATGACTGTACACAGACTGCATTCAAATCAGGACAGCACCCCGACTTATTCCTCACAGTAATTTGACACGATGTTTAGCCATTAATGTCCCCTCTGTCGTCGAAAATAGCGCTACAAGTAGGCCTGCATTCCTGAGATATGATTCCAGCACGCTAGCAGATGCGCATGGATCAGTCATCAAGTGCGTAAAAACTCTCGCCTTACGTGCCCTGTAACATCCAAAGATATGTACTCCCAGAACATGATAATCCCACGGAAATGTCACTTCTATTTAGTTATATCTACATACAAGTGTAAATATATCATCCTTATCGAGTGAGTCATATCCTTAATATCCATGTGGGTCTCTCCCTCCAACACACTCATCCACAAATCAAATATCAACACTTTGAATGGTGCAATAAAATCTTCAGACTGCCGGCATTCCAGTGCATGAGGTAATTTTTTTTTTTTTTTTTTTTTTTTTTTTTTTTGTTGACGCTCTGCGTCAACAAATTTTGACAATGGGAAATCCCGCGATTGTTCTCTCAACCTCCCTTATTCTTCCTCCTTCCTCTTCCTCGAAGCATCAAGCTCAGGTTTCATAACCGCTGCTCGAAGGAAGGGATGATCTTTTAAACATACCTCCAAGTTCACTCACAGAGCACCTCTCCTTTCTTTTTTGCGGCACAGGCGACTCCAAAATGCACAGGTGCACTCAGAGTTCATTCGTAATGGTGCATCCCCTCAACCAAAGAAATATTGAATCGAATGAATGTCACATGGCACTTTGCTAAATTGTGTCCCATTCCATGACAAAGTTCATATTACCGTGGTAACGGTCTCATGAGAAATGCCGCATCCCTGATCTTGTATGCTGTCAACGATATATCAAAGACAATTAAGACGGCGACTGTGGAAGAATCTTTCTACTCGGTCCGATTGGGTAAATCCTCTTATTGCTTCGTCCATCACCAACCAACCTTTTACTTGGTGGGTATTGGTGTGAGCTGGCTTGGGCACAGAGAGTAACAAACGTGCATCGGTGAGGCAGCATGTGCGAGTGTTTTGAAACGCAGAAGCAGGCAGCAGCCTAGTCTCATGAACAGACCAGGCTTGTGCATGTTTATGTTCATGAGTTTCATTATTTCCGTAATACGATTTCCATTTTGTAGAATAAAATGAATGAACTACACAGAAGTTTAGAAGTTAATTCATTTTCCACAAATTAAATAGAAAACAGGAGAAACAATCAGAAAGAGTATATAAAAGAGAGGGGGAAAAAAAAAAACCCAGAATCAATCCAAATGCTTTGAGTATCAAATCCATATAGCAAATAGTATCATACTGATAAAATATGCAAATGCTTCTTTTGTTTGTGCTCTGTCACAGTATAACAGTATAGAGGCAGAGAAGGGCATTGTACAATTATGCCATCTTTGCATAAGGTTCAAAGAAGAACCCTGCAATATGTAGAAATAGATAAATAAATAAATAAATAAATAAATAGATAAATAAATAAATAAATAAATAAATAAATAAATAAATAAATAAATAAATAAATGAATAAATAAATAAATAAATAAATATTGTTATAAACTAGACAATGGTAACAACCTAAGATTACAAAAAACATAAAAAATCTTTGTAAAAGCGTGAATTTCACTAATTACCATCATTTTTAATAGACAGTATATCCATGATAACAAGGAATAATCCCATGGCACCATTTATTTTATGGCTAGCCCTTTGCTGTACATTTGCCTCACCATTTCTCTGTATTCCATACTTCCGCACATATTTTTATCTGTAATTATGATTATAATTACGCTAATTAAGCAGTCAATCTTTCAATGATATGGATACAATAATGGTAATAGAGCATGGAGCAATTACTGCAACATTTTTTTTCTTCAATGCAGTGATCTATGCAATACCATTTTTTCATTTATGATCCCTGCTTATAAGCAATACAGATAGGGTACTATGAATACCAAATTAAACACACAACCTTTCCCACTGGCAGTAGCAGGATTATTACAAGAGAATGTGGGGTGTGACCACCCCCCCCCCCCCATAATAAAATGTCAGCAATTTTAACAACTTCATCTTTATATCAACATCTCACTAGAAGACGGTTCTGCTGTGATCCCAAAAATCAAGAGTTTAGTGTACTGTACTTATACTTTGATCACTGCAATTTTCTTCATTGGATCTTGAGCCTTTCCGGAGCATTTAGGATCGCCATCATCTCACTGGTCGCTGCAAAATTTTGAACATGATCAAAACTTCCATAGCGAGAGTAGTACAAAGGTGTCACAGCGCAGCGAAAATGGGTCAAGAGCATATTAACGACTATTTATTTGTAATGTAGCTCTAACAAGGAAGCAGCTCCTTAAGTATATAATAATTGATAATAATAATAATGATAATAATAATAATAATATGTTAAGTTTATCCAGGGTAGCCTCTTCACCCTCTTCAGTACTATGTACTGTTCTTCCAGAGGGCCCTGCAAGCATATACCCCAGCTTACATGTACAGAGCAGCACAAAGGTGTCACAGCACAGTGAAATTGGCTTAAGAGCATATCAACGACTATTTATTTGTAGCTCTAACAAGGAAGCAGCAATAATAATAATAATAATAATAATAATGATGATGATGATGATGATGATAATGATGATAATAATAATAATAATAATAATGATAATAATTAATAATAATAATAATGATGATAATAATAATGATAATAATAATGATAATAATAATAATAATGATAATAATGATAATAATAATAATAATAATAACAACAACAACATAATGATAGTGATAATAACAATATGTTAAGTTTATCCCGGGTAGCCTCTTCACCATCTTCAGTACTATGTACTGTTCCTCCAGAGGGCCCTGCAAACATATACCCCAGCTTACATGTACAGTATGTATAAGCCAATAGTGGAGGTGGAAGGATGTTCTGGCAAGCGTTAAAGGGAAAGTCCACCCCAGAAGTTTCACTGTTTCAATAAAAGGAGATAAATTTGAACAGCATTTTAAAACAGAAATGAGCAAAATCGGTCAAAGAATAAGAAAATTAGACTCGTATACATTTTCTAGGAAATTACCCTCGGCTCTGCAAATTGGCAACACTGATGACATCATATGCGAGCAGCTCTCCATTCACTTTGTACATGAAATTTCACACTTTCTCAATTTTCTTGGAAGTTAGTAAGTTACACATTTTCTCAACCCATAGTCAAAGTATGTTATGTAAAAAGCAATTCTTCTGAACATACATTGACTATGGGGCTTAGAAAATGTGTAACTTCCAAGAAAATTGAGAAAATGTGAAATTTCATGTACAAAGTGAATATAGAGCTGCTGCGCATATGATGTCATCAGTGTTGCCAATTTGCAGAGCCGAGAGTAATTTACTAGAAAATGTAAATGAGTGTAATTTTCTTATCCTTTGACCGATTTTGCTCATTTCTTTTTTAAAATGCTGTTCAAATTTAACTCCTTTTATTGAAACAGTGAAACTTCTGGGGTGGACTTTGCCTTTAAAGTTTCCACAGATTATCTTTCTAAGGAGATGGCGTATTAGAGGCTGTCAGCAAAATATAGATAATTTTTTTTTCTTTTGAGTCATGACCGTGTAAGAGTGCTATATAAATGAACTAATTGTATTGTATTGTATTTTGAGGGCAGAAATGTTCACATCTGAAAGCCAATTTTGGAAAAATAACCACCAGTCTTTTTCTCGTTGGTAAATTTGAAATTCTAATTCATCCAATTTAGTCCCACAAGGTCCTATTCAAAGTGGTACCATCCAGCAATGCTCCTTCAAGACAACCTTTCATTTCATAGGGACCCCCAACACGACAAATCATAAACCAGTTTCTGAGGGCTGGAACACAAGACTAGCGGGTCCCTGCTGTCCTAGCCTACCATAAAAGGAGAGGAGTCTGGAATGTGCACTAGCTGGTTAGGGGCGCAGCGGTCGCCTCTGCTGGGTACCCTTTTAAATCTCATTTTAATCCATGTACCGCAGAAAGAGTCAGACATTCATGAATCAGTTTCGAATACACACTAAGTCTATAAATTTGCAATAAATTCAATAAAGTTGTTCCTTGACATGGCCACCTCTTCTAATATTTCTTTGTTCTACTTTTTATATTGGTGAACTTTGCAAACTACATGTATAGCATGCATTTCTGTTATTATTGCCGTAAATACGAAAATATTTTGTAGACAAGTTTCTTATTCTTGAAGCTGGCCTCCTTTTCATTCCACCATCTCTTTCTCCATCTGATTTAAAATAGTGAAATTATTTGCTCAATATTCAATTTTTCTTTCATCAATGTTTTAATACAGTATTCAGATCCAGTGTTCATGTGATGGCATGCTTCTACTCATTTCAGCCATCATAACAGAGGGTGCACTTTGTGTGGGTCGGCCAAATAACTTTTGATTCAGAGCCCTAAAAACTATACCAAAGACATGAGAGCAGAAAGACCAAAAATTCTACACACAGTGCATATTTTGGTTGGGTTATTATTTGTCATAGGATGCTGATTTTCATTTTTTTTAAAGTAAGCACTACAATCCTTAAATTGGCAATGTGATGGAATGTTCAAAATTACTTTTTTGCTGTGCCAATGGTAACTTTTTAATTTCTCCTCATACATGTACATGTAGTTTCTGTCAATTCTGTAATTACATGACCAGGGCCCCGCAACACAAAGATTTGCAATCAATCGCAAAGTTGTAACAGCCAATCAAGACCATTTTTGCATGCACATCTCGTTCAAAAAGGTGACCCTGGACCAATCAGAATGGTTGTTTTAAATTTGCAATTAATCGCAAACCTTTGTGTTACGGGCCCCAGAACTCAAGTTTATCTTTAACTTTCTCCAACACGAACAGACTAGTAAAGCACAAGAGCCTCCCTGCTTTTTCCTACCTGGACAATGAAAAACAAATTATATGCTGACAGTAATGTAAAGATGTAAGTTTATAGAAAGAGAGAGAGAGCTGTAAAAATGTGAAACTGACATAAGTGGAACTCTCTCTTTCAATAGATCTAAAAAAAATTAATAAAAATTCGGAAAGATGATACATGTCATATTAGTAGAAAGTACACTGTAATCTTAACTATAATCTGCTGGGTGCAATCTAATTTGGGTTTCCATATAATATCTGTTTCCCATGTTCAATCCAGCCAGATTTATCTTGGACTTGCTTCCCAATATAAGTTTGTTTATTATTTTAAAAAGTTGTGCCAAATTCATGAAAATCTCTTAAGCTGTTATTATCATATAAGCCAATATTGCAGCACACTGATATTCTAGCGATTTGGGATAAGTTTTGACATATAGCAAGTTATAATTATTATGTTTTCAATGATGTTCCTATACTAAATACATGCATTTATTGAGTGGAAATTTTCACGAGGACATGATCACGAAATTAGCGAAAATCAAACCACCACAAAAATTTCAGCTTATACAGTATCACTGAATAGCAGAATGTGACAAAATCATTTGGCAATCTGACTATTGGCAAGTGAATCAATGATTTAAGTCGAATTTTAAAACCACTAAAATACAGGCAATTTTCAACTATCTTAAAAACTAGAAAAGAGGGAAACTTCATATCCATTTTAAGAAATGGGAGTTTGATTCATAGAGTTATACATATACATAATATATTAATTGATGTAATGCTTCTGTTAGCACCGTCGGTTGTTATTGATTTGCAAATTTACCACTTATATGAAATAATTAGCCTATTTGAAGGAGATTTTACTGCTTTTTATTGCTAAATTTATTCCTATGATGTTATTTTGCTGTTATTTTTTATTTGTTTATCTTATGTAATTGTCGCCTAATTTGTTTGTTTGTAATCATTGAAATCAATAAAACATATAATTATAAAAAAAAAGGCTATCTTAAAAACTCCCAATGTATGATGAAAAGATATAAAAATCTAAAATTATACATGTAATTTATGCATTATATAAATTGAAATCCAAATAAACAATAAAGCTTGTCAAACACAATTTTCATGAGCTCTGAATCATATATTTTTATCCAAACATCGCTCTCATTTCAATCATTTGTGGTTTGCTTTTTCATCATCCTACAAGTTACTTTTGACATTTGGATAGTGTGGGGGATATTAGCAGACCCAAATCACATTTTAAACCTGTATAGGAAGAGGTGTAGACCTGCCAACCCTGAAACCCAAGAAAGAGGGACAAATGACAAGGCGGAGGCAGAAAATAGGGACATTTCTGAATTTCCTATACATTACCACAGACAGATTTTTGCAAAAAGAGGGACACAGTGGTAGAAGTGGCTCTTTCTTTTACCAAAAATCGTGATTGTCCCTATTAAATAGGGACAGTTGGCAGGTATGGAGGTGTATTTATTTTTGAAAATGCAGTGCAAATAAAAGATAAATAAACAAACAAATGAATAGATAAAGCTTCTCACAGAATCTAACTAAGAAGTAATATCAAATTTTCAATGTCAGAACTTGACATTTCTACACTGCAAACAAGAGCTTCCCAACCATTCTTTTAAAACTTGAGGCTCACTTAGGCTCTTAGGATTTTGGATTAGAATGAGTTATGGTATAAGTGAAAGAGAGAAGAGAGAGAAAGGAATAGAAAAATGCATAACAAATATTTAACTAAAATAAGATGAGAAGATGTACACAGTATGATCTGGGATTCTTTTTTAAATGTTTCTATTCTAAGGATTCTGCTGATTGGATCCTCAGTTGAACAGCATTCCAAAGAGATGGTGCTGTAGAAGTAATAAGCTTTATCCACGAGAGTTGAGATAGTTCCTTGGACTGTTAACTGTTTGGTAATTGATAGAAGATTGAATATTTCTGCCAGGAACATATTCTGATGGGGTGTTGCAAGAAAGTTGCAATCGATTGCAAGTTGCAACTGATTGTCACTGGCCAATCAAAATCATTGTTGCATGCATGTATTCTTAAAAGGGCAGACCCTGAGCCAATCAGAATGGTTGTTTCAAAATAAGCAATTATTTGCAATTGATTGCAACTTTCTTGCAACACCCCATTAGAAGAGATTTTGGCAAGTGTTTTGGAGCCAGGCCATGTACATGTATTGCTTTCAATGTCACTTGACTAGGCTTTATTCAAATTATGAGCTTCAAGTAATCAAGTCTGTCTTTGTTTCTTTTAAACTTGCTTTAACAAAATACAAATAAAGAAAGCCCTTACTTTCCATGTATAGAGTAGAATTTGGAACTATATTTTTGTGGACACTGGTTTCTAGCTCTGAACAGATTATATCCTTGTCTTGGTTTATTTCAGTGCAACTGGTCTTCAGAAAGTTTTCATAAATCTGATATATAAGATATTTTTGTTGACACTTTACTAGCCCCAAGTCTGCAACAGTTCCTACACTGTACAATATAATACATCACAATTCACAATATAACGAATCATAATTTCTCAAAACAGACATGATAATGCATAATGTTCAATGATTCTGCAACATTTTCTTTTCTGTAACTGCAGTTATACCACATAAACTCCAGATTATCTTTCAACTTTCTAATAATTTAATTGATAATTAACAGGGTTTTTAAAATTAAAATTCCATAATCACAGTCTTACAACTGAAGTTACTGAATTGGCATGGAATGTAAATAAAAAATAATGTTTATAACTTTATACATCAAAGGAGTACACAGTCCTGTAACACTATGACAACATAAGAAAAATGTTTATGTTTTTTTACCCATGCCAGAGCCAGTTTTCACGATCACTCCTGTCCTTTTGAAAGAATTTGAGGTAAACCTAAATGGAATCAATTCTACACTGCTGACAACCCGCCTACACCTTGTCAACCAGACAGAGTACAAGCAGGACGCTGGATTGACTTCAAGCTGTTAAAAATCAGGAAGCAATGTGAAACAACTGAGAACGTACCTAATGAGCCCATTATGACAGAGGACAATGACTTGCAGACGACACAATTTCAGTTTTCAGTCTGGTTTTTAAGCCTTTTTTTTTTAAACTATGAAGAGAGTCAGAATGTGAATGAACTTTTGTGGTATTCTGGCAATTGAAATGTACACCCAGAGTCCCAGATAGACTTTTTACATGTACCACATCTACATGTGAAGGCAAATATTTGAACCCTGGCAGATATGAGTCATGATCAGACCAACATTTACCCCTCCCCCTTCCCTGAAAAAAAAAAAATGAATAAAAGGGAGAAATAAGTTTCCCAGAAAAGCAAAGGTTTTGATCCGAAGGGTTTATTACAACAATTCATATTTAGATTTATGTATTTATAATTTTGCAAATTCTCACAAACAAAACAAAAGAAACAGTAATATAATTCAGATTATCATCACCATTCTCATCATAAAAAAGCCTGTAGGCCTACTCTATTACAAAACTTTGAAATTTAAGTATAGGTCCTATATAAATATTCCCATAAAAGTATTTCAAGATCAAAATCATAACCCCCCCTCCAGAAAAAAAAAAAAAATAAGTAAAACACACATATGTTCAGACAGTTCAGTTGTATGTAGATGTGAAGAAAAAAAAATTGTTTATTATCTCAGCAGCTTATAGAGGATGCTTTTGATTGTAAGATTGTGCTTGTCATTGTCTAATGTGGCATGAAATCCAGTGCTGTCCTTTCTATTAGGTTCATGCAATTTGTTTCAGCGATCCGAGGCAGCTGGGTGATGCCTTGTGTTTCTGAACATCTGGGACTTTTAGGGTGGGATTTTCCTTATGACTCATCCTCATTTTTTTGTCTTTCAACTTCAAAGCATTCTCTTTTTGTTTGGGCTTTTCCTAAACATGGACAGAGATGTGTGTGTGAAAAGTGGTATTGACATTGTCTGGATGGGAGCTTTTTCTTTCTCTTTTCGCCCCAGACACATTTATATGGTTGAAAAACCGTACATTTAGAAAAGCTTTTCTAAAAATAGAAAATTAATCAATCTCATAAAGAATGCTGCTATTATTTTCCTTTTAAAGGAGAAATCAACTGTCCAGTAAAGTATTTCACATTGCTAATCTCTCTCTCTCTCTCCTCTCTTTTTATGTTTGTATGTCTTTCTGCCTCTCACTAGCTCTCTCTCTCCTCTCTCTCTCTCTCATTCTCTCTTTTTCTCTCTCCCTTCCTTCGCGAACCGACTTACCTAGCATACACGTATCTCCATCTCTCTCTCTCTTTCTCTTTCTATAATGTATAACATAAAATCCTATTCAAAATGTCTTTATACAGTCTATGGGGGGGGGGGGGGAGAAGGTTGATTAAAACAGTATTACAGGCACATGTAGTGCTTGTATCAGACTATGAACGCAACTTATGTAGCGTGCATTAATACAACAATTATAAAGTGCAAATGAGTGACAGATATTAAACTTCCAATTGACATTAATATGACCTTGTTACTTCAGCCTACCAGCTAATCAACCTACATCTCTGTCTCGCACATGTACAACATGTCATCCAGATTGATTGAAAAAAGCAATGGGCAGGAGATGTTCCAACAGTGTAGTGTACATAAAAGCTTTGTCAGACCAGGGGGGTGTAACATAAAACATACAATCAATCTTACAATTGATATCAATCGTAAGTCTATGGCAAACCATGTACTAAAGAGATACAATTGATTGTAAGATTGATTGTATCTCTTTATGTTACACCCCCCAGTTTTGTGATAAAACTTGCTTGTAAGTTGTAAAGCTGATGTACATTTTTAATTGCTTTGAAGGAAATCTAACTTAATTCACAATGACTTTCGTTTTCAAGAGTGACTACATGTACACTGACATTTTCATGGAATACTGTTTTTATGGACGCACGGGTCCCCTATTACCATTTCAAAAATTTGGGAGTCTTCAGTTAAAGGCATTGGCTAACTTTGTGAGTAGCTGATTTAAAAAATTCTCAAACTAAGATGAAACATGTGTATGAGTACTTGTATTTGTACTCAAAAACCCTGAAACCAACCATAATTTGGAATGAAAAAGTGTAAGTTAGACGCAAACGGCGATTTTATTATCCTTCGTCTCACGAGACAATCACTAAGACGACCACTTTGCTTGAATTTGAAAATGCCGTTATGTGCCTCCCGCCGCGTGATATGCCAATACACACAGTACGGTAAGGTGAGTCATACGAGCATGCGCACTCCTTATGTCTATTCTGTGCAACTGACCCTTGTATATTTTTCAAACATTGGTTCACATTTTTGATATTTAAAAATACTTCCTGTGGATATTATACTTTGAAACTTTCAGACTGGTATTTTTACACTATAACCCTTATGTTTATCCCATTTTCAAGTAACAAAACAAGATTTTTTAAAATCATAACAATGTTAACCAATGTCTTTAAGTTTGGGCCAAAGTGGTGGCCTACATGGATGTGCTCCAAAAATCAAACGCAAGTCCTTAATGTGCATTTCTCATTGGCTGAAAATAAAGTTCGTTTGATTTTCCCGAGTTGCGTTCAAACGCAAGTTTTATGAAACGGGACCCTGTCACCCTGATCATAAATACAATGTCTTTGTGGCAGAGTGGCATGAAAGGGTCTCTTGTGGTTTGTAACATCCCAGTATGACCCTACAGGCCTGCAGCGCACGGTGATGATTGACGAGATGAACGACCTTTCGTTTGACATTTTCTTGACCTGGTTTTGTGACACTACAAATGTAACATAGTAATATATCATTTGACTTTTAAATGATCTACAGTGTTGGCTATCATTGCAAAGTCAATGAAATCTAATTAGATACAATCAGTCTGCAAGCATCACTAGAAATAAATCACAATTTGCCAATCTGAACTAAACCAGTATGTGTAACTGTAAATCAGCTTAAAATTTCTTGAGGGAAGCATTGCACAAGCCCACTAGAGTTTGGTACAATGCACATGTAACCGAGCCTGATAGCCTAATAGTTCAGACCTTGTCTAAGAGCTAATACTTGGGGAGGGGGGGTCAATGTAAAAGTCTGTGCATACAGCTGTAGCACAGTGAAAGATTCTCCTTTAACCCATTCATGACAGAGGTCCACATTTTGTGGTTTGGCCTAATATCTTTTGATACAAAGCCCTAAAAATCATACCAAATACATGAGCAAAATGAGCAAAAAATTCGACACAAACTGTGCCCATTTTGGTTGCGTCAATATTCGTTGTTTGATGCTGAAATTTTTTTAAAGGAATATAAGCATTAAAATCCTTAAATTGGCAATGTGATAGAAAGTTTAAGATCACCATTTTCCCCTGCAAATTGGCAACTTTTTGACTTCTCATCATAATTTCTGTCAATTTATTTTCATTTCAGATACATGACGTTTTATAAGAAAAATGTAGCAATAAAATAAAAATGTTGGTGTTGCCAATTTGAAGAATAAAAGCTGATCAAATTAGGCTTTAAATAATTCCTGTCACGAATGAATTAATGGGTCCTTTGATTATAACAAAAGATAGAGAACTGAAGTTATAAATATGACTCCTTCAAAACACATACACGTACAATGTACATTTTTTTACCTTTTTTAAAGAAGACCCCCTCCCTTCACCCCCCCCCCCTCCAAAAAAAAATCAATAATTTAAACTAATATCTTGCCACAAGTTAAATGTGCATCTAACAGGAATAAAGCATGAGATTATCAGAGTTTATATATAGATCACAAGGTTGGCGGTTCGAGTCCCGCCATGGCACCAATGTCTTTTGGCAAGACATCAATCTACATGTACAATTGCCACTCTCGACCCAGGTGTAGTAAATGGGTACTCGGTAGGATGAATTTCCTTGAAATGCTAGAGTGCCTTAATGGCTGCCTTGATATAAAAGCCAGGGTAATAACAGTGGAGCAACAGAGCATCAATTCTGATGGACATGAGCGCTATACAAGAACCCACTATTATTATTATCATATTACCAATCAAATAATAGCAACAAAAAAAAAAACTTTCTGAATCATAATCTTACTGAGAATGATAATAAAGGAAAGTACAATAAAAGAATAGCTCATGATACAACAGACTCATTAATTAGCCTTCCTTGAACTACATATACATGGTGGCCATATTTCCAGAGATAATCACACCAAGAAGTCTGTGTACAATTTAGACAGTAGTTCTGACACATGAGCTTGGAGGCATGCTGGAACCACAACCAATCAAAATGCCTTCACTCTTGGTCACCAACTCATCGCATTAGAGGGAAATCATTGGACAGAATTTGAACAAAGATGGCGCTGTAACCAAAATACGGTCAGAGTGATCTGACCATATTTTGGTCAGATCAAAAAAAAAGTGATCTACATCACATATTACACAGAGTCAGAGAGGATAGCCAACCGGGCTCCAGTAATCAGCCCAATATACCCTTATCTCTGTGCAGTGTCCTTTCTCTGTTTGTGATTTCAGCACAATTGAGACAGTTTTTTGCCACATGTGATTCTGGTGAAACACACCATTCAAACAATTATTCTGGCAACTTCATCACTAACCATTCAATCTAAATTACTTTTGCACTGTTTCAGTATTTAGTTTCCTTTAATTTCAAGAATGGTCCTCAAAATTACATTTTTTTATCTCTGCAATCAGTGACTCAAAGAATCATTATTTTCATTATCAAAAATGAACAAACCTCTCAATTTCTCAATGAACCTGAAATTTACTCCACATAATTTTCATCATATAATTTGTAAATGCAACATATAGTTTTCTTTTAAAGTTGATATAAGAAAACGATCACAAATATTGATATAATTACATCAATGGAAAGCTATCAACCCCCAAAATAACATTGAGTGGTGTTCAACCACAAAACAAGTTCAGAATGGTGAATTTAAGTGACTAAACTTCACCAAAATCTCGAAGTCAGAAACGCCGGGTCGCACGCAGAAACCAAGGGCCTCGATCGTGACGTCACGAAAGGTGATTGCATGCGCCGGTGGAAGTAGTGGCAATGATGTGCCTATGTAAAAGTGCCTTCTTATAAAGAGCTTAGATTGTCATTGTAAATTCGTAAATGGGATAATGTGAAAGACTTTATGTTTTTATTTGAATGAAGAAACACAAAACAACATTATTCAGTAGCTGATTTTTTTTCATATCGTCACAGTTTCCTTTTTGTAGAGTTTTAAGGCGAGTTTACTGTCTCGGAAAACAAGGTGCAATCACCATCGAACCTACACGTACAAATAGTAAATGTTAGATGGGTTTCGTTGGTCTGCAGGGTCACTTATGTGAATCAGTAATTCCTAGAACTATGATCATACTTATCATTCATATGTGTGACTACCTCAAAAGGATGCAGTAAGCCTAAAAAACAGCAAAACATTCCAAAAAATATTTATCAAACTTGATACAGAGATCTCCAGCTGACGACGTCATTGTTGAACGATATTCATCCGCGAGTGATTCGACTCCTGCATGGACGTTTTTGCAGAGAGCGGATTCTCGGCTGGGAGACCAGCCGGCTACACCCGGCGGTGGCTTCATAGATATTGCGCTGGCTTATGCAAGCCACCAACCAAAGCTCGCTGGGTACACACACTTACTTTACGCAACACTTTTTGGTTTTCGACACACGCTACACACGCTACACACCATGCTATACTACACACGCGCGCGCTTCCTACGTTCTTCATACACTTTCTGTACGACCGGCTGGATCCACTTTCTGACAGAGCAAGCTCTCTCGTAATCTCACCAAATTCGACACACACCAAAAAAATAATGGTGAAAATATCAATTATTAATTTCGCATTGTTAGCATGCATATGTCATAATTCTAAACCAGATAATTGATATTCACACTATGCACTGTAAGGAGAAGGAAAAGCATTGATCATAGAGTTCTGCATTATTTGACTTTTCAGGCTTTGGAAAAAAAAACCCAGAAATCTCTCTCTCTCTGCACATGCTTTGTATGGAACATCTGGGTATGTACATATACTTATCCCCTCTCGTGACGTCACGAATAGTGGACTTGTTTCGTGACTGGTTTTCCAGGCTGACTGAGGAGGGTATTTATCGACATTTCAGTTAAGGATATCCAGGAGCAAGAAGACTTTTGTGATTTGCCATGTGAATAAACACCTTATGAATAGCATATGCTTTGCATAGATACCAAATTCAAGGACATTTATTGCCTTCTTATATCTACTTTAATACTTCACCTATAACAGTTGTAATTTAACTCTGTTTTTAGCAGTAATAACTCCACTATTATATGAATTTGTAGTATATTTTTATTAAAGAGAACTTCTGCTAGGCTAGCGCTAGCGCCATGAGTGTCCTGGACGGTGTGTGTGCTCTATAGGTTTTCACCATTATTACTACTTATCATTAATATCAAAACTTGGACGGGACTCACCTGTGAGGCAGATGATGACGAAAGTGACCTTGAAAGTCTCGAGCTGCTTCTCTTCCTGGGGCTCCTGGGACTGACGGAAAGTGTTGGGGGCGGAGAACAAGGTGGGGTCGACGATGGCGAGGAGCTCCTCAGGAGAGGCGAAGCGGGGCTGCCCCCGTGATTCTTGAAGGGGAATCCGGTGGACGTCGGCGAGGAGTAGACCGCGTCGCCTCTCAAGACCATCTTGAGGTCCTCGCGGAGGGCCTTCTGGGTGTCAGACTCGCTCAACCATCGCAGGAAGAGCTCATCCACCTTTAGTTTCAGCACAGGGCGCAATGAAGAGGACATGGTCAATGGCGCCGACTGAAGCTGGATAACCATTGGGTATTTGGACAATGATGCAAAAATGTAGCTCTCGGTCTCACTTCACACAACAATTCAAGATCAATCCTGGAGCGGCGCTTCACTTCCTATACAGGTGTGCTGATCATCTGTGATACCTGTGGCATCAGCATTTCTTGTTACCTGTAGACATATGAAAAATTAAAACATTTAAAATGAAACTCTAAGAATGTTGCATATTGTATGAAACCATTTCCCACAAATCAAATGTGCGTGTATGTATAATGCTTTTTCACTGTACTTACTGTACAAACTGTTAATTCAGAAAATGTCATGTCAGAACATAAAACTTTTGGAAATTGTTAATGCCTCTAATTCTAAGCAATAAACTTTTGCAAAAACAATACCTAAGTGGACCTTACTAGTCTAAATGAATTAAAATCACTGGGACACTAACATGTATGGTGTATGGATTACTTCACTTTACTTCACTAATCATATTAGAGTTGTATATTAAATTGGACATAATAAGCATGGTTTCAGAACTTGATCTCAGTGGAAAATTTCTGGCTGTAATTTCATACATGCAGAAATATTTCAAAGTTTTAATAAATGTTCACACCAGCAAGACTAGTGGTCAGTAATGACCACTAGTGTGCTTTAATGCTAGATTTACAGGTATTGATTCTACCCTCAAAAATTATATTTTACAGAGAAACATACATGACTTAACAACACTTCATTCAACAAGAATGTCCGAATAACATCAAAAGAATGCCAGAAATGATGATAAAATATTTCAAAATTATGTGAGAAACAGTGATTGTGCCACATTTCTTAGATCACTTCGGGGTAACCGTTAGACACTTTGTCACTTTAACCCATTCGTGACAGGAATTATTTAAAGCCTAATTTGAGCAGCTTTTATTCTTCAAATTGGCAACACCAACATTTTTCTTACAAAACGTCATGTATCTGAAATGAATATAAATTGACAGAAATTATGATGAGAAGTCAAAAAGTTGCCAATTTGCAGGGGAAAACGGTGATTTTTAAACCTTCTATCACATTGCCAATTTAAGGATTTTAATGCTTATTTTCCTTTAAAAAATTTTCAGCATCAAACAACGAATATTGACGCAACCAAAATTGGCAGTTTGTGTAGAATTTTTTGCTCTTTCTACTCATGTGTTTGGTATGATTTTTAGGGCTTTGCATCAAAAGATATTAGGCCAAACCATAAAATGTGGACCTCTGAAACGAATGGGTTAATCAACAAGAATGTCCAAATAACATTGCCAAAAGGCAAGATATGCTGATAAGATATTTCAAACTTATGTGAAAAACATTGATTTGTCCCCACTCTTCTCAGTTATCACTTTGACAGTTTTGTAGCTGTATAAGCGCATATACATTACATTTTGAGCCTACTACTGTTACTGTAGCATCTCCATTCAGAGGACTTGCCATCATGGTTCTCGCCAGTACATACATGTAACACCCATGGTTCCAATACCATGCGTAAAGGGTTTCAGACAAGGAAGAACCATGTGTGAAATTGCTGCACCATGCGTGGCAACAAGGGTACAAAAATATTGGAGTATACGTTCCTAACAATAATGATAAATGTCACAGATTGTTTTGCTTTTTGGCAATGTATTTTTACTTTTATGCCATTTGTAGACAACTCCTGCTAACCAAGAAATATTTTTCATCCTTTTACTATAGCATATACTGCCGCCACACCTAACTTTAGGTGTTATTCCGTAAAACTTCCAACACTTCCAGTGTCTTCCACGCTTTACGCAGAGTGGGAAATGTGTGTGGATTTTTTTCTAGTGAGAACCCTGCTTGCCATATGCATTTAATCTCAATATAAGGGCATACAAATTGTCAGAATGAGTTCCTCTGATACCATGCACATCTGCGTGACGATATTTATGGCAATAGGTTTTTGAGGTAACCATAGGCATAGCGATCAAATTGATCGTGCAAAGAAGTGAACCCTCTATATTCTAAACAAGTTAGTTTGTATCTCGCTGATCAAGAAATGTACACAAACCCTGTATGAAGCCTCGCTTCACTTCATTTTTGGAATCATGTTTTCCAATGTTTTACTCGATTCTGTTTCCCTTATGAAGTGGCTAATGCCTTATCATACACGGAACGTCTGTCTCGCCTAAACATACCCCCTTTGTATAATAGACTTGTGTACTTATCTATGTCGTTTGTCATTAAGTGCTTACACAGATTTTATGACATGCCTGAATGTATGCTACCCATCCCAAGTCATAGAAGAACACATACACTGATTTTCAACCATGAATTAGCTAGATCCAATTGTTTGAGATTCTTCTGTTTTTATGTGTTCCCAAGATTTTGGGAGCACCTCTCAGAGGGGGACAGAGATTTATGTCTCAGTACCAATGTTCTTCCTCTGCTAAATGTACTCCGAAATTTCCTGTTTGAATTGCCTCCCCTTGCAGATGCATACTAATTTGTTTTCATGTGTTTTGTCTTTCACATGAATACACAACATTACCATGATTTTTGCAAGGTCCACTTGTTGTTGCCATTGCCTATGTTTTTCCTGGCTACTTTGTTTCTCTTTTAGTATTATTATGCAATTTTCCCACAAACTTTTAAATCTTTTTTCTGATTATAATATGATTCTCCTTATTTGCTCCATATACCATATAAACACAAAATTAATTTGCTGCCTTTGTCACTTCATTATCTCAAGTTATTTTGAACTTATCACTTTTCATGTATTTATTAATGTACAACTGATAATTATTTCTTTTGATCTGCTTCTTAATATGTCCTTTGATTTTTTTTCTCTCTCAATTTTTAAATTTTAGTTACATGTATGTGTCTTCATTCTCTCATTCTTTTGTTTGATGTATGCACCAGCCAATGTGGAGAACCTCATAGACAGAATTCCCAAATTCTTTTAGGTAATCCCCAGGCATTGGCTGGTGCTAAATCTTTATACAATGTACTGTGATTTTGTTATCTTTGTGTTCTTTATGTACTCGTCTCTGTCATATCTCACCTGGAAATGAAATAAATAAATAAATAGATAAATAAAATAAATAAATAAATGTCAGCGAGTTGAATTTTCTGTATTTCACTGATATTTGGGTGCCGTTATTTGATAATCAAATGCCGATTTTGAGTGAATATTGGTGACTTTTGCGCAAAGACATTGGTAAATATTGCTTTGTTTGACTATATGTGCATAACTATATGAAGTTAATGGCACTAAACTACATGTAGAGTAAAGCACCCATCATTCGACCTGTGCCGTGATTTGGCCTATTATCACTATATCACAAGCCAGCATATATTATTGTTACAACACACACTAATCACTTCATTACACACAGAGACATTGTCACTCACCTCAAGAAAGTCTCTTAGTCACCTAAAAAAAATCTGTCTAAAAAGCCAAATTCCGGCGTCAAAAATGCAAGATCGGCGCCATATTTCCAAAGCACGCAAAGGCTTAAGTCCACTGCTAAGAAACAGGGTTGCAGAAAAGCACTAAAAATAAAGAAATCGGCGGTTTTGTGAAGAGTTTTTTTTGTTTATCGCAAGCTCTGAGTGTGATGGTATCGGCGAAAAACAAATGAAAAACCAAACCCCCCGTACCTGCCGATGCAGTGACTTCATGTACAAAGTTGAATGCAAGTCCCCACTGGCCTTCATTCGACCACAACAGGAGCACCGAAGGGCGCCGCAACTTCCGCGATGGACGACCGTGTGTGGTGCGGCGCATTTCAGCGGCCCTCATATGCGTAGACATTGAACGCACAGTGTGCCCGGTGAAATGATTACCGGGGGATATCGAATTAAGGGCATGAAACATAGCGATATATTTTAATATTTTCTAAAAAATTGTGATGCATTTGAAAAAATAAACATTGTGATAAAAATATCATAATATATATAGTTTAATATATTTGACATGAATTTATGTAGATATGATTTTGTGAAAAGTAAGTTTAGCAGAATAAATATTGCAGAGAAGCTTAAGCGGTCGAATCTCGGGCAGTTTAATCTAAGTCTAAGTTAAGTATGGCCGTGTGTCCAAACTTCGCGGATGTCCATATTTCGTCGAGAAGGTATATCGCAGAAACTAGAAAAGATTTCTAAAATCAAATAGCATCACTGGACAGAAGAATCTAAAATAAGACATTGCGACGCTATAGTATAGCTAGCTGTGCATGCGCGGCTCAATCCACGTCGCGATGTCTTCATGCAAATTCAATAATTTTGAACGAACTGCGCTCTAAAATGTGAATATTCATATTGCTCTGTGCATGCACACATTGATTTTTGATTTGTAAAATGGATGCTACAACACGGATTATATTCATAGGACAAGAAAATCGTGTCTTTTTTCTTCCAAAACATTTTCAGAAGAGGATTTCAGAGGGTTTACTGGTTGGCCAAAGAGTTTTTGAGACCATACAAGCACAAATTTTTCTTTTTATACATATATTCATAAAAATAAGCGAACCAAACTGACGGTTTGTGGCGCTGTAAATAGATGAGCGTAGGGCTCCGCCGCGAGCCCGGTATGGTGGGTTTGCCTGCAAATAATCCTAAAGGTGACTTACATAAATACCTACATACGGGACTGAAGTGAAATATAAGCCTCAAAATAGCCGTTCATTCCATCATGAATTAAAAATTAAACTTAACCTCAACATAAAAAAGAACATAATTTCCACAAAATAAGTCTTATGTTCGAAGTCACGTATGTTTGATTTAATCTAAATCTTAAAAGATAACACTGCATTCGTATAGTTTTTACCTCTTTCTCCAAAAAGACGTTGCTGTTTGTACCTGCAACCGGAACTGCTGCAGGTATTTGGGTTTTACGTTGCCTTGTGGGTAAAATGTCGGCTGCTAGGGTGCTATGTTATTTCTCTTTCTGCATGCAATATCCCCGGGCAATATCTTCTCACTGCACTCCTTGTTTTAGGGTACAATTATTTATAGAATCCAATGAACAAGTCAAGATGTAACGAACGATTCATAAATCTTAACAATGAGACCACTGGAAATAAAGGTGTATTTTGCCTTGTAACTTTGATCTCAAGAAAAGCCCTCGGAGGCAAAATATTAGACCGGTATGTTCACTCTTTACACGTGTTCACTGTTGACCATGGTTGAAGAGCGTAAAAAACAAGCATTTTTTTTTCTGCGAAAAACGAGTAGACTTTTAAGCAATTTAATTCAATGAAAAGTAAATAAAAATTGAATCGTTAGTGAATAAGACAACTTTCTTCACTCTGTTCTCCTATAATCCATAGTAATTTTCTTGGAGCATCACCATAAAATACATTAATGAATAAAAATCAGTAAATCAAAGTAGTGATAATAGCAAATAAATAATTAGATAAACAGCTAGAGAGGAAACTGTATCTCGAAGTAAAACGTGGATATTTCATTAAATACATTATATATCAGATTTTCAAGCGATGAAATCAAGAGAAAAATACTTTTTTTCTTTTTTATTTCATACTGGATTTTATCTAACTTTCGCTACTGCCGCGGAACTTAATAAAAAAGAATCACCCTTTTTTGTGTGTGTAGATTTTAAGTTTCTGCCGTCAAGTCTCAGCGCGAGAGTTTTTGTTTACAAATGAATGGGATACGAGGTGGAAAAACAAAAAACAAAACAAAACAAAACACGCTGATACAAGAGGCCTCCTGGCGGCAAAATGTATGGAACAATCAAATTTTTATAAAATATAGCGCAACATATACGTCACGAGCTTGTGTTGTCTGCGCAATTTTTGGCAAAACTCTCTTTTTTGAACTATCTTTGACGTGTTAATGCACATCTAATTATCATAAGTGGCCGAGAAAAAAAAAGGGTGTTTCCGGTTACGTTTAATTGCTGCTGCAAATCTGAATGAATCTTTAGGGGGGGGGGGGGAATAGCCGAAAATAGCCGAAAATAGCCGAGTTATCAGTGTTAACTAACAAGAGTTTTTATTTATTTTTTCTGCCTTTTTTTCTGCCTTTTTTCTTCATAGATATCAAACAATTCAAAAAATTGAAAAGTATTTAGTAATCTCTAACTTATATCCACGAAAAGGTGCATTTTGGTGATCTGCGTTCTCCCTTTTCCCGTGTGAGAAGAAGAAGAAGAAGAAGAAGAAGAAGAAGAAGAAGAAGAAGAAGAAGAAGAAGAAGAAGAAGAAGAAGAAGAAGAATAAAAGCAGAAAAGAAGGAGAGGGGTATAGGGAAACGAGGCTGCACATCAAAAAGGAACCCTCCGAATAGGAAGATTGAAAGAAATCATCAGTTTAACAAGCGTACACTTTGTTCATAATTGTTACCTTTGATTGTTACGTTTAGCACCCAACATCACGCGCGCCCAATATCCAATCCGTGTCCATGGCAACCGCGCAGATGCGGTCACAGTCACAGATGCGGTGGATGCGGTATAAAGGCATGCGCGTTTTGCATACAAATCATGTTGCATTGCAAGATAGTTGCATAAAAAGCAGGGGGCAGATATATTGAAAAGAAAATGCAGAATTGTGCTCACTTTAGATTTTTTTATTTTTTCAGTCAACGAAGGGATTGCTCCTGTCAAAAAGTGAAATTATAAAGTGCAAGACTTTAAGATAAAAACTTTGTCGGATTTCTCAAACAGGAAATGTTAGCAGTGGACCAGATTCAGCAGTTCTATCTCTACAAGAAAAGGACGGATAGCAGGTAACGTATGAAAAAAATTCCTGGGTGCCGTTGCATAAAACTTGCTATTATGGTAACTTTGCCATCAATGGTAACTTTCATGGAATACTAGATTTTGATTGGCTGTTGAGCAACGTTACCATGCCTCCATGGACGGTAGTTACCATTGATGGCAAAGTAATTATAATAGTAAGTTTTAGGCAACGGCACCCAGATCTGATGTCATTCCTTCTTTCTGGGAAATGTTTTCTTAATTTTAGGTGTATCCAAATGAATGTTGTGTGTTGTGTATCCGGACAGTCGAATTAAATCAGCCATTTGAAAAGATGACGAGCATCATTTCCAAATGTTTAGTGTTAGACAATGTTATACAGTGCGTCCCAGAAAAAAATGTGCAGTTGGAAAAAAATCTTGCCATCTGAGCATTTCAAAATATTTTCATGAAATATTCATACCTGTGGATAGCCCAGGGTCTCTTCTATCCAATGCTATCCAAAAATCTCAAAATATTTTACACCTGAGTGAACAGACGTAACTTTTGTGAAAGGGTGCAAAATTTGTGCTTGATAGGAATTTGTATTTGTTCTGTTTAGAATATCAGTAATGAAAGTAATGTAAACTCTGAAGGCTTAGAAAATTATCATATTTTGATACCTTTACAACAGTTTATAAATGATTTGTGTGTATATGGTCTGACAGTGACATATCTCATTAACATGTCAAGCTTGAGTGAGGATTTCAAAATTTGGTTGGTTGATCTGTTACACTACAGCGCAGTAGTGTATTATTTACATAGTGACTGCGCTATATAAATGGTCTAATTATTATTATTATTATTATTATCTGTATATATTCTTAATTTTAGGTAGGTTCTTGGTTCTTACTATCAAAGCTGGCACATTTTGGATATCAGAAAAAGAATATCAGCGTGAAGTCTTGCAGACCAATTAGCAACATCAAACAATCAGTCAGTCAATTAATTATCACTCAATAGGTCAATCAATTAACCAATCAGAAAAAACAACGACCCAATCATGCACTCAGTCAATCCCAGAGACAAGCGATTTGACAGAATAACTGCAATCTGCATTGCAATCATGTATAGTTTCATGACCATTCCTGTTTGCTGCAATGATAAAATACAAAGAAAAATGGTTTTGTCACGTCTTTCTTCCACCTGCCAAACGAAACAACAAGGTAAACATTACTGACAAAGTATCATGTATCTTCAAAGAAATGTTCAAATTTTAGTCAAATTCATGGAAGTTACGATATTTGCATTGCAGATTGCATTTTTTTCAATTGTGTCATCTCACTTGTCTTTTGGATCAAATGAGTGTATTGATTGGTTAACTGCTTTTCTGATTGATGAAATGACTGATTTACGAATGATTGACTGATTGACTGATTGTTTGATCTTTCTGCGCGACCATTTTTATGACATCCAAATCATGCCAGCGTGAATGTTAAAACTCCGAAAATTAACATAATTACAAAACAATAAAGTATGCACTTGCTCACTCAAGTATGACATGTTAATGGATATGTCAGAACATAAACACAACAATGGATATCCACTCATAAATTGCCAGAAAGCCCTCAGAATATTAAAATTATAAGCCTCCACAGTTAACACTACTGTCCCATTCGCTGATAGCAACGAGCACAAATACCCATTCTTTTCAAGTTTAGATTTTGCACACTTTTTCAAAAGTTAACTTTGCCCGCTGAAGCGTAAATTATTTTGGAAATTTTTGGTGGCATTTGATAAAAGAGTCTTTGAGCTATCCACCAGTATGAAAATTTCCTGAAAATATTTTGAAATGCTTAGATGGCAATGATTTTTCCAACTGTACACTTTTTTTGGGGGGGGTACGCAAATTCGAGTGACCCGGTCTGATTTCCACTTGCTCCTTATTTGATTCTCTTTTTTTATTTACAGATTTTCTGTACCCACAGTGGTCGATCTTTTTATCGATAACGACGACGACGATGATGACGATCTCTGCCGAAGTCATAATGCCAGTTCCGAACTCCTGCATCGTCCCCGAAGTCGCTATGATTTGATTTGGATGATGGATAAACGACGGGAAAAGATCAGAAAAGCTTTGAATAAGAACAGGTATGGAATTTCTCGTATTCTGTCACTTGCGGATCAATATCTAGAGTTTGAAAATAGTGGGGGTGCGGTGTCGAGGGGCCCCGTTTCATAAAACTTGTTATCAGTAACAATTGCCACATTTCTATGCTAATTTGCTCTAAGCCAATCAGATGTAAGGATTTCAGTAGCTTATGACAGTTCATGCAATGCAACTTATTATTAATAACATGTTTTATGAAACGGGGCCCAGCAGAGCTCGCTTATCAGCGCCATTGTTATGAGCGCTGGCAGCACCGTTTTATGTGAGATGGCGCCGGTTTCACTTGAGAAGCCAAATGGCGCCTTCGGCAGAATGAAATAATTTAAGAAGGGGTGAACCCCCGCGCCACCCCCCCCCCCCTGAATACGCCACTGTTCATTCTTCTTGGATCGTCTCGCTCTGCCGATAGAATTGCGGCGATAATTCCACCCGCTGTCTTCTGAGGGTTCTTAATAGATCTAGATCAGCTCTAAACTAAAGACACAACGGAGCGATGAGAGGCGTACAATATAAGTTGCAGTGTACTGATTTGGTTGAGGGTGATAAGGTGAATTCATTGGAGAGAAAATGTAAAGCGAGTTGAGATGTTTATCTATTCCTAAAGATTTTTTTTTTTTAATGGGAACCTCTGTTTTTACCAACGCAACGGTTTAGTGTGCGGCCGCGCAACCTCCATACCAAATTTGACTATTTGACACGAGTTCGGCTTATTAGTAAAGTTATTGCTTATCGTCATCATCTTCGCCGCTGCTATCATCAGTCATAACTCTTTTACACAAATTCATCATCATCTTCACCACCACGACCACCAATACCACAGTCATCACCACCACCACCACTAACACTGATATCAGCATCGACTGTCGACATCGAAATTAACATCATCATCTTCGTCATCGGTCATGTAGTCTCCCTATCAGCATCTCGTCACCACACCTAGTTGTGTCATTTCGCTCTTCACATCGTTACATCTTCAATCCAGTTGCATTGAAAATGAAAATGTAAAAGTGTGAAATGTTTACAACCGAGTGATATATCATCGAAATTGTATCGGATCTTTAGTCCTGTTATCTTTAAGGGGGAAAAAAAAAGCTAATCAAGTTCATGACATCTCTGCGAGAAGTTGAAAGCCGTCTCCGTATGGGAAAGAGGGCTGGGGATATACTGTCTTGACTATGTTGTGTTGCATCTAGATGTATACGTTTTGATATCTATTTGCAAGATAATTAGTTCAACATTTTGGAACTCGACAGATTTTTGGCCGAAGAGCTCAATTTAGCCATTGAACAACTCGCAACGGATCGAGCAAATCTAATGTTAGAGCGCCACCTTTTGGCGGTCACCAAGGAGCGAATGAGGATACAGAAGGAGATGTGGTCGTCGTCCAATTCTCTGCGGGGGCTCATCAGGTCAAAGTTCAAAGGTGATGGTCTGCAAATTCAACATAAGTCACCTAACAAAAAAAATCTAAGATTATTAAGCTCCTAACGGTCCTCGTATCACTACCACCTCCATCAACTGCACCACTAATACCATCATCATCAGAACCATGCATTCTTAACATTACCATTATGACTGTCTCCACCATCACTAACAATATCATCATCATCATCACTACCACCACCACACCACCTGCATCATCACAAGCACCATCACCACAATCACCATCATCATCAATATAATCATTATTATCGCCATCATCGACCATCATTATAATCATCATCATCATCATCATCATCATCATCATCATCACCACCACCACTTCCACTACCACCACCACCACCACCACCACCACCACCACCACAACCATAATCATCACCACCACCACCACCACCACCACCACCATAATCACCACCACCACCACTACCACCACAACCATAATCATCACCACCACCACCACCACCACCATTACCACCACTACCACCATCACCACCACCACCACCATCAACATAATCATCTTCATCATCATTATAATCATCATCATCTGCATCATCACTATAATGGAGGAAGGAAGGAGGAGGGGGAAGGAGAGGGAGAGACAAGAGAAAGAAGGAGAGGGGGAGGGAGGGGGAGGGAGAGGGGGAGGGAGAGGGGGGGAGGGGAGGGAGAGGGAGAGGGAGAGGGGGAGGGAGAGGGGGAGGGAGGAAAAAGAAGTCAGGGGGAGAAGGAAGTGGAGTGAGCAGAACAGTGAGGAGGGAGACTCTTGTTAAGATAGAAACAGGTTAAAACAGTGCTGATGTTGATTGAGTAGAAGTATTGGCATTTCGGGCCTAAGATTATAACGGTTAAAAATCCCTATACTTTTTCACCTTTTCATGTTAAGTAAATGCATAAAGTTCTTTGATTTTACATGCTTAACAAATAGGAACTCCTCCCGAGTCCGTAAGTGTGGAATCTCTACTCCATGTCGACAAAAATAACAATTCGAAATCATCGTCGGCATCAACATCGGACGTCGACCCTCGTCGGAATTTCCAAGCGAGCATCATGCTCGAAGACAGACTTCGGAAATATTTTCCGAAACTGCGCGAACGCTGCCGAAACCTTGCCGATGTGGACGAAGCGACCAAGCTGCAGGAAGATATTAAAGTAAGCTGAATGTTCATATGATATTCGAAAACAAACACGCAAACAAACAAACAAACAAAACAACAAAAAGAAACTATAAAACTACTTGCTGAGAAGGGGTGTCCAGGCGGTATTACATGATTACTGCGCTAATCAAAGAATAGACGTGAAATCGGTTGAAGGTTATAGCACCACGTAATGCAAGAATGAAAACATCTTGGATTAATTTGAGCCCGCTTTAGGTTGGAAGAAGTTTGGTCCCGCCAAATACTATTTGTATTTTGCTGCTTGACGACATGTATAAGAACGATGGTCTGGTAAAAGTGAGGCAATAATGTTTTCGATTGCTGTTTTAGAATGAAGGCCGTATATGCACCGGGCTTTAAATCATTTATTTACAGAAAAAGAAACAAAAATTCACTAAATATACTTTGAAAATGAATGAAGATTTTGACCAAAAAAAAACCCAAACAAACAAACAAAACAAAACAAAACAAAACAAACGAAAACCCGATATATCCATCTTAAATTTGTAAATTTGAGGTATTTGCAATAAATTGAAGTTGCTGAAATATTAAAAATATATATATATATAAAAAAAAAAACCCGAAAGTTTATGATATAAGCTTACTTTAGATCATTATTCCAAAGTTTTTCGGTGATATGAGTGTAGTATCAAATGGGGGCATTATTTTATTTCATGTAATGGCGGTGCTACTTTAAAAATGTACAAGAAATGACAGTGAAATCGATGTTTATCGGTTCGTTTTTACGTAATCAAACCAAATACTATGTACAAATTTGAAAATAGTAGTGAATCGAAATTCTCCTTCAGTTGCAGGAAGAAATTCTAAACTATCTCTACCTGAAAGTCGAGGCGATCATATTCAAGAAAGAATTTAAGAAACCATCGAAAACCAAAGTGGTCCCCACGACGAGGGCGCTGGTGCCGTTGTGGACATCATCCACGCTTTCGACGCCGAAACAGGACGATAAGCGGCGTAAGCGAAAGCAGCTGTTACCGTCGTCAACGACCTCGACGAGACTGCGAGCGCAGAGCTCGGAAGACGCCCGCAGTTCCGGTTTGGGATCCATGGAAAACCTGTTTAGGGACGTCATCGGGCAGCGTGGAACGGACAGTCAATCGGCATCGCGCAGTACTTCGTCGATCACAGGAGTAGGAACATTCCAACAAGTTACGATCCAAATCGTTGATTCATGAGAAATTTATAAAATGAAGCAACAAAAGTTCATATTTTCCGGTCCCCTTCTAATTAAACACGAAATTTAAAAAATCCATTAAGATCTAATCAACGAGATGCCTTTATCGATTCATCGATCCTTCTGTTCCGGGGGGGGGGGGGGGGGGGTCACTGCAGTCTCGCATGAACTTGGCAATATACTTTCACGATGCACGTCTACCTTCTGCTAAATTAATGCCAAACTGATTCCTCGTTTCTCGTCCAAATGTTTTGAAATCATCGAGGGGGTTCTCCATGTTATTTTATTTCATTTATTATGAGCACTTTGGCAGATAATTAACTTAAAGGCCAATAAAACAAGTCAACTGGACTTACATGTACATGTACTTTGTATATTGAGCTTCCTCGTCCCCGTCGCAAGTTCAAAAAAGTACAGTAAGTTCAGTCGAGTCGTTTTAACTTTTAAAGTAAATCATGATATCAGTGATTGTTTTGTCAACTCATTGTCAGAAATAGATTTACTGAGATTAATATTTATTTCATTTTAGAACAAAAATGAAGTTAGAAGTGAAAATTTTGAGGAGCATTGGGAAAAGGAGGGGGAAGAGAAACTATTTTCCGCATTTGGCCTAATGCGGTCCACTCTAGCAACCCAATGCAAACCTGCATTTTGTTGTCTTTGTACCCAACATGAAAATACAGGTAAGAGACTTCCAAACTACCTGAAAGTCACCAGACTTTATGGAATTTCTTTTAAAATCAAGGACATTTCTGCTCTCGAGAACAGGAAGAGCGTATAGACACTAACCCACCCCCTTTGGGGAGAAGGGGAGATGGGGAGGGTTAGGTGCAATCTTGAAGATGTTCTCTCTCAAATGATCTCATCTGAGTATTTTGAATTTGTTTTCCATTTCGAACCATAGGTTAATTTTATCAAAGAATTGGGGATTATTAATTTGTCCAATTTGTCTAATGATCATGAAATCAAATTATCTGAAAGTATGTGTCTTGGATATACAGTTAACAACGAAATTATCCATACCCAGTGTAACTTTTTAAGCCTGTATTTTCATTGAAAGAAAACGAGGACTGTTGAAATTGAGACAATGATTGCACACTTTCAATTATCAGCTGTAGCTGAAACATGATTGTGGTTTTATCTCATAAATGGAAATATTAATATCCTGTCATTTTTAAAGTATATTTTAGTCCAGGTATAGCACCGGGGCATTTTACGTTTCAGACGTTCAGATTCTGTACACGTTTTGCAACTATTCGATAATGCATGAATAGTTTGAAATGACACCTTTCCTTATAATGAATAAGAATAGCTACGAATCCTCAAATTTTGTAAATTATTGAATAATTCTTATCATTACTGGTCGCACGCCATAGTAATATACACCACCACAAACCAAATTTTCACAAGGCAAAATTGAATAAATACGCAACTTTGTTATAGGCAGTGGGGGCGATTTCATGTAACGAGTGGGGGGACGGAAACACCGAAGGCCACTGCTGAAAATCTGTTTCGAGAAGTGGAAGGGGATGATCGTTATCATGCGAGTGAGCGAAGCGAGCCAGCTAAAAATAACCGCAAAAAATAATGAAAGAAGCCTCATTTGACATCAATATGCATTCTAGGCCTGTAAGATATTTAAGTGGTTGGCCTAAATTTGGACACCTGACTCAAAACAGAAAAATGAAATACTGAGCTTTAAAAATCGAGGGGGACGATCCCCCCCCCTCCCCCCGAAAAAAAAAATCGACAGAGGACACGCCCCCCCCCCCCCCCCCCGTCCCCGCGGGATCGCCGCCTATGGTTATAGGGATATGAATAATTTGGTTGTGAATGTAATTATTCGATGTAGAATCGGATATCAGTTTACCCTAAGGTATGAAATCTTATATCTAGTGAAATAAATTTGCAAGATGCTGTGAAATCATGCTAAGTAATATAAAATCAAGCGATCCTTCTTCCTTTTGAATAAATAAAACTTCCTCAGCGTGGAATTGAGGGTACTACGCACATGTTTGACTGTTTCTCATCGTCATGATATAGCTTGTCGAAACTTTCTTTATGAATACTGCAATACATTAGCAAGCACTTTTGTATCTTCTGATCATGCGAGGAAGGCTTGATCCATTTGCTCTCCGAAAGAGGAATCTATTCTTTTATACCAACAAGACAGCGATTTTCGAGACTGCGCGCCATTCTTCTACATGTGATTTGACGAAGTGATGGGTTACGCCCATGTTGCAGTCCTTCGTAGTTGTTATCACTTACAATCATTGTTTTTGGAAAATTGTTGAATAAAATTTTACCAGACCTTGTAAATGTACAATGAATTAAATAACAGATTTCTTCATGGATTTGTTGACTTTTTCTTTTAATTACCATTCACAAATTCACTGTCCTCCGTTATCGACGTACACCTTTGCTGCATGCAGATAATGGGCTTATAACGATAACCCCGACACTAATCGGCTTAAACCAGGTTTTACAATCACAACAGTCATCGCCAATCACGTCGGTGCATACAAAATGTAATGCAAGCCTACATGTGGGGAGGCTCCCCCCCCCCCCCCCTCTCCCCTGAGCAATTTTTCATTATACATGTAGCAGCATTTTTGCAACGAGGCGCCTGGGAGGTTTTTTTTCGGGCGGAGAAGTGTACCCGTACTGTACGAGTATACCTCTCTGTTGCTGAGAATGATATTAAATAAAACATTTCCATTTTATTAAAATGGCATGGGGGGGGGGGCTAATTTTAATTTTCACATAATGGCTGGGGCTTTTTACAAATCTATGATGAACTTACGAAATTGCGATTAAGGTTTTAAAAAATATGCTTAAAGGAGTAAGGTTCGGCATGCTGTAGCAGGGTTAGGGGTAAATATGGGGATGGTGTCGGGTTTAACAGGAGGATAGGCATTAAAACTTACCCTTGCAGCTGTGGGGGGGGGGGGGGGAATAATCCAAGGGGGTCCACCTCTAGACTCATCCAACAACTTTCTTTCAAATTTATGACAATACATTTCAAAGAAACATGGCTGCTTCAAAATGGCTGTGACTCACCAACACTTGTATCTGATACCCTATATTCTACTCTTTAAACATTTGCAATAAATCTCTTGCATAAAAAGGATCAATGACAAATAAAACAAAGAGGAAAAAAAGGTGACAACAGGCTTTCAATTTAAACATTTTTTTCTTCAAACTTTTATTATATATCCTAACTTGCACATTATTTAATTATTGTCTTGATTAACAAAAAAGATCACAAAGTAGTGCAGTTTACAATATCATTTTGTACAAACATTTTGATGATGAAACATGAATATCTAACATTTACTTGACAAGTGATGAAAACGAAGATTCAGGAATGGTTAGACCTTTTCATAAGTTGGGTTACATACCCCGCCCCCCCAAAAAAAATGCTTTAAAAAAAGGGTTTTCAAAAGCCTAAAAAAAAAAATCCAAAGGAATATTCCTTTGCAATGGTATGGACGTCGTAGGTACAGATTGTCATCTTTGCAGTAACAAATCTGATTCCTATTTAAACAATTACACTGCAATAATAAATGCACAGGCACTCAATGGTCAAAACAAAAGAAAAACAAATTTCATCAAACTTCCTTTCTGAGATGTAAGTGGCCAGGTAATGATGATTATTATGGTATTGGCAAAAGTGAACTCATTCGGATGTGATTTTTAAGAGAATCTTTTAAATTTTAGCTTCGTGAACAGGCTTTAGAGTATTGATAAGATGACAATATTACAAAAGGTCCCGTGATGACAAGAATTAATTGAGCTTAATACACAACAATAATGGCCAATGGAATCTAACATCATAATGCCCATGTCATCCGGTCTTTTACAATGTATGCAATAATCCCTTCTGTGCAAGCAGCAACAAAACCTGGTGTAACTTAGCTCCCAAATGTCAAGGAATTACACAAAGAGGTTATTACTTTGCACCGATAATTGTAAAGGGCACAGAGAACTACTCCAGTTATTATGTGCTTAATAAGTATTCTCTATTATCATTATTATCAACATGTATGTAACACTGTCCGTCTTACGGCACACACAACTAAATTATCAGCTCCACAATGGTTCACCCTATATTTTTGGATAGGATTTTCCAGTGTCACTTCTGTACACAAAAAAAGGGTTATGGTAGCCTTGAAGCAAATATCTCTAAAGACTGGCATATCCTTCGAGTTACTGAACTACATGAGAATTTGGACAGAAACCCATATCACAGGCTTATAATAGAAAGACAACACTGAGTACATGAACATCATTCATTGCATAAACATTCAGTCAAATAATTGAAATATCTTACAACATGTATGCATCAAATATCAATATTTATTTAAGTTGCTGCTACTTGGTTCAGACTTGTGAAAAGCTCTTTTCTACCCTAGAATTGCTGCATGTGTATATTTCAAGTAGAAATATTAGAAATATTTAGTGTAAGCATTATATACATCGGCTTGTAGTCCAATCTACAAAATCTACATCCAGCCCATTTATTCCCACACATATTAAAAGTACTTGTACGTAACATCCCATGATGCTTCGCAATGACGAGTCCGTCATGCCTCGTGAAACAATCAGTGACATTTTACTTCCGCAATGTTATTCTTGCACAAATGATTTCTCAACAATCATTATCATAACCACCCTCCCCCTCCACTGAAACAGTCGAGTTTCAAATCACTGAGAGTTCAGTCAGAGTACAATGATCATGACACAAATGCTCAAATTGTAACAAAAATGATCAACTATCAGCTTGTGGACTGCAGTCTACCGTTGAGACACAGAATTTAGACTAACAATTTGAGCAATCCCTATTCATATCAATCAGAATGACAAATGCAACGTAAAAAATGCAAGACATATAAAAGAGGTGTTCAGTTGTAATTACAGTAATTTCACTGGCAAACAATTGACAGCCCATACACTTACAGCCCGCATTTACCAGTGCAATTTTGCCATACATTTTTCAGAAGCCAGCACCTGACTTAAAGCACTTGACACTCGACACCCTTCACCAAGATATAGTTCCTTAAACAGTGAGTTGGTTACATCGTTATAAAATGGAAAGCTTCTTTACTAAATGGTGCTGTCCTGATAATCTAAATAATGGTCCAATTATTCAGATTATTAGAACCTTCAACCTACATCTGCACTCCAAATTTCATCCTATCATTAACCTATCGTACCCCTTCAATTATATACCTACAACTACTCTCTGACAAGTCCCTTAATTAAACAATGCAACAACTTTATACACCTTAAGACACACAATTTCATAAAAAATAGCATTTACATTATTTCAACAGCTTTTTCGCCTCGTTCATTTTTTTTTACCAATTCACTGCTAGCAAGAATACTTAGGGAGTTCTCTCAATCCAAATGACCAGTCCCAACAAAGTCCTTGGAAGTAGGCATTTTCCTGTGTGTACCAAATAAGATTTATGTCACTTTTGAGAATGTACCGGTAAAGGTTTTAGCACGATTTAAAGACAAACTTGGTGGGTGCCTGTTGATCAGTGCACTCGTAACACAAAAAGTTGAAAATATCACCTCTTACATTCTTGCAGCTACCTCTTATTGCTAATTTTCACTTCTTGTTTTAAAAAAAAAAAAAAAAGAAAGAGAGAGAGAAAAAAATAAAAGAAAGAAGAAGAAGAAGAAGAAGAAAAGACAAAGATCTGTAGCCTGTATACCAAAGATTTTCTTTCCACTATCAAATCTCAAGGCATATAATAATTGTCTTGCATTCCTGCACTGAATTTCATTCAATGCATTCATGGCAATATCTAAACAGAGAAAATACAATTTTGAAACTACACAATCAATAGAACCATTTCTTTTAAACAATAGATAGTAAATTTTTCACAACAATCTATCAACTATAGACTATAAACTTTAACATACAATGCATCTCACAAAAGAAACATGAACACAAGATTGCAAGTTGGTACTCGGGTTACGATTAAGGCTTGTTCACATAGGGAGGGGCAAACCCCGCAATTTTTTTTATCAAATTTTTTTTTTTTGTATGTATATGAGGCTGCAAAAAAAAGTGATGGGGCATTTTTTTTTTTTTTTTTTGCCTCCCGGCTGCAAAAAGGTGTTGACCAATCAAATTCTCGTAAAGATGGTGCAAAATATGGCATTGCAGTCCGTGAAAGCTTTTGGCAAAACTTTCCTTTAACTGAGCATGGACGCATAATGTGTAACTTTTTATCATAAGTAACACACGTTTCAGTGCACCATACATGAACAGTACGAAACTATGGGGGTTCCCACTAGATAGCTGAATAAACCTTCATGGTTGATAGTCTCTGAGAATTCTAAATAACTAGGGAGGCTTTTTCGTAATTCTTCGAACAAAAACTTTAGTCCTCTGGGAACAGCTGCCCATGTTGGGATGATAAGGGGACAGGACTAAATCTAGAAGCCGGTCCAGGGCCTGGAATCTTACACATCAATACAACTTTGTCCTCTACTTTGCAAGGCAAACATTTTCTAGTGACAAGCTTCAAGATGGTATATTTTTCAAAACAAGTGAATAGGACCTTGTCATTGTAAATTTTCTTTTTATGCAACCCCCACCCCTTTTATTTATTTTTTTTTTTGGGGGGGGGGGGACCTAAAGAAACATGGTGTGCACCAGATAGACTTTGAAGTTCTATTACTGAGCAGCACAATTGGTAATAATGGCTATGCACACTAGCAAACATCTAGTTCCTCACTTAAAAAAAAAAAATGAATATGGATCACTCAAAAATAAGCCACAAAAAAGCTACGTGTAAAAGAATATCTGGCAAATATGTGGGAGTATATTATATCTATATCATACATACAACAGTAACAAACACACATGTACCTGAACATATATGAAAATAGATTTGAATCTGAAACATACAAACTAAGGACTCCACCCCCTCATTTCATTATACACATCACAGTATAAATTGTTTACAACCCAAATTTCTTTGATTAAAAAAAAAACGTAAATATTCTTCTTTCTGGAGTTGCCAAACTAGGGAGAGGGCTTTAAGTGGTATGAACACATCACACAAACACAAAACATAAAGGAATGCAACAGTATGAACAAAGAAATATAGTGTAAACTGAAAACTAAAAATTACACCGTTGGTTATATCTCTGTAGTCTATTAGAACATTTGATTTCAAATGCATCACAACACTGCATCAGAACAGATCCAAATTCTTCATTAAATGTTTGCTATTCAGTTAGCATGAAGGAAAAGATGAGCAGACCTCTAAAAGCCATTAAAATAGAAAAGATAAAACATAAAGCCTGTTCCCTTGCTATGTGAGAAGATGATATATCGAAAATATCCACTAAAGATCAACACTTCACGTTCAAACGAACGAGTAATGGCAAATGATTGACAAGCAAGAAATGTACTAGTATTTGAGAGAGGAATAAAAACATTCACACAAATCCACAAAATATTGACAACTCCAGAAAGAATGAGACGGAGACAGGGGAAAGGTACATCCCCTCTCCACCAAGATTTCTTCATTTCCTTACTGGATTAATGTTCACTTTTCTTCTTTTTCCAACAAAGCATAGCAAGTTAGTGAGAATCAAACAGTAAGCGTGAATTTTCAGACGTCTTACACTTCTGACCCCCTTCAGACTTGATTTTCGACCTGATAAGCATACATGCACAGCTAAGAGATCAAAGTCCTCACATGAGGATTAAAATGATTAGGGTAAATGCTACCATGTCTAAAAGACCACAACACACTATACAATCCGACTGCGACCACATTTCGGAATAAATAGCATTTTGCATTAAATATGAAGGTTTAATCAAGTAAAATTATCTGAAGTTCAGAATAAACATAGGAATACTAACATCAAAATTTTGGTAAACAGCAAGCCTTTAGGTTGGAGTAAAGGCCAAATTGCCTTCAAATCGATCACAAGATTGCTGTGACGTCACTATGATTTGGATTTGACTTTGTTTTTATACCCACAAGGAGGTTCGCAATAGCCCAGAGTTTCAACTTTAGTATTCATACGACTATTTAGAACTTTGGATAGTATGATTTTCCATGTTTGAATGCTCAAATCAAGTACTATAACAATTTTTTCCAAAATTGGATTGCAGACAGATCGTGTAGTGTGCAGTGGGCTTTATACAACCGACCACATTACACTTACACCTGATTTTACACTGGCTCATCATGTAAACATACATAGCTGACACTCATGAAAAGACTTTGCTCTCAGGGGAGCGTTTCATCAAGTGTCTCGTCAGTGATTTTTACTGATAATTGTTATAAGCTTCAAAAATCCTTGCATCTGATTGGCTGAGGTATTAGCTGTTACAGGATCGAAAGTTGTAGTGGGGGAAAAAAAAAGAGCTGCTGTGTGGCAGAAAAGCTAAATGAAGAAATCCTGATGGAAAACTCCGTCATGGCCTCTTGCCTTGTATTAGACGGATTCGTAACCCGATTTCGAACTCCTCTGCCGTCCAATCAGGTAAGCGATGAGCACGATGATGACCAGACCGGCCAGGGCGCAACCCACTGCGATGGGAACAATGTTGTTGAATTTGTCATCTGCAGCGCAAGATGCCGCTATAACACAGGGAAAAAAAACAACACAAATTAGATTTATTGTTGGACTTTGATTACTGTAGCTCTCTATATACAATTTGAACAAATGTTGCTGTTCACTGTAATTACATAAAACTAATTTTGACATTATTCAATTAAAATCTGAGAGTTTATGGGGCTCCCAGCTGCTCCGTCTGCTTGGTTATACTGTTTTTTTTGTTTTTGTTTTTTTTTAGAAAGGGGCTTCTGCAGGCTTTACCCTGTTCCTTGTGACAGCTTACTGGGTCAGTGGTTTATGCATAGATTCCGACATGCTACCTTTGTTTTGTTGACCTTTTGCTTTCATTTGATGTCGGTGTTCTTTCAATTACTGTGACAAATGTCTGAAAATTTGTAATTCTGATGATTAAAAAAAACAAACTTAGATATTCAATCATGCATGGCAATATCACAACATATATGGTATTATGTCACAGAGGATGACTTGATCTACAAGAGGTGCAATAAAAATCATCAGGACATGATTATTTCTCAAGTAATTGATGGGAAAAGAACAAATTCAAAAATAAAAAAAAACCACTGTGCAACTGTTAGCAGCGATATTCATGGTCGCCTAATATTTCATTTGACTTCTGTGGAGATTTTATCTGGATATGATTATTTATGTAGTAAATGATGGGAAGAAGACATTTCTTTTTATAAATAAAGACACTGTACAACTGAGATCAGAAATACTTACCGCTCCCTAATGATCCATTTGACTTCTGTGCAAACGGCTGAATCTTAACATTGGCGAAGATAAACGTCACGTTATCTACCTTGAGTTCTTGTACGGCCATGCAGCTGTAGTATTGTCCTTCAGGGGCACTGATGCCACTCTGTCCTGTCGAGACTGTAGTGTTACCTGAAGCTGCAACGGAAAGACAAAGTGATATTTTACATTATCTCTGAATCTGGGGAATTCACAGCTTTAAACCAATCTAGCAGTGCATGTTCAAGACTAACAACAACAATATCTGAACAAATAAAGACTTGCACCTAACAGGGTAAACAGTTACAAAAAAAAAAAATTCTTTAAAGACACTAGGTAGTGAGCTTTTTCATGGTGAATTTGACACCATTCGGGTGCTAACTCAGTAACAGGTGTTGTCCATCACCCAGAATGGAATTGAGTTTTATGACCAACAGATCTTACGTAATTCTCTGTATATTCCACCCATTGCCCCATACAGTGAAGTCATTGTCTCACTTTCCCTGGCCCGACAATGCCCAAAGCAGGCCAAAATATGTTCTATGATGAGGCAGCTTCCTGTGCTCCAGGTATTAAAGTGATTACACGCGGGACATTTGATGGGCGCAGCTGCTGTTATCACCCCCCCCCCCCCCCCACTCATGATTTATTTCAGCACACTTAAAGAAGCTGTATTCTCGTGATTATTTACAGTACACTTAAAATAAGCTGCATTCTTTTTTGGCGGCAGTTTAGCACATGTCTGAACGAGGTAGTTTTATGTTACGTGATGAAATTCTGAACTCATTCCCTCAGGGAACCAGGAGGGTGCTTCATAAACCCGTTCGTAAAGTTACGCATGACTTTATGAACGACTTGAACATTATGTGCCATGTGGGATGCCCATAGTTTTTCCTGATGTTTATAACAAGGTGTGAATGCATTTCCCATAATCTCAATTAAAAGCGTGGCAAACACTATACTTAGCAATAAAAATGGTATAAACAATGGTAATGTTGATGTAAGTCTACATATTTCACCTTTAGCTGATGCGATTTATAATGACTGAGAATCCCATTTGGCTTGCCATATTCAAGTAGTTTGTAAAGTCATTCGTAACTTTAGTGTTAAACCTATGGGGATTAGAGAATCTAGTAGTCAATGTGTTCAAATGTTATAATAATGCTAATAGTGGCTCAGTTTACAAAGTGCTTAACATTTTAAAAGCGTTTTCAAATGCTCAACAGATACAGTACTAGGCCTCGGTTACATTTGACCAATGATGACAAACTAACAAGATTTTCAATTAAAGGCACAACCTTCCTGTATGAGGTGTATGCATGAGTTTGCTTGTGTTTGTTAATAGTAGGGCAGCTCTAATATGTACCTTAACCCATTCGTGACAGGAATTATTTTAAGCCTAATTTGATCAGCTGCCATCGATAACAAGTTTTACGAAACGGGGCGGGCCCAGCACTTACCATTCTCCTCCACATCGAGGAATTGGTCGAGAGAATAAGTGAGCTTCATGAGAGTGTTGTTGTACTTTTTGGTTTTGTTGTCGAGTTTAAAGTCCATCTCCAGCATCATGCTGCTAAAGGTCAAGATGAACTTGGCGGTGGTGTTGCTTCCACAGTCTGACTTGGAGTCGTCGGCATCATTGGGGAGCGGTACTACGGTGAAGTTTTCCTGCAAAGAAAAGACGGAAAGACGGGGTGAAATTGGTTGTGTGACACGCACTCCAGTAAACCATTCCCTTTTCAATTTCACACACTAACCAAATCCTGATAGGAAACCAACACCCTCACATCAAGTAGTCTTTAAAATCAAAGCTGAGACGGAATAAAACAGATCAGCGAAAATTTGAACGAAATGGGACACCAAAAATGAAAGTTATAGGTATATGAATTTTCTTGTGACATTTTTTTCACACTAACATAGCTAAAAAAAATGACATACCGGTAATTTTGTGGACAATTTTCAATGTGTTTGTACACATATAATCAAATTTTTTTATCCCTCTGAAGAACTACACATTTTTCTTAAGCCAAACTCAACATATATAATGTAGGAGTGTTTTCTCTACAACATATTTTGGCTAAGGACATTTAAAAGCATGTGTTCTTACAGGAAAGAAAGAATACAGAAATTCTGTGACAATACATACTGAGAGTTGTCCTCAAATTATATCACCAATAACTATGGTAGTGTCAAAAACAGAAAATTTCATATCGGCATAACTTTCTTATTCCATGTTAGATTTCTTTGATCCGTTTTATTCTGTCTTAGCTTTGATTTAAAAACTACTTGACTTGAGGGTATTGGTTTCCTTTAAAGCGAGAGCGAACTGGCACCCTTGTATGGGATTTTGAAATAGCACCCTCTCAGTCCTAAACTACTGATGTTGTCCCCTTTTTGCTCCCAGCATGCTCTATTCTGATCAATGAGAGCTTTATTTTTTTGAGTGACATCTGTTAAAATGTATATGTATTCATACTAAGGAAATTCACGAGAAGCCACAAAGGATATAATGTTTCTAAGAGTCTCTGGTTTTGAGTAGCCGTAAGTTGGCGCTGTTGTAAATACATCATAATAAGGGTCAGTTCACTGTTGCTTTAAATCCTTGGCCAAAGATGATGCCCAACCCTAACCCTAACCTGTGCCTAAATTAAAACCCTATTGCAACTCTAACTCTGACCGTGCATTTTTGACAAAATATTAAAAGCATTCCACAAAACTTGTAATCATTAACAAGATGCAATAACTGTTATAAGCTACTAAATCCTTGCATCTAATTGACTCAGGGCAAATTTGTCACAGAAATGTGGCAGTTGTTACTAACAACAAGTTTTATAAAAAGGCGCCGAACAAGCTGTCGGCAGAGCTTACGTTGGGTCACAGGTTAAACATGGAGGGTCATCATGGACAGCCCCTTTGATCACATTTATGTCGACAAGCCATATGTTGACAGATCAAAAAGCAAATGCCAAGCCTTGTCTCACCCGCATCCCGATATGCGAATGAGAACATGACCTAGAGTCTTGCAGCTTTTTTAAACTAATCAATAATGTGTGATGATACATATATTTCATCCCTGGAAAATGAGACAAGCTGTTTGTGTACACCATTTTATTTCTTAATCTTTGTTCTTACTCAAGTGAGATACCAATGTTATTTTCAAAATAATTAGATGCATTTAAAAAAACAAAATTTAAAAACACCCACAAGAGATGACAACCTTTTTCCTTGACCAAAGTCTCTGTGTACACAGCTTTCAAGAAATTCCTTTCGTACTGTTATCCATTTAAAGTTGCCTGGACTTGGTGTATAGATGGCACTTCATTCAATGCTTGCGAAAATCATCCTGTGCAGTGCCATGACAGTTTCTGAGCCTTGGCAAAGCACATAGGCTCGCTCTCACTCACTATCACGTGTAATGCAATGCGGTGCAGCGATGCCTAATTCACACCATAGAGATGTATACTTAAGAAAGCAGTATACATCTCTATGACACACACACCAATAGGTAAGTTGCTGTTGCAGTGCAGCATCGGATCGAATATAGAGAGGCCAGTGATCGGCAAGTGCATGCTGATATTTTTCACGTTGTCAGCATCATGTTCACATATTCGCAACTAGACTGGTTAATATGTGATGCTCGATCTCAATAACACATTAACGTGTATCCCGCACTGAGCTGGCCTGACGCTACCCACTGGGATTTTTGCAAGAATTGCGTGAAGCGCCATCTATACACCAAGCCCAGGTAACTTGACACCCTGGGTGGAAGTGTGGCAAATGAGATATATGTCTGACCCTTTCCTTCTTGCGTCATGTATGTGATGTTGAATTCCAGGGTCATGTTGAAGATCATGCAGGTCTTGTTGTCCTTCGTTTTGACGACCCACGCGTGGGGCTTAGGTAAGGGCGTGGGCGTGGGGCTCATGGTGCTGGAGGGTCGGAGCCGGAGATGGTGGAAGGCGAAGTCCTGGGGGCACTGCGACTCTGGGTTGGACACGATGAAAAAGCAGCATAACAACAAGCACATCCATGATGTGGCTGCTCATGTTGCCATCGAAGCTCAAAAAATTCACACAATTTTTCAATTTTCTATAGACTTGACACTGGAGAATGAATAGGCAGCTGTGTATTCATATCTGTCATGTATGTCTTGAGGAAGTGCCCATTTACAGATTGGGTTAAATGTCATGTTAAAATGAAAACACTGACCTGGTACATATGATCTGATGTGTTATCTTATGTTATCTTGTCTTATTTCTCCCTTTTCCTATTGTCCTTTCTCTTCTTTAATTGTCTCAAATGCGCAACACATCTTTCATCTGGCAGAGTCCTCACTGTGTGACTGAATCTGCAACTGTAATATATACTGCTATTTTACCTAGCTCTGTATCATACATTCTTCTGTTTTCTTTTCTTTACTTTCCTTTTCCTTTCTTGAGGAATCCATGTCACTACAAGCATTACTTTTTTGTGGATTTCTCTTTTCCAATATCATTTTTTTTTTCTTTTAATACAGTATGTCAAGCAGACATTTAATTTGTTTTGATGTTGATAAGAGGAAAAAAATGTATGTTAATTTACGATATTTCTGCTTAAAAGAAGAAAAAAAAATTATGTCTTGTGTTATATTGGAAATAAAACCTGAACTTAACTTGAACTTGATATATCAGAGATGTATACAAGCCAATTTTTGCAAGAGCAAATGAAGGAGAAGAAAAGTTTAACTGTGATTTTGCATAAATTTGCATAAATTACCATAAATGTTTGAGACAAAATTTCACATTTCTGTGTTGAAGTTCTGTGTATGTAACTACCAGATGAAATGATTAAAAAAAAAAAAATTGGTCAGCAAATGAAGAAGGAACATAATTTGTGATTTTGAATAAATTTGCATGAATTACCATATTGAATGAATTTTACAATTTTGTGTAGAAGTTTCGAATCCCCCACCTATCCTATGATATAAGGCAAACAGAACTGAAATCGGACAAGAAATGACAAAGAAGTAGCATTTTGAAATTGTGGATGGACGACGGACGACGGATGAGCTAAAAATAAATATACTGTATCATCTAAAGGTCACAACTTTATTCTGGTACTTGGTTGGTGGTGGGAAGGGGGTGGCAGGGCCTGAGAAGTGGAGGAGAACATGTCCTGGGAACACTGTGGTTACATAACTAGGAAGCTTGATAACAATGAAAATAATGTTTATTTCTTACATCTAATTTTTTCATTTTCTTAAACTTTTACAAACCCTCCTACCATTTCCGAACTTGTTGTCAACAATGTCCGCAGTTTTGAACTTTCACCCTTGAGAAGGTGACATTGGCATTCTCATCGATCTTGAAATTCTGGAGGGGCGTTACAGAGGTAGGAGTTGCCATTCTGGACCACGAAGGTGGCGCTGGGAAGAGTAGCAGAGTACATCACGAGCTTGCCTGATGAAAAGAATAGAGAATGGACATAAGTAACTGAGAGAGGGGAAGAGTGGGAAGGG